>CM077149.1:21644179-22244179 GCA_039583875.1 Platanthera guangdongensis
CATGCTCAAGATGAGGATCGTTACCCTTGCGTTCCTCTTTGGTGCCATGGAAAAGTAATCGGATGAAAACCACCGCACTAGCGTTGCCTCCGTGGAGCCGGAGTCGGCTCGCGATTCGGAGCTCCGAAGCTCCTCCAATGGCGGGATCTAGCTCCTTCTTCCCTTGGCTCTCCTCTCTCTCTAAGGCTATAGAAAGAGAACACTTAAGAAAAAGTGAGGGTTTTGAAAGCCTAAACCCGGGTATATCCCTTCAGGAACAACCCCCAGCCGTTGGATCTCAAAATAAGGAAACAAACGGCTTTGATTCGGGGCTGAAATGCCCAATCTGGACCAAACACGGCCTGGCACACGCCCGTGTCCAGGGCCGTGTGCCGCATTCGCCGTCAAAATCGAATCACCTGGAACCTCACACGGGTATCGACACGGCCGTGTGGCCGGCCGTGTACCCCATGAGTTTTCCCCAAAATCAACCTGAGCACTGCACGGGTTCTAGGACATGCCCGTGTCCTTACCCGTGTCACCTCAACACGCCTGGACCCCAGGCCGTGTACACGGTCTCGACATTTCGTCGAGCGAAGATCGTCAACCTGATGACACGGACTTGGACACGCCTGTGTCCTAGGCCGTGTGCCTTGTCTCGACGCATCGTCGAGCAAATCTCGACGACTCCCCGGGACGATCGTCGAGACAGGTCGACACGCCCTGCGACACGCCCGTGTCGCAGGCCGTGTGCCTTGACTCGACGCATCGTCGAGCGAATCTCGTCAACTCCGCGGCTAAGTGTAGACACGGGTCGACACGCCCTGCGACACGCCCGTGTCGCAGGCCGTGTGCCCAGTCTCAACGAATCGTCGAGCGAATCTCGACGACTTCGCGGCTAAGTGTCGACACGGGCTTGACACGCCCTGGGACACGCCCGTGTCCCAGGCCGTGTGCCTGCAGCCAGAACCCAAACTGGCCCAAAACGTCCCCCTTCGCTCCTTTGAGTTTCGGGGCGTTACAACTCTCCCCCTCTTAAAAGAATTTCGCCCACGAAATTACATAAAGGAAAGACATGTACAAAATCAAAATTTATACCTGAGCGGAACAACTCCGGATACTCGTCAAGCATAGTCTGCACTCGCTCCCAAGAGAGCTCCTCACGACCGCAATTGTCCCACTGGACCTTCACCATCCTGATCTCTTTATTGCGTAGCCGCTTGACCTCCGAGTCCTCAATCCGCACGGGCTTGACCTTTGTCGTTATCCCACTATCCACCGGCACTTGATCGACCGCGATCACTTGCATAGGCTCTTGTACCGCCTTCCGGAGTACCGAAATATGGAATACATCATGTAAACCACTAAGCTCCACTGAAAGCTTCAACCTATAGGCCGCTTCACCAACTCGCTCCAGAACCTCAAATGGTCCAAGGTATCTTGGGCTTAGCTTTTTCAATCGCCGCACCCGCGAGACACCCTTGAACGGCTTGATCTTTAAGTATACATAATCGCCCACAGCGAACTCCACGTTCCTGTGCTTGGCATTATAGTACTTTGCTTGCCGGTCCTGAGCGATAAGCAACCTCTCCCGAATGGTTCTCACCAAAGAAGTAGCATCATCCACTTCTGATCGCTTATACAACCTTGACTCACCCGTTTCTAACCAAGACAACGGCGTGCGACATCTTCTACCATATAGGGCCTCGAAAGGCGCCATCTGAATACTCGCTTGGTAGCTATTGTTGTAGGCGAACTCCACCAAATAAAGGTGGTCTTCCCATTGCTTTCCAAAATCCAAGACACACATGCGAAGCATGTCTTCCATGGTTCTATTGACCCTCTCGGTCTGCCCATCCGTTTGCGGATGGAAGGCTGTGCTAAACTTCAGCTTTGTTCCCAACATTTGCTGCACCAGCCTCCAATCATTGGACGTGAACCGCCCATCTCAGTCACTCACGATGCTGCGGGGCACACCATGAAGCCGCACTATGTTATCCACATAAAGCTTTGCCAACTTCTCTACCGGATCATCCTTCCTATGCGGAATAAAATGTGACACCTTCGTTAATCGATCAACAACCACCCAAATGGCGTCGTTTCCCTTCTGCGACCTTGGCAAACCGTGCACAAAGTACATAGAGATGTCGTCAAATTTCCACTCCGGAATAGGCAAGGACTTAAGAAATCCTCCTGGCTTTTGGCACTCCGCCTTTACCAAGGCGCAGGTTTGGCACTTCGCTACGTATAGCGCCACATCCTTTTTCAAACCAGGCCACCAAAACAGTTTTTTCACATCACGGTACATCTTCATGCTCCCCGGGTGAATCGAGTACTTGGTATGGTGTGCCTCGTACAACAACTCCACCCGCAAATTGCCCACACTTGGGACGCACAAACGACCGTCTTTCCAAAGCAACCCGTCCTCCACGACGAATTGGGAATTTAACCCATCCAAAGCCTCTACCATGAACTGCTTCATAAGTGCATCCATATCCAAAGCCTGCCGAATACGATCAGCCAGGTCATATTGGACTTCAGTCCAATTCAAAACTGCTTCAGCACTTGATTGTATGTCCACACAAACAATCTCCAATGCCTCCAACTCCCGCACCAACCGCTCATCATGCACCGATAGCCAATTGGCTTGAGCTGGGGCTCGGCGACTCAATGCGTCCGCAACCGCATTCCCTTTGCCAGGCACGTAGTGGATCTTAAATATATAGTCCCCCAGTAACTCCATCCATCTACGCTACCGCATATTCAGATCCTTCTGATCAATAAGATACTTCAGGCTCTTGTGATCGGTGTAGATATCAATCTTCACACCGTACAAATAGTGCCTCCACAGCTTCAAAGCAAAAATCACGGCCGCTAACTCCAAGTCATGGACCGGATAATTCCTCTCGTGCACTTTTAGCTGTCTCGAGCCATAAGCTATCACGCTTCCGTGCTGCAGTAGCACGCAACCCAAACCGCTGCCTGAAGCATCGCTATATATCTCATAGCCTTCGGTCCCAACTGGCGAACTCAGGACAGGCGCCGTGGTCAACCGACACTTCAACTCCTCAAAAGCTCGCGCGCACACCGGCGTCCAAAAGAACTTATGCTCCTTCCTCGTCAAAGTAGTGAGAGGTAACGCTATCCGCGAGAAGTTCTCTACGAAGCGCCTATAATAGCCGGCAAGCCCAAGAAAACTCCGGACTTCCGCTACAGTAGCAAGCTCAGGCCACTCCCGTATCGCAACAATCTTCGCCGGATCCACAGCAATACCCTCTCCACTCACTATATGACCGAGGAACGCCACTGAGGACAGCCAAAACTCGCACTTCGAGAACTTGGCATACAACTGGTTTTGCCTTAGCGTCTCCAACACCAAATGAAGATGCTTGAAGTGATCTTCCTCACTTTGCGAGTACACCAAAATATCGTCGATGAAGACGATCACGAAATGGTCCAAGTACTTCCTGAAAGTCCTGTTCATCAAATCCATGAACACTGACGGCGCATTAGTCAGCCCAAACGGCATGACCGTATACTCATAATGCCCGTATCTCGTACTAAACGCCGTCTTTGGGATATCACTCTCCCTTATTCGCAGCTGATAGTACCCAGCCTTGAGATCTAACTTCGAGTACACCGTCGACCCGACTAACTGATCAAAAAGGTCATCAATCCGGGGGATCGGGTACTTGTTCTTCTCAGTCAGCTTGTTGAGCTCCCGGTAATCAATACATAGCCTCAAGCTTCCGTCCTTCTTCTTAACAAAGAGGACCGGTGTGCTCCAAGGCGAAGAACTCGGGCGTACATACCCTTGCTCCAACAACTCTTGCAGTTGAACTTTCAGCTCCGCCATTTCCTTAGGCGCTAGCCGATACGGATATCGTGACACAGGCTTTGCACCTGGCACTAGCTCGATCGTAAAATCTATCTCCCGCTGAGGCGGGGCTCCAGGAAGATCTGCGGGGAACACATCAGGGTATTCCGATACCACTGAAATATAATCCAACGCGGGCTTCGGCTTTGCAACCTCCACTAGTGTAAAGAACAGTTCTGCTCCAGCACGAACCGCCTTCACCACCTGAAGAGCACACATCAACGTCTTGCTCGACTCCTTTAAGCCCGTAAACGTCGTCTCACGACTCGCTCCCAGCTTAACTTCCTTGCTACCGCAATCTATATGGGCCTGCTGCTCCGAGAGCCAGTCCATGCCAAATATGACGTCGAACTCCACTAACGGAAGTAAAGACGCCCGCAGGTCGAACACCTGATCCCCAATACGAATCTTAACATCGCAGATCCTATCCGCTCGCATCGAACACCCATTGGGCAACAACACATCCAACTTATCTTTCGCCATCGAAGAAGGGACTCCGATGCGTGATATAAATCCTTCGGACAAGAAGGAGTGTGAAGCTCCCGTATCGAAGAGTGCTCGTGCCGGATTTTCACAAATCAATACAAATCCTAAACAAGCAGTGGTAAGGTAACATGTGCATAACAAGTATTTAAAGAAAGTGACTTGCTATAAATTAAACCGTACCTGTCACCACATCAGCCTGTTTGATGGCCTCCTGTTGGCCAATATTATAGACCCTTGGTTGGGCCGGAGCATAATGGGATGCGGTCGACTCCACCGCCTTTCCCTTCTCTTCATAAGTAGCTCCCGGCCTCCTCTCGGACTTAGGGCATCCGCTCCAACATTCGCGGGCAAAGTGCCCCGTCTTTCCACAAGTAAAACACGCGCCCGGGGTCCGACTCGTAGTCGCCCCAGAAGCACTAGAAGGAGCTGGACCCGAAGTCCTATGCTTCTTGAAAGACCTCTGATAGCCGGACTTTGAAGTAGTCGGCACTTTGAATTCAGATTTCTTCTCACCCAAGCTTTTCTTTGCTTGTACGTTCTTCATGTCCTTCTCCAAGGACCGGGCAGTATTGACCAAGGTTAAGAAACCCTGCGTCATTGGCCCCGAGAGTAGTAATCTCAACTCATCTCTCAACCCTTCGTAGAAGCGATTAGTCTTGCGCTCCTCATCCATGATGGTGGAGCTAGCATAACGACTCAAACGAGTGAACTCGTGGAGATATTCATCCACGCTCCTCTCACCCTGAACTAACTTCAGAAACTCATTCTCCATCGAAATCCTCTGAGTAGAAGGGAGGTATCTTGCTAAGAACAATCCCGAGAACTCTTCCATCGGAACGTCTATCAGTTGTCTACCTCTCAAATGATGCAGCTCCAATCCTTCCCACCACATCCTCGCTTCACCGTCCAGAAGGAACGTAGCGATGGTGGTCATTTGCCACTCCTCCGTCTTTGTTGCTGTCATGACTCTCTTCACCCTGGAGAGCCAGTCTTCAGCCTGAGATGGGGTTCCCAACCCCGAGAATAACGGGGGGTTAAAGCTCATCACATGCTTAAGCTGCCTCTCAGTTGCCCTCCTCGGCACCACCGGTTCTACAACCACTTGCTCCACTCTCCTCGGCTTGGCCTCTCGAAGAGGTTCCTGCTCCATCACAGGAGCGGGTTGCTGCGTTTGCCTTGCAGGCTGCGCATTTATCACGGCCAACACCGCTTCAGCCACCAACCGTATATTCTCAGCCGACAGAGGTGTTGCAGGAGCAACATCTGGTGCACTACTAGCCTCAGAAACTCGGCATTCTGACGGCCCAACACCACTTCTGGTCACATATAGTGGTACAAAACACCATTAAGCGACCAAATAAATTGCAAACAACAATTATAGGAACGCACATGTTCCTCAAACACGAGTATTTTCATTTCTAAGTGGACATTCATGGGTTTTTTACCATTATAACGATGACGCACACAATGTGCTCACCACCCCTTAAAAAGAATTCGCCCACGAATTCAGTTTAAGCCCAACCAAAACCAGTAGTCTGATACCAAATTGTAACACCCCCTATCCGTCACATAGCATAAAGCAGTAGGTCCGGTCGGGGCCCGACGCCGTATGCCACAGACAGACCGGGTGGTTAATTAAGGAAACCATCCAACCAATCTCAACGTCCTACACAGAGAATTCTTGCGGAAGCAGTTTATAAAAGTTGTAAACAAGAACCCTGCATCAAAGCATGAATGTCCACTAATACAAAATAGGAATGTTATACAAAATACCCAAAACAAGCCTTAAGGCCTTACAAAATGTTTCACTTGAATATTACATGTTTTACAAACCACGGCACGCAGGCCGGTCATACATGAATAAAACAGTAAACACTTCCATTTGGGCCTTCGAGGGCCGGCTTCGCAAAAAGGGCTTTAGCCCGCTATTGACCGCTTGGTCCAACTGCACCTGCAAGCAACAAACCACCGCACGGTGGCGAAAACAAGGCAACGGTCAGCAATGCTGACCAAATTATAACGATCCCGCCCCCAACTCGGGGCGGCGATGCTCCTTCCCTGCATTTCATTAGCATAAGCGAGCAATATATAAATATAGCCATTTCATCACAGACGTTGGCTCGCACGGCCACACGCCCCGTGCTCTCAGGGCACATTCTCGGTGAACCGGTCGATGTCACGTCAATTAAAGCCATTGACATTCCGGACTCACCACCGCCACTTGGACGGCCAAACCTATGAGCAATTTGTCTTCCTGGCCTGGGTCACGACAATTTAAGCCATTGACCGCCGAAGACCCTACTCTATGCCAACGGTAAGTGCCACGTGCCTTTAGGTCTCTTTAACCGAACGACATAGAATGGGTATGGTTCCATCTAACCCGTGCTCACATCGCAACGACAATTTAAGCCATTTGCGCGGGTCAAACTTCCGCCGAGTCCCATTTCCATCACAAGTCACATAACCCGGTTATGTTCAAGTTGGCTCTCAAGCCACCAAGTTAGCAAGATCTCGTATCCGCCCAGTTTTCCGGGTGCACCTTTGGGTTAGTCCCCAAGGCTCCCTGCTGCAATCTACCGCGTAGAAAACCCGAAAAACAACCAATAGCACGGAGTCTTCTCCGGCATTATGCAATGCAACATCACCGATCCAGACCAACATGTCCGGGTAGGCTTCACACATCATGCCTATGTCCATTCTCGCTTACGGACTCTAAACAACGGGGACTTCACATGTCTACCAGAAGGAACGCCTCCAACTCTCCACAAACTCGCGAGAGCGGGCTTCCTATGCAAAGAAAGAGAGCTACTCATGCTCAAGATGAGGATCGTTAGCCTTGCGTTCCTCTTTGGTGCCATGGAAAAGTAACCGGATGAAAATCACCGCACTAGCGTTGCCTCCGTGGATCCGGAGTCGGCTCGCGATTCGGAGCTCCGAAGCTCCTCCAATGGCGGGATCTAGCTCCTTCTTCCCTTGGCTCTCCTCTCTCTCTAAGGCTTTAGAAAGAGAACAATTAAGAAAAAGTGAGGGTTTTGAAAGCCCAAACCCGGGTATATCCCTTCAGGAACAACCCCCAGCCGTTGGATCTCAAAATAAGGAAACGAACGGCTTTGATTCGGGGCTGAAATGCCCAATCTGGACCGAACACGGCCTGGCACACGCCCGTGTCCAGGGCCGTGTGCCGCATTCTGCGTCAAAATCGAATCACCTGGAACCTCACACGGGTATCGACACGGCCGTGTGGCCGGCCGTGTACCCCATGATTTTTCCCCAAAATCAACCCGAGCACTGTACGGGTTCTAGGACACGCCCGTGTCCTTACCCGTGTCACCTCAACACGCCTGGACCCCAGGCCGTGTACACGGTCTCGACATTTCGTCGAGCGAAGATCGTCAACCTGATGACACGGCCTTGGACACGCCCGTGTCCTAGGTCGTGTGCCTTGTCTCGACGCATCGTCGAGCAAATCTCGACGACTCCCCGGTACGATCGTCAACACAGGTCGACACGCCCTATGACACGCCCGTGTCGCAGGTCGTGTGCCTTGTCTCGACGCATCGTCGAGCGAATCTCGTCGACTCCGTGGCTAAGTGTAGACACGGGTTGACACGCCCTGCGACACGCCCGTGTCGCAGGCCGTGTGCCCAGTCTCAACGAATCGTCGAGCGAATCTCGACGACTTCACGGCTAAGTGTCGACACGGGCTTGACACGCCCTGGGACACGCCCGTGTCCCAGGCCGTGTGCCTGCAGCCAGAACCCAAACTGGCCTAAAACGTCCCCCCTTCGCTCCTTTGAGTTTCGGGGCGTTACACTATTTGTGGATGACGATAGCACTGAGGACCCAATAGACATTTCTTTTATGTTAGCTCGTTCGCCAGAAGCCCAAAATGGATTAGAAATTTTATCGAGTACGATTTTGCCTACTTTTGAGACCAATACTGATTCTGATTTGGACGAATTATCTACTGGGTTGGAAGACATGTCGACTGAGTTGGTAGAGTCACCCCGTGATGAATGTTTATCTGATAGTGAGTTAGATGATGACGATCCGGCTGAGTTTTCGGTAAGGACGAATCAACTGTTTTATTTTTCCTTTGATTTTGATGGCTTGTACCCGGAGGATTTTTCTTGGACGTTAAATCCGTGTTTTGACGGTGAGTATGATTTAGTTCCTCCTCCGGAATCGACCATGTCGACTTCTCCTCCGGTTAACTTGACTCGATTAGATGACTTGTTAGGGAACAAGCTTGCCATTTCTAGCCCGAGATATCTGGAGATGTTTATTTATCTAGCTCCCCCATTAGACTTACTCAGACGGATGTGTGAGAGCGATTTGTTAGTTGTCGCGTTCGGTCTTTCCACTACTTTTCATAGATCTGACTATGGTGTTCCTAGGGTGGACCGTTCATCTGACCGCTTGACGTTGGGTAAGGCTTTGTTTTAGACTGCTAGTGATTCCATGGCGATGGTATGTTTTGATGTGGTGTCCCCTAGACCCAATTATTTGTCAAGCCCGGTCACTTGCATTTATCCTTCGCCTTTTGATGATCCGTGCATGCACACTTTAGTGAACATAGTTGGGTCTATTGAGTTGTGTCTCCCGCACTACCTTTCAACTCCGGGAGCATCCAACTCTATTATTGGTGATGAGCGTTTTCTGCAGGAATTTCTTTGTGAAATTTTTAAATCAAAATTTAAATCTAAATTTAAAACTATGACGTTGGACTCCACGGAAATCGTTAATGAATTAAAAGCACCCGTGCCACCAGACTTAGTCTCGTTATTTTCTACTGTTAACTCAAGTCATGTTGCACATGGGTTCACCCCTCACAGTTTTAATTTAATTAGGCGCATTCTTAACATCTTAGTTTATCAAAATGCATCCTTTAAATTACTTACTAGTTTGTATCGGAGAGTCTCCCACCGTTATGTGGATGATTTGGTTTTGGCTTGTCTCACCCCTAAACGGATGCCCTCGGGCACCTTAAAAATATTAACGAATCGGCAAGTCCATCCTTTGCGAATCTTAAGGGAGTTTGGAAACATGATATTACTTTTAGAATTTGCCACTGATTGGGGCATAGCTTCTATTTTCATCGTTTCATATTTTACGCTTCATGCTTCTATCCCACTTGAAATATCTACCTTTCCGTATATATTTTCCACTTTGTTCTATTTGGGACTGGGCAGTGAGTTTGTGCTTGGATCGTTATCTTCATCGGTCTTCACTGGAGGTATGTTGGTTATTGATGATGAATTTTGTTTTCCTTTATTGCCTAATGTGTTGCCAAGGTTCCTTAGGAACATATCTTTGCATGACAGGATACTCCAGGTTGTTGTGCCCTCCTCTCCTAGTGGTGATGTGTGCCGCTTCGTGGTTCTAATGGATGATGCTTTCCCGTACCTGTACAATCAGATCTACTCATCGGTGATGAGTACTTTTGAGTGGGGGAGGATTGATGGAGACGACAGCCCTCAACATGTTGAAGACGATGACGGCGTGCTTACGGAAGATATTTTTCCGCCTCCAGATAAAGACTTGCGGCGCCGTGACGACCATGTGGAACGACGCTAAAATATCCGCCCGTGGCGCAAACCAATATATTAATAATTAATAATAATTATTAATAAATTATTATTAATTATTAAGTCACTTTTTATGTTTTGTTTTATTATTATTTTATTTTGCAATGTTATTTAATTTCATGTATGATGTGTGCCTATAACCATCAATTGCTATCTTTATTTAATGTCTTTAATTATTGTTTTGTTATGACATGATGGGTGCCATTAGCCATCATGAGTGGTTTAATATTGTATGGTGGAGATTGAGTGGTGTAGCCTATATATAGGCCTTTTCATGAAGGATTGAGTATAGAATGAAAAAATTGAAAACCACGGATTCAAAATTTGAATTCCCCCCCCCCACTCCTCACACTTCCCCTCTTGGAAAAATCGTTTCCTCCTCCTCCTCCTCTCCTATCCTCCTCTCCAAAATTTCGACCTCCCCCTTTCTTTCCCCCCTCTCTACCTCCTCCTTTCAAATATTCGACCAAAGCCTTCAATACCTCTCCCAAACCGGCACCTTCATCAACCACACCAAGGACGACTATCCTCCTCAATACAATCCCGACCACCACCTTCCCCCTTACCAAAAAAAAATGATCAACCGCTTCCTTGAAGAAATTCGGCCAAGGCCAAAGGCTTACTGTTGTGGATTCTTAAACATCGGCGTGAAGCGACGAAAGAGGACAAGTTCCTCTCCATCTGGCATGACTTCGGTGGAGCCATTGAAGGTCGAACCAAGTAGAGAGTAATCAGAATCATCCATTCCGGTTGGGTAACGAATATATCTTCTACTCTGTGATTTTCCCTCCTAATAGATCTTGTGGCATATGCGTGTTGCGTGGCTGTGAAACGCTTCAATTTTCGTGGTTAATTTCTTCATAGATCTTGTTGGTGTTTTCTTTTTCCGTTTAAGTTCGTGAGGCGTGGCAGCCCTCATTTTATTTTGTTGGGAGAGAACCACCCTTGTCCGAATCTTTTATTTTCGGTGGATTCACTTTGGGTACAACAACGCTCGACCGAACCGTGTGGGTTCCTTTCGCTTGAGAGGACCTTGGCCTATCGCCTTGGTATTATCTTTAAGGGCTTTGCGAACTCTTCGTAATCTCTGAATATTGAAAACACAAATTATGTCGTTGTTGCATTTAAGGCTTGAGCGTGGCGTGAGGGTTATTGGAGAGCGTTGCGTCAGTTGCGACGATCACCAAAATGCCCAAAAGGACAAGCCTGCATCATCTACTTCCTTTCTTCTCCTCCAAGAGAAGCACTCTCCGTTCCTTATCCTTACAAGGAAAAGCTCTGTCATCTCGTTCTTTAGAAAATTCGGAAAGGTAACTGGCGGCCAAGACTTGGGAAGCGTATAATTAGGGAATGGCGAAATGGAGTTAGGGTTTTTCCCGATCAGGGAGATATCGCAGTGCGGTAGCATGCTATCATCGGGCGGTATCCCCAAAAATGACTTCTTTCGCAAGCCACCATCTAAACCGCCCACTCAGGTGTCGCCTCATGTACTTCTATCGCCGGGAAGAAACCTTCTACCACCGCGCGATATCTTCCGGAGCGCCCTGTCAAAATAATTCAGCGTGCTATCACCCGCGGTAACACTATCGCCAGGCGGTAGCTTCTAGATCTATACACTAATAATTCAGTTGGCTAACGCCGCGCGGTATCCCACTAACACCGTGTGATAGCACTCAATGCCTGTTTGTCCAATCGACACTCTCAAGGCATGCATGTTCACTCAACTCTCTTAATGCCTCGGCTGTGCCATTACCACCACACGGTATCTTGCTACTGTCGCACGGTAGTGTCCAGACACCAAATGTTGAGTTAGTATTTCCCCCGGCTCAGGTGTAAGCCTATCCATCGGTGCACCCTGAGCCAAAGTCATCTTACCTGACTTGAAAATGCGCACAAGGGGCCTAGCGCAAATCGGAATGTTACAAATACTATAAACAAAATAAAATATTTCGTCCCCGAAATCAGGCTAAGGCTATGGGGAAGATAAAGCATGAAAATATAATATGCTTTTTAAATATACCTTGGGGGAACAACTCCGGGTAGCGCTTCCGCATCAAGTCCACTGGATCCCAAGTAAATTCTTCTTTCCCATGGTTAGACCATAGGACCTTCACCAATGGAACACTCTTCCGACGCAAGTTCCTTATCTCGGTGTCCACTATCCGCACCGTCTCTAGCCGAAGAGATCTATCAGTTGCCACTGCTCCTTCTATAGTGGGGGCATGTTGATCGGGGCGTAGTAGTGCCTTCCAAAGAAATGACACATGCAAGACATCGTGCAAATTTTCTAGTTCTGGTGGTAGTTCCAGTCGATCGGCCAAAGGGCTAATCCTTTACAATATAACATAGGGCCTAACATATCTCGGGTTGAGCTTCTTCATACCACACACTCGTGACACTCCGTGCATCGGCCTGATCTTCAAGAGTACTTTGTCGCCCACTTGAAATTTGACCATCTGATGTTTCTTATTATCGTATTTTTCCAGCTGACTTTATCCTCAAGCATGCGGTCCAGTATCAATCTGACCGCAGCATCGGTATCATCAATATATTTGATTCCCAAAATCTTCAGATCTTCATCTTGCACACATGACAATGGAGTTCTACCCCTACTCCCATAACATGCTTCGTGGGGTGTTATCCCGATGCTAGCTTGGTGACTGTTGTTGTATGAAAATTCTACTAGTGGCAAGAGCCTTTCCCACGGCTCCCCTCTATCTAATACACATAATCTCAATAGATCTTTCATCATTCTGATGGTCCTCTCAGATTGACCTTCCATCTGAGGATGGAAGGTCGTGCTAAATGTAAGGCGAGAGCCCAAATACGCTTGTACTTCCTTCGACTCCTTGGAGGTAAAGAGACCATCATGATCGGAGACTATCGTCTTAGGCACGCCATGATACCATACAAATTGCTCCCCAAAGAGACGTACCAATACATCCACATGCCCCTCCTTCTTCATTGGTATGAACCTGGCGAACTTAGTCAAGCGATCTACAATTACCCAAACTGAATCATTTTCTGATCATGATCGGGGAAGGCCGTGAACAAAATCCATGGAAATATCTTTGAACTTCCACTCTGGAATGGGTAATGACTGTAACAATCCTCTGGGGCTCTTGTACTCGACCTTCACCTTCTGGCAAGCCTCACAATATATGACATAGTACTTAACAACACTCTTCATTCTTGGCTAGAATATGGTCTTTCGTAAGTCATTATACATCTTAGAAATCTCGGGATGCAATGAATACTTGGAGCAATGTGCTTCTCTCAAAATGTCTTCCCAGATTTCACCGCCCTTGGGAATGTAAAGTCTGCCATGGAAAGGACAAGGGCTAGAGCAGCATCCTTCCCTTGCTCTGGCCGAATTCGATCTCAAATATCACAAACTATACTCATAGCAGTTAAGAACTCAGTATATGTCTCAGAATGATCTTTATATACCAATGTGATCTCCATCTCCTCGAGCATTCGAGCTAATTCCATACTCATCAATCGAGACTCAGGGCTCGACTCTGGTACTTTTCTACTCAAAGCATCTTCTACAGAGTTTGCTTTCTTGGGGTGCTAGTTCAAGGTAAACTCATAATCATACAAAAATTCCAATCACCGTCGCTGTCTCAAATTCGACTCCTTTTGGGTATGAACATACTTTAAATTCTTATGATCCGAGAAGATCTTGCACTGGATCTGTTGGGTACATTAGAAAATGTGTACCATAGTTGAAGAAGTCTCACCCTACTCAATGATATACATCAAAGTGTATTTGATGTGTTTTGAGTTTATATGTGCAGGTTAAGAAATTGCAGGAAATGCAGAAAAATTTCTAAGTCCATATGTCGACACCTAGAGAAGCAGTGTCGACACTTATGAAGGCTTGTGTCGACACTGGAGAAAAGCTGTGTCGACACTTGTAGTAGACTGTGTTGACACTTGGAAAGACTGTGTCGACACCAGAAGATACTGTGTCGACATACAGAGGCAGTGTCGACACACAGAGAAGCAAAGTCGACATCAATTGTGTTGACACCAAGAGGCAATGTCGACACACAGGAATACTTAGTCGACATCAAATGTGTCGACACCAAGAGGCAGTGTCGACACACTGAAGTATTTGTCAACATCAACTGTGTCGACACACAGGACTTGTGTCGACACACAGCAAAGCTTCAACAAAGTTAAAGTAAAGAAGTACTTGTGTCGACACAAAGGAGATGTGTCGACACTCAGCAAGCTTCAACAAAATTAAAGTATAAAAGTACTTGTGTCGACACAAAGGAGATGTGTCGACACTCAGCAAGTTTCAACAAAGATAAAGAAAAGAAGGCTTGTGTCGACACACAGAATCAGTGTCGACATATTCTGGAGAAGCAGTGTCGAGAAGCTGTTACAACAACAAAAGAAGTTGTGTCGACACCACCAAGGCTAGTGTCGACACTTAGTCCACTTGTGTCGACACTTAGTCTATTTGTGTCGACACTTAGTCTATTTGTGTCGACACATAATGAAAATCAGTCTCGACACTTTCAGACAGAGACAGTAATTTCAAGAAATGACTGGATGACTTGACAGCTGCCATTTCAACCGGTCTACTGCAACTGTCAAAGCTGTCAGAAGGTTGTTAGAAACCGGTTCAGCCGGTTACCATGGAGAAAGACTATATAAAGGCTTTCTCCTTCAACAGAAAGAGATGATTAAGCATTGCAGAATACAAATTCTGAGCAATACTGAGAGAAGTAATTATACAGAAGATTTTCGACAGAAGATCTAGAAGAAGTTGGAGAGAGAGAGCTCCTTCTAAGAAGAGCAGTTGTTGAACCAGGCTGCAAAAGAAAGATTCATATTGAGATCTTAATCTTAAGTCAGAAGCTGATTGAAGATCATCTTCTCAGGAGATTCAACCCTACTGAGTTCAGATTCAAGAAGCTTTGAAGAAAGCTAAGAGAGGTTGATCTCTGCCAAGTTCTTCCAAGAACAATTCGAGAAGCCATCCATCCCTTCTCTTTCTTTCAGAGTGGTGGTCATAAACTTTGTTTAATCAAATTTCTGTAAGATCTATTATAGATCTGAGCCGTAAGCCTATTTTATAAAGGCTGAGTGTAAGAGATTTAGATCTCTGAGTGTAGGTCTTGTGAAGACTGAGGTAGGGCCTTGTGCCTGAGTTGTAGGAGACTGTGTTCTCTCAGAGGAGGCCTTAGTGAAGGCTGAGGTAGGGCTGTTTGCCTGAATTGTAGGAGTGGGGACACTCTGAGTTGTAGGAACATGGTGTGGGTTCTGAGCTACTGTAAGATCTGAGGATCTGAGGAGAAGTGCAGAAGTTAGGCCGAATCTAGTACACTGCTAGATAAGCGAAGGGGGAAGTGGATGTACCCAGACCTTGGGGAACCACTATAAAAATCTGTGTGCACTCTGTGTTGAATTATTTCTGTGATTGTTGTGTTGTGTAGTAGTAGAATTTGCAATTTCTGGTTAATTAGCTAAAAAGAGTTTCTGCCTTAAAAGCAAAAGAAAAAGTACACCTATTCACCCCCCCCCTCTAGGTGGTTAGGCACTAATTCTATTAAGTGGTATCAGAGGGGGGTTACTCAAAGAAGGACTTAACAGTCATAGTGAGATCCTTAAGGCAGATTTAAGAATCAAGAAAGAATCAAGAAAATGGGTTCACGTGAAAATCATAAGGAACTAGGTTCAATGAAACTACCCATTTGCAGAAAGGAGATCTTTGGCATCTGGAAAGAAACGGTCAGGCTGTTTATGGAGGCTTCAGATCCAAGAATCTATATTACAGTCAAAGAAGGTCTTTATATCCCAATGAAGATTTCAATTCTGGATGCTAACCAAAGAATTCCCAAGGATTATTCAGAGATGACCAAGGATGAGATCATCTTGGCAACTATGGATAAGAGGGCCCAGAACATTATAGTAAGTGTCATAGATGATTCTACCTTTCAAAATTTGATTCACTGCAAGACTTCAAAGGAAATGTGGGATACTTTGATAGTCTACATGGAAGGTTCTGAAGAGATAAGACAAGATAGAAAATCTATGCTAAACCAAGAATATGAAAGTTTCAGACAAGGAAAGTCTAACAGTATCACAGAGTGCTATAAAAAGTTCTATAGGATAGTGAATGAGTTGATGTCCTATGGGAGAATCTTCAGTACTTATGAACTGAATGATAAGTTCTTAAGATCCTTGACAAAGGATTGGGACACAAAGATTTGTGTCATTAGAGAAGTCGCCAAACTTGCAGATATTTCTCCTGCAACCTTGTTTGGAAAGTTGCTGTCATATGAGATGCAACTTATGGCTAGGAAAGAGGAAGAGAAGAGTGCAAAAGGTGAGCATAGAGAAAAATCTGTGGCCTTCAAGGTTGAAGCCACTAAGAATAATAGGAGGATGTCTCCATCACCTCCTAAGATTGTTGCTGAAACTGCTTCAAAAAATTCAGATAATCAGAATTCAGACAGTAGTGGCTCAGATGAGGATTTTGCAGCATTTACTAGACAGTTTCAGATATTTCTGAAGAAGAAGCAGTGGAAGTCTAAGCATTCCACATCTAAATCTAGGGATGATTACTATCAAAAGAGGAAGTCATCCAGGAAAGACAGGAGCAAGTCTAAGCCAAACAAGTCCACAATATCAAAGATTGTTTGTTACTGTTGTAATAGGCCTGGACATGTAGTGGCTGAATGTCTAGATAAAAGAAAAGAGTTTGGTGATAAAAAGAAGACTCAACACCAGAGCAAGAAGGATAAATCCTTTGTTTCTAAGAAGGAGAAGACATTGTCAGAACAGTCATCTTCAGAATCAGAATCTAAAGCTGAGGCTTACATTGGTCTGTTTGCTGCAGATGAAGAAGAAGAGTTTTTACAAGTGCTGAACTCAATATATGAACAAGAAGACCATCAGTGCAAGGGACTGATGGCTGTATCAGAAGAAGACAAGTACCAGGATCAGCCTGGTCCTAGTAAGGTACAATGTCTTTCAGATTGCAGTACTGAGTCAGAGTCAGCAACATCTGCATCAAGTGATGTGGATGGGTTTGAGTCTGAAGGTGATATTCATCAACTGATAGATGAATATAAAGATTTATTGCAGGCACTGAAGAAGAGCAAAAACCTAGCCAAATCTCAGGCTAAGGAAATTGCAGACCTTAAGATGGCTGCATTAGATTCAGAGAAGTTGCTAGATAAAAAACTGAATAAGATTGCCAGATTGAAAAACATAACTGTTATTCAAATGGGCACAATCACATTCAAGAATGATCAGATTAGAAATCTGGAGGTTAGACTTCAGAACGAGAAAGAGATTATTTCTAGCTTTTCTAAACCTAAATTTGTTTTACCCTTGATTGATAAGTTTGTACCTCAAAAGGGTAAGGCTGGATTAGGGTTTAAAAAACCTGCCTGGACTACTAGGTCCAAATCTAAAGGCAAAGCCCCAGCACAAAACAAGAAGCCTGGTATAGATAATTCAGCTAGGGTTATACCTAAATAAAGGTACAACAAGTTTGAGTGTTGGTGTTGTGGCAAGGTAGGCCACTTCGCCTTAGATTGTTGGCACAATTCTAGTGTCAAGGAGAGTAGCAATCTGCCTGCTAGAAGAGCTACAGGTAGATTTGTTAAAGTACAGACTAACTTGCACCAAGGACCCAAAAGTTATTTAGGTTCTAAGGTTAAGTAATCTGTGTTGCAGGTGAGTCCAAGTTGTCATGCCCCAATATGGTACTTGGACAGTGGATGTTCCAGGCACATGACTGGAATAAGGGGGTTGCTGAAGGACTACACATCTATCATGGATGGCCCTAAAGTAACCTTTGGTGGTTCTGAAAAAGGAATCATTAAAGGATTTGGTAACATTTCTAGTAACCTAATTACTATCACTCAAGTGGCCTATGTGAAAGGTTTAAAACATAACCTTATAAGCATAAGTCAGCTGAGCGATTTAGGATATGACATTTCATTTATTAAGAATGGATGTCATATCAAAAGGTCAAGTGATCAAAAGGTCATATTGACAGGATATAGAAAGAGAAATGTTTATTGTCTTAACTTTGAGTGTGAGAACAATGTTTCTCCTATTTGTCTTGTAGCTGATGAGAGAGTCTCACATTGTGTTAAATGGCACAAGAGGCTGACTCATCTTAACTATAAGACTATTGGCCAACTCTTTAGCAAAGAGTTAGTGAGAAATGGTCCTCAAGTTAAGTGTATAAAGGATGAGATATGCTCAGCTTGTCAAAAAGGCAAGCATACCAAATCCACCTTTCATAGCCTTGAAAATAAGGATTCAGTGAGGTGTCTATACCTCTTGCATATGGATCTATTTAGTCCTATGCCAGTTCACAGTGTAGGTAGGAAGGTCTACACATTTGTGGTAGTAGATGACTATTCTAGATACTCTTGGTGTTCTTTCTAAGACAAAAATCTAAAACCCCAAGTGTCTTATATAGTTTTGTTAAACAAATTCAGAATGAGTTGGACAGTACCGTGGTCAAAATCAGAAGTGACCATGGTACTGAATTTCAGTCTGAAAGTATGACAAAACTGTGTGAAGAATTTGGGATTTTTCAAGAATTTTCCTCACCTAGAACACCTCAGCAAAATGGTATTGCTGAAAGGAAGAATAGAACATTGATAGAGGCTGGTAGAACTCTATTGAGTGACACTTCTCTCCCAGAATATTTCTGGGCTGCGGCAGTAAACACTGCATGTCATGTGATCAATGGAGCTATTATCACCCAGAGCCACAAAAAGACTCCCTATGAGATTGTGAAGGGCAGAAAACCAAACTTATCCTATTTCAGGATCTTTGGTTGGAAGTGTTATATACTTAACAATGACAAGTCTTATCTAACTAATTTTGCTGCCAAATCCCAAGAGGGGATCTTTGTTGGATACAACAACAATAGTAAGGCTTATAGGGTCTACAACTTGGTTACTCAAGTTGTAGAAGTGTCTGTATATGTAGTCTTTGATGAAACAAGACTAATTAACTGTGAGTTGCCAAGTAGTGTTTGCAGTTCTATAGGTATAAATGAGAGAATGGACAAGCTTATCATTACAGAAGAATCAACTGCAAATCAGGAAGTGAAAAATGGTGGCTGTTATCCAGGGGGAGTACAAGACTTACTAGATGCTGAAGAACATCAAGAGGTGCAACTTAATGAAGAGGCTGGAGGTGTACAACCTGAAGATAGACTAACTCCAGCTAATAGACACTTAAAGGATCATCCAGCAAATCAGATAATTAGTGATCCAAGACAAGGAGTGCAAACAAGAAGCAGGAATCTGAGCACAGTTCTTTGCTCCAGTTTCCTATCACAAGTGGAACCAAAGAAATTTGAAGAAGCAGTTCTAGACCCACATTGGATTGATGTCATGTAAGAGGAGCTGAATCAGTTCAGAAGATGCAAGGTCTGGAAGCTTGTTCCTAAACCAAAAGACCACAATATCATTGGAACAAAGTGGATCTTTAGGAACAAATTGTATGAGAATGGGATTATTGTGAAGAATAAAGCAAGACTTGTTGCAAAAGGGTATATGCAGGAAGAAGATATTGACTTTGATCAAACCTTTGCCCCAGTAGCAAGACTGGAAGCAATTAGGATGTTCCTTGCTTATGCAACATACCAAGGCTTTAAGGTATTTCAAATGGATGTAAAGTCAGCTTTCCTAAATGGAAATCTAAAGGAAGAAGTCTATGTAGAGCAGCCCTCAGGTTTTGTTGATTCTCTCAAACATGATTATGTTTATAGACTTAGGAAAGCATTGTATGGGTTGAAACAAGCCCCAAGGGCTTGCTATGAAACCCTGTCTAGTTTGCTCATTGAGAACAAATTCTCAAGGGGGAAAATAGACAAGACTCTATTCCTTAGGGAATCTAAAGGAAAGATAATCCTAGTCCAAATATATGTTGATGACATAATATTTGGGTCTACTGAAAGTAATCTTTGCAGAAAGTTTGCAAAACTTATGCAAGGAAAATTTGAAATGAGTAGTATGGGGAAACTTAAGTTCTTCTTCGGTCTCCAAGTAAGACAGACTGAAGATGGCTTGTCCATATCCCAGTCTAAGTTCACCCTGGAGTTAATAAAGAAGTATGGTATGGAATCATCCACTACCATGAGAACTCCTATGGGGTCAAGTGTGTCTCTTAGCAAAGATGATGCAGGGAAACATGTATATGAAACTTTGTATAGAGGGATAGTTGGCTCCCTTCTATATCTGACTGCTAGTAGACCAGATATCATGTATGCTACATGTGTTTGTGCTAGGTACCAAGCATGCCCTAAAGAATCTCATCTGATTGCAGTAAAAAGGATTTTGAGATATCTTAAAGGCACACCTTATCTAGGCCTTTGTTACCCTAGGAATGGAGATTTTCTACTGACAGGCTATTCATATGCAGATTTTGCAGGTTGCAAGGAAGATAGGAAAAGTACTACAGTCACCTGTCAATTTCTAGGTGGAAGGCTAGTGCCTTGGAGCAGTAAGAAGCAGACCAGTGTGACAATCTCCACAGCTGAGTCAGAGTATGTGGCAGTAGGAAGTTGCTGTGCACAACTATTGTGGATTCAGCACCTGCTAGAAGACTATGGTATTCAAGTAAGTAGAACACCTTTGCTTTGTGATTCTGCAAGTGCAATTTCTATAGCTAATAATTCTGTCTCACATAGTAGGACTAAGCACATAGAAATTAGATACCATTTTCTTAGAGAACATGTAGAGAAAGAGGACATTTCCCTAAAATTTATTAAAACAGATAATCAGATTGTTGATATGTTTACTAAGACTCTTGATGAAACTAAATTCAATAAGTTTAAAATTGAATTAGGAATTTTGAACTTAGAATAGTTTAATAAAAATTGGCTAAGTAAAATAGTGTCGACACAAGGAGTTGTCTGTGTCGACACATAGAAAAGATGTCAACACATCTAGGAAGTTTGTTTCGACACTTCAGAGAAATAGTGTCGACACATCCAGAGTAGGTGTCGACACATCCAGGAGTAGTGTCGACACTTAGGTTTAACACAGATTTCGTCGAGTGAAGTATCGACTAATCGTCGAACGCAGATGTATTAGTGTCGACACATCATAATTGGTTTCGACACATATAAGTCAACACTATTGTCGAGACTTAAGAAGTCTGTGTCGACACTTTTCAACAGTGTCGACACATTTAGAGGATTTTGACGCGCCTTTTCACCTTCGTTTTTAGAAAGGTATAAATAGGTCTTCAACATTGTTTGTCGACACGCTTTCAATAGGTTCGAGACCAAAACTTTGTGTCGACATCTCTCTCATCTAAATTCAAGATTTCTCTAAACCCTAATGGCGCCAAAGCTCGAGGAGAACGTCAATGAAGGATATGAGCTAGTACGCAACTCATTTGACCATGCGGAACTAGAAATTAAGGATGTTGTAACCCTAATTACTGAGAATGAGTTGGAGTATTTAGTTTCTGAGCCAAACAAGATTTGGAAGAAGGAAGTACTCGAATTCTATGGTGCAGCTGCGTTGGATTCAACTGGACTCAAGATCAAGTCTGCAGTTCATGGTGTGAAAGTTAAACTGACTAAGAAGAGTTTAAGGAAAGTTCTACATCTACCTAGAACGCAAGAGGAAGAAGATGTACCTGCTTCTAAGCTAAGGGAGGCACTTCAGTGGTATGGACTGGATTCCACCATGAAGATTGGCTCAATGTTTAACAAAAAAGGAATGAATATGCAAGGCAAGTTCTTGTCTAAAGTGGCAGGAAAGGTGATTCTGTGCAAGCCAGGTCGGCATGATAGGATATCAGCTCATATGTTCAGCTTAATGACAAGGATCATCTACAGACTAAACACTGACTGGTCAGCAGTGATTTTTGACAAGATTAAGGAAAGTCTGAAGAAGCCTAATCTAGGTAGGATAATGAGCTTGTACTTGGCTGGAGCTATTCCAGAAGTAATGGAACAAGCTGTTGGTTCTAATATAAATCACATGAGGAGGATGGACATCAGGATAATCTCAAGATGGGATAGGGTATTAACTAAGGACATGCCTACTCCAGAGAAGGAAGTTCCTCCACAGAAGAAGAAGAAGAAAGTCATAATGGCTCCTGAATCCTCTAGTAGTTCAGAGGAGCAAGTAGTTTTTAGTTCTGATGATGGAGAGGCTAGAAATGCTAGACAGTCACCAGCAAATGAAGATGCATAGAGGCAGGGGGAGCAACCATCTGCTAGCCCCATTCCCCTGGATCCACTGCAGGGGGAGCCTCAACATGAGGAAGTGCCAACTCATTTAGACAGTGAAATGGAAACTCAAACAATCCTTGAGGTAATACATGAAGTTAATCAATCAATTTTCCATATTGAGGATGAAGTATTAACTGAATATTTGATTAATGTTGAACAGCCAACACAATTACATAATCAAGCACAAGATGTGATCATGGAAGATACATCTGTTTCTACTGATGCTCCAGAAATAAGAAACTCTCTTGTGCCTTCTCAACAAGAATTTACACTAGAAGAGTAGTTTCCTGACTTAGTGCAGGATAATATTGAGGGGGAGCATGCTGGTTTTGAGGGAGAGAAAGCTATTTTTGAGGGGGAGCATGTAGAAACTCATGAGGAGACTGCAAGGCATGAGGAGGAGCAAATTAGAACAGAAATTGAGGAGCAAAGGGCTCAGGGGGAGCAACCTAAGACAGCACAGGACTTGCCTCCTAGTCCAAAGGATAGAGTAGACATAGCCAGTACCTCAGCATCTGAGGATGAAGAAGCTTTAAGAGCTAAAAAGAGGAAGCTACAGGTCTTCAAAAGAAGAAGCCAGAGCTACAAGAAGGCACTGCAAACTGTTGCTCCAAAGCCTGCCCCATCACTTGATTACAGTTCATTGTTAATATCTTTACAAGTGAAGTTGGATGAGCAAAGAATTGTCATGGAGAAGTATATAGATGAGACTCACAAAGATCTCCAATTCTCTTTGGCCTAAGACATCAAATCAATAAGATTTGAAGTAAATCAAAATAAGAAGGAAATGACTGACTGTTTCCACAAAGGAGGTAATGCAGTAGTTTTTCTTGCTACTCATCAAGAAAAGATAAAGACTCAAGTGGATGATATAGCAGTGAAGCAGGGATATGTCTTATAAAATCAGATTAGAATGAATGATAATCTGACTGCATCCCATAATGCCATTGTTACAGAGTTGAAAAAAGTTGCAACAGCCCCAACTGAGGATAAGTCTAAAGCCAGATCAGAGTATGATAAGGAGAAGTTTGATAAGGACTTCCAGGAGGGAATAGCTGCTGTAAAAACTGCTATTACATATTCTCAAAAGACTCTTTCTGGACTGCTGCTGAAGTTGAGGGGGTTTTATAAGGATGGAGTTAATTTTCTAGATGAACAGATCCGATTTTAGAAGGATGATCTTAGAGATCATGTGGCTAGAGAAGTCATAAAGGGGGAGAGAGTACTAGTCAAAGCTGGATCTGATCAGGCTAAATGGATTTCCAATAGCATCAGAGCCACTCTTGGATACCCACCCCTGTGTGATGATGACAATGTGGCTGAATCTGGAATAAATCCTGCTATTTTTGGAGGTGAGCCAGTTGAAGTTGCTCAAGTCATTTATCCTCCAGCAGATTTTGAAATGATACATCATGAAGTACAATCAATGTATAGTCCTCCAGATGGTAATAAAAATATTATCATTGAGAAAGTAGACCAGCCTGTGACAGAGGCAGTATTGAAAGAGCAAGAAACTCTTTTGTCCAAGAAGAGATTTAGAGAACAGGCTGAGTTAAAGCTAGATTTTGAGCAGTGGAGCCCTACTTCTAGAAATATCATTCTAACTACTTGGAAAGCTGCAAAGGAAAATATCCTAGAGAGGGGTAAATGGTACTCTGAACAAGAGTGGAGAAAGGATGAAGCCAGACAAGAGGCTATTGTACAGTACAGAAGAAAGGTTAAACTTGGGAAGCTACCTCCTAATGCACAGGAGCCTAGCAAATATTTCCCAAAGACTTATCATTATTTTGAAAGACAAAAGATAAGGGCTGAAGAGCTAAAGAAGAAAGATCAAAAAGGCAAGAAGCTAGTTGATGACACTGATGTTCCAGTTCAAGCCAAAATTCAATCTGGCAAGGGCATTGTCATCAAGGAGCCAGAGCAGCTTTAGATTAGAATTACTAGATTTTATCACTTTGTAAAATTTAGTGTCTACAATCTATGTAAACTTCTATTAAAGAAACTTTTGTAGTTGAAATAAAACTATAATAAATGCTCATTGTGTTAGCATTGTTGAAAGTCCACCTAGTGTCAACTATCTTCACCTATGGGGGGGGGGGGGAATAGGTGACATGCAGCGTTTTTGCGGAATTTAAAATTGTACCTGAACACAAAAATAAAACAGCACAGCAAACAGAGTACACAAGATATTTATAGTGGTTCCCCGATTTGGGTACATCCACTTTCCCCCTTCGACCTATCTCCCAACAAGGGACGACTCGGTCTTTTCACCAACAGGATTGAAATCCAATCCTTGCACTATCGGAAGGATCCCTTCCACACGTATGAGACAACACTCCCACAACACGGGTTGCACCCAACCCTTATAACTAGGAACCAACATTCCTTTACAACAAAAGTAAAACTAGAATGTACAAGAGATACAAACTAATTTTGGAGACTAAGGTGTCCCTCTTCGTTGACGACGAGTTCTTGAAGTCCACGAAGAGTCCACAACCCTAGATCTCTCTTGGAGAGAATCTCCCCGGAACCGGTGGCGGCAAGATGGGCGGCGGCTAGGTTCACGGGATCGGCGGCGACAACGATGTGCGGCTACTGTACTCTGGAGATCCAAACTTCGTAGCGAAGCTAGCTAGGTCTACCAACGGTCACACTAGGATCAATCGTCTCGATCGATTCGGATGGGGAAGATTTTCCCGATCAAAAAATCAAGAGAAGAGATCTCCGGTTAGACACGTGAGACTCTAAGCTTGGCTAAGCTTCTGTCGCCGGAAGATCAGGAAGAATCTCGATCAAAAGCGGCGACCAACTAGCACGAGCGGCGACGGCGGCGGCGGAGCAGTTTCGCGATTTTAGGTCAAGATCGTCGCTCGGCTTCTTTATGTATATCTTTACTGTTCAAAAATACCCGTATATATATTGTAGACAACTTCAAGATGACCGTTGTGGGTCCCACCAGAAGAAACCCACATTCCGGTTCAAAATAGTGCCAGCGGCAGAATCCGGTCCAGCTTTTTCCCGAAAATTGCCCAAGTAAAAATCGGCGAGAATCACCTGTGATTCTCGTCGAATCGTCGAGAATCAAGGGTGATTCTCGTCGAATCGTCGAGAATCAAGGGTGATTCTCGACGATTCGGCGAGAATCACAAAGTGATTCTCGACGATTCGTCGAGAATCACTAAGTGATTCTCGTCGAATTTGACTTGATTGCACTCTGATTTAGCCGGCGAGAATCAGCCAGTGATTCTCGACGATCCGGCGAGAATCAGCCAGTGATTCTCGACGATCCGGCGAGAATCAGCCAGTGATTCTCGCCGATTCGGCGAGAATCACTTGGTGATTCTCGCCGCATCGGCGAGAATCACTTGGTGATTCTCGTCGATTCTTACTTGATGATTTTTCGTCTTACTCCTCTGAGGTTCTCTTTGACTCATCCTTTCTCCTTGTCTGCTCTTGCATAAACACGGCCCTGTACTTGAAAGTAAGTGCACTCCAATAGAGAGAGTACACGTAGGCCAACACACTGATCTGCTCAACGAGGGATTACGTCGTGCAGACCCGTGTATATTGACCTACTGCACCCTGACATTGGTGTGCACTTAGCGTGGAATAACTGCAAGCACAACTTGAAATATTTTGTCAAAAACATTGCATATTTACCTTAGCTTGTTCAGGGGCTTCTTCAAATCAGGTACGTTGTGGATACAATACCCAACATTCTCCCCCTATTTGAAGAAGCCTAAACCCTACAAGCTAAGGTGAATAAATCGTATGGGAATGAAAATCATAACCTTGAAATTTAGCTGAGAGAGATATTCATTACCAATACCAATTTCTTGAGAGCAAACTTGGAGCCACCTTAGCCTTAGCCAAGAGGGTAATCTCCCCCTTTTCGGCTTCTGCAAATCTGGGTCTGTAGCATTTGACCCCTTGCTCCCCCTCAGTTCTTGCACCTGTGCTCACAATGGAGTTCCTGGCAGAGGCTCCCCCTAGAGGCATGATCCTGGAGCTTCTGTAGTCTTCATTCCTCATAATTTAGCATCCCCAATTCAGTTTTTAAAAGACTGAACTTGGCCTCGTCTAAGGGCTTTGTGAATATATCTGCAATCTGCTTGTCCGTGGGGACATAACAGAGAGAGATGTCCTTGTTCTCCACGTGCTCCAGAATGAAGTGGTAGCGCACTTCAATATGCTTCGTTCTGCTGTGCGATACCGGATTGTTGGCAATTGCAATTGCACTGGAGGAGTCGCAGTACATTGGTACTTCCTTGAACTGAAGGTCGTAGTCGGCTAACTGGTTTTTGATCCATAGGAGTTGTGCGCAACAGCTGCCTGCCGAGATGTACTCAGACTCTGCTGTGGAGGTTGCAACACAATTCTGTTTCTTGCTATTCCAGGAAATAAGCCTTCGTCCGAGGAATTGACACGTCCCGGAGGTGCTTTTCCTGTCATCCCTACTCCCTGCAAAATCAGCATCTGAAAAACCTATTAGCTCGACATCATTGTTTCTCGGGTACCACAAGCCAAGATTGGGAGTACCTTTAAGGTATCTTAGAATTCGCTTCGCAGCGACATAGTGAGATTCCTTAGTGTTCACCTGATATCTGGCACAGACACATGTGGAGAACATGATATGCGGTCAACTGGCAGTAAGGTAGAGCAGGGATCCAATGATGCTTCTGTATTTGGTTTCATCGAAAGGTTTACCTTTCTCATCCTTATCCAGAGACATAGTGGATCCCATTGGAGTCCTCATAGAGGTTGCACTCTCCATGCCGAATTTCTTGAGGATTTCATTTGTGAACTTCGTCTGAGAGATGAAGATTCCATCCTCAGACTGTTTCACTTGAAGTCCCAAGAAATACTTTAGCTCTCCCATACTGCTCATTTCAAACTTTCCTTGCATAAGTTTGGAAAAACTTTTGCAAAGATTGTTGTCCGTTGAGCCGAATATTATGTCATCGACATAGATTTGCACCAGCAAAATCTTGCCTTTGACTTCCCTGAGAAACAATGTTTTATCTATTTTACCTCTAGAGAACTTGTTCTCATGAAGAAAACTAGATAAAGTCTCATACCAAGCTCGTGGAGCTTGTTTTAAACCATATAAAGCTTTATTAAGAAAATATACATGATTGGGATAAGTAGGATTGACAAAACCTGGGGGTTAAGCGACATATACTTCCTCCTTCAGGTCTCCATTCAAGAAAGCTGATTTCACATCCATTTGATAGACTGTGAATCCTTTGTGCGAAGCATACGCCAGGAACAGTCTGATTTCCTCGAGCCTTGCCACTGGTGCGAAGGTCTGGTCGAAGTTAATCCCCTCCTCCTGTCCGTAACCTTGAGCCACCAGCCTGGCCTTGTTCTTTACGATGACACCATGTTCATCCCGTTTGTTTCTGAAGATCCACTTGGTGCCAATCACATTCTGCTTGTGTGGTCTGGGAACCAGCATCCACACGTTGCATCGTTCGAATTGATGTAGTTCATCTTGCATGGCCAAAATCCATGCCGCGTCTTTGTTCGCCTCGTCGAACTTCTTTGGCTCAACCTGTGACAGGAAGCTAAGATGCAAAACTTCATTAATAGTACCTCTTTGAGTTCTGACACCGACACGAGGATCTCCGATGATCTGATCTCTAGGATGATCCCTCGTGTGTCGGAGCTCTAGAAGTCTGGCGTCTGGAGCATCGATTACTTCTTGGGCTTCTCCTCCTTCTAGGAGATTTGTTCCATTTTGATCTTCAACATTTCCAGATGACGTGGAGGTGGAAACTTTGACGTACTTAGGAGTGTCATCTTTAGCGGTCTCATTGAGACTCAGCTGTTCAAGTCGTGCACCTGCATCTTCAAGAATACCACTGGAAGAATTGCTGTTAAGCAAACTTCCTTCATCAAATACAATATTAATTGATTCTTCTACCACTGGGGTTTTCTTATTGAAGACCCTATATGCCCGACTGTGGGAACTATAGCCCATGAATATGCCTTCGAAGCATTTTTCACCAAATTTAGTACGCGGGTACTTCCCATTATTCAGTACACAGCATCGGCAACCAAAGATCCTCAAGTAGGACATGGTTGGTTTCCTGCCTCTCAGTAACTCATAAGGCGTCTTACGATGATGCTTGTTGATCAATGCTCGGTTTTGTACATGACAAGCTGTATTGACAGCCTCTGCCCAGAAGTATTCTGGGAGAGAAGCGTCTTTCAACATTGTCGTGCAGGCTTCAATGAGAGTTCTATTTCTCCTCTCCGCAACTCCATTTTGCTGAGGAGTGCGTGGGGAGGAAAACTCATGAAAGATACCTTGTTCTTCATAAAACTCTGTCATAGCACCAGATTCGAATTCTGTTCCATGGTCACTTCTGATTTTGACCACTGAGCAGTTAAATTCGTTCTGAAGCTGCTTGACAAAACTAGTGAAGATGTCAAACGTATCTGACTTTCGTTTTAAGAAGAACACCCATGTAAACCGAGAATGATCATCAACTATCACTAGCGTATAGGACTTGTCTCCCAAGCTATGAACTTGCATTGGACCAAACAAGTCCATATGTAGAAGGTAAAGACATCGGGAAGAGTCTTTGTCTGCAATGCTCTTAAAGGTAGCCCGAGTCTGTTTGTCCATCTGGCATGCAGGACAGGGGCTATCTTTGATGCACTTGATAACGGGAGCATCCCTTACTAAGTTTTTAGAAAACAGCATACTAATTGTTTTGAAATTAATATGTGCCAATCTCTTGTGCCATTGTTCACAAAGAGATGCACTGCCTGTTGCCACAAGGCATACGGGAGTAGATGAATCTAAACTGAGAAAATCTAAGCAGAAGATATTTCTGCTCCTAATGCCTGATAATACTGTCTCAGAAGAGGTACGTGAAATTATCAGACATTTATCCTTGCAGAACTTAACGTCATAACCTTTGTCACATAACTGACTTACACTGATCAGGTTATGGTTTAACCCTTCAACATAAGCCACGTCGGTGATAGAGATTATACCGTTGGAAATCATACCGTAACCTCTGGTGGCTCCTCGATCTGACCCTCCAAAGATGACTTTGGGTCCATTCTCGACTGGAGTGTAATCACGCAGCAGGCTTCTTCTCCCAATCATATGCCGGGAGCATCCACTGTCCAAATACCAGATCGGCGTTTTGGTGGCCTTTGGACATTCCTGCAAAACAAAATTAATTTCCCTTAGGAACCCAATCGAACTTGGGTCCTAGATTCCTGGTTAGCATACTCCCCCTCGGTTGGTTAACCCTACGAGTGGTCGGCCTCGCATTGCTAACATAGGGAGTCTCGAGATACCTTGGATTAAACCAACAATCCACGGCAAAGTGACCGACTTTGCCACAGCACCAACAGTCGAATCTGTTGTACCTCTTCCTAGGCTCCTGCCTTACCCTGGGAATGGTGGGTACAGCCGGGGCCTTGGATCTGGAGGTGGAGGCCTCATAGTGATTGCAGTCACATGACTTCTTCACCTTCTGTTTCGTCAGTATAACAGGCTTGACTCTTGGTGCCTGCTTTCCATTATGGCCGCTAGAGAATTGACCATAATTTCCCATGTGGATTTCCTCATAAGGTGCCTTGAAGGCACTCTCACCGAAGTTCCGGGGAAAGGTCCAACCATCATATTGGCTCTTTGGCTTTGCAACTGAGGGCCGGAAATGATGACCAAAGGTTGATTCAAAGTCATGTTGGTTGCAAGGAAAGCTAGGCTTTCTGAACGCAACAGGACTAAGCGGAGCCTTTCCCTTTTCATCAGCAGAGGCCTTCTTGGCGGCCTTATTCTTCCACTGGTTCCTGTTTCTCCTGGATGAGGAACCAGATACCCCTACATGCCCCAAGCCAGCTCCTTTGTCCTGAGCAGAGAAGGTATCAACTACTGGAAGAACAGTTTTTGGCATAGAGAAGCTCTTGACGATCTTCCTTTCTGCCGCAAGTTGTTCTTCCAACTTGTCGACTTCCTCCTGCTTAAGATCAAGGAGTTTGAGAGACTCTGAATGCCTTGAAGTTTGGTCAAGGTGCTCCTATCGGGGAGAAATCAAACTGGTGACCTCTTACCTTAGGGAGACACACTCACCCTTAAGGAATTTCACTTCCTTTTTCTCAGCCTTCAATCTCTTACGGCACTCATCGAAAGTGTTGAGCAGAAGCTCATACTTCTCGAGGAGCTCCGCTTCACGGGCCGAAAGGCTATCTTCCGATTCATCATCCTGAGACTCAGGATCAGATTCAGAGTCAGAGAGAGGGGTGTGAGCTTTTACCTTCCCAGTAAATGGTGGGCATTCTCCTTCTGAGTCGGAGCGACCCACCAGCCCGAAGTAGGCTTCCTCATCATCACTGGAGTCTGAGGAATCAGACTCACTCAGTGTCTTTGGCCTTTTAGCGATGTAGCTCCGCTCTTTCTTCTTATCTCTAGAGGATTTGTGCTCCTCTCCTTTCCCTTTTTCTCTCTTGCCTTGATAGCAGTCGGCCACGACGTGTCCTGGCTTATTGCATCCAAAGCAAATAATGTCAGAGGAGCGATGTTTGTTCGGTTTAGAAGCATACCTGTCAGAAGAATAATTTTTCTTCTGATGCCGGGAGGAGGAGCCGTCTTTCTTTCTTTGATTCCTCATCTTGAGGAACTTCTTGAACTCTCGGGTGATGAGGGAGAAATCCTCCTCTGACAGCTCTGAGCTGGAGGAGCATGGCTCGGAGTCCTCCTCCTCATCCTTTTTCCTGGCACGGTATGAAAGCGCACCCTTGCCTTTTCTGGAGTGACTGGCTTTTAGAGCCACAGTCTTTTCTTTGGCTGCGGCCTTCTCTGCTTCTTCTTCAGCTTTCCTGGTGTTCAGTTGAAGCTCATAGGACATCAGCTTCCCAAACAGAATTTGCGGGTCTGTTTCAGCAAGTCTGCCAAACTCTCGGATGGCGCAGATCTTTGTGTCTCATTCCTTAGTAAGGGACCTAAGGAATTTATCATTGAGTTCACCATTAGTGAACACTCTTTTGTATCCTTTGAGGGCATTGACAATCTTGACGAAGTTCTCGAAGGTGACTCTGATCTCTTCCTTAGGCCCTTATCTGAAGGCCTCATATTTCTTGTTTAGGAGGGATCTACGATCATACCTCACTTCATCAGTGCCCTCCATTAGGATGATCAGGCAATGCCAGATCTCCTTTGCTATCCTGCAGTTGCAGAAGTTCTGCATCATTGAGTCATCAATCGCGCTAACCAGAATGTTCTGCGCCTTCTTGTCAAGTCCCACCAGCACCATCTCATCCTTGTCCATTTCAGAAAGTTTCTTCGGCACTTTCTTGGTAGGATCAATGGTGGAGACCTTAGTGGGGACATAAGGTCCCTCCTCCACGATCATGAAGAGTCTAGGATCAACTGCTTCCATGTAGAATCTGATCCTTTCCTTCCACATAGGAAAGTTGAGCCTGATGCACACGGGGATCTTGCCTGTGAACTTGAGCCCGTCCATAGTAAATGTTTGCCTTCTTCTTGACACTAGCGGCAGGATTCAACTCAAGGTGTTAACCTTTTTGATGAGTAACCTCGCTTTGATACCACTTGAAAGTCCACCTAGTGTCAACTATCTTCACCTATGGGGGGGGGGAATAGGTGACGTGCAGCGTTTTTGCGGAATTTAAAATTGTACCCGCACACAAAAATAAAACAGCACAGCAAACAGAGTACACAAGCTATTTATAGTGGTTCCCCGATTTGGGTACATCCACTTTCCCCCTTCGACCTATCTCCCAACAAGGGACGACTCGGTCTCTTCACCAACAGGATTGAAATCCAATCCTTGCACTATCGGAAGGATCCCTTCCACACGTAGGAGACAACACTCCCACAACACGGGTTGCACCCAACCCTTACAACTAGGAACCAACGTTCCTTTACAACAAAAGTAAAACTAGAATGTACAAGAGATACAAACTAATTTTGGAGACTAAGGTGTCCCTCTTCGTTGACGACGAGTTCTTGAAGTCCACGAAGAGTCCACAACCCTAGATCTCTCTTGGAGAGAATCTCCCCGGAACCGGCGGCGGCAAGATGGGCGGCGGCTAGGTTCACGGGATCGGCGGCGACAACGATGTGCGGCTGCTGTACTCTGGAGATCTAAACTTCGTAGCGAAGCTAGCTAGGTCTACCAACGGTCACACTTGGATCAATCGTCTCGATCGATTCGGATGGGGAAGATTTTCCCGATCAACAAATCAAGAGACAAGAGATCTCCGGTTAGACACGTGAGACTCTAAGCTTGGCTAAGCTTCTGTCGCCGGAAGATCAGGAAGAATCTCGATCAAAAGCGGCGACCAACTAGCGCGAGCGGCGACGGCGGCGACGGAGCAGTTTCGCGATTTTAGGTCAAGATCGTCGCTCGGCTTCTTTCTGTATATCTTTATTGTTCAAAAATACCCATATATATATTGTAGACAACTTCAAGATGACCGTTGTGGGTCCCACCAGAAGAAACCCTAAATCCGGTTCAAAATAGTGCCAGCGGCAGAATCCGGTCCAGCTTTTTCCCGAAAATTGCCCCAGTAAAAATCGGCGAGAATCACCTGTGATTCTCGTCGAATCGTCGAGAATCAAGGGTGATTCTCGACGATTCGGCGAGAATCACAAAGTGATTCTCGACGATTCGTCGAGAATCACAAAGTGATTCTCGTCGAATTTGACTTGATTGCACTCTGATTTAGCCAGCGAGAATCAGCCAGTGATTCTCGACGATCCGGCGAGAATCACTTGGTGATTCTCGTCGATTCTTACTTAGATGATTTTTCATCTTACTCCTCTGAGCTGCTCTTTGACTCATCCTTGCTCATTGTCTGCTCTTGCATAAACACAGCCCTGTACTTGAAAGTAAGTGCACTCCAATAGAGAGAGTACATGTAGGCCAACACACTGATCTGCTTAACGAGGGATTACGTCGTGCAGACCCGTGTATATTGACCTACTGCACCCTGACATTGGTGTGCACTTAGCGTGGAATAACTGCAAGCACAACTTGAAATATTTTGTCAAAAACATTGCCTATTTACCTTAGCTTGTTCAGGGGCTTCTTCAAATCAGGTACGTTGTGGATACAATACCCAACAATTGTTATTATTCTGTGATGTTTTGTTTTATATGTTTTGTTTAAGTATTTACCGGTCATATAATGTTGTTATACATCATATTGTGTATTTGTTATGTATGGTGTATATTATTGACTAAGGGTTATGACTTCTCCAAATAGGGAGAGATTGTTGGGTACATTGGAAAATGTGTACCAGATTTGAAGAAGCCTCACCTACTCAATGATATACATCAAGGTGTATTTGATGTGTTTTGAGTTTATATGTGCAGGTTAAGTAATTGCAGGAAATGCAGAAAAATTTTTAAGTCCATATGTCGACACCTAGAGAAGCAGTGTCGACACTTATGAAGGCTTGTGTCGACACTAGAGAAAAGCTGTGTCGACACTTGTAGTAGACTGTGTCGACACTTAGAAAGGCTGTGTCGACACCAGAAGATACTGTGTCGATATACAGAGGCAGTGTCGACATACAGAGAAGCAAAGTCGACATCAACTGTGTCGACACCAAGAGGTAGTGTCGACACACAGGAATACTTAGTCGACATCAAATGTGTCAACACCAAGAAGTGTCGACACACTGAAGTATTTGTCAACATCAACTGTGTTGACACACAGGACTTGTGTCGACACACAGCAAAGCTTCAACAAAGTTAAAGTAAAGAAGTACTTGTGTCGACACAAAGGAGATGTGTCGACACTCAGCAAGCTTCAACAAAATTAAAGTAAAGAAGTACTTGTGTCGACACAAAGGAGATGTGTCGACACTCAGCAAGTTTCAACAAAGATAAAGAAAAGAAGGCTTGTGTCGACACACAGAATCAGTGCCGACGCATTCTGGAGAAGTAGTGTCGAGAAGCTTTTACAACAACAAAAGATGTTGTGTCGACACCACCAAGGCTACTGTCGACACTTAGTCCACTTGTGTCGACACTTAGTCTATTTGTGTCGACACATAATGAAGATCAGTCTCGACACTTTCAGACAGAGACAGTGATTTCAAGAAATGACTGGATGACTTGACAGCTGCCATTTCCACCGGTCTACTACAACTGTCAAAGCTATTAGAAGGTTGTTAAAAACCGGTTCAGCCGGTTACCATGGAGAAAGACTATATAAAGGCTTTCTCCTTCAACAGAAAGAGATGATCAAGCATTGCAGAATATAGATTCTGAGCAATACTGAGAGAAGTAATTATACAGAAGATTTTCGACAGAAGATCTAGAAGAAGTTGGAGAGAGAGAGCTCCTTCTAAGAAGAGCAATTGCTGAACCAGGCTGCAAAAGAAAGATTCAGATTGAGATCTTAATCTTAAGTCAGAAGCTTATTGAAGATCATCTTCTCAGGAGATTCAACCCTACTGAGTTCAGATTCAAGAAGCTTTGAAGAAAGCTAAGAGAGGTTGATCTCTGCCAAGTTCTTCCAAGAACAGTTCAAGAAGCCATCCATCCCTTCTCTTTCTTTTAGGGTGGTGGTCATAAACTTTGTTTAATCAAATTTCTGTAAGATCTATTATAGATCTGAGTTGTAAGCCTATTTTATAAAGGCTGAGTGTAAGAGATTTAGATCTCTGAGTGTAGGTCTTGTGAAGACTGAGGTAGGGCCTTGTGCCTGAGTTGTTGTAGACTCTGTTCTCTGAGAGTAGGCCTTGGTGAAGGCTGAGGTAGGGTTGTTTGCCTAAGTTGTAGGAGTGGGGACACTCTGAGTTGTAGGAACCTAGTGTGGGTTCTGAGCTACTGTAAGATTTGAGGATTTAAGGAGAAGTGCAGAAGTTAGGCCGAATCTAGTACACTGCTAGATAGGCGAAGGGGGAAAGTGGATGTACCCAGACCTTGGGGAACCACTATAAAAATCTGTGTGCACTCTGTGTTGAATTATTTATGTGATTGCTGTGTTGTGTAGTAGTAGAATTTGCAATTTCTGGTTAATTAGCTAAACAGAGTTTCTGCCTTAAAAGAAAAAGAAAAAGTACACCTATTCACCCCCCCCCCCCCCCTCTAGGTGGTTAGGCACTAATTCTTTTAGGATGTCATATAGATAGTGCCTCCAAACCTTTAAGGCAAATACACTACTCCCAACTCCAAATCATGTACCGGATAGTTGGCTTCATGCTTCTTCAGCTGTCTCGAAGCATAAGCTATCACATGCTTGTGCTGCATCAATACTGCTCCCATCCCTTGATAGGACGCATTAGTGTAAACTTGAAATCCATCTTTCCCTGAGGGAAGATCTAGGATGGGTATAGTGGTAAGTCTATCTTTCAGCTCTTGAAATTCAGCCTGATACTGGTGTGTCCACTCATATGGCACACCTTTCTTTGTTAGGGTAGTGAGAGGAAGGGTGATCTTTGAAAATCCCTTCACAAACTTGCGGTAATAACCAGCATGTCCAAGAAAGCTCCATATATCGGCTGCTGACTTCAAAGGAGACCATTCCTTCATGACATGCACCATGGCCAGGTCCACGACTAGTCCAGCTCAACTAATAACATGACACAAGATGGCAACTTCTTAGAGCCAAAATTAGCACTTGCTGAACTTAGCATATAGGGCATGCTCTTTTAACTTCTTCAAAACCAAGGCAAAGTGCTCTGCATGCTGTACCTTTGTCTTCAAATAGACCAAAATATCATCCATGAAGATGATGATGAAGACATCTAAGTATGGCTCGAGCACCCGATTCATCAAACTCATGAACACATAAGGGGGGTTCGGGAACCCAAACGGCATCACCGTGAATTCATAAAAGTCATACCTCGAGTTAAATGTTATTTTCTGAATATCCTCTTCTTGTATCCTCAACTGGTAATACCCCGAGTGCAGATCCAATTTAGAAAACCAATGCACTCCTACCAATTGTTCGAACAACTTGTTGATCTGGTGTAGAGGATTGGTGTTCCGCACCGTCAATCGGTTGAGCTCTTGATAGTCTATGCATAACCGTAGCGTTCCATCTTTTTTCCTACCAAACAAAACAGGGGCTCCCCAAGGTGATGAACTGGGGTGATCGAACCCTGACTCTACCAATTCTTGCAATTGAACTCTAAACTTAGTGAGTTCCTTGGGGCCATTGATGACTTGTTTTAGTCATCGTTTTTGGGGTAGTTTAGTATGCAAAATTCCTAGTTTAATTATATGTATAAAGTATTTTTATGCATGTTTTGTTTTATTTCTTCTTAAAGTCTTTTTGTGTTAAGATATTATAATTCCTAGTTTTATTATAGTTTTATTTGCTTTTTATGTTGCAATTTTATTTTGTTATGTTTTGATATAAAAATCTATAGTTTTAGTATATGTTTTATGTTTTATGTTTACTTGTGTTTTGTTATGAATATAATTAATTAATAGTATGATATGTTATGTTTGTAATGTTTAGTTTTATTTGTATTAACTAATGTTTTGTTTTGTTTTATTTGTAGGTTCAAAGCCCAAGCATGTGCATCCCTCTAGTTCAAATTCAAAGCATGTGCAGCCCTCTAGTTCAAATTCAAAGCTACTGCAGCCCTTTCACTTGATCAAGCCCTTCAACATTCAACTCAGCACTTTGGAGCAGCCCAGCCACTTTAAGAGCAGCCCCTACATGCAATCTTAGCCCTACCCGAGCCCACAAAGCCTACAAGCAGCCCCTCTACTCGAGCCCACAAAGCCTACAAGCAGCCCCTCTACTCGAGCCCATAAAGCCCACACTAGCAGACCATTTTGCCTTTGCATGGTCGGCCCCCTTCATTTATTACATACATGCACTTCCTTTGGATGGCCAGCCACCCACATCATGTCCCTCTCTCTCCTTTTTATTATTTTCTCTCTTCTCTCCCTCATTTAATGCCATGCATGCATCTCCCCATACACATCGCCGGCCACCCTCCTCTTTCATCCCCCTTGTTTATTTTATTTTCTCTTTTCATTTCCATTAAATGCCATGCAATGAATCTCATCCTCTCCCTCTCCCTTCATTAAATGAAATGCATGAACCCTTTCCAAATGCAAAGGCCGGCCACCCTATTATTCCCTTCATATTTACTATTTTCTAGAACCTTCTCCCTCTCCTATAAAAGGAACCCTTTGCCTCTTCATTTAAGGGAATTAGTTTTGGTAGAGAAAGTTCTGCAAGTAGTTTTAGTTCAAAGTAGTCTCTGTTAGCTAGTTCATGAGAATTTCTTTCCTTGTTGTAGTTTTTATTGTAATTTCCTTTTTGTAGTAGAATAGCATTGTCCTATTTTAATTTTTGTGTATTTTCTTTTCTTAAGCATTGAAAATGAATTCTCTTTCTTCTATTTTGTTTCTTCCTCTATTATGCTTAGCTAATTATATTTTGCGCCCGATCGCGATGAGCTTTGCGATAAAATAACGCATCTTTGATTTTATGTTTGCATTTGTATTTTTCCTATTTTTGATCCTTCTTTGATTTTTTCGTGTCGACTCTGTATTCCAATATACGGTAGTAGGCAATTGATCTCATTTCATAGAAGTTGAGTGACTCATTGATTTGAAAGACCACTAAAAGAAGGAAGGAGTTGAACGCAACCCTAGAGACAAGATGACGTAAATCCTCCGGATTGGAGTCAAATCCAATAGTCCGGGTCACTTAGGTAATGCGACTTTAGGCCATTTTGACTTGTAAAGAGATTTTGGTCAAAACATCTATAAGTTAGGGGACTTAATGCTCTAGCGAGATTACTTCCTAATATCAGATCCGTCACGGTCTTAATAGTATTGCAAATGCTAAACTAATTTATTTCGTTATTTTATTTCAAAGTGAATCGTCGATCGAGCACTCTTTTGCAACATTTTTTTTTCTTTTAATTAAGCTTAGTTCATTTTAATTTTCAAACTCATCAATTGTTCGGTAGGATAATACAATCGTTGTGAGTAATAGTACTTGCCTGCCCCGAGTTTTTATAAGACCTTGATATATTTTTATCATTATACTATAAAATGATAGGTACACATGCCTACGTCTACTAAAATTCTAAAAACAAAAACATTTTTTTAACAAAAAAAAATATATCAAAAAATTTAAGTTTTCTTTTTCTTTTGGTAACAGTTTTTTTTATGGAATCGTCTTATTTTGGCACGTTTTGTAATTTTTGCGGGTCGCCGGACCACTTTTATTCTGAATGCCTTTCGGGAACCCCTCCCTATTTTGATTTCGATTTTTCCGGAGCAGGTCAAAGTGGCCAATTTGACCCTTACTCCAATTTTTATCCTACTTGGGAGATGGGGAACCCGTCTTATTTTTCTTATGATTATGCCCCGCAAAGCACCGCGCCTCTAAATTTTAATTCAATCGATAATAGGTATTTTGAATTGCAAACTTCTCTTGATAATATTAATTCTCATTTCAAAACCATTATCGATTATTTTTCTTGTGAGGTCGCATCGTTTTCTTCGTCTTCTTCTCCGTCTTCGTCTCCTCCAATTTCTTCATGTAATGAGTCACCGGATATCTCGTCTTGTCTTTTTCCTCTCGAGGAGGATAACTATTCGGATATCCCAGATTGTTTCCTTCCTCCTTTGGAAGACACCCCGATGGATACTCCGGTGTGCTTCTTACCTTTTGAGGATTACAAGACGTCTCATCATTCTCTCTCTTTTTCTGAAGACGTTTGTGATTCCATTTCGCTTCAAACTTTAACTGTTCCACCTTTTTCTAGTTTTAGCGAGTCTTTTTCTTCTTCTTCTTTTATTTTAGATAATTCTTCTTTAGTTCTCTCTACACATTCTTCTCCCGAAATTTCACAAGTCTCTCACTCTCCTTGTGAAATTTCCGTTGATGAAATTTCTTTTTTTTTACTTTTTCTTTTGACGACCCCTTCTTTCCCATTTTACATACGGCGGAGTTCTTCTATCACTCCGTCCCTTCATATTCGGGCGTCATTCCCTTGAAGATTCCACCGCATGTCGATGTGATTCTTCACTTCTTATTTTTTTAATTTACTCTCCTAAGCGTATACTTAGGGACTTACCACTTCACCTTACTTTTTATTATCCATTTAGCTAACCAATAACGTCGGGCTCAGCCGACGTTAAACAAAGAGCGCTCTTGGGAGGCACCCCTTGCTTATCACTTTTGTTCTTTCTTTTTCTTTTTGTTTGCTTCTTTTGTTTTGCAGGAATAATTCCACCGACAGTTCGTTTGGCTCCATCCTTTCCTCTCTTCCTTAGGCCTGAGCCGGTGTCTAGCTCAAGCATGGGGAGCGACATCTGCATTCGGCCTTACGAAATCGGGGAAGTCGTTTTCTTTTTTAGTATTTACTTTATTGCATCTCACATTTTTTCTTCCTTTTTCTTTCTTGTTTTTATTTTTCATTGTGGGCAATGAAAAGTTTCAGCATGGGGGAGGGTTTAGTTAATTTTATTCTTCCTTTCTCTTTCAAAAAAAAAATCCAAAAAAATCTTTTGCTTTCTTAAAATCAAGAAAATTCCAAAAAATTTAGTATAGTTATTTTAAGCTTTTTAGGAGTTTTTATAAAAAACCCAAAAAAAACTAGAAATACAAAAAAAAATCAAAAAAACAAAAATTATAAATTCAAAATTCAAAAATTTGCTTAAATCTATTTGAAAATCAAAATCAAGTTATTTTCTATCTTTCTTTTTATGTTTCTTCTAGTGATGTATAGGCATGTGCGGTTTTGTAGTTATATGTAGATTTCTTTGAAAATTTTTTCTAAATTTATCATTTTAACATAGCCTAGTTTTACTAGTTTCTTGTTCTAAAATATAGGCATCTGTTCTTTTTACATTGTAAGTTAGCACTTTGTAGTTTTCTTTTTATTCGGTTAGTTGCGTACGAATGGTTGCTAGGTAACATTATCTCTTTTTCATTTGTGGGGTAATACTTTTTTGGTGTCTAGAACTTGTCTCTAGCTACTCTCGAAACATTTGCGTTGTTTTTACGTACTTTAGAAATGATTTAGGCCACCCTTTGACCCGTTTGATCCTTTTTGCCCACCCAAAAATTTCACCGTTGCTAAAACAATTTTGGGCCTTTTTTTCGTTTTTCCTTTGTTTAAGCTCCACCTTTCATTATTCACCAAAGCCAAATGTCTTTCCTATTTTCACACTAATCTTGAGCTTAAATATAATTTTTTGTGAAGAGTTATATCTTTGAAATGAAAGGAGTTTTTAAAGCTTATATTTGGAGCTTTCCTTAAAAGTTATTAACCATTCGGTAAGGGGTCCAAGTGACAGGCTTGGCATCCGGTACCAATTTAATCTGAAAGTCCACCTCTCTGTGTAGGGGTAATCCTGGCAACTTCTCAAGAAATATCTCAGGGAAGTCCCGCACTACCCGCACATCTTGTATGTTCATCGCCATCTTTTTAATTCAAAACATATCATATATACCTCATCCCCTTTCATATGGGCTTTTAAGGCCTGAATTGAAGACAATAACATACAGGGTGCAAATTTGATACCTTGGAATATGACTTCAGAGTCTTCATGCCTCAAGGTGATTTGCTTCACAACACAATCAATCTTGGCATGGTGCCAATCCAACCATGATATTCCCAGAATGAGATCAAATTTTGGGATTCCCAACAACATTGCAGTGCTTTCAAAGAAATTTTCCCCAAGTAGTACTTCCAAATCACACTTTGCGGACGAAGTCATCTCGGAGCCATCCGGGAGATATACTATCCGAGTGACATCGATAAAGTATTGCACTCCTTCTAGGTCTTTAACAAAGTTCGCTGAAACGAACGAATGAGTGTCCCTGGTATCAAATAGTGTATGAGTTTGTTTCCCACTGACGGTCATCGTGTCTAAGTATCAATTATAATGACTTAAGCTAGATTTCTAGCATATTTTAGGCAATTGAAAGAAATTCTTATAACATTTTAACCAAATTATTGCATACCTACAATCACCTCCTGAGGATTCCGCTCCTGTGCCATATCCAGCCCAAACATCTGCTCTCCGGCAGGTGCAATATTCCTTCCTCGTGGTACTCGTCCTTGACCATGCACACGTCCTTGTCCTCATATAGTTGGCGGAGGAAGAGCAGGGGGAACATCTCCACCTCATTGCTGGCAGTGATGTCGGATGTTACCTGGCTGATTACACTAGAAGCAAACTCGCTTATGTTGCTCCCTAGGCTGCATGTACAGTTGTTGCGGTGGAGGTAGTGTTGGCTGCAGGGCCGGGCGCTCCATTCTAAAATTCTGGTGAAAGTGAGCTCCACCTCTATTGTTTCCTCTTCATATGTTTCCACTCCTTCTTCTATAACCGAGTCCTGCTTCCATTACTCCCTCAACGGGTCTCTTATTGCTAGCCTGGACCCCTAAGTGGTCTGCTTCCAATCTCTTCGTCATATCAATTATATCCGCCAGGCTAGAATCTGCTATAAACAAAAGTGCTTGCCTTACGGGATCTCACAAACCTTTATAAAATCATTTTGCATAGCCTCGATCATCCAACTCATAGGAGTCGCAAACCTAGCGAGATGCTGAAACTCCCACTGATATTCTGTAACTGACTTACATCCCGGTTTCAGCTGCAGGAATCTTTCTTCAAGTTCGTCTCAAGCGGTCAAGGGAATGAAGTTCTCCAAGAAAGCTCCAGAAAACTCGTTCCAACTAATCTTCGTGTATACTCGTCCTTGGAAGGTGGAACCCATGAGAGACTTCCACCACCTCTTCGCATGCAGTTCCAAGATTGTCACTGCTAAGGTTACAACCATATTGGCTGGACATCTGAATCCAGCCATTAACTCTTGCACACTGTCGAGCCATTCTTCAGTACAAATAGCCGACTCCATCCCAAGATAAGCAAGTGGGAGAGGGCTCAAAAGGTGCTTAACCAGTTGTAGCTCGGGGCTTGTTGCTGCATGGGGGCCTGTTGAGACCTAAAGGTGTCTAAGATCATCATAATTGTCTGTCCTAACTCAGACTGCTGGAACTGGTTAGGGATGGGAGGGGCAGGAGTGCCTATTACTAGCTCTACACGCGCCATAATATACACATAAAGGTACAAACCTAAAGTCAGGTAGGCTAAACGTAGGGAAACGACTGGACATACTTAGTGTAAATTATACATGGGCACACCTCTGCTTCTGCTATGTCAGTTTGTCCGCAAACTGACCAATCGAATGGGGGTGGCACCATTGTTCCATGACTTCTTTAGTTGAGGATCATTGCAAGCTGATATCATTTATAAGACCCCCCCCCCCTCCCAAAACACAAGACACAGCCGAGGGGAGTCTTATGCTCAGGACAGCTACCTTGCAGCAACACCAACACACGGGTTGATCAATAGTACAATACGCCTATCCTGCCAGCTAAACAAATATCATCAATGCCAAACCAACATAAAGAATAAAACAGAAGTCAAAATCCACATAAGTAATAAGTCCACAAGTACATCAATAATAACAAGCATCAACAGGCTTCTATAATATTAGAGTACGTAAAACTTTGCCAAAAGGGCTACAACTAGAATCTCTCAACTACTCACATCAGTAACTGAAGGCAGTGACGGTATCGTCACTTTCGGCCCCGTCACCCTGGCCTGGCTGCCCTCCTGCACAACTGTTATCGATCTATCTGCGGTATTTCCTCCTAAAAAGCAAGACGTAGCAACTGTTAGTCATAAAGACTAAGTGGATATCACATCCGCTCCACCGACGACTCTTAGGCACCGAGCGGAGAAAGGATAAGGGTAAAATATATATATATATATATATATATATATATATATATATATATATATATATATATATATATATATATATATATATTTGTGTGTGTGTCTGTGTAAGAAGTAGTACAAGCAGGTGGTATAAGACAAATCAATATCAAAGTATCCAACATGTACAACAAGTGACTATATCAAACTATACTAGCAGCTCTATTATCAACAGTAATATACAAGTAAGATCTTACAACAGGGAAGTATCTCAACTTATATGAATGTCCATTGTGCGAACATAAAAAAGTAGACCGAAAATTTGGAGTAACAAAATTTTTATTATCCAAATAGTTATCTGTTACAAAGGTATAGCCTTCCTTTTATAAAATGGAGGAGATGAGAGAGAATACAAATAAGTAATTTGGGACTAAAAAATTACAAGTATATGCGGCTTTACAAATAGACAAACCGGACAAGTCGTGCGCTTATACAATCCAGCTAACCGCCCGACAACCAACAGTAGGAGAGAACAAGCGTCATAGAGAACAAGCCTCCACAGGAGACTGCTAACCGCCTGGTCTCCAAGTCACCTGAGACAAACCGTCAGACCTCTGGGATACCAAACAGAAACAGCCCGACAAACAAGCCGGCTAGGATAAACTGCCAGACCGCCCGGCCTCCGAACATCAATAGACTGCCCGACCTCCATACTACAACACCCATACAGACATATAAGTTAAGGATCGGCTTAACAGTAAAGTAACTCATCATATAAGAGTGCCCATACAAACTTATTTGATAAGGATCTTGTTTATGTAATACAATGCAATGTTATGAATACAATGCGATAACTCACCCATACTCACATACACATGCATTGATATGTCGACACAGACTTGTAGTTCTCACTTTTCGAGCAGGTAGCTAACCTCTCAAGCACCATCTGTTGTGGCCAGACGGTGATAGTGGAACAGGCTTTCAACTACTAGGCTGGTCTCCACACTACCTGGACTAGGCCTCCATGCGCCTCAATGCTAAGAACATAAGAGCGAACTCACATGCGTACTACGACTCAGAGGGGTCTCGGGTAGATGTGCACCAAGAACTCATCTCTATTCTGACCTATCTTTATGGCATGGAAGGTGCCTCTGGGAACATATCACCAAAGGACCAAGTACAATCATCCACTGGTATGGAGGGTGCCTCAGGAAGTAAGAATTGAGGGCCAAGACCCAACCGTCCAAGTCTTTCTATCAACTCCCGTTGGTGTGGATCACTGAGCTGTAGGAGCATTGCATGCTCTGAGTTATAGGGCCTTGGGCCTGAGTGTAGGACTTGGATGAGTATGAGAAATCCTAAGAAAATTGTGTTGTAAGATCACTTAGCTGAGTTTGGAGAAGTTGGCCTTGTCTAATAATCTGTTAGAAAGGTGGGAAAGATAGTGGATGTACTCATAATCTGGGAATCACTATAAATTACTTATGTGTTAGTTGTGTTCTTGAAAGCTAAACTATAAACGAAAACACACAACACAGTAAACTAAGAAAAGATAAGAAGGTTACCCAAAAGACCTTAAACCTATTCACCCCCTCTAGGCAATTAGCTACTCTTGAAACTAAAGGATTTCACCTTATTCTAGAGTAGTCCGCCCTTGAAGAATATGGGTTGTACAATATAATTTTAAAATTATATATAAAATTGAGAAATTGAAAAATATATAACTAAAAAAAATTAAGTAAGAAACATATTATTTTTTTTATTTTAGGAAGCATCGGGGGCGGGCGAAGCCCGAAGCTGGTCGGGTACTGTCGCGTGAGGCACGGAAGGCCCCCATGCATGTGCATATGCATCCCCTACCAGAGGGTGGCTCGTTGTGGGAGTCTCTTGGGTTGATTCATGGAGTCCCCAATTATTTTGCATATAGATCCGGAAAAGGAGTACGGAATAGGCATGCTGTGTGAAGCCCATCTGGACAGGTTGGTCAGGATTGGTGATGTTGCATATACGCACCAGAGAAGACTCCGTGATAAACGTGTACTTTAGGAGTCGATGGGTTAAACCTGTGAAAGGCAGTAGCAGTAAGTGCTGGAGTGGTAGTCCAGTAAAATACCCTTGTGATGCTTGTGCTATTGGGTTATACTTGTGAAGGGGAGTAGCAAGAAGTACTGGATTGGCAATCCAGGAAATGCCCTTTGTAATGATTGATGTTCATGCGTGGCACCTGTGAAGGGGAGTAGCAGGAAGTACTGGCATGGTAAGCCAGGAAAGTACCCTTGACATTTGTGATAATTGTGGGTTTGTACATGTGAAGGAGAGTAGCAGGAACTACCGGTGTGCACAGGAAAGACCCTCTGATGTTGTGATACGAATGGGTGTGATAGTTAGTACTGGTGTGCCCAGGAAAACACCCAAGATTTATGCCAAACAGGTAAGGTGAAACCGACCCACGCCTTTGATTTAGTCTCGAGTATGTCGTACTCAGTGATGGCAAGGCGATTTGAGCAATGGGGGGTGGATGATCCGACCTGCGTTATGTCCGTCCGACGTGAGACTTAAAAGTGCGGTCTGTTGGAGCGCATAGCGAGAGTCTTAGGCCTGTGCACTGTGATACAATGGGGGGCTACAGGCCAATGCCAGTTCACTAAGACTATAATCTCTGGTTGCACGCCATGGAGAAAATGCTCAATGTTTTACCGTTGGGTTGCGACCCTGATACGGTGGTGGGCAATTGGTTCGCTGGTGCACCAAGAATGTGCCCTAAGTGCACGAATCATCGGGCCGCGTGGCTGATGGTTGTGATGGAATGTATGTGCATGAGAGCACAATGGATGATATACATATTTGCCTGTGAAATGCTATGCCTTTAGGGAAGGAAAACCACCGCCCTGGGAAAGGGGTGGGGTCGTTATAATTTGGTCAGCTGAATGCTGACCGTTGCCTATTTGCCACCGTTGGGTCGGTTGTCCCTGTGCAGGTGCTAGAGAGAAAAGCGGGACGCATAAAGGCTGAGGTTCCTGCTGTTGTTGCTTCTGCTGCTGCTACTGCTAGCCCTCGAAGGCTAAATGAAAATACTATGTTTAATTATACGTGGCCGGCCTGCACGCCCATGTTTGAGGCCACTGTTGTGTAAATCCCTGTAAGGCCATAAGGCCAGTTGACTTTGTATTTGCTACGATTCATGTTTATATAAATGTGGAGCTTTTATATGGTGGACATTCGTATATGTGAGTTCAGCTTCGTGTTATAGGCTTCCACTAGAATGCAATGAGTTAGGATGCACACTCTGGTATCACTACGGGATTTCCCCGCCTGTTTTATGGTCTATGTTATGGGGCCCCGACCGTACCTTCTAGTATATACCTATGAATGGATGGAGTCGTTACATTTTTGATATCAGCTATATTGGTCTTTCCCTTTCAAAGTCGTGGTCGACTTCTTTTGTGGGGTGGCGAGCACATGTATGTGTGAACTAAGTTAACATTAATGAACTCCAGAATGTCCACCTTAGGAATGCAAATACATGTGTTTGAGGAACCTGTGCGTTCCTATTTTGTTGTTTTGCTTGTGTGCGGTCGCTAATGTACGTGTCTTGTTCACCTATAGGTGACGTGGAGTGGTGTGGGGGCAATCGGAGCCCCAACGTTCTGATGAAAGTACGACACCAGCTGAGGTGCCTACACCTCCGCCTTCTAAGGAAACTGTGTGATTAGTTACTGAGGCTTTGTTTGCCATGATTCAAGCACAGCCGATTGGGCAGGCGCAAGGGAAGGCTCAGCCGGCATTGAGTCCATAACAGGTTACAGCGAGGCCAGAACCTGTAGCGGATGTGGATCCTCGAGCATCTGAGAAGCAGTTAAAGCAGTTCATGAGTTTCAACTCGCCTATGTTTATGGGCCTGGGATCCCCTATGCAGGCTGAGGACTGGTTGGCGCACGTCAAGCGGATTATGACGGCGATTGGAACGGAGGAACATTAGAAAGTCACCTTAGCCATGTTCTTGTTGGAAGGACAAGCTCGTTTATGGTGGGATGAGATGGACCTACACCACTTAGCAGGTCGACCGTTATCACAAGTGTCGATTTAGGAATTCTCCCAACTCTTCCTGGCAAAGTACCTCCCGGTGGCACAACGTATTGACACGGAGAATGGATTCCAAAGGATGACGCAAGGAGAAGGCAGTATTGAAATGTACCTGCATGAGTTCACACGCTTGGGACAGTATGCGGGTTCAATCTTTGCTAATGAGCATAGGAAGTCTAATAGGTTCTATGAAGGACTGCGGGATGAGTTATGATTCCTGCTCTCTAGTTCGGTGAACCAAGGATTCCAGGTGTTGGTCGACACCGCATGCGCGCTGGAAAAGGATATGAAGAGGGTGCATGGGAAGCGGGCCTTGGATATGATATAGCCGGAATTCAAGGTGCCCCGACCAGCGAAGTCAATTTTCAAGAAGAGATGGGGCAAGAGGTCCAAGACGGCTCGACAAGCTCCTTCTTCGGTTGACTCGGGAGCAACATCGGGGGCCACTTCAAAGCCGGAGACTCGTACATGATTTAATCGTGGATGGGTGGGGCATATATCTCGTGATTGTATGGTACCGCCAAAGAGTGAAAAGAAGGCGGGAGCGTCGTATGCGGATAAAGGAAAGGCAATCATGGAGTACTCTGCCTCACAGGCGTAGCCCCGAGTCTACAATCTTGGCCTGCAAGAGGCCATTAAGCAGAGTGACATCGTCACAGGTATGAGTTAGTTATTGCATTGTTTTGTTAATTGCATGCTTGGTATTGTATATTTGTATGCGGCTTGTGTGTGTGACATGATTGTCAGAGGCTTTGTGATGATTCGGAATACGCTGGCGCGAGCACTGTTTGATACGGGTGCTTCGCATTCTTTTCTATCTAAGGAGTTCATAGCGCGACTTGGGATACCTAGTCGTGTGAAGACTGATAGCGTCAGGGTGGTGTTGCTGAATGGTTTTTTGATGCTCACGGATCGAGCTTGCGATGTGGCGGTCCAAATAGGAAGTCAGGACTTCTGTTTGACTGCATCCATATTGCTGATATCGGAATTCGACGTGATCTTTGGTATGGATTGGCTCACGGAGCAGCATGCCTTGATTGATTGTAAAGCCAAGGAGATCACGTTGGGCCATAATACCGAGCAGGAGACTAAGTTCGTGGGGATGCGAGGAGTGGGCGGGACGTTGATGTGTGCACTCCAAGTAGTCACGGCTATTCAGAAGGGCGCGCAGTGCTACTTCACGCTGATTCAGGTTGTGGAGCCTAAGGCCTGTGTGACCGATGTTCCGGTGGTATCGGAATTTGCAGATGTATTTCCCAAGGATCTCCTTGGGCTACCACCCCAGCGAGAGATTGACTTCACAATCGATTTGGTGTCAGGTATGAAACCTGTGGCTCGCTCTCCATATCGCATCGTGCCATAGAAAATGGCGGAGTTGAAAGTCCAACTGCTGGAGTTGTTGGAGCAGGGATATATCCGCCCAAGCATGTCACCTTGGAGCGCGCATGTTCTATTTGTGAAAAAGAAAGACGGTGGTTTTCGGTTATGTATTGATTACCTTGAACTGAATAACCTCACCGAGAAGAATAAGTATCCGATCCCACGGATTGATGAGTTATTCGATTAGCTGGTGGGATCAACCTTCTACTCCAAGTTGGATTTGAATTCTGGTTACTACCAGTTGATTATTTGGGAAGGTGGCATTCCCAAGACCGCATTTGGAACACATTACAGGCATTATGAGTTCACGGTAATGTCGTTTGGGCTGTGCAACGCGCCATCGGTGTTCACGGACTTGATGCACCGAACGTTCCGAGAGTACCTGGACCTGTTTGTGATAGTATTCATTGATGATATTCTGGTCTACTCTCGATTTGAAGCCGATCATGAAAACCACTTGTGGTTGGTGTTGCCGACGTTGAGGAAGAATAAGCTCTACGCCAAGTTCTCGAAGTGCGAGTTTTGGCTATCGTCAGTGGCTTTTCTGGGCCATGTTGTAAGCGGACAGGGCATAGCAGTGGATCCAGCGAAGATAAGGGCCATACAAGAGTGGCAAATTTTGTCTTCTGTGGCTGAGGTCAGGAGCTTCCTTGCACTGGCGGGCTACTATATACGGTTTGTGGAAACCTTCTCTCGGATCGCTTTGCCTCTCACCACACTGACGAGAAAGGATCAGAAGTTCGTTTAGACGCCCGAGTGCGCATGAGCTTTTGATGAGCTAAAGTTTCGGTTGACCACGGTGCCGGTGTTGACGTCGCCATGTGGTACTGATGGATTTGAAATCTATAGTGATGCTTCAGGGAGCGGCTTAGGCTGCGTTCTTCTGCAAAATGGGAAAGTGATTGCTTATGGCTCTCGCCAGTTGAATGTGCATGAGCGAAATTATGTCATCGACAACTTAGAGCTGGCGGCGGTGATCTTTGAACTGAAATTGTGGAGGCATTATCTGTATGGAGTGAAAGTGGAAATCTATACAGATCACAAGAGCATAATGTATTTGTTGGAGCAGAAGGACCTGAATATACGACAGCGCAGGTGGTTGGAGTTCCTTGGGGAGTACACCTTTGCGATTCATTATACTCCTGGGAAGGGAAATGTGGTCGCGGATGCCTTGAGTAGGAGAGCACCGGCAAGGGCAAGCTGGTTGCAGAGGCATGATAAACGTCTCATCTAGGAGTTGGAAGCGTTAGATATTTCTTGTGTTGACAAGAATGCTACAGCTGATGCATGTTTGAACTAGACGAAGGTGCAGTGTGACCTTACAGATAGAGTTCGACGAGCAACAGAGCAAGATGAGAGTCTCCAACGCTATACCAACGATGGGCCAGAGGGAAAATTCTCCTTGGATGACGGCTTTTTGTAGAAATAGGGTCGTTTGTGCGTCCCAAGTTTGGGAAAACTACGAGAAGAGTTGATATACGAGGCGCATTATACGAAGTACTCAATTCACCATGGGAGCATAAAGATGTTCAGAGATATGAAGAAGTTGGTCTGGTGGCCAGGACTGAAGAAAGATATCACTCATTATGTGGCCAAATGCCAAACTTGTGCTATGGTGAAGGGGGAATGCCAGAAGCCTGGGGGTTTCTTGAAGTCGTTGCCGATTCCAGAATGGAAGTTCGATGATATTTGAATGGATTTCGTGCACGGGTTGCCAAGATCTCAGCGCGGGAACGATTCAATCTGGTTGATTGTAGACCGGCTGACAAAAGTGGCGCACTTCCTTTCGAATAAACGAGACGATTCAGTAGAGAGTTTGGCAAAGCTTTATGTTGAGCAGATTGTACAACTACATGGTGTTCATCGGAGCATCGTGAGTGATCGAGACGGACGGTTCACATCGAATGACTGGAGGCTACTTCATCAGCTGTTGGGCACGAAGTTAACATTCAGTACGACCTTTCATCCCCAAACAGATGGCCAAACTGAAAGGACAAACAGAACGATGGAGGATATGCTCTGGATGTGGGCCCTGGACTTTAAGAAGAGATGGGAAGATCATCTCTACATGGTGGAGTTTACCTATAATAACAGCTACCAAGCGAGCAGCGGTATGGCACCATATGAAGCTCTGTATGGACGGAAGTGTCGTACACCGTTGGCTTGGGTGGAAGCAGGTGACTCCAAAGTGTATAAGCATAACGAAGTCGATGAAGCGAACTCGATGATACGCACTATTCGAGAAAGGCTACTGATAGCCCAGGATCGTCAAGCGAAATACTACAACGCCAAGCGCCGGAATGTGGAGTTCGCGCTGGGTGATTGGGTATACTTGAAGATCAAACCCTTCAAAGGCGTATCCAGGATTTAACATATGATGTTGAAACCAACCGTCACCACACATCTTGCCAAAACCTCGAGGTGATGGTAAGGGGGGACGGGGGTACATAAACACTAAGGACCACCCGCTGCAGGCAATGTGGGACTAATCCATCCATGGGATGGCGGGGATATTTCGCCACACGGGGGGCCCACCAGGGTCAACACCCAGACCTGGAACGCTATGGGGAAGCCCAAATATGCGGTCCCACACACACCCAATCCCGCTGGACCTTGGTTCTCAACACACCCCCGCAGCGGGATGACCCTGATACCATGTTGAAACCAACCGTCACCACACATCTTGCCAAAACCTCGAGGTGATGGTAAGGGGGGACGGGGGTACATAAAGGGTATTTGCAAGGCAGAGAGACGGAGTGACTTGAACCATGCCCGTCCCATTGACCGGGGAGGGAGAACCATCCGCAACGATGACAGGGGAAACCGATCATGTGTGTCTAGATGAGAGAAACAGTGAGGATTGCCTGTCATATGATTGGTAGCACCAGAATCGATCAACCATCGTCCGCGAGTAACAGTGTGGGCACTACTAGAAGAGATGACCACCGAAGCGGACGACGCGGAGGAAGTGGAATCCATTAAAGAGAGATGGTGAGAGCAAGCCGCGGCGGCTAAAACAAGTCAGAAGCCGGTCGGACAGAAGCAGGCCGCGCGACTAGGAAAGTCGCAGGCAGGAGAAACCAAGTCGGACGACAAAAGAGAGGCCGCAACGACTAGTTAGCACGAGCGGGTAGAAGGAAACAGGTCGAGGCGACAACTAAACAGGTCGCAGCGACTAAGAGGAGCAGCGAGAAGAGAAGCAAGGAGAAACAAGCCGCACGAACAGGGCAGTGGTTAGAAGAGAAGGCAAGCCGCGAGGACAGGTCGCGGGAAGCAGAAACAAGACGAGAATCAAGCGGAGGGAAAGAAGTCGAGCGGCTAGAAGGTAGCCCGCGCAAACAAAAGAAGAAGCTGAATCAGGAGGAAAAGATCGTTTCCTCTGATACCATGTTGAAACCAACCGTCACCACACATCTTGCCAAAACCTCGAGGTGATGGTAAGGGGGGACGGGGGTACATAAACACTAAGGATCACCCGCTGCAGGAAATGTGGGACTAATCCATCCACGGGATGGCGGGGATATTCCGCCACACGGGGGGCCCACCAGGGTCAACACCCAGACCTGGAACGTGATGGGGAAGCCCAAATATGCGGTCCCACACACACCCAATCCCGCTGGACCTTGGTTCTCAACATATGAAAAAGTTGAGTCCACGGTACCTTGGTCCATTTGAAGTGGTGGAACGAGTTGGGGAGGCTGCATATCAGCTAGCTCTTCTGGCAGACTTGGGTGGATTACACAATGTATTTCACATCTCGGTGCTTCGGAAGGCCGTTAAAGATCCAGCTCAGGTGATCAAGAATAATAGTGTGCCGGTGGAGTATGGGCTAACGACGAAGGTTAGGACCATTCGGATTGAAGATCGTGCCGATAAACAGTTGCGGAATAAGACAGTCGGGATGGTCAAAGTCTGCTGGGACAATTGCGGCCGTGAAGAACTCACATGGGAGCGAGAGCAGACCATGCAAGCTGAATTTCCCGAACTCTTCGTGTAACTATTATGCGGTGTATATGGAGTTGTAATGAACACTCGTGGAATAAATTCCTTCTATTTGAGTTCCTTACTTTCTGCAAATTTCAGGGACGAAATGTTTGTAAGGAGGGGAGGGTTGTAACACCCCAAATCCCAGAATTTGGTAAAGTTGGGTTACACGGCCTGGGACACGGGTGTGTCCCAGGGCGTGTCGTGCTCGGGTGAACAGTTGGGTGTGTGGTCGACAAAATTCGGTCGACGATTGTCGAGTATAGAGTACACGGCCTGTGACACGGGCGTGTCACAGGGCGTGTCCTCTACGGGTCGATGAACTTCAGCTCAACGAAGTTGAGCTGGGGTGTGTCTAGTGCCGTGTATGGGTACACGGCCTGGGACATGGGCGTGTCACAGGCCAAATCATTTTCGGGATGTGCCCAAGGCATTGAGGCCTGGTGAACACGGGCAGGACACGGCTGTGTATTAGGGTACACGGCACGTGACACAGGCGTGTCACTGGCCGTGTCCCGCTCGGGTTGATTTGGTTTTGTGAGTAGCCTGATATACACGGCCACATACACGGGCGTGTCTGAAGACGTGTCAGGTGACACGGCCCATGACACGGGCGTGTCACATGGGCATGTAATGGATTGGATAAGTCGGTTGAGCACCGCTTGAGGTACACGTCCTGGGACATGGACGTGTCACAGGCTGTGTCAGGAAAAAAAAATATGATTTTGTGGCAAATTCTTGGCCGTTCATTTCCTTCAGCTGGGATCCAATGGCTAAGCTTCCTCCCTGTGTCCTTAAGGCCGGGAAATGAGTTGGAAAAGCTCATTTGAGCTTTGGCCTTCATCTTTCTAAAGCTTAGAGAGAGAGAGGAAGTAGGAGGAGGAGGAAGGAGAGCTGGTCACTGGCGGTGTTGCGGTGTTCCGACGAGAAATCTGAGACCTGCGTTGCGGAGGAAAAGTCGTTGCGGTTCTTTCCAGCCAGCTAGGAGCTCATGGCGCCAAAGCGGTCTTCAAGAGTAATGACTTTTCTTCCTATCCATGTGAAGGCTTCCTTTTTGGCATGTGTATATGATTCCTCCACCAGAGGGTGGCTCGTTGTGGGAGTCTCTTAGGTTAATTCATGGAATCCCCAATTATTTCTCATATAGTTCTGGAAAAGGAGTACGGAATAGGCATGCTGTGTGAAGCCCATCTTGACAGGTTGGTCTGGATTGGTGATGTTGCATATACGCACCGGAGAAAACTCTGTGATAAACGTGTAGTTTAGGAGTCGATGGGTTAAACCTGTGAAAGGCAGTAGTATTAAGTACTGGAGTAGTAGTCCACGAAAATACCCTTGTGATGCTTGTGCTATTGGGTTATACCTGTGAAGGGGAGTTGCAGGAAGTACTAGATTGGAAATCCAGGAAATACCCTTTATAATGCTTGATGTTCATTGGTGGCACCTGTGAAGGGGAGTAGCATGAAGTACAGGCATGGTAAGCCAAGAAAGTACCCTTGACATTTGTGATAATTGTGGGGTTGTACCTATGAAGTGGAGTAGAAGGAAGTACTGGTGTGCCCAGGAAAGACCCTATGATGTTGTGATACGAATGGGTGTGATACTAAGTACTGGTGTGCCAGGAAAACACCCAGGATTTATGCCAAACAGGTAAGGTGAAACCGACCCGCGCCTTTGATTTAGCCGCAAGTACGCCGTACTCAGTGATGGCAAGGCGATTTGAGCAACGGGGGTTGGATGATCTGACCTGCATTATGTCCGTCTGAAGTGAGACCTGAAAGTGTGGTCTGTTGGAGAGCATAGAGAGAGTCTTAGGCATGTGCGCCGTGATACAATGGGGGGCTACTGGCCAATCCCGGTTCACTAAGACTATAATCACTGGCTACATGCCATGGAGAAAATGCTCAATGTTTTACCGTTGGGTTGCGACCCTGATACGGTGGTGGACAACTAGTTCGCCGGTACACCAAGAATGTGCCCTAAGTGCACGGATTGTCGAGCCACGTGGCTGACGGTTGTGATGGAATGTATGTGCGTGAGAGCACAATGGATGATATACATATTTGCCTGTAAAATGCTATGCCTGAAGGGAAGGAATACCACCGCCCCGGGAAAGGGGTGGGGTCGTTATAATTTTGTCAACTGAATGCTGACCGTTTCCTATTTGCCATCGTTGGGTGGGCTGTCCCTGTGCAGGTGCTGGAGAGCCAAGCGGGACGCATAAAGGCTGAGATTCCTGTTGCGACTGCTACTGCTGCTAGCCCTCGAAGGCTAAATGAAAATACTATGTTTGATTATACGTGGCCAGCCTGCGCACCTATGTTTGAGGCCACTATTGTGTAAAGCCCTGTAAGGCAATAAGGCCAGTCGACTTTGTATTTGCTACGATTCCTGTTTATATAAATGTGGAGCTTTTATATGGTGGACATTCATGTGTGTGAGTTCAGCTTCATATTATAGGCTTCCGCTAGAATGCAATGAGTTAGGATGCGCACTCTGGTATCACTACGTGACTTCCCCGCCTATTTTATGGTCTATGCTGTGGGGCCCCAGTCGGACCTTCTAGTATATACATGTGAATGGATGGAGTCATTACACGTGTAGTGGTGCTGGGCAGTCGGAGCCCTAGCGCTTTGATGAGAGTACGGCACCAGCTGAGGTGCCTACACCTCCCCCTTCCGCGAAAACTGTTTGTTTAGTTGTTGAGGCTCTGTTTATGATGATTCAAGCACAGCTTACTGGGCAGGCGCAAGGGCAGGCACAATGAGCATTGACGCCAGAAAAGGTTGCGGCGAGGACAGAACCCGTTGCGGCTATGGATACTCGAGCAGCTGAACGATAGTTGAAGTAATTCATGAGCTTCAATCCACCGACGTTTAAGGGCGTGGGATTCCCTACGCATGCGGAGGACTGGTTGTCGTGCGTCAAGCGTATATTGACGGCGATTAGGATGGACGAAGATCAGAAGGTCACCTTGGCCACCTTCTTACTGGAAGGAGAGACTCAGTTATGGTGGGACGAGATCGAGATGCACCATTTAGCGCAAGCAATTAACACAAGTGTCAATTGAGGAGTGATCGCGACTCTTCCTGGAAAAGCACCTACCAGCGGCACAATGCATTACCATGGAAAATGAGTTCCAACGGATAACGCAAGGAGAAGGTAGTGTGGAGACATACCTGCACGAGTTCACACGGTTAGGATGATATGTGGGCTTCCATCTTTGCCGATGAGCAGCGGAAAACCAATAGTTTCTATGAATGATTGCGAGACGAGTTGTGATTTCTGCTTTCAAGTCCAGTGAACCAAGGATTCCAGGCATTGGTTGATACTGCATGCGCGGTGGAAAAGGATATGAAGAGAGTGCAAGGAAAAAGGGCCTTGGCTGTGACAAAGCCAGAGTTCAAGGCGCCCCAACCTGGGAAATCGGATTATAAAAAGAAGTGGGGCAAGAGGTCCAAGTCTTCTGGACAAGCTCCTTCTACGGTCGCATCGAGTGCAACGTCGGGGGCCACTTCGAGGCCAGACACTCATACTTGCTTTACTTGTGGAAGAGTGGAGCATATAGCCCGTGACTGTCGGGTTGGTCCGCCAAAGGGAGAAAAGAAGGCGAGAGCATCTTATGCTGAGAAGGGAAAGGTAGTGGTGGAGTCCTTTGCATCCCAGGTGCAGCCCCGAGTCTAAAACCTTGGCCTGCAGGAGGCCATCAAGAAGAGTGACGTTGTCACAGGTACGAGTTAAGTTATTGATTGCTTTGCTTATTGCATGCTTTGTGTGTGATATGGTTGCCACAGGATTTGTAATGATTCGGAACATGCTGGCACGATCACTGTTTGATATGGGTGCATCGCATTCATTTCTATCTAAGGACTTCGTAGCTTGAATTGGAGTACCTAGTCATGTGAAGATAGAGAGAGTGAGGGTGTTATTACCGAATGGCTGTTTGATGCTTGCGGATAGGGCTTGCGATGTGGCAGTTCTAATTGGAAGTCGAGATTTCTATTTGACTGCATCTGTACTACAAATATCAGAATTTGATGTGATTTTTAGTATGGACTGGCTCGCGAAGCAGCATGCCTTTATTGATTGTAATGCTAAAAAGATCACACTAAGCTAGAATATTGAGCTTAAGACTAAGTTCGCGGGTGTGCGAGGAGTGAGCGGGACCTTTATGTCTGCACTCCAAGCCATCAAGGCTGCTCGAAAGGGCGCAGAGTTATTCTTCGCACTGATTCAGGCTGTGGAGCCAAAGGCTAGTGTGAGTGATGTTCCGGTTGTATCTTAGTTTGCGGATGTGTTTCCTAAGGATCTTCATAGTCTACCACCGCAGCGGGAGATTGACTTCATGATTGAGTTGGTTCCAGGTGCAAAACCGGTAGCCCGCTCGCCATATCGCGTCACGCCAAAGGAAATGCCTGTGTTGAAAGTCCAATTGCAAGAAGTATATACGCCGAAGTATGTCACCTCGGAGCGCACCTATTCTTTTTGTGAAAAAGAAAGACAGTGGTTTGCGATTATGTATTGACTACCGTGAATTGAATAATCTGGCAGAGAAGAACAAGTATCTGATTCCACGGATAGATGAATTATTCGATCAGCCGGTGGGATCAACCGTCTACTCCGAATTGGATTTGAAATCTGGATATTACCAGTTGAGAATTCGGGAAAGTGACATTCCCAAGACCACATTTGGAACACGCTATGGTCATTATGAGTTCACGGAAATACCGTTTGGTCTATGCAATGCTCCATCGGTGTTCATGAACCTGATGCACCAACGTTCTGAGAGTACTTGGATCTGTTTGTGATTGTATTCATTGATGATATTTTGGTGTACTCTCAATCTGAAGATGATCACGCAAACCACTTGCGGTTGGCTGTCATCAGTGGTTTTTATTGGCCATGTGATAAGTGGAGATGGCGTAGCAGTGGATCCGTCAAAGATAAGAGCCATTCAGGAGTGGCTGGTGTTGTCTTCGGTTGCCGAAGTCAGGAGTTTCCTTGGACTGGCAGGCTACTATAGATGATTTGTAGAGAACTTCTAGCGGATTGCTTTGCCTCTGGCCACACTGACGCGAAAGGATCAGAAGTTCATTTAGACGTCGGAGTACGCGCGAGCTTTTGAAGAGCTAAAGAATCGGTTGACCACGTCGTCTGTGTTGACATCGCCATGTGGTACCGACGGGTATGAGATTTATAGTGACGCTTCAGGAAGCGGCTTAGGCTGCGTTCTTCTGCAGTTTGGAAAAGGGATTGCTTATGGCTCACGCCAGTTGAATGTGTATGAGCAAAATTATCTCGTCCACGACCTATAGTTGGCGACGGTGATCTTTGCTCTTAAGTTATGGCGGCATTATCTCTATGGTGTAAAAGTGGATATCTATACGGATCACAAGAGCCTAAAGTACTTGTTGGAGCTGAAGGATCTGAATATGCGACAACGAAGGTGGCTAGAGTTCCTTGGGGACTACACCTTTGCGATTCATTATACACTCGGGAAGGGAAATATGGTCGCTGATGCCTTGAGTCGTCGGACTCTGGGAAGGGCAAATTGGTTACAGATGCATGATGAGCGGCTGATCTAGGAGTTGGAAGCATTAGAGATTTCTTGTGTTGACAAGAATTCCACAGTCGATGCATTCTTGAACTGGACGGAGGTATAGTATGATCTTGCAGACAGAATTCGACGAGCAACGGAGCTGGTTGAAAGTCTCCAATGCCATGCAAAAGATGGGCTGGATGGCCAATTCTCCTGGGATGACGCCTTTTGTGGAAAGAGGGACGTTTGTGCGTCCCGAGTACGGGTAAGTTGAGAGAAGAATTGATGTATGAAGCGCACTTTACAAAATACACAATTCACCCTAGGAGCACAAAGATGTTCAGGGACATGAAAAAGTTGTTCTGGTGGCCAGGACTAAAGAAAGATATAGCTCAGTATGTGGCCAAATGCCAAACTTGTGCTTTGGTGAAAGCGGAATGCCAGAAGCCTGGCGGTTTCATGAAGTCATTGCCGATTCTGAAATGGAAGTTCGACGATATTTCAATGGATTTCGTGCACAGGTTGCCGAGATCTCAAAGCGGGAATGATTCAATCTGGGCGATTGTGTACCGGTTGACGAAAGTAGCGCACTTCCTTCCAAACAAACAGGACGATTCAGTGGAAAGTTTGGCAAAGCTCTAGGTTGAGCAGATTGTTCAGCTATACAGTGTTCCTCGTAGCATCGTGAGTGATCATGAGGGGCGATTTACATCGAATGATTGGAGGCTAATCCATAAACTTTTAGGCACGAAATTGACGTTCAGTACGGTCTTTCATCCATAAACGGATGGCCAGACTGAGAGGACCAATAGAACCATGGAGGATATGCTCCAAATGTGCGCCCTGAAATTTGGTAAGAGATGGGAAGATCATCTCTATATGGTGAAGTTTGCCTACAGCAATAGCTACCAAGCGAGCATCGATATGGCACCATTTGAAGCTCTGTATGGTCAGAAGTGTCGTACACCATTAGCTTGGGTAGAAGCAGCCGAATCCAAACTGTATAGGCGTAAAGTGGTCGATGAAGCTAACTTGACGATACGCGCTATTCGAGACAGGCTATTGATAGCCCAGGATCGACAAGCAAAGTACTACAATGCCAGGCACCGGAACATGGAGTTCGCGGCGGGCGATTGGGTAATTTGAAGATCAAACCCTTCAAAGGCGTGTCCAGGATTCGGCATTTGAAAAAGTTGAGTCTGAGATATCATGGTCTGTTTGAAGTGATGGAGCGGATTGGGGAAGCTGCATATCGGCTAGGTCTTTCGGCAGACTTGGGTGGATTACATGGTGTTTTTCACATCTCTGTGTTTCGGAAAGCCGTCAATGATCCAGCTCAAGTGATCGAGAATGATTGTGTGCTGTTGGAGTATGGGCTAACGACGAAGGTTTGGCCCATTCGGATCGAGGATCGCGCCGATAAACTGTTGCGGAATAAGGTAATCGGGTTGGTCAAAGTACGGTGGGACAATTGTGGTCATGAGGAGCTAACATGGGTGCGAGAGCAGACCATGCGAGCGGAATTTCCCGAGCTATTTGTGTAAACTGTTATGCAGTGCATCTCTTGTTGTAAAGAACATGTTGAACATTATAACATTTTGCCTGTTGATTTCCTTACTGTGTACAAATTTCGGGACGAAATTTCTTGTAAGGAGGGGAGGGTTGTAACACCCCAAATCCCAAATTTGGGTTCAGGTTGGGTGACACAGCCGGGGACACGGGCGTGTCCTGCTCGGGTTGAGCTGCTTGTCGCGTGCTCGACAAAATGCGCTCGACAAAATGCGCTCGACGAAGTTTTCGGGAGGAAACACGCCCTGCGACACGGGCGTGTCAGGGGGGCGTGTCCTCCTCTGGTCGACGAACTTCACTCGAGTAGATGCGCTCGATGAATCCTCGAGAGAGAGGGTACATGGCCTGTGACACAGGTGATGAGTATAATTTATAGGTATTTTTATTATAATTTTTTGTATAATTTTACTATAAATTTAAAAAGATCATTTTTGTTTTAGTTAATAAATCTTATATTTTAATTTTATCTCACATATTTATGTTTTGATTGTTTTTGTAGAAATGTTGTTGCAGTCGTGCTCATTGGGATAGAAAATAATAAAATGTTCAATGTTGTCGTCTCCATCGCTGCACCATGCAATTGTCCCGGCCTCCTTCAATTGATGCAGTCCACATGCAGCCACCATGCAAATTAATTCATCATGCTGCCACATCATTCGGCCACCTCCAATCCCACTTAAGTAACCTCTCCATATAATTGTAGTCTGTGAGACGATTTTTTACGTATCAAATTTTTGGCGCCGTTGCCGGGGATTATTTTTGGCAATATTACGAAAGCATCGAGTTTATTACTTCTACTAAAATTCAAAAAACAAAAACATTTTTTTAAAAAATTTGATCTTTCTACTTTCACCTAAATTATCTTAGAAAGGGAGGTTTGGGCTTCATCCCATCGTACCTCCTAGTACCTTGCAAACCATTCACCGGGTAGTCCTTGGGAAGTCTAAGATTTAAAAAATAAAAAAAAATTAAATTTTCTCTTTCTTTTTTGTAACAGTTTTTTTATGGAATCGTCTTCTTTTGGCGCTTTTTGTAATTTTTGCGGGTCGCCCTAGCACTTTTATTCTGAATGTCTTTCGAGAACCCCTCCCTCTTTTGATTTCAATTTTTCTGGAGCAGGTCAAAGTGTCTAATTTGACCCTTACTCCAATTTTTGTCCTACTTGGGAGGTGGGTAACCCGTATTATTTTTCGCATGATTTTGCCCCGCAAAGCGTCGTGCCTTTAAATTTTAATTCAATCGATAATGGGTATTTTGAATTGCAAACTTCTCTTGATAATATTAATTTGTATTTCAAAACTATTATGGGTTATTTTTCTCATGAGACCGCATCGTTTTCTTCGTCTTCTTCTCTGTATCTGTCTCCTCCAATTTCTTCTTGTAATGAGTCACCGGATATCCCGGCTTGTCTTTTTCCTCTCGAGGAGGATAACTATTCAGATATTCCGGATTGTTTTCTTCCTCCTTTGGATGACACCCCTATGGATATTCCGGCGTGCTTCTTACCCTTTGAGGATGGCGAGACGTCTCTTAATTTTTCTTCTGAAGATGTTTGTGATTCCATTTCAATCTTAATTTCAACTGTTCCAAATTTTTCTATTTTTAGCGAATCTTCTTCTTTAATTTTAGATAATTCTTATTTCGTTCTTTCTACCCCTCCTTCTCCCGAAATTTCACAAGATTCTCCTTCTCCTTGTGAACTTTTTGTTAATGAAACTTCTTTTTCACCTTCTTTTATTCCTCTTTATATTTCTTTTTCTTTTTCCTCCTCTTCTTTTGACGACCCCTTCTTTTTTGTTTTCTTTACGACGGAGTTCTTCTATAACTCCATCTGTTCCTTTTTGGGAGTCATTCCCTTGAAGATTACACCTCATGTCGGTGCAATTCTTCACTTCTTCTTTTTTTTTAATTTACTCTCCTAAGGGCATACTTAGGGAGTTACCACTTCACTTTACTTTTTATTATCCATTTAGCTAACCAATAATGTCAGGCTCAGACGACGTTAAACAAAGAGCGCTCTTGGGAGGCACCCCTTGCGTATCACTTTTTGTTCTTTTTTTTGTTTGCTTCTTTTGTTTTGTAGGAATAATTCCCCCGGCGGTTCATTTGGCTCCATCCTTTCCTCTCTTCCTTAGGCCTGCGCCGGTGTCCAGCTCAAGCCTGGGGGAGCGACATCTGCACTCGGCCTTACGAATCCGGGGAAGTCGTTTTCTTTTTAAGTATTTACTTTATTGCATCCTCCTCCCTTTTCTTCTTCCTTTTTCTTTCTTGTTTTTATTTTTCATTGAGGACAATGCAAAGTTTAAGCCTGGGGGAGGGCTTCGCTCTTTTTTTTTCTTTTTAATTTCTCTTTTTCCAAAAACTAAAAAAAATCTCTTTTCTTTTTAAGTTTTTCAAAAAAAATGTTTGTTTTAAGTACTTTAAAATTTTAAAAAAAACAACAAGAATTTTTTTACTATATCAAGCATCTTAGGAGTTCTATTTTCCTCTTTAGCTTTATCAAAAATCCAAAAACGTTAGAAAAAGCAAAACCTAAAAAAATCAAAAATTCCAAAAAATCAGATTTCACAATTTTAAAACAAATGAAAAATCTTAGAAAAATCCAAAAACATAATAAACCCCTTGCTTAGTCTTTTTGTTGTTTTCTGAAATTTTGTTTGAGTTTGTTTATAAGCATTTTTACTATTTTTGATTCTGTGAATCTTTTGTTTATCATGTTTAGTTAAATCTAATATTTAGTGATTTAGTTTTGAGAATTATCTTATGGTTTTAATTTGCTTAGAGTAATTTATTTTGCAATTTTTCTCTTTTATTTTAAATAGTTTCAATTTTGTACTAATTTAGCTTAACAATTTTGGATTCTAATTATTATTACCTCATGCTTTTAGATTTTAGGAAATCTCAATCTACTAGTAGTTGCTCTCAAGTATTTTAGTTTATTTTCTAAAATTTTGGAATCTAATTTTTATTATTAGATCATATGTCATGAGAATAAGGAGATGTTAGTTCCTTATTCTCTGTTAAACATATGCAACCCAGATGAAGAGAGAAATTAAAAGTTCATATATGTCATGTGAAGTGATAAGATGTTAGTCTATCATTTTTTGGTATTACATATATATTTTATTTAAAAAATTTTGGTGGGGTGTGAAAAAACTAATGATGATCACCTCCAATCAAAGTCCTCTTCATGTTGATTTCCTCCCCAAATCCCTTAGCCAATATTATTGTCTTAGATTTTAAATTAAAATATTGGGAGAGCATAAGTAGTAGGTTGCATTGTTCCTTAAGTTTCTTTTAAGTTATGGTTTTTGTAATGTTAATCTAACCTTGTTTGTAATTTACTCAATTTTGACTGATAGTTAATTTATTAGAGAATATTTGGCTAAATATTTCTCTCTTTTCACTTTAATTCCATAATTTAGGACTTAATTCGTAAATCCCTAAATTTTATTTTTGGCTTGATTTTGGTGTAAATAAATTTTTAGTTTAATTGAAAATTTTATAAATGTTTTATAAATATTTCTTATACTTTTGCTCTGAAATAGCAAAAGCCTAAGCATGAGGGTATTTGATGAGTATATTTATAGGTATTTTTATTATAATTTTTAGTATAATTTTACTATAAATTTATGAAGATCATTTTTGTTTTAGTTAATTAATCTTATATTTTAATTTTATCTCACATATTTATGTTTTGATTATTTTTGTAGGAATGTTGTTGCGGTCGCGCTCATTGCGATAGAGAATAATAAAATATTCAATGTTGTCGTCGCCACCGCCGCACCATGCAATTGTCTCGGCCACCTTCAATTGATGCAGTCCACATGCAGCCACCATGCAAATTAATTCATCATGCTGCCAGATCATTCGACCACCTCCAATCCTGAAAGAAATTGTACCTAATCACCTAGAGGGGGGGTGAATAGGTGACTAAATCTTTTTAAACTTTTTAGGCAGAATTTAGATTATATCACAGAGTTATAACTAATTCTTCACAGCATTCAATTAGCAATCACAGAATAAACATGCACACAGTGAACACACAGATTTATAGTGGTTCCCCAAGGTTTGGGTACATCCACTTTCCCCTTCGCCTATCTAGTAGTGTACTAGATTCGGCCAAACTCCTCCACTATCTCAGATCCTCAGATCTTACACTCAGAACCCCAAAACAGGTACCTACAGCCCAGGCCCAAGGCCCTACAACTCAGTCTTCTTCAAAGACCTACACTCAGCCACAAGGCCTACACTCAATCACAAGGCCTACACTCAGCCATAACAGGCCTACACTCAGAGAAATAGATCTCCTACACTCAGGCACACAGGCCCTACCACTCAGCCTTTATAATTGCAGGCTTACAACTCAGATCCCTAAGGATCCTACAAGAAATTTAAAATACAAAGTTTATACCTACAACTCAGTGAAAAGAGAGAAGAGTTGATAGGTTCTTGATGAGTTCTTGAAAGAACTCTGCTGAGATCAACCTCACTTGGCTTTCTTCAAAGCTTCTTGAATGTAGAACATAATAGGATTTATTCTCTGCAGCTGATCTTCAATCACTGCAACTTAAGATTCATAACTAGGTCTGAACCCTTCTTCACAGCCTGGTTCCAACGGCTGTCTTCTTGGAAGGAGCTCTCCCTCTCCAACTTCTTAGATCTTCACTTGATTATTAAATGAATAGCTAGATCTTCTTCTCTTATTCAATCTCTTGATCTTGTGTAAATCTGTGTTGAAAATCATCACTTTCTGTTGACAGTATAAGTATTTATATAGGTCTTCTTCATGGAGACCGGCTGATCCGGTTTCTAACGGCTTTCTGACATCTCTGACAGTTGCAGTAGACCGGCTGGAATGGCAGCTGTCATGTCATCCAGTGTAAGACCCCCCTCCCCCTTACCAAGGAGGGCTACCGGATCTTATGCCCAGAACCGCCGTCTTACGGTGGCACTAACTCACGGGTTAGTCGACACCGCAACACGCCGATCCTGCCGGCTAGTACGATCATAAACCTGTAGGCCAATATGAGAAGAAAGAAGTAAAACTGTATATGTAAAAATACCAGTCCACAAGCCATAGTACAATCATGAAAAAGAGATGAATAGTACAATATAATAGTCCACAATATAGTACCAATGAAAGAGTAAAAAGGGCTTATGCCCAGTACATCAAATCTCTCTCTCACAAAATCATAAATACGGAAGCTACACTAGAACATCAAAACTCGTCCCACCTGAGGACGCACAGTAGTGGTAGTAGCCTGCTGAAGCGGTATCTGCTCCTCATGTCCTGCCTCCTCGACGTGCTGGTGCTCCATCTCCACGGGCTCCTAAAAATAGTTGGTCACCGACCATTAGTCAAAAAGACTAAGTCGTTTCCTCCGCACCTCGCCCCGCAGCTCCTACGCACCGAGCGGGAGGACGAAGCGGAGGACAACAAGGGGTAGCAAAATGGAATCAGGTGACAATATCTATCTAGAGTGGTAATAAGTAATGTAATCCTATTCTAGCAGTACTAAGTATGGTACGAGTAACAAGTAAGAGCAGTGCAGTAAAGAATAGTAAAGAAGCAGTAGTATGAACAAGTAAATAAGCTAAGCTACCACTAAGCTATCATCACAACGTACCCTAACTTATATAAATGCCCATACAAATATATAAGTTAGGTTTTCCAGGAAATTTAACTTATCATATAAAAGAGCCCATACTAATTTATATGATAAGGATCTATGAAGCGTATGACCTAATATGAATGAATGATATGATGCAATTTTATGCGTAGGCAAGTGCAACTCACACACAACGACTCTGTGATCACAGACCTTTAGTTCCCACTTTTTGAGAGCTAGCATCACTCTCGGGTACCACCGCTGTGGCTACGGCAGCAGCGGAGCGGGCGTCTCCGCTTCTAGACCGGTATGCACACTACCAAGCCTTAGACCCCTCTCATACGCCTCTGTACACGTCCAAGGTGCACTCTAAAGTCTCGCGTACGTACTTTGCTGACAAACCTGTCAGTCTTGTTGGTTCGGATGTGTGTTATCGGGGGTCGTCCTCCAGACCGCAGTGTAAAACAACCCACTGGCCCCTCTAACTCCCACAACCGCCTGGTGCACCGTACTGCCATCGGTGTGACGAATGGCCAGTACCGCATGCCCCGCCACGATATTTATGCACATGCAAGTAATTCATACAGAGCCTTCCGCTCGCAGGACCAAAACCCGTCCTGAATCCCTCAAACCCAAACCCGGGTGAGAACGCACATCAGTTCCTTTATGCCAACTCCCTCAAACCCCAAAACGGGTGAGCATATATCATGAATCTCTCCAACCCCACACGGGCGAGAAGGTACGACAATGTCCTAACCTATTATACTACTCTTATCTACGGTTTATTATACTTAGAGATTTAAGGTTAATCCCAGGACTTCCCCCGGTATTCCCTGTGAAGGGCTCTCAAGGGGCACTAGGAACTGTGTTGGGATTACGCCCAGCGTTCCCTTTCGCAAGGATATTTATTTTAGTTGATGGCTACCCATGTATCTCCCCAGCTCTCCTTATTGTTTTAGTATAACCCTAGTGACTTAAGGTATTACCGGGAAACCGACGGTCTTCCGCCGATCCCTGCTCTAGTTGCTAGCTAAGACTTGCACTTTTAATCCCTCACTAAGACAACTCTACCCACCAGGGTTACTCATGTTGAACTCTCTCTTATTTCTGCCGATAATCAATCCCCTGGTAATCCCCTAAGGCAAAACCTAATTGTGTTATATGCAGACCATGACCTATGGTTACCCTAGAAATGTGATCTTCCAAACCTTAAGGCATCCTGCCCCTAAATATTTATCCTAAGGTGTTATGGTTTAAGGGAACTACCCTAAGAATTCTCGTAATTTTCATTGGCCAAATAGTTCTTTAATTAATTCTTTTAATTTACATGCTAGGTCACTTTACACATGAAGTAGTTTGATTAAGTGTCCACTGACCTAGGGAATTTTTCCTGAGATGTATAGTGACAAAATATTGCTGCCTACAGAATTTCATAATTTTCCTTAAATTATTTATTATCATTTTCAATTTAATATCAATTCCACAAAATTCCATTTTTCCAAATGATGTATAGGCATTATTTACACAAAACTTCCAGAAAAATTACAGAGCTTTTAGGATAATAATTTATGACTATTGGCAGAGAATCATAAACATTTAATGTACGATGGCCTATAGGATTCCATTATAAGATATTTACCAAAATGCCATTATACTAATTTTAACACAAATAATGCATCCATTAAATTCTGAGAAATTTGTGCAAGACTAATAATAATATTTTATGACAGTAGAAAAATTTCCAAATTTTTCAGAGGTATAAATCCATCATTTCAAGAGTTTACAAAATAAGGGTAAAATGGGGAATTTAGGGTATCTATTCCAAAAATTCTTCAAAACAGAGGAATCATATTTTTCCTAAGTCAAATGTGATGTTATCTATGCCTTGGCAAAGTTGTTTGGATTTGTACTTGAATAAATCCTATTTTCCAATTTTATCTCCAAAATAGCTATATTTAAAATAAATTCCAATAAATGGAATTTTGATTCCAAAAATTCCATCATTAGTTTGAGGGATGAAATTTACCCTAATGAACCACTGTAAATAATTTCATGACTCTTGCATGTCACCATTGGGCTAAATACACCAATTTGCATTTTTGCTATTTGCACACCAAGGCTAAACATAGGCTAGCACATACGAGTGGATTCCCCAACATACAGTGAACCCAAGGTGCTAAAAATTTTGTCATGCACCTAGGATGACCCCACTGACCCACCACCTAAATATGGGGCCATGGGGAGGAGTAGAACTCCATATATGTCATTTATTTATATTTTGATATTTTACCAAAAACTATAGGAAAATATTCTCTAAAAATTTCTAACTTTTGGCAGGAGCTAGGTATGTCCTAATCATGCATGTGCCCAAAATTTGGGACCATGGTGACTAATATTGAGACCAGGGCATCCAATATAATTTCTGCCCTAGTCTAGGACCAGTCCTAGGCGAAATGTCCTACAGGACTGTACACTACACCAAAATGTATGTTTAGGGTGGCATTGTAAAGGTAAGACCCTAGGCTACATTTTTCATTAAGGGGCTAAGATCTGGAAATGCCTCTAAGAGGCCTAAATTTAACATGCATAGTGACTAAAAAAGTGTGACAGAATCATACACTATTTATCAATAATTAAATTAATTCATTTAACTGTTTGCACGAATCTTGAAGTAAAAGCAACGGGATCTGGTCATCATCCCCGATGATTCAACGGCCACGATTGATTCTTCCTGGACGATGTTGGCTGGCCTTTTCCGGCCAGCTGAGCCACCACCACCGCCGGCGGATATCGCCACCACCTTCGTTAAGGTGGGGGCTAGCGTTTCCCGGCGGTGGGGCCGCCGGAGTTGGCTCCTCCGGCGAACCCGAGCAAGAAAAGAAAAGCTCGAATTTCTCCATTTCTTCTCATGGCATCGGGCTCGATTGAGCCCGATATCTCCCTAGATCGATCTAGAAAGTTAGTACGGGAAGAGGTGGGGTGAAACGCACCTGAATCGGGGCTTGGCTGCGGGTCAGGCGGCGGTTTGCCGTGGTGGTGGTGCGCCAGCGAGCTCCACCCCGAAAGCTCAATTCTCCACCGTTCTCCATGAGTAAGCAGTCGAATTCCACTCCTCTCGGCCTTCTGAAGCTAATGGTGAGCTCTGTTTGGACTGAGGTGGGCTATATGTGGAGTTAACTCCAATGTTAGCTCGGTTTTGAGCTTTGGAGGTTTAACCCAGCTGCCATGTGGCTCTCAGCTCTGGTATTCTGTTGGAAATGAAGAGGGGAGGCCGGCCACCTGGTTTTGGGCAGCCTAAGTCAGCTGATGGGGTGGCCATGTGGCCACCATTTCCTTCATTCCTCTTTCTCTCTCCTCTTCTCCTAAAATTTCCAATTTTACCCCCTTGCATGTATTCTCTCTCCTGATTTAGAGGGGTAGGACTGGTCTTGTTCACTTGGGCTGACTATGGGCCAATTTTGGTGGGCTTGGTCCAAGGGGAAATGACTTGGCCTTCATTTCATTCCTTAGGTCAAATTGTTGACCAAATTGACTTTTGGGGTTGACTGGTCAACCATGGTGGGTGGACTGACCCCACTTGGTGGAAATAGGTCTAGTGGCACCACCCAACTTGGTTTGGGTCAAGGGGGTGCCCCACTTAGGTTAATTAGGCCTATGGGTGTGGGTTTGACCAAATTAAGCCCAAGGTTGACTTTGGTCAATTGGGGTCAAAATGTTGACCCAGTGACATACCCTAGGGTCCACTTAGATTGTCTTTAGGGTTAGGGCAATGTGGTGGGGTCATGGTGTGGCTAGGGTCCCTACTTAGGCTAGTTTGACCTAGTTTGACTATGGTCTTATAGTGGGCCCCACATGGCTACCACCCACTACCTAGGGTCAAACCTAGTTGATCTCCTCAAATCTCACCCCATGCCTAACCCAATCTAAGTTGAGGGGTCCAGAAGTAACATGGGATGTTACAAATTCCAATAAACAAGAAAATAATTTCGTCTCCGAAATTTAAGTTCGGGTCTACGGGGTTCTAATTGCAAGAATCATCAAGAATTTTAAAGACATAACTTAAATGTACCTGATGTGAATAGCTCCGGGTGTTGTTCCAGCATCAGATCTCTCGGTTCCCAAGTGTGCTCCTCTCGTCCATGGTTGGACCACAGCACCTTCACAAGAGGGACCTTCTTCTTCCGCAACACTCGGATGGCTGTATCGTCAATCCGGATCGGCTCCAATCTCACTGATCTGTCAGGCTCTACCGGTCCGGCTGTAGTAGTGATGTGCTGCTCCGGCCGAAGGAGAGCTCTTCGCAAGGAAGAGACATGGAAGACGTCATGTAATGCACCCAACTCCGGTGGCAGCTGCAGTCGGTAAGCCAAGGGGCCGATCCGCTCCAGGATCAGGTATGGCCCCATGTATCGTGGACTGAGCTTCTTGTGCCTCCGCACCCGAGAAACACCGTGTACTGGACGTATCTTCAAGAATACCCTGTCTCCAACCTGGAACTCCACCTGCCGGTGCCGAGCATCATAATACTTTGCCTGCCTGCTCTGGGCCTCCAGTAGCCGATCCCTGATCAATCGAATCTGAGCCTCAGTGTCCTCTATATAATCAGTTCCCAGAGCCCTGGTATCCACATCCTGTACCCATGATAGTGGTGTCCGGCATCTCCTCCCATAAAGTGCCTCGTAAGGAGCCATCCTGATGCTAGCCTGGTGGCTGTTATTATACGAGAACTCGATCAATGGCAGCAGCCTCTCCCAAGGCCTCCCCGTATCCAATATGCATAATCTGAGCAGGTCCTCCAAGGTCCGGATGGTCCGCTCGGTCTGTCCGTCGGTCTGCAGGTGGAAGGCGGTACTAAAGGTAAGTCGAGATCCCAAATAAGCATGCACGGCCCTCCACTCGCTCGAAGTGAACCGACCATCACGGTCCGAAACAATAGTCCTGGGGATACCATGATATCTGATGTACTGCTCCACAAATAGTCTCACCAGAACTGCAACTGGGGCATCCTTCCGAACTGGAATAAACCGCGCTACTTTGGTCAATCTGTCCACTATAACCCATATAGAATCATGCCCAGAGTGGGAGCGAGGCAATCCGTGTACAAAGTCCATAGCAATGTCCTCGAACTTCCACTCTGGAACTGGCAGCGGCTGTAGTAAACCTCCCGGGCTCTTGCATTCCGCCTTCACACGCTGGCAGGTCTCGCAATGGGTCACAAAATCCGTGATCTCCCTCTTCATCCCGGGCCAATACATGGATCTCCGCAAATCTGCCCACATCTTGGTGATGCCGGGGTGCACTGAATATCTCGAGCAATGTGCCTCTCGGAGTATGTCCTCCCGGATACTGCCTCCTGCTGGTATGTAGATGCGCCCCCGGAACCGAAGAAGATCATCCTGTAACGTGTAGTCCTCGACCTTGCCCCTCTCTAGGGCACTGAAAATCGGCCGTAACGCAGCATCCAGCCCCTGATGTGCTCGGATGCGCTCCTGTATATCATCTCCGCTGATCACTGAGCTCAAATACTCTCTATATACAACTGGCTCAGTCTCGGACACCATGGTAATGTGCATGTCCTCCATCATCTGTAGCAGCTCCATAGACATCAATCGGGGCTCCGGTCCAGAAGTGCCGGCCCTCCTGCTCAAAGCATCCGCAACCGTGTTCGCTTTCCCCGGGTGATAGTGGATCTTGTAGTCATAATCACAGAGGAACTCCAGCCACCTCCTCTGTCTCAGGTTTAGGTCCTTCTGCGTATCAATATACTTGAGATTCTTGTGATCTGAAAAGATGTCACAATGAATCCCGTATAGATAATGTCTTCATATCTTTAGGGCGAAAACCACAGCCCCGAGCTCTAGATCATGTACTGGATAGTTATGCTCATGCTTCTTCAACTGTCTCGAAGCATAAGCAATAACGTGTCCATGCTGCATCAGGATTGCACCCATCCCCTGATAAGAGGCGTCCGTGTAGATCTGGAATCCTTCGCTCCCGGATGGAAGCGCAAGGATGGGGGATGAGATGAGTCGGTCCTTCAGCTCCTGAAAAGCCGTCTCACACCGCTCTGACCAAACAAAATCTGCATCCTTCTTCGTCAAGGACGTGAGGGGGAGTGCTATCCTCGAGAACCCCTCCACGAACTTGCAGTAATAGCCTGCTAGTCCCAAGAAACTGCGGATGTCAGAAGCGGTCTTCGGCCGTGGCCAATCCCTCACTGTCTCTATCGTGGCCGGGTCCACAGCTAACCCAACCCCACTGATCGTGTGCCCCAGGAATGACACCTCCTGTAACCAGAACTGGCACTTTGAAAATTTTGCGTACATCTGGGTCTCCCTCAGCCTCTGCAAGACCTGTGCCAAGTGCTCCGTATGCTCCTCCTGAGTCTGAGAATAAATGAGGATGTCGTCGATGAATACAATCACGAAGCGGTCTAAGAAAGGCTCGAAAACACGGTTCATTAGACTCATGAATGCAGCAGGAGCATTCGTGAGCCCAAAAGGCATCACCGTGAATTCGTATAATCCATAGCGCGAGCTGAAAGCCGTCTTTGGTATGTCCTCTTCCCTGATACGGAGCTGATAGTAGCCGGATCGCAAATCTAACTTGGAGAACCAGAATGCTCCTTGTAGCTGGTCAAATAACTCATCTATCCGAGGCAGAGGATAGGTGTTGCGGACCGTCAACCGGTTCAGCTCCCGGTAATCTATACATAATCGCAGTGATCCGTCCTTCTTCTTCACAAATAGAACTGGCGCTCCCCATGGCGATGAACTAGGCCGCACAAATCCTGACTCGACTAGCTCCTGTAGTTGAGTCCTGAACTCCGCTAACTCCCTAGGAGCCATCCTGTAGGGTGCCCGGGACACCGGCTTCGCTCCCGGTACTAGCTGAATCCTGAAATCCAAATCTCTAGCAGGCGGTAGCCCGGGCAATTTCTCCGGGAATACGTCGGCGAAATCCCGAACCACCGGAATATCTGAGATAGTCGCCTCTGTTCCCACCATCTCGAAGCAGACAATATAGACTTCTTCACCCTGCTCATGGGCCTTCACAGCCTGTATAGAAGATAACAGTAGGTGGCAGATAGGCTGGATACCTTCAACGATAACATGAGAGTCGCCATGTCTTATCGTGATCCTCCTGGACGGGCAATCTATCTGGGCATGGTTCCGATGCAACCAGGCCATACCCAAGATCAAATCAAAGTCTTGCAGCTTCAGAATGGTCGCCGGCGCCTCAAATGCCTTGCCGCCAATCTCGGCCTCCATGTCGCAATGTGCAGTGGTCCGCAGCTCCGACCCATCGGGTAGACGTACCCTCATCTCTAGTCCAGGGAACCTCTCCACGCCTTCGAGTCCGTCGATGAAGGCCTCGGATACGAACGAGTGTGAAGCACCCGTGTCGAAAAGAGTATGAGCGGGCTTGCCGCTGATCATAACTATGCCTGAGGTTTGTTTACGTGAAAGTTAATTGTTATTATATAGTTCCAGGTACTAAATATATATCATTGGAAATTCAAGAAAATTCATAATTGACTCCAAGTACCTGTGATAACCTCCTCTGGATTCCTCGGCTCTGTGAGGTCCAAGGCGTATATCTGCTCCTGCTCGCGCCTCCTGCCGTGATATCCCCGACCTCGGCCTCGTCCTCGGCCTCGTCCTCGGCCCTGCTGTACAGGGGCCACTGGAGGTGGAGGAGGAGGAGGGGGATGGAATCGGTGCGGGCACTCCGATCTGATGTGCCCAGGCTGGCGGCATCTGTAACAAACCACTTGTCGGTGGCCTCGGTCATCCTGTCTCCTCGGATCATGAATCTGTAGAGGTGGGGGAGCCAATGCTGGAGGAGGCCCCTGCTCCTGCCTGAAGTTGGGACGACGACGTCCCCCACCCCTCCTGTATCCAATGGTCCTGCCTCTCTGAGAGCCCCTACTGCTCTCACCTGATGTCGATCCGTCAAATGGTCTCTTCCCTCCGGCTCGCACCATCAGCTGGTCAGCCTCCAGCTTCTTCGCCATCTCGATGATCTGCCTGGATGTGCCATGAGAAATGAATAACAGAGCCTGCCTCAGATCATCCCTGAGGCCCCGGTAGAACCTCTTCGCATACCTCCTATCGTCGGTGTCCTGAATCCCCGCGAACCTGGCCAAGTGGGAGAACTCTCTCTGGTACTCTATCACTGATCTGGTCCCCTGCTTGAGGTTCAAAAACCTCTCCTCCAAAGCATCTCTGTCCGTAGCAGAGACGAAGTGCTCCAGAAACACATCGCCAAACTCTTCCCAAGATATCTCTGACAGCTCAAAGTCCGCATAAGTAGACTCCCGGACTGACTTCCACCATCTCTTCGCGTGGGCCTCTAGCACAGAGGTGGCTAGAGGTACTGCCTGGCCGACTGGGCAGCTGATGCCCGCTATGATCTCATGTATGGCCTCCAGCCATTCTTCTGTCTTCACCGCATCCTCTGTCCCGCGGTACGTCGGTGGGGACAGGCTCTTGAATGCGCTCAGCCAGCTCGACCCCGGATTTGGCTGTGGAGCCGGGACTTGCTGGGCTCTAAAGGCATCCAAAATTGCCGTCAGGGTCTGCCCCATCTCCGTATGTAGGAATGGAGTGGCAGCTGGAGGGGGAGGAGCCACATTTTGTGGCGCTGCGACCTGTGGAGGTTGCATAAGGGTAAGGTTAGAGCAAAATTGGCCTAACGCATTGTACTTTGTGGACCATTTATGTGACTTTACACATGGGCACACCACTGCTTCCGCTGCATAGTTTGTCTGCAAACTAATGCTTGGGCGGGGGTGGTCCCATGTTGTGGACTTCTTTCTCATATGATCGTTGTTCAAGTGATACCAATTTGTAAGACCCCCCCCCCCTCCCCCTTACCAAGGAGGGCTACCGGATCTTATGCCCAGAACCGCCGTCTTACGGTGGCACTAACTCACGGGTTAGTCGACACCGCAACACGTCGATCCTGCCGGCTAGTACGATCATAAACCTGTAGGCCAATATGAGAAGAAAGAAGTAAAACTGTATATGTAAAAATACCAGTCCACAAGCCACAGTACAATCATGAAAAAGAGATGAATAGTACAATATAATAGTCCACAATATAGTACCAATGAAAGAGTAAAAAGGGCTTATGCCCAGTACATCAAATCTCTCTCTCACAAAATCATAAATGCGGAAGCTACACTAGAACATCAAAACTCGTCCCACCTGAGGACGCACAGTAGTGGTAGTAGCCTGCTGAAGCGGTATCTGCTCCTCATGTCCTGCCTCCTCGACGTGCTGGTGCTCCATCTCCACGGGCTCCTAAAAATAGTTGGTCACCGACCATTAGTCAAAAAGACTAAGTCGTTTCCTCCGCACCTCGCCCCGCAGCTCCTAGGCACCGAGCGGGAGGACGAAGAGGAGGACAACAAGGGGTAGCAAAATGGAATCAGGTGACAATATCTATCTAGAGTGGTAATAAGTAATGTAATCCTATTCTAGCAGTACTAAGTATGGTACGAGTAACAAGTAAGAGCAGTGCAGTAAAGAAAAGTAAAGAAGCAGTAGTATGAACAAGTAAATAAGCTAAGCTACCACTAAGCTATCATCACAATGTACCCTAACTTATATAAATGCCCATACAAATATATAAGTTAGGGTTTCCAGGAAATTTAACTTATCATATAAAAGAGCCCATACTAATTTATATGATAAGGATCTATGAAGCGTATGACCTAATATGAATGAATGATATGATGCAATTTTATGCGCAGGCAAGTGCAACTCACACACAACGACTCTGTGATCACAGACCTTTAGTTCCCACTTTTTGAGAGCTAGCATCACTCTCGGGTACCACCGCTGTGGCTACGGCAGCAGCGGAGCGGGCGTCTCCGCTTCTAGACCGGTATGCACACTACCAAGCCTTAGACCCCTCTCATACGCCTCTGTACACGTCCAAGGTGCACTCTAGAGTCTCGCGTACGTACTTTGCTGACAAACCCGTCAGTCTTGTTGGGTCGGATGTGTGTTATCGGGGGTCGTCCTCCAGACCGCAGTGTAAAACAACCCACTGGCCCCTCTAACTCCCACAACCGCCTGGTGCACCGTACTGCCATCGGTGTGACGAACGGCCAGTACCGTATGCCCCGCCACGATATTTATGCACATGCAAGTAATTCATACCGAGCCTTCCGCTCGCAGGACCAAAACCCGTCCTGAATCCCTCAAACCCAAACCCGGGTGAGAACGCACATCAGTGACTTTATGCCAACTCCCTCAAACCCCAAAACGGGTGAGCATATATCATGAATCTCTCCAACCCCACATGGGCGAGAAGGTACGACAATGTCCTAACCTATTATACTACTCTTATCTACGGTTTATTATACTTAGAGATTTAAGGTTAATCCCAGGAATGCCCCCGGTATTCCCTGTGAAGGGCTCTCAAGGGGCACTAGGAACTGTGTTGGGATTACGCCCAGCGTTCCCTTTCGCAAGGATATTTATTTTAGTTGATGGCTACCCATGTATCTCCCCAGCTCTCCTTATTGCTTTAGTATAACCCTAGTGACTTAAGGTATTACCGGGAAACCGACGGTCTTCCGCCGATCCCTGCTCCAGTTGCTAGCTAAGACTTGCACTTTTAATCCCTCACTAAGACAACTCTACCCACCAGGGTTACTCATGTTGAACTCTCTCTTATTTCTGCCGATAATCAATCCCCTGGTAATCCCCTAAGGCAAAACCTAATTGTGTTATATGTAGACCATGACCTATGGTTACCCTAGAAATGTGATCTTCCAAACCTTAAGGCATCCTGCCCCTAAATATTTATCCTAAGGTGTTATGGATTAAGGGAACTACCCTAAGAATTCTCGTAATTTTCCTTGGCCAAATAGTCCTTTAATTAATTCTTTTAATTTACATGCTAGGTCACTTTACACATGAAGTAGTTTGATTAAGTGTCCACTGACCTAGGGAATTTTTCCTGAGATGTATAGTGACAAAATATTGCTGCCTACAGAATTTCATAATTTTCCTTAAATTATTTATTATCATTTTCAATTTAATATCAATTCCACAAAATTCCATTTTTCCAAATGATGTATAGGCATTATTTACACACAAATTCCAGAAAAATTACAGAGCTTTTAGGATACTAATTTATGACTATTGGCAGAGAATCATCAACATGTAATGTAAGATGGCCTATAGGATTCCATTATAAGATATTTACCAAAATGCCATTATACTAATTTAAACACAAATAATGCATCCATTAAATTCTGAGAAATTTGTGCAAGACTAATAATAACATTTTATGACAGTAGAAAAATTTCCAAATTTTTCAGAGGTATAAATCCATCATTTCAAGAGTTTACAAAATAAGGGTAAAATGGGGAATTTATGGTATCTATTCCAAAAATTCTTCAAAACAGAGGAATCATATTTTTCCTAAGTCAAATGTGATGTTGTCTATGCCTTGGCAAAGTTGTTTGGATTTGTACTTGAATAAATCCTATTTTCCAATTTTATCTCCAAAATAGCTATATTTAAAATAAATTCCAATAAATGGAATTTTGATTCCAAAAATTCCATCATTAGTTTGAGGGATGAAATTTACTCTAATGAACCACTGTAAATAATTTCATGACTCTTGCATGTCACCATTGGGCTAAATACACCAATTTGCATTTTTGCTATTTGCACACCAAGGCTAAACATAGGCTAGCACATACAAGTGGATTCCCCAACATGCAGTGAACCCAAGGTGCTGAAAATTTTTCATGCACCTAGGATTACCCCACTGACCCACCACCTAAATATGGGGCCATGGGGAGGAGTAGAACTCCATATATGTCATTTATTTATATTTTGATATTTTACCAAAAACTATAGGAAAATATTCTCTAAAAATTCCTAGACTTTGGCAGGAGCTAGGTATGGCCTAATCATGCATGTGACCAAAATTTGGGACCATGGTGACTAATATTGAGACCAGGGCATCCAATATAATTTATGCCCTAGTCTAGGACCAGTCCTAGGAGCAATGTCCTACAGGACTGTACACTACACCAAAATGTATGTTTAGGGTGGCATTTTAAAGGTAAGACCCTAGGCTACATTTTTCATTAAGGGGCTAAGATCTGGAAATGCCTCTAAGAGGCCTAAATTTAACATGCATAGTGACTGAAAAAGTGTGACAGAATCATACACTATTTATCAATAATTAAATTAATTCATTTAACTGTTTGCACGAATCTTGAAGTAAAAGCAACGGGATCTGGTCATCGTCCCCGATGATTCAACGGCCACGATTGATTCTTCCTGGACGATGTTGGCTGGCCTTTTCCGGCCAGCTGAGCCACCACCACCGCCGGCGGATATCGCCACCACCTTCGTTAAGGTGGGGGCTAGCGTTTCCCGGCGGTGGGGCCGCCGGAGTTGGCTCCTCCGGCGAACCCGAGCAAGAAAAGAAAAGCTCGAATTTCTCCATTTCCTCTCATGGCATCGGGCTCGATTGAGCCCGATATCTCCCTAGATCGATCTAGAAAGTTAGTACGGGAAGAGGTGGGGTGAAACGCACCTGAATCGGGGCTTGGCTGCGGGTCAGGCGGCGGTTTGCCGTGGTGGTGGTGCGCCGGCGAGCTCCACCCCGAAAGCTCAATTCTCCACCGTTCTCCATGAGTAAGCAGTCGAATTCCACTCCTCTCGGCCTTCTGAAGCTAATGGTGAGCTCTGTTTGGACTGAGGTGGGCTATATGTGGAGTTAACTCCAATGTTAGCTCGGTTTTGAGCTTTGGAGGTTTTACCCAGCTGCCATGTGGCTCTCAGCTCTGGTATTCTGCTGGAAATGAAGAGGGGAGGCCGGCCACCTGGTTTTGGGCAGCCTAAGTCAGCTGATGGGGTGGCCATGTGGCCACCATTTCCTTCATTCCTCTTTCTCTCTCCTCTTCTCCTAAAATTTCCAATTTTACCCCCTTGCATGTATTCTCTCTCCTGATTTAGAGGGGTAGGACTGGTCTTGTTCACTTGGGCTAACTATGGGCCAATTTTGGTGGGCTTGGTCCAAGGGGAAATGACTTGGCCTTCATTTCATTCCTTAGGTCAAATTGTTGACCAAATTGACTTTTGGGGTTGACTGGTCAACCATGGTGGGTGGACTGACCCCACTTGGTGGAAATAGGTCTAGTGGCACCACCCAACTTGGTTTGGGTCAAGGGGGTGCCCCACTTAGGTTAATTAGGCCTATGGGTGTGGGTTTGACCAAATTAAGCCCAAGGTTGACTTTGGTCAATTGGGGTCAAAATGTTGACCCAGTGACATACCCTAGGGTCCACTTAGATTGTCTTTAGGGTTAGGGCAATGTGGTGGGGTCATGGTGTGGCTAGGGTCCCCACTTAGGCTAGTTTGACCTAGTTTTACTATGGTCTTATAGTGGGCCCCACATGGCTACCACCCACTACCTAGGGTCAAACCTAGTTGATCTCCTCAAATCTCACCCCATGCCTAACCCAATCTAAGTTGAGGGGTCCAGAAGTAACATGGGATGTTACATCCAGTCACTTCTTGAAATATTTGTAACTGTCTGAAAGTGTCGAGACAATCTGTCTTTAAGTGTCGACACTTATAGACTAAGTGTCGACACAAGTAGACTAAGTGTTGACACTAGCCTTCAAGGTGTCGACACAACTCCTTGTGTTGTATAACTTATATCTCGACACTGCTTCTTCATCATGTGTCGACACTGATATTGTGTGTCGACATAACTTCTTGTTCTTCAGTACTTAGTTGAATTCTTGTTAGTGTCGACACAACTCCTTTGTGTCGACACATCTTCATGTGTTGAACTTGTTCAGTGTCGACACATCTTCTTGGTGTCGACACATGCCTTCTGTGTTGATACTTGCTGAGTGTCGACATCGCTCCTTGTGTCGACACATTCTTCTTCTGTTGAGACTTTGGCTGAGTGTCGACACATATCCTTTGTGTCGACACTTGTACTTAGAATTTTTGTTGAACTTTGCTGAGTGTCGACACATCTTCTCAGTGTCGACACTTTCTTCATATATTGAGTCTTCTGCTGTGTGTTGACACATTCTTCATTGTGTCGACACTTTCTTCATGTGTTGAGTCTTCTGCTGAGTGTCGACACATTCTTTATTATGTCGACACTTATACTTAGACTCTGCTGACTTTTGCTGAGTGTCGACACAGCCTCCAAGTGTCGACACTTTCTGATGTAGACACAGTTCCTCTGGGTGTCGACACTGCTTCTAAGTGTCGACACTTCTTCACTGGACATTTCTTCATTGAGTGTCGACACAGCTTGCCTGGGTCGACACTGCTTCTAAGTGTAGACACTTTCTGTCTGGTGTCGACTCTGCATCCCTGGTGTCGTCACAATTACTCCAAGTGTCGACACTGCTTGCCTGGGTGTCGACACAAGTCTTCTTAAGTGTCGACACTTTGCTCCTGGGTGTCGACACATGGACTTAGAAAACTTTCAGCTTTCCCTGCAAATACTTAACCTACACAAGTCAACTCAAAATACATCAAATATATTTTGATGTATATCATTGAGTGGGGGCGAGGCTTCTTCAAATCAGGTACATTTAAACCAATGTACCCAACAATCTCCCCCTATTTGGAGAAGTCATAACCCTTAGTCAATGATATACACCATACATAACAAAATTACAGAATGATGTAAAACAGGATTATGCAATCAGGGAAAGTACATAAACATGTATTAAGCAAAACATGTACACACATATATCTCAGAACAAATATGTAATAGAGTTTTCACACATCACATTGTTCTAACAACTTTGTCAAATTCATTATACAAAAGTTTACAGAATGTTTAACATCAAAAGATTACAACTGTAAACTAAAGATAAATTCTATTCTATTCTTGCTCAGCCTCCTTGATAACTATGCCCTTGTCAGACTGTATCTTTGCTTGAACAGGGGATTCAGCATCTTCAGCAGCAGCAGGCTTCTTGCCTTTAAGATGCTTTTTTTTTGCTCTTCAGCTTTAATCTTCTACCTCTCAAAGTAATGATAAGGCTTGGGACAGTACTTGCTAGGCTCCTGGGCAGTAGGAGGTAGCTTTCCCATCTTAGCCTTTCTCCTGTATTGCACAATGGCTTCTTGCCTGGTCTCATGCTTCCTCCACTCCAGTTCAGAAAACCACTTGTTTCTATATTGAATATTGTCTTTGGCAGCCTTCCATGCAGTTAAGATAATATTCCTGGAGGTGGGGCTCCACTGTTCAAAATCAGGCCTTTGTTCAGCTTGCTCTCTGAACCTCTTCTTAGATAATCTGGCTTCTTGTTCTTTCAGTATAGCTTCTTGTATAGCCTCAGATACTGGCTGAACCACCTTTTCTATGATGATATTTTACTTTCCCTCAGGTGGGCTATACATGGACTGTATATCTGCTTGTACCATATCAAAGTCTGGTGGAGGATAGATCACCTGAGCTACTTCAGCTTGCTCACCTCCAAGATAAGCAAGATTAATCTCAGACTCTGCCACATTGTCATCATCACACAAAGGAGGATAACTAAGAGTAGCTCTGATAGAATTAGAAATCCATTTTGCATGATCAGAGCTGGCTTTGACTAACACCCTCTCCCCCTTTATGACTTCTTTTTCCATGTGATCTCTTAGATCATCCTTTTGAAATCTGATTTGTGCATTTAGGTAATTGACTCCATCCTTGTAAAAAGGTTTCAACCTTTGGAGTTTTTCAGTAATTAGTTTCTGAGAATCTTGAATTGCAGAAGTTACAACAGTTATGCCCTCTTGTAAAGCTTTATCAAACTCTGCCTTAGCAGTAGCATGAGTTGTAGTCTGTCCAGCAGCTATATTCTTCATCTCTGTGACAATTGCATTGTGTGAAGCAGTCAAATTGTCATTCATCCTGAGTTGGTTCTCCATAATATATACTTGCTTCAGTGCAATATCATCCACTTGAGCTTTGATTTTCTCATGATGAGTAGCTAGATAGACTACTGCATTCCCTCCCTTGTGGAAGCAGTCAGTCATCTCCTTCTTATTTAGATTCATCTCAAATCTAATAGACTTAATGTCTTGGGCCAGATCAAACTGTAGAGATTTCTGCCCTTCATCCACATACGTTTCCAGAGCTTGCCTCTGCTCATCAAGCTTTATCTGCAAAGCAACCATCAAAGAACTAAAATCTGTTGATGGTGCTGGCTGTGGTGTAGGTTGTGGGGCAATGGTTTGTAAAGCCTTTTTATAAGTTTGGCTTCTTCTTTTAAAGACTTGGAATTTCCTTTTCTTTGCTCTTGCAGCCTCCTCATCTTCAGAAGCTGAGGTGCTGGCTATTTCTACCCTCTCCATAAGTAGCCCCTCAACAACCTTTGGCTTCTCAGGCTCTTTCCTTGCAGTTTCTTCTAGAATCTCCACTTGCTCCCCCTCAACTTGGGCCTTCTCCCCCTCAGCAGCAGCACTTTCTTTCTCAAAGTCTGTTTGTAGAAGATCTGGGAATAGTTCTTCTAGGGTAAATTCTTGTTGATGAAGGGGTGGAGAATTCCTGATCTCATCAACTACTTGATCAGACATTACTTGATCTGCAACAGATGTGTCCTCCATGACAACATCTTGAGGTTGACTAGGAACCTGAGGTTGCTGATTTTCAGTAGATAATGTGTCAGTTATAACTGCATTCTCAATAGAGAAATCGAATTGGTTTATTTCAGTTATTACCTCAAGTATGGTTTGTGTAGCTCTTTCACTTTCAAGAGGAGTTGGCTCTTCAACCAATAGAGACTCCCCCTGGATAGAATCTTGGTGAATATGGCTAGCCTGTGGTTGCTCCCCCTGCCTGTCTGCAGCTTCTTGTCTATCTGGAGACTTTCCAACAGTTCCAGTTTCTTGTTCATCATCTGGGGTAAAGACAACATGCTCTTCAGAGCTACTAGATGATTCTTGAGTCACTGGGACTGACTTCTTCTTCTTCTTTAGTGGTGTTTCCTTCTCAGGAGTGGGCATCTCCTTGGTCAAAACTCTATCCCATCTTGAGAAGATTCTCATGTCCATTCTTCTCATGTGGTTGATTTTAGATCCAGCAGCTTGACTCATAACCTCTGGTATACTACCAGCAAGGTATAGACTTAGTATCCTACCCAAATTGGGTTTCTTCAGGCTCTCCTTGATCTTCTCAAATACTACTACAGACCAATCAGTTTGCAGTGAGAAGATAATCCTTGTCATGATACTGAACATATGTGCTGAAACTCTGTCATGACCTCCAGGCTTACTCAAGATCACCTTGCCAACAATTTCTGAGAGAAATTTGCCTTGGCTGTTCATCCCCTTTCTATTGAACACTGATCCAATTTTCATGTTGGAATCCAAACCACACCAATTTAATGCTTCCGTAGTTTTAGATGTAGAAACATTCTCTTCTTCCTTAATCCTTGGTAACAGAAGTACCTTTCTCAAACTCTTAGGTGATACCTTCACCTTTTCTCCATGAACCCTTGACTTTATCCTGAGTTCAGATTCGTCTAGGGTTGCTCCATTCAGGAATTCTAGAACTTCTTTCTTCCATATTTTGGTTGGCTCTGAAACAAGAAAATCTAACCCTGAGTTTGCAACTAGGGTTACCACATCCTTGATATCTGGTTCTGCGTCATCAAACGCATGCCGCACCAGTTCATAGCCTTCGTTCACGTTCTCCTTGAGCTTGGGCGCCATTAGGGTTTGAAGAATTTGAATTGAGAGAAGAGAGGTGTCGACACACAAGTTTGGTCTCGAAACTTTAGTGAGCGTGTCGACAGACAATGGAGAAATCCTATTTATACCTTTCTAGGATTGAAGATGAAAGGGCGCGTCAACAAACTTAAATTGTGTCGACACTGTTGAAAAGTGTCGACACAGACTTATAATGTCTCGACAACTATGTGTCGACACAAGTATAGTCGACAGAATATATGTGTTGACACTTGTTTATGTGTCGACACCACTTAGCTCGACACTTAGTCGAGACTTTACTTCACTAATTCTGCATAAAATCTAAGTGTCGACACCACCTTGGATGTATCGACACCTATCCTGTATGTGTCGACACTAACTTTCTGAAGTGTCGACACCAACTTCCTAGATGTGTCAACACCTTTTCTCTGAAGTGTCGACATCAATTCTCTGTCTCGACACAGACAACTCTGTGTGTCGACACTATTTTGCTTAGCCATTTCTGTAAACTTATTCTAAGTTTATCATACCTAATTCAATTTTAAACCTATTGAACTTGGTTTCTTCTAAAGGCTTAGTATACATGTCAGCTAGTTGATTATCTGTTTTAACATACTCTAGTGAAATATCTTCTTTTTCAACATGCTCCCTTAGAAAATGATATTTTATTTCAATGTGATTAGTTCTACTATGGGAAACAGGATTGTTTGCAATAGATATAGCACTTGTAGAATCACAAAATAGTGGTGTTCTACTTACCTGAATACCATAATCCTCAAGCTGATGTTGTATCCATAGAAGTTGAGCACAGCAACTTCCTGCAGCCACATACTCTGATTCTGCTGTGGAGATAGCCACACTTGTTTGCTTCTTGCTACTCCATGAGATCAGTCTTCCACCTAGGAATTGACAGGTACCAGTTGTACTTTTCCTATCTTCTTTGCAGCCTGCAAAATCTGCATCTGAATAACCTGTTAGTTTAAAGTCTCCATTCCTAGGGTACCAAAGGCCTAGATAAGGAGTGCCCTTAAGATATCTCAGTATTCTTTTGAATGCTGTCAAGTGAGACTCTTTAGGGCAAGCTTGGTACCTAGCACAGACACATGTAGCGTACATGATATCTGGTCTATTTGCAGTCAAATACAATAGGGAGCCAACTATCCCTCTATACAAAGTCTCATCTATAGGTTTCCCTGCATCATCTTTGCTAAGAGACATACTTGACCCCATAGGAGTTTTCATGGTACTGGATGAATCCATACCATACTTCATTATCAGTTCTAGGGTGAACTTAGACTGGCATATGGATAAACCATTCTCAGTCTGTCTAACTTGGAGACCCAAGAAGAACTTAAGTTCCCCCATACTGCTCATCTCAAATTGTCCTTGCATAAGTTTTGCAAACTTTTTGCAAAGACTACTTTCAGTAGACCCAAATATTATGTCATCTACATATATTTGGACTAGTATGATTTTGCCTCTATATTCCCTAAGGAATAGAGTCTTGTCTATTTTCCCCCTTGTGAATTTATTCTCAATGAGGAAACTAGACAGGGTTTCATACCAAGCCCTAGGGGCTTGTTTTAACTCATACAAAGCCTTCTTAAGTCTATAGACATAATTAGGTTGAGTTGAATCAACAAAACCTGATGGCTGTTCCACATAGACCTCTTCCTTTAGATTACCATTCAGAAAGGCTGACTTAACATCCATTTGGTAGATTTTAAATCCTTGATAGGTTGCATAGGCCAGGAACATCCTTATGGCTTTCAGTCTGGCTACTGGAGCAAAGGTTTGATCAAAGTCAATACATTCTTCCTGTCTATATCCCTTAGCAACCAATCTTGCTTTGTTTTTAATAATTACTCCATGTTTATCCATCTTGTTCCTGAAGATCCAATTGGTTCCAATTATGTTGTGGTCTTTTGGTTTAGGAACAAGCTCCCAGACTTTGCACCTCTTGAATTGATTCGGCTCTTCTTGCATTGCCTCAATCCAATGAGGGTCTAGGATGGCTTCTTCAAACTTCTTTGGCTCTACTTGGGATAGAAAACTGGAGTAGAGTACTGCACTCAGATTTCTGCTCCTTGTTTGTACCCCTTGTCTTAGATCACCAATGATTTGATCTGTTGGATGATCTCTTAGATGCCTATTAGCTGGAGGCATCCTGTCTTCAGGTTGAACTCCTTCAGCTTCTTCATCTTGCTGCACTCCTTGGTCTTCTTCTACATTAGGTACATGTAGTACTCCCCCTGGACAACAGACACTATCATCTACATGCTGACTTGCAGTAGATCCTTCTTCAATAGTGAGCTTATCCATCTTCTTAGTCACACCTGTGGAGCTGCAAATACTTCTAGACAACTCATTGTTAATAAGTCTAGCTTCATCAAATACTACATGTACTGACTCTTCTACAACTTGAGTAGACAAGTTATAGACCCTATAAGAATTACTATTATTTCTGTACCTAACAAAGATTCCCTCTTGGGATTTGGCAGCAAGCTTGGTCAAGTAAGACTTTCCATTGTTAAGTATAAAGCATTTACAACCAAAGATCCTGAAGTAGCAAAGGTTTGGTTTTCTGCCTTTCACAATCTCATAGGGGGTCTTATTGTGGCTTTTAGTAATGGTAGCCCTATTAATTACATGGCATGCAGTATTAACTGCCTCAGCCCAGAATTATTCTGGGAGAGATGTGTCACTTAATAGGGTTCTACCAGCCTCAATCAAGGTTCTATTTTTCCTCTCAGCAATGTCATTTTGCTGAGGTGTTCTTGGTGAAGAAAATTCCTGAAATTTCCCAAATTCTTCACATAGTTTTGTCATAGTATCAGACTGGAATTCAGTACCATGCTCACTTCTTATCTTGACCACTGTACTGTCTAGTTCATTCTGAATTTGTTTGACAAAGCTATAGAAGATAATAGGTGTTTCAGATTTCTGTCTAAGGAAGAACACCCAGGAAAACCTTGAGTAGTCATCTACAACCACAAAGGTATAGACCTTCCTACCTAGGCTGTGAACTGGCATAGGACCAAAGAGATCCATATGTAAGAGGTATAAACACCTCACAACATCTTTGTTTTCAATGCTATTAAAGGTGAATCTAGTCTGCTTTCCCTTTTGACAGGCTGAGCATATTCCATCTTTAATACACTTAACTTGAGGACCATTCCTCACTAACTCTTTGCTATAAAGTTGGCCAATTGTCTTGTAGTTAAGATGGGCTAGCCTCTTGTGCCATTTGACACAATGAGAGACTTTCTCATCAGCTACAAGACACACTGGAGAACCATTGTTCTCACTCATAATGTCTAGACAATAGACATTCCTCTTTCTGTAACCTGTCAAAATGATCTCTTGATCTTTTGACCTCCTGATATGACAACCATCTTCAACAAATGAGATGTCATATCCTAAATCACTCAGTTGACTTATACTAATAAGGTTATGTTTCAAACCTTTAACATAAGCCACTTGAGTAATAGTTATATGGGTGCTAGAAATGTTACCAAAACCCTTGATAATTCCTTTTTCAGAACCACCAAAGGTGACTTTTGGACCATCCTTGATAGGTGTGTAGTCCTTTAGCAATCCCCTAGTTCTAGTCATGTGTCTGGAACATCCACTGTCCAAGTACAATATTGGGGCATGGCCACTTGGACTCACCTGCAAAACAGATTAGTTGACCTTAGAACCCAAAGAATTCTTGGGTCCTTGGTGCTGGTTAGTCTGCATCTTAACAAAGCTACCTGCAGATTTTCCAACATGCAGTTTGCTACTCAACTTGGCATTTGTATTATGCCAACAGTGTATGGCAAAGTGGCCTACCTTGCCACAGCACCAACACTCAAACCTATTGTACCTTTGCTTAGGTACATTCCTAACTGTTTTATCTACAGCTAGCTTGTTGAGAGCTGGGGATTTGCCCTTAGACTTGGACTAAACACTCCTAGCAGGTTTTGTGAAACCTAATCCAGTTTTACCCTTTTGATGTACAAATTCATCAATCAAAGGTAGAACAAACTTAGGTTTTGAAAACCTTGCAACAATGTCTCTCTCCTTCTGAAGACTAATCTCCAGATTTCTGATTTGGTCATTCTTGAATGTTATAGTTCCCATCTGAATAACAGTTATGTTCTTCAGTCTGGCTATTTCATTTAACTTTTGATCAATCAGCTTCTCAAAATCAGTTGCAGCAACTTTAAGATTAGCAATCTCCTTAGCCTGACTTTTGGCCAAGGATTTGCTTTTCTTAAAAGCTTGCAACAGAACTTTATATTCATCAATCAATTAATCAATATCCCCTTCAGATTCAGATCCACTGGCATCACTTGATGCTGATGTAACTGAATCTGAACTAGCACTAGAAATTGAACTTAAAGAACAATTTTGTACCTTACTAGGTCCAGGCTGCTCCTGGATTTTGTCACCTTCTGATAAGGCCATCAATCCTTTGCACTGGATGTCCTCTTGCTCATATATAGAGTTCATTATCTGGATGAACTCTTCTTCCTCTTCTTCAGCAAATAGTCCTATGTATGCTTCAGCTTCTGACTCAGTTTCTGAAGAAGATATGTTTGACAGGCTTTTGTCCTTCTTGGCAACAAAGGACCTTTCCTTTTTGCCCTTGAATTGAGTCTTTTTCTTATCATTAGACTCTTTCCTTTTCTCAGGACAGTCAGCAATAACATGTCCTTGTCTGTTACAACAATAGTAAACAATTTTTGATAAAGTTGCTTTGCTTGACTTGGTCTTTCTCCAGTCTTTCTTTGATGACTTCTTGTTCTGATAATAGTCATCTTCGCCCTGTGAAGTGAATGGCTTTGACCTCCACTGTTTCTTCTTTAGAAACTTCTGAAAGTGTCTTGCGAAGGCTGCAAAATCCTCATCACTCTCACTACTTTCAGACTTTCTGCTTTCTGAATCATCTGACTCAGTCTCAGCCACTTTAGGAGGTGGAGATGGAGACTTACTTCTGTATTTCCTGGTGGCTTCTGTCTTGAATGCCACTGTTCTTTCTTTATTCTCAATTCTGGTAGTCTTCTCCTCTTCTTTCCTTACCATCAACTGCATTTCATAGGATAGCAGTTTTCCAAACAAAGTTGGAGGTGGGATATCTGCTAACTTGATCATTTCCCCAATGGCACAGATCTTGGTGTCCCAATCCTTTGTTAGGGACCTCAAGAACTTATCATTTAGCTCATAATTACTAAATTCTCTTCCATAGGACATTATCTCATTGACAATCCTATAGAACTTCTTATAGCATTCTGTTATGCTATCAGACCTACCTTGCCTGAAACTTTCATATTTTTGGTTTAACAAAGACTTTCTGTCCTGTCTCACTTCTTCTGAACCCTCCATGTACACTATTAGAGTATCCCACATCTCCTTAGATGTCTTACAGTGTATCAAGTTCTGAAAGGTAGCATCATCTATGGCACTCACAATGATATTCTGAGCCCTCTTGTCCATTGTGGCTAGAATTATCTCATCTTTTGTCATTTCAGAGAAGTCCTTAGGTGTTCTCTGATTTGCATCCAAGACTGAAACTTTCATAGGCACATATGGCCCTTCTTTAACTGTGATATATATTCTAGGGTCTGAAGCTTCCATAAACAGTCTCACCCTTTCTTTCCAGATACCAAAAATCTCTTTTCTGCAAATAGGCAACTTCATGGATCCAAGTTCCTTATGATTCTCTGTTGAACTCATGTTTCTTGATTTTCTTGATTCTGCACTTTACTTATACTGAATCTGCCAACAGGATCTACTCAGACAGTTAAGTCCTTTTTGAGTAACCTGGCTTTGATACCACTTGAAAGAAATTGTACCTAATCACCTAGAGGGGGGGTGAATAGGTGACTAAATCTTTTTAAACTTTTTAGGCAGAATTCAGATTATATCACAGAGTTATAACTAATTTTTCACAGCAATCAATCAGCAATCACAGAATAAACATGCACACAGTGAACACACAGATTTATAATGGTTCCCCAAGGTTCGGGTACATCCACTTTCCCCCTTCGCCTATCTAGTAGTGTACTAGATTCGGCCAAACTCCTCCACTATCTCAGATCCTCAGATCTTACACTCAGAACCCCAAAACAGGTTCCTACAGCTCAGGCCCAAGGCCCTACAACTCAGTCTTCTTCAAAGACCTACACTCAGCAACAAGGCCTACACTCAGCCACAAGGCCTACACTCAGCCATAACAGGCCTACACTCAGAGAAACTGATATCCTACACTCAGGCACACAGGCCCTACCACTCAGCCTTTATAATTGCAGGCTTACAACTTAGATCCCTAAGGATCCTATAAGAAATTTAAAATACAAAGTGTATACCTACAACTCAGTGAAAAGAGAGAAGAGTTGATAGGTTCTTGATGAGTTCTTGAAAGAACTCTGCTGAGATCAACCTCACTTGGCTTTCTTCAAAGCTTCTTGAATGTAGAACACAATAGGATTGATTCTCTGCAGCTGATCTTCAATCACTGCAACTTAAGATTCAGAACTAGGTCTGAACCCTTCTTCATAGCCTGGTTCCAACTGCTGTCTTCTTGGAAGGAGCTCTCTCTCTCCAACTTCTTAGATCTTCACTTGATTCTTCAATGAATAGCTAGATCTTCTTCTCTTATTAAATCTCTTGATCTTGTGTAAATCTGTGTTGAAAATCATCACTTTCTGTTGACAGTATAAGCCTTTATATAGGCCTTCTTCATGGAGACCGGCTGATCCGGTTTCTAACGGCTTTCTGACATCTCTGACAGTTGCAGTAGACCGGCTGGAATGGCAGCTGTCATGTCATCCAGTCACTTCTTGAAATATTTGTAACTGTCTGAAAGTGTCGCGACAATCTGTATTTAAGTGTCGACACTTATAGACTAAGTGTCGACACAAGTAGACTAAGTGTCGACACTAGCCTTCAAGGTGTCGACACAACTCCTTGTGTTGTAGAACTTATATCTCGACACTGCTTCTTCATCATGTGTCGACACTGATATTGTGTGTCAACACAACTTCTTGTTCTTCAGTACTTAGTTGAATTCTTGTAAGTGTCGACACAACTCCTTTGTGTCGACACATCTTCATGTGTTGAACTTGTTCAGTGTCGACACATCTTCTTGGTGTCGACACATGCCTTCTGTGTTGATACTTGCTGAGTGTCGACACAGCTCCTTGTGTCGACACGTTCTTCTTCTGTTGAGACTTTGGCTGAGTGTCGACACATCTCCTTTGTGTCGACACTTGTACTTAGAATTTTTGTTGAACTTTGCTGAGTGTCGACACATCTTCTCATTGTCGACACTTTCTTCATGTATTGAGTCTTCTGCAGTGTGTCGACACATTCTTCATTGTGTCGACACTTTCTTCATGTATTGAGTCTTCTGCTGAGTGTCGACACATTCTTTATTATGTCGACACTTATACTTAGACTCTGTTGACTTTTGCTGAGTGTCGACACAGCCTCCAAGTGTCGACACTTTCTCATGTAGACACAGTTCCTCTGGGTGTCGACACTGCTTCTAAGTGTCGACACTTCTTCACTGGACATTTCTTCATTGAGTGTCGAAACAGCCTTCATGTGTCGACACTTTCTGTCTGGTGTCGACTCTGCATCCCTGGTGTCGACACAATTACTCCAAGTGTCGACACTGCTTGCCTGGGTGTCCACCCAAGTCTTCTTAAGTGTCGACACTTTGCTCCTGGGTGTCGACACATGGACTTAGAAAACTTTCAGCTTTCCCTGCAAATACTTAACCTGCATAAGGCAACTCAAAATACATTTTGATGTATATCATTGAGTGGGGTGAGGCTTCTTCAAATCAGGTACATTTAAACCAATGTACCCAACAAATCCCACTTAAGTAACCTCTCCATATAATTGTATTCTGTGAGATGATTTTTTACGCATCAACGGGCGTGTCACATGGTCGTGTCCCGCTCTGTATCGACTCGAGAGGGTGTCTCGACTAGGTCAAAATTATCTCGAATACGGGTGTGACATGGGCGTGTCAGCCATATGACACGGGCGTGTCTTGACCAACTACTCGAGTAGTTGTCTTGAGTAGGTTTCAAAGGTCTCAAGTAAGGTGCTTGAGTGCTGGACACGTGCATGTCAGCCATGTGACATGGGCGTGTCCCATCCAATTACTCGAGTGGTTCTCTCGAGTAGGTCCCGAGTGGGTCTCGAGAGCTTGACACGGGCATGTCTGAGGGTACACGGCCTGTGACACGGGCGTGTCACATGGCCGTGTCACATTCTGAATAAGTCGGTCATGTGTCGCTTAAGGTACAAGCCATGGACACGGACGTGTCACAGGTCGTGTCAGACCCGAAATAGCTGTTTTCAGGAAAACATTGTGGTCGTCCATTTCCTTTATCTGGGATCTGATGGCCCAGACTTCTCCCTGCTAGTTTAAGGCCGAAAAAGAGGAGATAGCTCTCATTATTCATTTTGGCCATTCTCTTTCTAAAAGAGTTAGAGAGAAGGGAGAGCAAGGAGGAGGGGAGGAAGAGGAGAAAGGATCCGACTACCGGTGGAGCTTGAGAGTTTCGAGCTAAGGTCCTAGGCCAGCTTGGTGGAGGAAAAGCTACTGCGGTGCTTTCCAACTGGCTAGAATTTCATGGCTCCAAGGAGGTCGTCAAGGGTAACGATCTTTCTTACTTGCACATGTGAAGTCCTTCCTTTTTGGCATGTGCAAGGATTTCCCCCACCAGAGGGTGGATTGTGAAGGGATTTCCTTGGGTTGATTCGTGGAATCCCCATTAGTTTGGCATATAAATCCGGAAATGGAGTACGGAATAGGCATACTTTGTGAAGCCCATCTGTACAGGTTGGTCTCGGTTGGTGATGTTGCATTTACACACCGGAGAAGACTCCGCGATGAAACGTGTAGTTTATGGAGTCGACGGATTGGACCTGTGATGGGTAGTAGCTGGAAGTACTGGAGTGGTAGCCTAGGAAAAGTCCCTTGTGATGCTTGTGATGCTTGATGGGTTGTGCCTGTGAAGGGTAGTAGCAGGAAATACTGGAGTGAATGTCCAGGAAAATACCTGCAAGTGTTTGTGATGTATACTTGAAAGAACAGAGTTTCTAGAACTGCAGATGGCTGTAGGGATTGCTGGTCGAGTGAACCCGCTAAGGTTTGGGCTATGGACCGAAAGTGAGTTCTATCGCTACTGGGAGTGGCTCCTAGCTAACCTATTATTATGAAGCCAGTCCGTGGTGGACATTGCAGCTATTGTGTGAAGCCAGTCCTTGGTGGACAGTGTGGTTATTGTGATCTTGATGAACTCTTGAAAAAGGCCTTGTGCCGAACAAGAAAGGTGAAACCGACTCGTGCCTTATACTTAGCCTCGGGTATGCTGTACTCGGTGATGGCAAGGTGACTTGAGCAATGGGGGGTGGCTGATCCGTACCTGCGTTATGTCCGTCTGACTTGAAGACCTGAAAGAGCGGTCAGTTGGAGCGCATAATGAGAGTCCTAGGCCTGCGCGCCGGAAAGACAAAATTCTCAATTTACCATTGGGTGTTGGACCTAGAACGGTGGTAGGACCCTAGTTCGTCGGTACACCAAGAATGTGCCCTGAGTGCACGGGCCGTCGGGCCGCGTGGCTGACGGTTGTAATGGAATGTTAGTGTGTGAGAGCACAATGTGTGTTATTTATATATCTGCATATGAATTGTTAGGCCTGTAAGGAAGGAATACCACTGCCCCGGGAAAGGGGTAGGGTCGTTATAAATTGGTCAGTTGAATGCTGACCGTTGCCTTGTTTCCCACCGTTGGGTGGGTTGTCCTTGTACAGGTGCTGGAGAGCCGAGCGGGACATATAAAGGCTGAAGTCCCTGCTGTTGTTGTTGTTTCTGCTAGCCCTTGAAGGCTAAGCTGAAAATGTTATGTTTTGTTTATGTGTGGTCGGCCTGCGCGCCTATGTTTGGAAGCCACGTTTGTAAAAAGCGACTGTAAGGCCATAAGGCCGGACGATATTGTATTTGATGTACTTTCCTATAGAAATATGGGCATTTATCTTAGTGAACATTCATGGTTGTAGTTTTGAATTTATGTTAGGATGCGCAACTCTGATATCATCCCGTGACTTCGCCGCCTATTTTGTGGCATTTGGTGTAGGGCCCCGGCTGGAACTTCTATTATATGCTATATGAACGGATGGAGTAGTTACACTTCGTCCCACAGTCGGTAAGAGATGAGCTGGAATACAGTTTCCTGCACCTGAGGCAGGGCAACAGGACTGTGGTGGAGTACTACCTGGAGTTCAATCACTTAGCACGATTTGCAGACTCCTATCACCTGGACGAAGCGGGGTATAACAAGAGGTTATATAAGGGCCTTCGAGAGGATCTGAGACAGGCTCTTCTGTTTGTATCTGATGGGCCTATACCTCGGATTTTGGAGATGGCAAAGAGGATGGAGGCAGATTGGCACATGACTCGAGGTCGGAAGAGGCCAACTGAGGATCAGGGCCAGGGAGGCAGGAATGATCAATGGAGGGGCCACTTTACAGAGGAGAGAAGGTCAGAGGACCAACCTCGCAAGGAGGTGAGACAGGAGCCGATGGAGCCGGTGGTATTGTCCCCTCAACTTCTTCAGATGCGGGAGATACAAAGGCCTGGAGGTGTGGCACTTCCCCCGCCCGAGTGCTACAAATATCGTCAGGTAGGGCACATTCGGAGGAACTGTCCTATGAGAGGAGCAACTTTATCGATACCACAGACTGTCCCACCAGCTCAACAACTAGGAGGCCGAGGACGTGGTCGCGGATGTGGATTTCAGGGCAGCGACTGCAGGCCGAACAGGGAGCAAATGTATGATCTAGATCTTGCGCAGCCCCAGAACCCGAACAGGGTTATAGCAGGTATGAGAGTAATTTATTTATGATTTTGCTACCTTCCTTATTGAGAACTAGTAGAACAACTGTACAACCTAGGCTAGAAAACCTTAGACCTAAGATTTTTTTCTAATTGATTTAGGAATACTGATGGTATGCGGCAAACCTGCTTATACCCTATTCGACATGGGGGCGACACGCAACTTCGTTTCAGAGGACTTCTTCAAGGACCTGGACCAGATTCAGTACTATACGGGAGTCGCCAGGAGAGTGCGTCTCTCCAACATGATGGAGATCTAGTCTACTGAGAAGTGCCTCCTGAAAGTGACAATAGACGGCTTGACGCTCGAGGATTCGACGACGATCTTGAGAATGCCGGACTTCGACCTTGTCTTGGGCATGACATGGCTCGTCTGGAATCATACCCAGATTGATTTCCCGACAAGGAGGGTCATTCTATAATACAGCGACACCTACGTGACCTTCGAAGGTACCACTCCCGTCTCCTGTTACCTACTCTCCTTTATTCAGGCCGTCAAGGGCCACCTATAGGGGGACGAGGTGTATCAGGTGTTGTTCGAGATGACGAAGACCCAGGATCAGATTATCAGCATTCTAGTGTCTCGGGATTATGCCGACGTATTCCCAGAGAAGCTACTAGGACCACCACCGCACCGGGAGAAGGACTTCCAGATCCAGTTGGTACTGGGGACTAAGTCGGTATCTAGAGCACCTTATCGGATGGCCCCGAAGGAGTTGGCTGAATTTCGGAGTCAGCTGCAGGAACTGGTGGAGGCATGATTCGTCAAACCGAGTTCCTCACCATGGGGAGCTGCACTTTTATTTGTGAAGAAGAAGGACGGGATGCTCAAATTATGCATCGACTACCGAGTAGTGAACAGACTGACTGTCCGGAATACCTATCCACTGCCAAGGATAGATGAGCTATTTGACCAACTGGAGGGGGCACATTGTTTTTTCGAAGCTGTATTTGTGTTCAGGATACAATCAGCTGCGAATTCAGGAGGAGGACATTTTGAAGACTGCCTTCAGTAGTAGATATGATTTGTTTGAGTTTACCGTGATGCTCTTCGGGCTCACTAATGCACCGTCGGCATTCATGAGCCTCATGAACCAGGTGTTCGAGGCTTATCTGGATGTGTTTATCATCGTGTTTATTGATGACATCCTCAATTACTCGAGGACAGAGGAGTAGCTCGCACGACATCTGGCACTGACTCTAGAGAGACTACGGGAGCACCTCCTTTATACGAAGTTTGTGCCAGTTTTGGCTGAAGTAGGTGGCCTTCCTATTGCACATTATCAGTGGAGTAGGATTAGCAGTGGACCCAGCTAAGATTCAGGCAGCTTGGGATTGGCCACTGGTGAAGACGACCACATACGAGCGGAGTTTCCTAGGACTTGCCGGTTATTACCGGAAGTTCGTGGAGGGATTCTCTCGAATTGCCCTCCCACTCACATCTCTAATGAAGAAGGACGTGCCCTTTATCTGGACCCTGTAATGCGAGATGGTTTTCAAGGCGCAGAAGGATCGACTCACCTCAGCTCCTATCCTTGCCCTTCCATATGGGAAGGAAGGATTTCAGGTCTACACCGATGCTTCCTACCAGGGCATGGGTGCAATGCTGATGCAGAACGACCACATGATTGCTTAAGCTTCCTGCCAGTTGACGAAGCACGAGCAGAACTACTCGATGCATAACCTGGAGACGGGATTGGTCGTGTTTTCTCTGAAGGTCTGGCGGCACTACCTCTACGGTGTCCACCGCGACATATACTCTGATCATAAAAATTTGAAGTGCATGGACACGCAGAAGGAGCTGAATATCAGGCAGAGGCGATGGGTGGAGTTTCTAGCAGATTACTGGTATGAGATGCACTACCACCCAGGGAAGGCGAATGTGTAAGCCGATTCGCTGAGTCGGAGAGCCGCCACCTCTGGAGATGGGCCCCAGATTATGACAATGGAGCTGGAGCAGAGATTAGAAGATATGCACATCATGCTGGTGTCGTCTGATGACCCTGAGCTCTATGAGGAGTGCCTATCCACGATGAGCACCACAGATGACATTCGAGAAAGAGTTAGAGATGGACAGAGGCAGGATACCAAGCTGGAGCCAATATTCCGGGCCTTTGAGGCAGACACTGCTGGAGATTATATGTTGAGGGATGGCCTAGTGTGCTTTAGAGGATGTGTTTATATACCAGATGGAGGCCAGGTTCGGGAGGATATCATGATGGAGGCACACTACAGCCGGTATTCGGTATACCTGATAGTTACGAAGATGACTGCGGATCTGAAGAAGACCATTTACTGGCCAGGCATGAAGAAGGAAATCACCTACTTTGTGGCCCACTGTGAGACATGCCAGCTGGTGAACGTGGAGTGCAGGAACCCCGTAGGATTGTTGTAACCAGTCTCGGTTCCAGAGTGGAAGTTCGATGATATCGCGATGGATTTCATAAATGGGCTTCCCCGATTTCGGACGAGGAACGATTCGATTTGGCTGATCATCGAACGGCTGACAAAGGTAGCCAGATTTATCTTGATCAGGAAGGATGACTCGGTTGGTCTGCTGGTGCGGACGTTTGCGGAGTAGTTCGTCCGTTATCACGGCGTGCCCAGGACGATCGTGTCAGATCGGGATGGACGGTTTACGTCCAAGGAGTGGCGGTCAGTGCAGACTTACTTGGGCACTAGACTGACATTCAGTACAGCCTTCCACCCTCAGACAGATGGGCAGACGGAGCGCACCAGTCGGACCTTGGAGGATGTACTTCGCTTATGCATTTTGGACTGCAGAGAACCTTTGGAGAAGCTGTTGCCACTGGTTGATTTATCTTATAACAACAGCTACCAATCCACCATAGGGGTGGCCCCTTAAGAGGATCTGTACGGACGAAGGTATAGGACTCCATTGTCATGGATACAAGATGAGGACCCGAAGGTGCTGGTCTCGGAGTTTGTTGAGGACACCAAGGCTCACGTGAGGCTAATACAGGATCTGATGTTGGAGGCGCAGAGTAGGAAGGCAGAGTATTTCGACGCGAGAGACCGTCAGGTAGAGTTCTAGGTTGGAGACTGGGTATTCTTGAAGATATGACCGATGCATAGAGTCTCACGAGTTCGCGGACGGAAAAAGAAGCTCAGCCCGAGATATATGGAACCTTATAGGATCCTGGAGCGGATCTGTCCCTTGGAATACAGGCTAGAGTTGCTACCAGAATTGGAGGGCATACTTGACGTTTTTCACGTCTCCTCCCAGAGTAGAGCTCTACTATGACCGTGATTGCAGATAGATACCACGGATGGGTCAGTAGCATCTGATCGGTCAGTTCACCTGGAGCCGGTTCGGATTGACGACACGCGGATACGAGTCTTACGCCACAAGAAGGTTCCGCCGGTCAAGGTCCTATGGAGAAATAACGGTCAGGAGGAGCATACCTGGGAGTCGCGGGACTTGATGCAGCAAAGACACCTGGAGCTTTTCACATCCGGTATTCCCTATAACCTCCCGGGATGTTACATTTTACTTCTCATACTTGAAACCCCGTAGGCCTAACTTGAATTTCGAGGATGAAATTTTTATTTTTATGTATTGGGATTTGTAACATATCTCAGACTTCTAGACCCCTAGGATGGTTTTTTCAAGACTGGGTCATGACAAAACCCTGAGAAGTATCAAAAGGATGGGGTGAACTGGGCAGTTAATGTGTGAACCACCTTGGTCTGCAAATAGTAGAATTCCAAGTACTAGCGTAGGGATGACCATAGGGCTTCACCATGATACCATGACCCCACCACAACATCACTAACCTATTAGAGTGTCCATTAGAGCCATAGGAACCCACTAGGGTCAACTAAAATGGTCAAGTTGACCAAAGTCAACCCAAACCCAAATAAGGTCAAACTAAGCTCATACATGGTCAACTAACCTCCCTTTAGCCAAAGGGACCCACCTAGACCTTACCAAGCCCTACGGGAGGCCAATGGATCACCAAAGACCCATTGGGGTCAACCAAAGAGGCTAAGTTGACCCAAGTCAACCCTAGCCCCAAGAAGGTCAAAGTGCCCTAACTAAGGGTAAAGTGAGCCCCAAGATGTCGAACCAACCCTACTCAAGTCTTTCTAGACCATAGGGGAGCCCAATGGGTCACCAAGCACCCATTGGGGTCAACCCAAATGGTCATGTTGACCAAGGTCAAATCTACACTAGAGTTAAGCCAAATTAGCCCAAATGGGCTAACCCAAGCTCAAACTCATTCCCCACACTTAGGCTAACCTCATTTTTATTATTAATATGAGTTAGTGGGGTGCCAATAGACTGGAGGAGAGATCAAAATCGGCCATGGTGACTGGGAGAGATAAAATGAGAGTTCCCCCAATTTCTAGAGAGAGAAAGTGAGCTTTAATGGCTATAGAAGGCCAAGGGGCCTCCTCCATTCTTCTCTAATAGCTTGATTCATCTTCCCCCCATCAATTAGAGGAGGTCAAGAGATTTTCTTGGTTGTACAGTGGCTGCATTCAGTGGATTCTTCCATGGCCGAAATTGAGCTCTTATGGCCATTAATGGCATTGAAGCCATGACCCCTCCACTCCCCCTTTTGGCTCTTTTAAAAGCTTCCCCAAGGTTAGAGGAATCGTTTCCACCATTTTCCTGAAGAAACCGAGCACTCTGGCTACATAGTTGCAGAGCACGGAAAATCTCCACCACCGGCCATGGCAACTCGAAGATCGACCCGCCTCTAGCCCTCCAATAAGGTCCTCCTCTACTCCTATCTTCATGGTCTAGATCTTTAGATATTTTAGGAGAGAAATCGGGCTCAATTGAGCCATATTGGAGTGGAGATTTTCAGAAAATTTCATGGAAACCTCGCAGGATCACCGGAAACCTCGCCTCCGGCAGCCGTGCCACCGCCCGACGATAGCCTCCGCCTCAACGAAGGTGGTGGCGGTGGTGGCTGGCCAGGGAGGTGGATAGGTGGCTGGGAAAAGGGCTGGAATAGGCTCCAGGTCGGGTGAATCCCATCCCTTGGCTGGAGGAAGAAGATGACCCGGAGGCGTTGGATCTGCTTCAAGATTCGTGTTGGATCATATATATTTATTTTGATTTTTTCGTATTTCTGTCCTGTTTACTGGGCTGTCTTAAATTAAATTTTAAAAAATACCTAGAGGCTGTTTCAGAGAAAATGATCAACCTGGAAATTGTAGCACGTTGGGTTTAGTTTAATTTGAAATTTTCAACCCATTTGGGTAAGTGGTTTGACCAGAGCACTCATTTTGGTGAGGACTATACCTAGGCAAGACCAGAGACTATTTTGAGTGCCCCCATCAATCCAGCCACCCAAATGACTTGAAATTTTGAATGGGGGTCACTATTACCTATACCTAGGATATATACAAAAATGCTAATTTTTGGAAAAAAATTTCCTAAAGTGTTTGTAGAAATTTAATAATCCATGTATGAATTATTTAAATGGGCTAATGACCTCGAAACCCTCCCAACTTTTGGTGACTGGTCTTTGGGGTCATTATAAGGCTCTGTATAAATTTTCATCCCATTTGGAGATGATTTAGTTTGGAAATAAGCAAACCCTATGTTGGACCAATTACGGGTAATTAGGTCAAAGTGTCCCTTGTGGGCTTTATGTGGCCAAATCACCTCAATAGAGGTTGAAACTTGGGCCACTGATTTGTTATGATATTTAACTCCCTCACATGGAGGGTGGGATAGATTAAGGTATATTTGCTCTAGGAACCAAGTTCAAACCCTAAGGTTGAACTTTGGGTATTTGTGAAGGACATAGGGTGTTATGTCCTTGGATGGACTTGTTGATTAGTCCATGTGATCCTAGAGAGGTGAAATGCCCTAGTAAGGGATTTGGTGGACTTTGTACACATGCACCCCCACTTAGAGCACATAGTAGATATCTAGGTCTTTACACCTTAAGGAATATTCAATGGGTCATATGTCCTTGGATTTTGGTGATATTGTGGTAGGAGTATTGTCATAGTGATATATACCTCTAGAAATTATTATAGGGTGTCTAGATAAGAGTAACTCACCCTTGTAGTTATAAACTTCATCTTGCCCTTTTGATGATACTAATGTAATTATGGTTTTTATGTCTTAGAATGATTTCAAACTCTGGAAAAGCTGATCAAATTACATGTAGATACACTAGTGAATAATTTGGTATAGATGAACATCTCTTGTTAGTACATCATGTGTAAAGTAAGCTAGTGCACCTTACTTTGATAAATTGAAAATAATACTATATCTTGTGGAAAATTGTGTTACTTAGCCAGAGTATGTTTTAGGGCATAAAGAAGCTTGGAAAAGTATTTACATATTGTTCAGTTGAGGTTACAAAGATGTTCCTTCACAAAGTGCCCCATGATGGATTTGGTTGAGATATTTTTATATTTAGTTTACTGACCCTGGAATTGTATGAAATTTAGTCAGTAAGGATTTATGATCATAATAAAGCTCTGTTAATTTTTTTGTATAATTTTTGGACAAGTATTTATGGTACTCCCTTCATTACCCCTATTTGTTTGAATTACCTTGGATTATTTATTTGGAGGATAATTCCTTTATAAAAACTTATCAAATTTGGTATTCACTGATATCTTGCTAACCTATAGTGTGCACAATTTTTGTATGGTCATATCATAAGTAAATCTATTACTTCATGTTCAAATCATCCGTGGACCAATTTTTGGGAAAATTAATTAAATGCCAATTTTTTAGGAAAATTACAAGTTTCTGGATTTCAGCTAAATATATCTTGATAGGCCCCCAATAAATATTTTAGGGCTTTTGGATAAAAATCAGGAGTACCTCATATCATATACATCATATAGCTTAGATTGGTCTGCATATAGTAAAACTGCAGAAATCGTGATAGAATGTGAAATGGACACAGGGAATTGGGGTTATTAGCTTACTGGTTGTGGTGAAGTGAAAATGAGTTCATTGTTAGGAATCATCATGGGGAGAAGTGATGGGCTGACTAGTGTAAGTGGTGCGTGGGATCGACAAAAGATCGTCTTTCCTGTGGAGATAGATAGAGAGAGACAGTCAAAACACACTAGGGTTAGATCCAAAGAAATATTAAAATGGATCGGGAATTGGGTATTAACCAATAATAGTAAGTGTCATGCGAAAGGGAATGATGGGCTTCAACTACCATCATAGTTCCTAGTGCCCTTTGAGAACCCTTCACCGGGTATTCCGGGAGCAGTCCTGGGCTAACCTAAACCGTAAGAAAAATATTTATTTAAGAGTAACTAGTATAACTAGGATTACACGTACACTCAAACTCCTCGGTGTTGTGGGAGTTAGGTTAGGTCTCATGAGCGGTAGGCTCAGTGGTTTTGGTGATGGGCAGGTTAGCCCGACGAGCCGATGGCTCAGATGGTTTTGAGACGGATAGGTTAGTCCGGGGAACTTTGGCTCGGTGAAAAATTCAATAACGTTGCATGTGCATAAGATATAAGGTGGTGGGTCATCGGTATTGGTGAGTCATCACACAGACACAGATACGTTGGCTCGGTAGGTGTGGTTTTGTACTTGGCCAAATAAAGTCTGGCGGTCTAGTCGGCAAGAGTACGCAGGAGCTTCGCTTAGTGCACCAGCGTTGAGGCATACGAGAGTTCTGACTGGTAGTGTGATACTGGTGTAGAGGTGGGCGAGGCACAACCCACCGCTTCTGCTTGCCACTACGGAGGTAAACTGGGAGGTTAGGCTCCAGAAAGGGGGAACTAAAGGTCTGTGTGCACAGAGTCGAGTGGGTGTGTTGCACTTGCATGACTCACATCATGGCATACTTGCATGACATAACATCATCATTACATATAACCCCTGTCACCTATTCTATAAAGTGGTATGGGACGCTCTATACAATAGGCCTTGCAAAATGACCCCTTAGCTTATAAGTTTGTGTAGAATGCTTATAAGTTATGGTTATTTTACTTTGGATATTTACCACTTGCTTATAACTGACAGCCCATCGTATAAATTGGTATGAGACTCTTTATACGATGGGAGTCTTGCAGAAGACCCCTTAACTTATAAGTTTGTATTGACATTCATATAAGTTAAGGTTACATGTTTCTTTGTTTACCTTTCTCATACTTATAGTTTTTCTCTACCTATTTATATAGAACTGTTAGACTAGTTTCGCCATCACCTGCTTACTTTGTTACTCTCCACCTTCATTACCTTCCCTTTCCTTCTCCCCGCTCGGTGCCTAGGAGCCATTGGGGGAGGGGTGGCGGATGATAGGTCTTAGTCTTTTTAGACTAATGGTCGTTGATCAAATCATTTTAGGGGATCGTGGAACCGCAACAGGAGATGCAGCCCCATTGGTTGGTGTGTATGGAGACGGGGCAGTCTAGCACTGGAGTCCAGCCAACAGGGACTGTGATTCCCAATCCTAAGTAGTTATTATAGATTTGCTTCTGCGTTGAGTGACTTGTATTGAGGATATTGATGTATCAGGCAGGAGCCCTATTTAGTACCTTATTTATTCTTTACTATGGACTCTCCCTTCATGGAGATTTATATTATATATGTGATTCTGGTGGACTAGTTTGATTGTATTCTTTATACTTATTCTACCTTTTTGCTATCGGGATGGCCGGCAGGATCGACATTTTGTAGTGATGACCTTCCCGGGTGTGTTGGTGTCACCGCAAAGCGGCGGTTCTAGGCATAAGACCTCGGTGGTTTAAAAGAAAAAAATGGGGTCTTACAGTAGATCCCGCTGTTAGGCTCTCATCTAGATGGCAGGTCTGGATGTCACTCGAGAGAGTCTACCCAAACCCCGAGCAGATCTTGCTGTCAGGCTCTCATCTAGCTGACAGGGATGTCTGTCACTCGCGAGAGTGTACCCAGACCCCGAGCAGATGTCGCTGTTAGGCTCTCATCTAGCTCGCAAGGCTGGATGTCACACGAGAGAGTCTACCTAGACCCCGAGCAGATCCCGCTTCTAGGCTCTCATCTAGTTGGTAGGGATGGATGTCACTCAAGAGAGTCTACTTAGACCCTGAGCAGATCCCGCTGCCAGGCTCTCACCTAGATGGTAGGGTTAGATGTCACTCGAGTGAGTCTAACCAGACCCCGAGCAGATACCGCTGCCAGGCACTCATCTAGCTTGCAGGGCTGGATGTCACTCAAGAGAGTCTACCAAGACCCTAAGCAGATCACACTGTCAGGCTCTCACCTAGCTGGCAGGACTGGATGTCACTCGGGAGAGTCTACTCAGACACCTAACTGGCTGGCAGGATGGGGGTCTTGGTGAACGTGATGATGTCTAAAGTCGAGACACAGGTACCCGAACATCAGAGGCAAAAATTTCAGGGTTGACAGGATGGGTTCGGCAGGTCAGTGAGCCGGAAGTGCCAAGTCGAAACCCTGGTGGGTCGGCGAGCCAAGAATATGGTTCGGCGACGCGAGCTCTCGGGACCCAACATATTTACCCGTCACCCGAAAAGCTACCGAGGTCGCGAGAACTCAAGCCGCATCGTGACCTCATAGGGCCCAGCTCGCGTGAAGCCAGACAACTCGGGTGTGAGCGGAGCGGGCCCACTCCCTTTATCTCGTAGGTAATGAGGAGAATCCGGACTGAAGAGATGAGTCGCCATTCACGGTTCAACTAACTAAGACCCCTATGTTTCCTAAGCAAAGCCCTGAAGGGATACACGATCTACCTAGCAGGACACGGGTCTAGAGGCAGTGAGCAGAAGGAGCGAGTTAGTAGAGATGTAACGGTTTGAACACTTCGAAGAAAGAACATCACAAACAAAGATGAGCATTTCAGGAAAGCATAGAATAGCTTGCGAAAGACCGTGAGGCTGAACTCAATCCACTCTTCCCACAGGAAGTAGGCGAACCCGACCATGACCGCAAAGGAGTTTGGGGTCACCTGGCCAAGGACGACCCCGAAGTATTTCAGTATTTGGCGGACCTCGGGCTATAGGGGAAGATAGAGGCCCGCATCGAAGTGCGTCGTGGGGATGGCGAGTTCCTCCCCTGAGAGGTCATTGATTTTACCCGTGCCCTGGGTCGCTTCGCCACGAAGCCTGGCGGGATGCAATCACTGATCACATCAAAGAATTCTCCTTCGGAAATGGCGGCATAGGAGAAGTTGTGCTCGGATAATGTCCAAGCACACTTGCTTCCTACGTCAGCATCGCCGCCACCACCGCCCATCTTGCAGATAGATTGTTAAGTGGGACGTTGTAGTTCTCACAGAGAGCGGGCGAGTCGGGAGTTACAGGAAGTGGAGGAGGAACGAAAGTCGTAAATGCGGTGTGTAAGAAATGGTCGGCATGGCCTATTTATAGGAAGAAAAAAGGGCGGGAAAATGTCCCACCGACGTGAAAAGTACGGATAGCAAAATATGCCTTGACGCTTCGACTTTCGGACTCACCGGGGAATCCAACCATCTCGCTGCCGTACCACAAAGACTATTTGGCAGCGAGCTACGCCCACTTGCGCCCACCCAAGAGGCGGGCAAGCCGCGATTCGCACCCACCAAAAGCAGCAGGCGGGCTGCTTTGACTCGTGTTTGGCGAATGCTCGGCTCGCTCCAGCCAATACTAGGTAGGCGGGTCGTGGGTCGTGGAGCATAAATGCTTAAGATTTACTGTTGGGTGTGGGACCTGAGAACAGTGGTGGGACCTTGTTTTTCTGGTACACTGAAAGATATTGTACCTAATCACCTAGAGGGGGGGTGAATAGGTGACTTAAATCTTTTTCACTTTTTAGGAAGAATTCAGATAATATCACAGAGTTCTAGTTATTTTATCACAGCACACAAGCAGCTATCACAGAATTACACAATCACCCAGTAGACACACAGTTTTATAGTGGTTCCCCAAGGTTTGGGTACATCCACTTTCCCCCTTCGCCTATCTAGTAGAGAACTAGATTCGGCCAAACTTCTCCACTATCTCAGAACCCCAAAACAGGTTCCTATAGCTCAGGCCCAAGGCCCTACAACTCAGCTTCTTCACAAAGCCTACTCTCAGCCACCAAGGCCTACACTCAGCCACCAAGGCCTACACTCAGCCACAATAGGCCTACACTCAGAGATTCAAATCTCCTACACTCAGGCACTCAAGCCCTACACTCAGCCTTTATAATTACAGGCTTACAAAGACTCGGATCCCTAAGGATCCTACAAGATAATATGAATACAACAATTGTAACTCAACAACTCAGAGACAAGAGAGAAGAGTTGTGAGATTCTCGATGAGTTCTTGGAAGAACTCAGCTGAAATCAATCTGACTTGGCTTTCTTCAAAGCTTCTTGAATGTAGAACTCAATAAGATTGACCTCTTCTGCAGTTGATCCTTGAACTCTGCTACTTAAGTTTCAGAATAAATCTGAACCCTTCTTCTCAGCCTGTTTCCAATGGCTGACTTCTTGGATGAAGCTCTCTCTCTCCAACTACTTAGATCTTCACTAGATTCTTCAAGGAATAGCTAGATCTTCTTCTTTGTTAATTACTTGAACAACTTGGACAACCACTTTCTGTAGACAGCATAAGCCTATTTATAGGCCTTCTTCATGGTAACCGGCTGGTCTGGTTCATAACTGATTTCTGACAACTCTGACAGGTGCAGTAGACCGGCTGGAATGGTAGCTGTCAAGTCAACCAGTCAGTTCTTGAAAATTCTGTAACTGTCTGAAAGTGTCGAGACTGTCTGTCTTTAAGTGTCGACACTTATAGACCAAGTGTCGACACAAGTTATCTAAGTGTCGACACTAGCCTACAAGGTGTCGACACAACTCCTTGTGTTGTAGATTTTATATCTCGACACAGCTTCTTCTTCATGTGTCGACACTGATAATGTGTGTCGACACAAGTACTTGTACTTCAGTAAATTGCTGAATTCTTGTAAGTGTCGACACATCTCCTTTGTGTCGACACATCTTCATGTGTTGAACTTGTCAGTGTCGACACTACTTCTTGATGTCGACACATGTCTTTAGTGTTGATACTTGCTAAGTGTCGACACACCTCCTTGTGTCGACACATACTTCTTCTGTTGAGACTCTGGCTGAGTGTCGACACATCTCCTTTGTGTCGACACTTATACTTAGAATATACTTGAACTTTTCTAAGTGTCGAGTCTTCAGCTGAGTGTCGACACATTGTTCTGGGTGTCGACACTTACTTCAAGTGTTGACTCATCTGCTGAGTGTCGACACATTGTTCTGGGTGTCGACACTTTCTTCAAGTGTTGAGTCTTCTGCTGAGTGTCGACACATTTTTCCTTGTGTCGACACTTTTACTTAGTCTCTGCTGACTTTTGCTGAGTGTCGACACAGCCTCCAAGTGTCGACACTTTCTGATGTAGACACAATTTCTCTGGGTGTCGACACAACTGCTAAGTGTCGACACTGCTTCACTGCACTTGTCTTCACTGAGTGTCGACACAGCTCCTTGTGTCGACACTTTCTGTCTGGTGTCGACTCTGCATCCCTGGTGTCGACACAATGACTCCAAGTGTCGACACTGCTTGCCTGGGTGTCGACACAAGGCTTCTTAAGTGTCGACACTGTCCCCTGGGTGTCGACACATGGACTTAGAAACTTTTTCATCATTTCCTGCAAATACTTAACCTGCACAAGTAAACTCAAAACACATCAAATACATTTTGATGTATATCATTGAGTTGGGTGAGGCTTCTTCAAATCAGGTACATTAGAACCAATGTACCCAACAATCTCCCCCTATTTGGAGAAGTCATAACCCTTAGTCAATGATATACACCATTCATAATAAAATTACAAAATGATGTAAGGCAGGATTATATATAGCAGGGCAAACATAAACATGTATCAATCAAACATATATACATAGACATCATCACAGAACAAATATGAAATAGATTTAACATATAACACATTGTTCTAATATCTGTCATATTCATTTTCAAAAGTTTACAAAGTGTTTAACAATCAAAATATTACAACTGTAAACTCAAGAAAAATCAATTCTATTTTTGTTCAGCCTCCTTGATCACTATCCCTTTTCAGATTGTACTTTTGCTTGAACAGGAGCTTCAGCAACTTCAGTGTCAGCAGGTTTCTTGCCTTTCAGATCCTTTTTCTTTTGCTCTTCAGCTTTAATCTTTTGCCTTTCAAAATAATGATATGGCTTAGGAAAGTACTTTCTAGGCTCCTGGGCAGTAGGAGGTAGCTTTCCCATCTTGGCCTTCCTTCTATATTGGACTATTGCTTCTTGTCTTGTCTCATGTTTCCTCCATTCAAGTTCAGAAAACCATTTATTTCTGTCTTGTATATTATCTTTTGCAGCTTTCCATGCAGTTAAGATAATATTTCTTGAAGTGTGGCTCCACTGCTCAAAGTCTGGTCTCTGTTCAGCTTGCTCCCTGAACCTTTTCTTAGACAGTCTGGCTTCTTCTTCTTTCTGCATAGCTTCTTGCATAGCTTCAGAGACTGGCTGAACAACCTTTTCTATGATAACCTTCTGAGTACCATCAGATGGACTATACATGGTCTGGATATCAGCATGTACCATATCAAAATCTGGAGGAGGGTATGTTGGAACACCCTATTACTAATTTGTGTCAGGATCACTATGTCTCTAGGAATATTTGCTTGACCTCCTGTATAGCTGAATAGGTCAATTAGAATTGAGTCTAAGGGTTAGAAGTCTAGGTTTGGAAGCTGCCCTGAAGACCAAGATTCTGTATTTGGATACTAAGTCATATCGTCGAGCTCAGCACGACGATTCGTCGAACTCCGGTCGACGATCGTCTAGCTCAACTTCGACAGATCGTCGAACTCCATTCGACGATCGCTGAGCTCAACTTCACTATATCATCGAACTCCATTCGACGATCGGTGAGCTCAGGTCGACGATTTTGACTCTGCCTTGGAACTTTATCTCTGAGCTCAGTTCGACGATCTTTGAGCTCAGATCGACGATATTATGCTGCTGAATATTTCCAGATCGCTGAGCTCAGCTCGACGATAGTAGAGCTCAGTTCGACGATTTCAGATAACTTCCAGGATATTTCTTAATTCAAATTCAAATCAGTTAGGAGTTATTCTGCAATTAATTCAGAGATTTCCTAGCCGTTTTTCATTCATTTCTGGACCAAGTTTCAAGGGATTTTTCAAGGAATAATTCTGTGGACTTTCCTCCTAAAGAGATTTTGCAATTAAAGATGCAATTAATGCAGGCCAATGGCTATCCTTGACAGAGAATGTTATTCTATTCTGTACCAGAGAATAAAAGACAGGATTTTTGAATCTCTCAAACAACACACACAATACAGAGAGAGAATACAGATTACAGAGATACATTCAAAAATCTTCTGTCACAAAGATTTCTCAAGAACACACATCCAAGGAGATCAAGCCTTCTCAAATCTTCAGATCTCTTTAGTTTTCAAAGTGTTCAAGGCCTACATATTTCCAGACTCCAGACATTCAACATTTCAGCTATTTGCTGAAATCATCTATTGCTGGAGCTCAATCTTTGAAGGCCTATCACCCTCAGCAAAGCTTTTCTTCCTGAAGATCTCAAGGATTCAGGGGGAGCTTTGACATCAACAATCCACATAGTCTTCTCAGTTGTTTGAGAAAGAGAAGACTGCCATCACTCTCTCACCCCCTCTCTGTAAAGGGTTTCTCAAACTCCCTTCAAAAGTTTGAGCTTGGTTTTTGAGCACCTTGTCAAAAGCTCATTGGTGGCAAGACAGCTGATCAAAAAATCTGCTTTGGTTTTTGAGCACCTTATCAAAAGCTCATTGGTGCCCAGGACACCTGATCAACTCATCCTGCAGTGGATTCCTACCTAGGGTGGTAGAAGAGTGGATGTACCCAAGTTTAGGGGAACCACTATATTTCCTTGAGTTTTGCTTGCTTTCATTTTTGTTTCTGGCCTTGATTTTTCTGTGCTTAGTTTTTGCTTAACTTAGTGCTGTGATTAAATTTATTATTGCTTCCCTGCTCGCACATATTACAACAATTGTTGTAAAAAGTTTCAAAGCACCATATACTCTATTCACCCCCCTCTAGAGTATATCAGATCTAGTTGCACTTTCAATTGGTATCAAAGGGAGGTTGGTTAAACTTATCATACCTGATTGGTTGTACAGGCTAACACCTGAACCCCAAGATCCCAAGTTAGATCTGCTTTCTTTTGCATTTTATTATTAGATTTTGTTTTCACAAATCATGGCCCAAAACAAAGATTATGCTAGCACCAGACCTCCAGTGTGCAATCTGTCAAAGTTTGCACTTTGGAAAGCAAGGATCAGACTTTACTTTAATTCTATTGACGAAGATATCTTTAATTCTATTTTGACAGTATGTCCAAGACCCCCAAAGAACACAAGCACAAATGTTGTGCCACCTCCATCAGGAAAAGATGCTGACATCAAGAAATGGAAGGTAGCTGATGCCAAGGCTATGAACATCCTAGCTCAAACAATGTCTGATGACATATTTCAAAAGGTAGCTGAATGTAATTCAGCCAAGGAAATTTGGGACAAGCTCTCAGAAATAGTCTCAGGCTCAGCTGATGAGAGAAAGGATAGAAGATCCCACCTCATCTCTCAATATGAGAATTTCAAGAAGGGAGAGACTGAGTCAGTGGGAGACATGTACAACAGGCTAAGTCTAATTGTCAGTGAACTCATGACATTGGACAAAGAGATCTCTCTAACAGAACTTAATGACAAGATCCTAATGTGCTTCCCCAGCACTTGGGATTCAAGAATCTGGCCAATTAAGGATGGCAGAAGTCTGAATGAGATCACTACTGAAGCTCTATTGGGTAAGCTCAAATCTTATGAGCTACTCATCAAAAATAGAGAGGAAGAACAGAAGGCTGCCTCACCAGCCACAAGAAAAGAGAAGACCATGGCATTCAAGGCAACTGAGGATCTGCCTGAAGATAAAGCCACAGGCAATGATGAACTACTCAGTCTGCTGGCCAAAAGATTCTACAAGATGGCCAGAAAGGACTTCAGAAGAAGATCATACAAGGAGCAGGATAAGCCAAGGTATGACAAGTCCATTGGTAATAATAAAGACATTATTTGCTTTGGTTGCAGGAAACCAGGGCACATAGTTCCTGACTGTCCAGAGAACAAGAACAAGGACAGAAGGGACAGGAAAGAAAGAAGAAAGGAGAAAGACTCCAAAAGGAATGGCAATGGCAAACCTTCTTCAAGCAAAAATAAGCATACAAGAAAAGGGTTTGTTGCTGAATCCTGGAGTGAGACTGAAGAGGAGTCAGAAGCCTCATCCAGTTCCAGTGATGATGAGGATGATGCAGAAGAAAAGGAGTTCTTCATGATGGCAATCAATGCCTCACAGCACAATTCAGAAGAAGAGGAGTCAGAGTCAGACTCAGAGACCCAACCTGAAGAAGATCAGGTAATTAGCTCTTTTGATTTTAGTTTAGAAGATTTTAAATCTGAATTTAAAGCACTGTGTTTAGACCTGCTAAAGTCTGAGAAAGAGATTATCTCTCTCAAAAATCAATTATCTGAACACAATACTTTAAAGTCAGAAAACCTCAAACTCTCTCAGGAGTTGGAGTGTTGTAGGGAACAGATAGCTTCACTAAAAAGTGAGCTCTCTGAGCCCAAGAAGCTTGAAGAATCCCTTAATGGGAGAAGCATCAAGCTGATGGACATCACAAGCACAGTGAACTCTAGATTTAACAGTACACTGGGCTTGGGTGCTTCATCCAGCCAACCTATAGTCCTAACAACTCCCATCAAATTCATTTCTGACAAGGGAAAGGGAGTTGTAGAGGTTGCTAGGAAAAATTCTGATCTGCCTCAGAAAACTAAGTCCCAGCAAAAATCATCGAACGGAGATCGACGATCGCCGAATGAAGATCGACGATCGCCAAACGCAGCTCGACGATCTCAGGCAAAATCGTCGAACGCAGATCGACGATCTCAGCCAAAATCGTCGAACGCAGGTCGACGATCTCAAATACCTGACCTCAGCCATAGTCGACCGTCGAACGGAGCTCGACGATCTGACCCAAGATCGTCGAACGCAGCTCCAAGATCGTCGAACAGAGGTCAGAGCTCTGGAAAATGTTTCAAAGGCAAATCAAAATTGAATCCTAAGGGTCCTTCATCCCAAATCTTTAACCCTTATACTGAATGGATTATACCTCCAAGGAGATATCATCATAAAGGATATAGGAGTCAACCAGGGATGTCTTTCATTTTAGAATTTAAAGGTTATCAATCTAGGCCCAAGGTAAACTGGGTCAAAAACAAATAAATTGTCTTATGTGCAGGTGAAGACCTATCCAACATCTAACCAGCAATGGTATTTGGATAGTGGGTGCTCTAAGCACATGACAGGGAACAAGGACAACCTCACATCCTTCAGAGCCAAGCTTGGACCCAAAGTTATCTTTGGTGATTCAAACTTTGGACAAACTAAAGGATATGGTGCAGTCCAGATTAGTTCAGTAACTTTCAAGAAGGTAGCTTATGTGGAAGGACTGAAGCACAACCTAATCAGCATCAGTCAGTTGTGTGATGAAGGCTACCAGGTGACCTTCAGCAAAGTCTTATGCAAAATCAAGTCAGAGGACAACACAACTGTGTTGATAGGTAAAAGAAAAGGTAACATCTACCTAGTAGATTTTCTTTCAACTGATGTAGATATCTGCCTGTTTAATTCTGTCTGTAGACCAAATGTTTTATGGCATAAGAGATTAGGACACCTAAACCTTAGAACTATTGCTAGGCTATCCAAAGACAATCTTGTTAGAGGACTACCTTCTGGCCCCTACAAGAAGGAAGTACTCTGTAGGGCCTGTCAATTAGGCAAGCAAACTAAAAACAGCTTTAAGTCACTTAATAAGAGTGATTCACCTAGGATATTGTATCTGTTACACATGGATCTCTTTGGACCCATCACAATACAAATCCTAGGAGGGAAATCCTACACTTTAGTAGTTGTAGATGACTTCTCTAGATTCACTTGGGTGTTCTTTCTAAGGAAGAAGTCTGATAACTTTAAGTGTCTGACAGAGTTTCTCAAATGTATACAGATTGAGTTCAATACTCACATTGCCCTGATCAGAAGTGATCATGGGACAGAGTTTGATTCTCTTCTTATGCAAGAGTTCTGTCAGAGTGAAGGGATCAGGCATACTTTCTCAGCTCCTAGAACTCCTCAACAAAATGGGGTAGCTGAAACGAAAAATAGAACCCTTATTGAATCTGCCACTACATTGTTGTCAGATGCTCATCTACCTCTATCCTTTTGGGCAGAGGCAGTGAACACCTCCAACTATATGCTGAACAGAAGTCTGATACATAAACTAAAGGGAAAGACTCCCTATGAATTACTCAAAGGAAGAAACCTAAAGTTGACTATTTTAGAGTCTTTGGTTGTATTTGCTACATTCACAATAATGACAAGAAATATTTAGCAAAATTTCAAGCCAAAGCTGATGAAGGAGTGTTTCTGGGATACTCCATGATCAGCAAGGCCTATAGGGTCTATAATAAATCATCTTTGAAAATTGAGGAATCTGTTCACATTTCATTTGATGAAACTAACATGTCTTTCAAGGAGAAGAATTCTTCTACCATAGAACCTGTGCAGGAACATTCTCTAGTTGAAGATATGAACAAGTTACAGGTTACTCAAGAGGATGAAAGCAGTGAAGATGAAGGGAATGCTCAACATATTGAAGAACAACTTGAAGAGCCAGTTGTTGTACCACAAGAGGAAACAACAACACATGTTGGTGAACAATCAACACCCCCTGTTGATTTAGTAACATCAAGAGACCATCCAATTTCCCAAATAATTGGAGAAATCTCATCTGGTGTGCAAACCAGAAATCAGGTCAACCAAAACCTATTACACACCTGCTTCCTATCTCAAATTGAACCTCAGTCCATTCAAGATGCAGAGCAAGATCCACACTGGATCATTGCAATGCAAGAAGAGTTGCATCAATTTGAGAGGAACAAAGTATGGGAACTAGTGCCAAAGCATAAGGATCATTCCATTGTTGGAACAAAATGGGTATTCAGAAACAAACTGGATGATCAAGGAGTAATTATAAGGAACAAGGCAAGGCTAGTTGCTCAGGAATATTCTCAAGAAGAAGGAATCGACTACGACCAGACTTTTGCACCTATTGCGAGATTAGAAGCCATCAGAATATTTCTAGCTTATGCAGCTCATAAAGGCTTCAAGGTATATCAGATGGATGTCAAAAGTGCTTTCTTGAATGGAGACATCAAAGAGGAAGTTTATGTCAGACAACCTTCAGGTTTTATCTCTCCAACTTTTCCTGATTATGTTTTTAGACTGAACAAAGCATTATATGGTCTCAAGCAAGCTCCCAGAGCATGGTATGAGACCCTAGCATGTTTTCTCTTGGAAAATGGTTTTATAAGGGGTAGAGTAGACCAAACTCTTTTCATTAGAACCCATAAGTCCCATACCCTGCTAGTACAAATTTATGTAGACGATATCATTTTTGGTTCTACTGACTCCAAATTGTGCAGAATGTTTTCTAACCTGATGCATTCTAAATTTGAGATGAGTAGCATGGGTGAGCTATCCTTCTTCCTAGGATTGCAAGTCAAGCAACATGCTGAAGGCATCTTTATTTCTCAAACCAAATATGCAAATGAATTGGTTAAGAAATTTGGTATGTCTGAGGCATCTTGTATGAAAACACCCATGCCTACCAATGCTGTATTGGATGCTGATGAACATGGGAAACCTATTGATCAGACAACATATAGAGCAATGATTGGCTCTTTACTGTATCTTACAGCTAGTAGACCAGATATAATGTTTGCTACATGTATATGTGCTAGGTTCCAAGTAAGCCCTAGAGAGTCACACATAACTTTAGTAAAAAGGATTCTCAGGTATATTAAAAGTTGTCCAAATCTAGGTCTCCGGTATCCAAAAGATTCAGCATTTGAGTTAACTGGATTCTCTGATGCTGATTATGCTGGATGCAGAATTGACAGGAAAAGCACCAGTGGAACTTGTCAGTTCCTTGGTGACAGACTTGTCTCTTGGTTTTGTAAGAAACAAACATCTGTGTCAACTTCAACTGCTGAAGCTGAATATATGGCTGTAGGCAGTTATTGTTCACAAATCTTGTGGATTCAAAACCAACTCCTAGACTATGGCTACAACTTAGAGAAGTCTAAAATCTTTTGTGACAATACAAGTGCTATTTCCATAGCTCAAAATCCAGTCCTCCATAGTAAGAAAAAACACATAGAGATTAGGCATCACTTCTTAAGGGATAATGTTGAAAAGAATAAAATTGAATTACAATATATCCCAACTGATTTACAAAGGGGAGATATTTTCACCAAGCCTTTGGATGAAAAGAAACACACCTTCTTCCTAAATCAGTTAGGAATGTTAGATGGAGGAAGTCTTAAATAATATCCAAGATTTTGAAAGCTTAAAATTGACCAAGACTAGGCAAACATTCTGATTTTTCTTAATGTCTAGAATTTTTCTGATCTCTGAACTGCGCTCGACGATTTGCCCCAAGATCGTCGAACGGAGATCGAAGATTTCCAAAAATCGTCGAACTGAGTTCAGTGTCTCTCAGATAGTATGAACTATCTCTTCAGGTCAACGATCGTCGAACGGCGCTCGACGATTTTATTCTCTGAACGATCGTCGAACGGAGCTCGACGCTCTCCAATATCGTCGAACGGAGATCGATGATGTTGAAGACTCTTCAGATTCCTTTAGAAGCCTCGATCGTCGAACTGAGTTCAACGATCTTTCCAATTCTGCGTCGAACCGTAATATAAAACTCTTTTTTCGCCGTCGTTCTCATTTGCGCTTTTGATTTCTCTGCAAGAATTTTCTTTCCCTCCAAACAGTTCTACACTTGGTCGTTTTGTTTGTTGAGTTTTTGCAGGTACCAATGGCTGTGTCAGTTACTTTTCTTGCTGCAATGAAGTTTGATGCTGGGTTTGATATTGATATAGAATCCTTCAGCACGACTAACCAGATTTTTCAAGATATACTGGGTTTGTTCAAGGACCAGAATCTGACAGCAATAATGACCACCAAGATCAAGCTGGCTTCTGATGAAATCAAGGAATGGGTTTATACTGCCCATAATCAAGATAACAACACCATAGTTGGGTCCATTTCTGGAAATCAGGTACCCTTGACCCCCATAATTTTATCAGAAGTTTTTGAGTTGAGGAATGGAGAAGATACTGCTGATTTATCTGGAGATGAGTTTTCTGAACTGCTTGCCAGGATGGGTCATCCAGAGGGAAACCCTAGCAAGCTCTTCAAGAGGAATCTGTCTGTAGAATATAGGTTCCTGGCAGATGTGGTTGGGAAAGTGCTACTGGCAAAGCACTCTGCCCATGATACTATATCAAGATATCAGCTCTGCCTCATGGGAGCTCTTGTGGATAAGAAGAATCTGAATTGGGGAGAGGTTTTCTTTGACCTCATCAAAATGAAAATCAACAAGAGTTTTGTTAACTTTGGGAGAATCCTTGGAGTATTTCTGCAGCACAGGTGTCCTGCCTTGCTAGTCTCCTCTGGAGTTCATATCAATGCCTCCAAGAGACTGACCTGTGCCCTCTTTGGCAAGTGGGACAGGCACATCAGCAAGCCTAGCAGGCCCTCCTCCAGCAATCCTTCAGGCACAAGGACTTTAAGAGTCACTCCCCCACAGGTCTCTGCTCCTGCAGATGACCTGACTGCTGTTGTTGCTCCTCCTCCTCCTCCTCCAATTCCATACCTTCCCATACCATCCACCATTCCAGCTTCATCCACCATTCTCATATCCAGCCCATCTCCAACATCAACACCTTCTCCAGAACCCATTCTACCTCCACCAGCAGACCAATTCCACCCACTATTCTCCTATCCTCCACCAGATATCACCTCATCACCCTCCATTCCATCCTTCACCCTACTTGATGAGTCCTTTATGGATGATTCCCCACCATCTCCTCCTGAGTTACCTACCTCCTCCACTTCATTCCAAAACCTCCTACACCACATCATTGATCAACCAACTTTCACCCCATCCATCTCCATTCCCCTATCCTCCATATCCACCCTCCCAACACCTGAGCCATCCCTTCCACCATTCTCCAGCTCTCCACTTCCAGAACCTACAGTTGCTTCCATACCTTCTACCTCTGCTCCAGCTCTTGAGCAAGTAGACCTCTCAGCCCTAGCTGACAGGCTGTATGAGTTACTTGCCCCCAGGCTAACTCTGCTGTTGGAGACCTCTTTGGCTCCACTCCACCTGTCAGTGGCAGCCCTTTCTGCCAGGCTCTCTTCCCTCTTCCCTCAGGCAGCACCTACAGCAGTGTGCCTTGATCCAGACATATCTGCATCTAGGCAAGGGGAGATGCCATATGAAGTGAATCTTCATGCTGCTACTGCTGCTGCTTCTATAAGCTCTCTGTCTGCTGCTGCTGTTAGTTCTGCTTCTCCTGCTGCTCCTCCTGTTGCTGTTGCTGTGCCTCCAGAAAGTCAGATTTCAACTGCAGTTCTTGTAATAGACCTCAGGTCTTTGCTATCAGCTTTTGATTCTGCTTTCTTTAGCTGTCTGCCAGAGGTCCATGCTGTCCAGCCTCCAGAAGATTTATCCAAGGCACTTGTGCCTTTTTCTTGCTGTGACCCTAGCATGATCACTTCCTTTGTAAATTCAGTCATTGCTGCTGCTGCCTCATCTGAAGAAAGGATTGTTGATACAGCTGCTGAGATTGTCAACACTGATGCTGAAGTTTCTGCCACTTCTGATGAACCAATCTCCAAGGACATTCTTATGACAGAGGCCACTGAATTTGAGCCTTCTGCAGTCTTTGATGATGTTCCTTCTGTTTCTGTTGTTAGTGAATCTGCTGTTTCTGTTGTTGCTAGTGAAGTTGCTGCTGTTGTCACCTGTCCAGAGCCTACTGCTGCTGTTGTTGTTTCTGCTTCACCTTCTCCATCTGCTGCTGTCCCTGCTATTACCATCTCAATACCTGCTGTTGTTGCTGCTGTTTCAAATTCTGCCTCATCTGCCTCTGTTCAGCTTAAGAAAGACTTGATGAAGAAAATAGATGATCTCTATGATGACCAGAGTTCTGAGAGTGATGAATTTAAAACAGACTCTGATGATTCTTCTGCTACCATTGCCAGGAAAAGAAAGGCAAGGAGCAAGGCTATGAAGAGGGTACCTCCTGCTAAAGTCAAAGATAACAATGACATTCCATATTATATCCTTCATAACTGCCCTATTTCTGAACACTGGATGCAATACTCTAAAAACCAGCTGAAAGCAATGAAGAAAAAGAGAAAATATGAGAAGGGTTCATCCCAATTCCAGCACTCTCATCCTCCTCCACCACCTCCTCCTGATGCAGGTGCAGGTGGAAGCTCTGCAAGTCAACCCCCAGCCAGAAGTCAGGCTCCCTATCAACCTCATGCCAGATCTTACCACAGGGAAAGCCAATCCAGGGGTTCACATTCTAGGAGAGGAGGATATAGGGGTAATCAGAGAGATATTCAAGTCTATTCTAAAGGTTACTACAGGCAGCACCCATATTCCAGTGAAAAACAAACTTCAACTGACACAACATCTGGTTCTTTCCCTTATAAGTTGAAAGAAACTGTGTCTGCCAGGCCTCCTCAGGATAATCCCTCCAACAGGTATGAGCCACCTGTACCTTTTGAGGACCCTGAAAATAATCCAGCTGCTTGGACTACCAGATTAAAGGAATTAGATGCACTGGACAAAATTAAGAAGGCCAGAGAACAAGGAATAGATTCTTCCAACATTTCTACTATGTCTGAACAGAGACAGAAAGAGCTAGAGAGATATGCCTCAAGTAAATTCTTTGATGCTGACAGATACATGGAATTCCATCCTGAAGCTGTTGTTCCCAGGCTTAAACAGCAAACATCTCTAGGTGCAGCAGATGACACTAGATCTAAGAAGGAAGCCCTCAATCCTAACAGAGAGATTAAAATAGTTAAAGGCAAAGAGAAGAAATGATATTGTAAGGTGATAATTTCTGTGGTTTCTGACTGCTATCTGGATGATATATAAATCTCTGTGATTCTGCTTTGTCTAGATGTTGTTTTTATGCTTTACTGATTGTATGTTGTTACTTAAACTTTTCCAAAGTCTGTAAATAGTAATCCTAACCCAAATAGGGGGAGATTGTTGTAACACCCTATTACTAATTTGGGTCAGGATCACTATGTCTCTAGGAATATTTGCTTGACCTCCTGTATAGCTTAATAGGTCAATTAGAATTGAGTCTAAGGGTTAGAAGTCTAGGTTTGGAAGCTGCCCTGAAGACCAAGATTCTGTATTTGGATACTAAGTCATATCATCGAGCTCAGCACGACGATTCGTCGAACTCCGGTCGACGATCGTCTAGCTCAACTTTGACAGATCGTCGAACTCCATTCGACGATCGCTGAGCTCAACTTCACTATATCGTCGAACTCCATTCGACGATCGGTGAGCTCAGGTCGACGATTTTGACTCTGCCTTGGAACTTTATCTCTGAGCTCAGTTCGACGATCTTTGAGCTCAGATCGACGATATTATGCTGCTGAATATTTCCAGATCACTGAGCTCAGCTCGACGATAGCAGAGCTCAGTTCGACGATTTCAGATAACTTCCAGGATATTTCTTAATTCAAATTCAAATCAGTTAGGAGTTATTCTGTAATTAATTCAGAGATTTCCTAGCCGTTTTTCATTCATTTCTGGACCAAGTTTCAAGGGATTTTTCAAGGAATAATTCTGTGGACTTTCCTCCTAAAGAGATTTTGCAATTAAGGATGCAATTAATGCAGGCCAACGGCTATCCTTGACAGAGAATGTTATTCTATTCTGTATCAGAGAATAAAAGACAGGATTTTTGAATCTCTCAAACAACACACACAATACAGAGAGAGAATACAGATTACAGAGATACATTCAAAAATCTTCTGTCACAAAGATTTCTCAAGAACACACATCCAAGGAGATCAAGCCTTCTCAAATCTTCAGATCTCTTTAGTTTTCAAAGTGTTCAAGGCCTACATATTTCCAGACTCCAGACATTCAACATTTCAGCTATTTGCTGAAATCATCTATTGCTGGAGTTCAATCTTTGAAGGCCTATCACCCTCAGCAAAGCTTTTCTTCCTGAAGATCTCAAGGATTCAGGGGGAGCTTTGACATCAACAATCCACATAGTCTTCTCAGTTGTTTGAGAAAGATAAGACTGCCATCACTCTCTCACCCCCTCTCTCTAAAGGGTTTCTCAAACTCCCTTCAAAAGTTTGAGCTTGGTTTTTGAGCACCTTGTCAAAAGCTCATTGGTGGCAAGACACATGATCAAAAAATCTGCTTTGGTTTTTGAGCACCTTATCAAAAGCTCATTGGTGCCCAGGACACCTGATCAACTCATCCTGCAGTGGATTCCTACCTAGGGTGGTAGAAGAGTGGATGTACCCAAGTTTAGGGGAACCACTATATTTCCTTGTGTCTTCTGGTTTTGCTTGCTTTCATTTTTGTTTCTGGCCTTGATTTTTCTGTGCTTAGTTTTTGCTTAACTTAGTGCTGTGATTAAATTTATTATTGCTTCCCTGCTCGCACATATTACAACAATTGTTGTAAAAAGTTTCAAAGCACCATATACTCTATTCACCCCCCTCTAGAGTATATCAGATCTAGTTGCACTTTCAGGGTAGATGACTTGAGCCACTTCAGGTTGCTCCCCTCCTAGATATGCAGGATTAATCCCAGATTCTGCCACATTATCATCATCACAAAGAGGAGTATATACAAGAGTTGTACTGATAGAATTAGAAATCCATTTAGCATGATCAGAGCTGGCTTTGACTAACACACTCTCCCCCTTTATGACTTCTCTAACCATGTGATCCCTCAAATCATCCTTTTGAAATCTGATTTAGGCATCCAAATAATTGACTCCATCTTTAAAATAAGGTTTCAACCTTTGGAGTTTGTCAGTGATGATCTTCTGAGAGTCTTGGATGGCAGCCTTAACAGCAGTTATTTCTTCTTGGAATACTTTGTCAAATTCTGCTTTAGTAGTAGCAGTAGAAGTAGTCAGTCCAGCAGCTATGTTCTGCATCTCAGTGATAATGGCATTGTGAGATTCTGTTAAGTTGTCATTCATTCTGATCTGATTCTCTAGTACATATCCTTGCTTGACTTCAAGTTCATCTACTTGAACTTTTATCTTTTCTTGATGAGTTGCCAAATAGACTACTGCATTCCCTCCCTTGTGGAAGCAGTCAGTCATCTCCTTTTTATTAAGATTCATTTCAAATCTTATAGACTTTATATCCTGGGCCAAATCAAACTGTAATGATTTTTGCCCTTCATCCATATATTTCTCAATGGCTTGCCTGTGCTCATCAAGCTTTATCTGCATAGCAACCATAAGAGCACTGTAATCTGCAGTTGGAGTTGGCTGTAGTGCTGGCTGTGGTGCTATGGTTTGCAATGCCTTTTTGTAACTCTGGCTCCTTCTTTTGAATACTTGAAACTTCTTTTTCTTAGCCCTGGTAGCCTCCTCATCTTCAGAAGCAGATGTGCTGGCTATCTCTACCCTCTCCTTAGGCAGCTCCTCAAGTTCTTTGGGCTTCTCAGGTTCTTGCCTTGCAGGCTCTTCAACATGTACTACTTGCTCCCCCTCAACTGGAGCATTCTCCTCCTCAGCAGCAGCATTGTCCTTTTCAAGATCTGATTGATCTAGATTGAGGAAGAGATCTTCCATAGTAAACTCTTGTGAAGAATGGGCTGGAGAAACTCTGGGCTCATCTACCACTGGATCAGATACAACTTGAACTTCAACAGATGTGTCTTCCATGACAACATCTGGGAGTTGGCTATCCAGCTGAGTTTGCTGATTAACATTAACTAATGGATCAGATAAAACAGTATCCACTTTAAGGAAATCTAAAGCATTAATCTCAGAGATTACCTCAAGGATGATGTTTGTAGCTTGCTCACGCTCAAGAGGAGTGGGCTCTTCCACAACTAGTGGCTCCCCCTGGATTTGATCCTGGTGTAAGGGGCTAGCTGGTGGTAGCTCCCCCTGCTTCTCTGCAGCATCTTGTTGAGCTGTAGACTTCTCAGCATTTCCTTCTTCATTCTCATCAGGTGTGAAGACAACTTGCTCTTCACTACCAGAGCTGCTAGTGGAAACCTGAGCCACCGGAGCAGTTTTCTTCTTCTTCTTCTGGGGTGTTACTTTCTCAGTAGTTATTTTCTCAGGGGTTGGCATCTCCTTTGACAAAACCCTGTCCCATCTGGAGAATATCCTCATATCTATTTTCCTCATATGATTGATTTTACTTCCAGCAACTTGACCCATAACCTCTGGTATACCTCCAGCTAGGTATAAACTTAGTATTCTTCCCAAATTGGGCTTTTTCAGACTTTCTTTAATCTTCTCAAATACAATAACAGACCAATCTGTTTTCAAAGTGAAGATTATCCTTGTCATAATGCTGAACATATAGGCTGATACCCTATCATGCCCTCCAGTCTTACTTAAGATTACTTTGCCAACAATTTCAGAAAGAAATTTAACCTGGCTGTTCATCCCCTTTCTATTAAACACTGATCCAATTTTCATCTTTGAATCCAGACCACACCATGCCAATGCATCTCTGGTCCTGGAAGCAGTAACCTTTTCTTCTTCCTTAGTTCTTGGTAACTAAAGGACTTTCCTCAAACTTTTTGGTGAAACCTTAACCTTCTCACCATGGACCCTGGACTTGATCTTGAATCCAGTGTCGTCTACTTTAGCTCCATTTAGGAATTCCAGTACCTCTTTCTTCCTGATTTTAGTAGGCTCTGAAACAAGATATTCTAACCCTGAGTTTGTGACTAGGGTTATCACAGTCTTGATCTCCGGGTCTGCATCACCAAACGCGTCTCGCACCAGTTCATAGCCTTCATTGACGTTCTCCTCAAGCTTTGGCGCCATTAGGGTTTGAAGAATTTGAATTGAGAGAAGAGAGGTGTCGACACACAAGTTTGGTCTCGAAACTTTTGAAAGCATGTCGACAGACTAAGGCAAAATCCTATTTATACCTTTCTAGGTTTGAAGATGAAAAGGCGGGTCAGCTAACTGAAATTGTGTCGACACTGTCGATAAGTGTCGACACTGACTTATAATGTCTCGACACCTATGTGTCGACACAAGTTTAGTCAAAATATATATGTGTCGACACTTGTTTATGTGTCGACACCACATAACTCGACATTTATTCGAGACTTTACTTAGAGAATTCTGAGTAAAGCCTAAGTGTCGACACCACCTTGGATGTGTCGACACCTACTTGTCATGTGTCGACACAAATTCTCTGAAGTGTCGACACCAACTTTCTAGATGTGTCGACACCTTTTTCCTAAAGTGTCGACACCACTTTTTTGTGTCGACACAGATATCTCTATGTGTCGACACCTTTTGACTTAGCCATTTCTATAAATTTATTCTAAGTTTATCATACCTAGTTCAATTTTAAACCTATTGAACTTAGTTTCTTCTAAGGGCTTAGTATACATATCAGCTAGTTGATTATCTGTTTTAACATATTCCAGTAAAATATCTTCTTTCTCTACATGCTCCCTAAAAAAATGATATTTTATTTTAATATGTTTAGTTCTACTATGAGAAACAGGATTATGTGCAATTGATATAGCACTAGTAGAATCACAAAATAGTGGAGTTCTACTTACCTGAAATCCATAATCCTCAAGCTGATGTTGTATCCATAGAAGTTGAGCACAGCAACTTCCTGCAGCCACATATTCTGACTCTGTAGTGGAGATAGCAACACTTGTTTGTTTCTTGCTACTCCATGAAATCAGTCTTCCACCTAGGAATTGACAGGTTCCAGTTGTGCTTTTTCTATCTTCTTTGCATCCTACAACGTCTGCATCTGAATAACCTGTTAGTTCAAAATCCTCATTCCTAGGGTACCAGAGGCCTAGATAAGGAGTGCCCTTTAGATATCTCAATATCCTTTTGACTGCTGTCAAATGAGACTCTTTAGGGCATGCTTGATACCTTGCACAGACACATATAGCATACATGATATCTGGTCTACTTTCAGTCAAATATAATAGGGAGCCAACTATCCCTCTATACAAAGACTCATCTACAGGTTTCCCTGCATCATCCTTGCTAAGAGACATACTTGACCCCATAGGAGTCTTCATGGTACTGGATGAATCCATACCATACTTCCTTATGAGTTCTAGGGTGAACTTGGACTGGCATATGGATAATCCATTCTCAGTCTATCTTACTTGGAGACCCAAGAAGAACTTTAGCTCTCCCATACTACTCATCTCAAATTGACCTTGCATTAGTTTTGCAAACTTTTTGCAAAGGCTACTTTCAGTAGACCCAAATATAATGTCATCTACATATATTTGGACTAGTATTACTTTGCCTCTGGATTCCCTAAGGAATAGAGTCTTGTCTATTTTCCACCTTGTGAACTTATTCTCAATGAGGAAACTAGACAGGGTTTCATACCAAGCCCTAGGGGCTTATTTTAACCCATATAATGCTTTCCTAAGTCTATAGACATGATTACGTTGAGTTGAATCAACAAAACCTGATGGCTGTTCCACATAGACTTCCTCTTTTAGATTACCATTCAAAAATGCTGACTTGACATCCATTTGGTAAACTTTAAATCCTTGAAAGGTTTCATAGGCCAGGAACATCCTTATGGCTTCCAGTCTAGCTACTGGAGCAAAGGTTTGATCAAAGTCAATACCTTCTTCCTGCCTATATCCTTTAGCAACCAATCTTGCTTTGTTCTTGATGATGACTCCATGTTCATCCATCTTGTTCCTATAGATCCACTTGGTTCCAATTATGTTGTGGTTTTTTGGTTTAGGAACAAGCTCCCAGACCTTGCACCTTTTGAACTGATTCAGCTCTTCTTGCATTGCCTCAATCCAATGAGGGTCTAGGATGGCTTCTTCAAACTTCTTAGGTTAAACTTGGGATAAAAAACTGGAGTAGATTGCTGCATTCAGATTTCTGCTCCTTGTTTGTACCCCTTGTCTTGGATCACCAATGATTTGTTCTGCTGGATGATCTCTAAGATGCCTATTGGCTGGAGGCATCCTGACTTCAGGTTGAACTTCTTCAGTTTCTTCATTTTGCTGCACTCCTTGAACTTTATCTGTATTAGGTACATGTAGTACTCCCCTGGACAGCAGCCACTTTCTTCTACTTGCTGCCTTGCAGTAGGTTCTTCTTCTATAGTGAGCTTGTCCATCTTCTTTGTTATACCTGTGGAGCTGCAAATACTACTAGACAACTCATTGTTAATAAGTCTAGTTTCATCAAATACTACATGTACAGTCTCTTCTACAACTTGAGATGACAAATTGTAGACTCTATAAGCCTTACTATTGTTGCTGTACCCAACAAAAATTCCCTCTTGGGACTTGGCAGCAAACTTAGTCAAGTAAGACTTTCCATTGTTAAGTATAAAGCACTTACAACCAAAGATCCTGAAGTAGGATAGGTTTGGTTTCCTGCCTTTCACAACCTCATAGGGGGTCTTGTTGAGGCTTTTAGTAATTGTAGCCCTATTAATAACATGGCATGCAGTATTAACTGCTTCAGCCCAGAAATATTCTGGTAGTGATGTATCAGTTAATAGGGTCCTACCAGCCTCAATCAAGGTTCTATTCTTCCTCTCAGCAATGCCATTTTGCTGAGGTGTTCTTGGTGAAGAAAACTCTTGAAATATCTCAAATTCTTCACATAGTTTTGCCATGCTATCAGACTGAAATTCAGTACCATGGTCACTTCTTATTTTGACCAATGTACTAGCTAGTTCATTCTGAATTTGTTTGACAAAGCTATAAAAGACACTAGGTGTTTCAGATTTCTGTCTAAGGAAGAACACCCAGGAAAACCTTGAGTAGTCATCTACAACTACAAAGGTATAGACCTTCCTACCCAGGCTGTGAACTGGCATTGTACCAAAGAGATCCATTTGCAAGAGGTATAAACACCTCACAGCATCTTTGTTTTCAATGCTTCTAAAGGTGGATCTAGTCTGCTTGCCCTTTTGACAAGCTGAGCAAATACCATCTTTAATACACTTAACTTGAGGACCATTCCTCACTAGCTCTTTACAAAAGAGTTTGCCAATTGTCTTGTAGTTTAGATGGGCTAGCCTCTTGTGCCATTTGACACAATGAGAGACGGTCTCATTAGCTACAAGACATACTGGAGAAACATTGTTCTCAATCATAATGTCTAGGCAGTAGACATTCTTTTTTCTATAATCAGTCAAAATGATCTCTTGATCATTAGACCTCCTAATATGACAACCATCTTTGACAAATGAGATGTCATATCCTACATCACTCAATTGACTTATACTAATAAGGTTATGTTTCAAACCTTTAACATAGGCCACTTGAGTAATTGTAATAAAGGAGTTAGATATGTTACCAAATCCCTTGATGATCCTTTTTTCAGAACCACCAAAGGTGACTTTTGGACCATCCTTGATGGATGTATAGTCCTTTAGTAAACCCCTTGTTCCAGTCATATGTCTGGAACATCCACTGTCCAAGTACCATATTGGGGCATGGCTACTTGGACTCACTTGCAAAACAGATTAGTGAACCTTAGAACCCAAAGAATTCTTGGGTCCTTGGTACTGGTTAGTTTGCTTCCTAACAAAGCTACCTGTAGGTTTTCCAACAGGCAGTTTGCTACTCACTTTGGCACTAGCATTGTGCCAACAGTCCATTGCAAAGTGGCCTACCTTGCCACAACACCAACACTCAAACTTATTGTACCTTTGCTTAGGTACAGTCTTAGCTGTTTTATCTACAGCTGGCTTGTTGAGAGTTGGGGCTTTGCCCTTAGACTTGGACTTGACAGTCCTTGCTGGTTTAGTAAATCCCAGTCCAGCTCTACCTTTGTGATGAACAAATTCATCAATTAAGGGTAGAACTGACTTAGGTTTAGAAAACCTAGCAACTAAGTCTTTCTCCTTCTGAAGATTAATCTCCAGACTCTTGATTTGATCATTCTTAAATGATATAGTCCCCATCTGAATTACAGTTATGTGCTTCAGTCTGGCTATCTCATTTAGCTTTTGATCAAACATCTTCTCATAATCAGTTGCAGCCATTTTCAGACTTGCAATCTCCTTAGTTTGACTCTTGGCCAAGGATTTGCATTTCTTAAATGCTTGCAACAGAACTTTATATTCAGATGCACTCTCATCACTTGATGATGATGAATCTGTTTCTGAACTAGCACAAGGAATTGAACTGAAAGAACAATGTTGTACCTTACTAGGTCCTGGCTGCTCCAGGATTTTGTCACTTTCTGTCAGTGCCATTAGCCCTTGGCACTGACTGTCCTCTTATTCATATATAGAGTTCATGATCTGAATGAACTCTTCTTCTTCTTCCTCAGCAAACAGTCACATATATGCTTCAGCATCTGACTCAGTTTCTGATGAAGAAATATCTGACAGGCTCTTTTCCTTTTTGGCAACAAAAGATCTTTCCTTCTTACCTTTGAATTGAGTCTTTTTCTTATCATTAGACTCCTTCCTTTTTTCTGGACAATCTGCAACAACATGTCTTTGTCTATTACAGCAATAGCATACAATTTTTGATAGTGTAGCTTTGCTAGACTTGGACTTTTTCCTGTCTTTCTTTGAAGACTTTTTATTCTGATAATAGTCTTCTTTACCCTGTGAAGTAGATGGCCTTGTCCTCCTCTGTTTCTTCTTTAAGAACTTCTGAAAGTGTCTTATGAAGGCAGTAAAGTCCTCATCACTTTCACTGCTTTCAGAATTTATACTTGCTGACTCATCTGATTCAGTTTCAGCTACTTTTGGTGGTGGAGTTGGTGACTTACTTCTGTACTTTCTGGGGGCTTCTTTTTTGAAGGCCACTGTCCTTTCTTTATATTCATTTCTTGTAGATTTCTCCTCTTCTTTCCTCACCATCAACTGCATTTCATAGGATAGCAGTTTTCCAAATAGTGTTCGTGGAGGAATTTCTGCCAACTTTGCCATTTCCCTAATGGCACAGATCTTGGTGTCCCAATCTTTTGTTAGGGACCTTAGAAACTTATCATTGAGTTCATAATTACTGAACTCTCTGCCATAGGACATGAGCTCATTCACAATCATGTAAAACTTCTTATAGCATTCAGTTATGCTATCAGCTTTACCTTGTCTAAAACTTTCATATTCTTGGTTGAGCAAGGATTTTCTGTCATGCCTTACTTCTTCAGAACCCTCCATATATACAATAAGAGTATCCCACATCTCTTTAGTTGTCTTACAGTGTATCAAATTCTGAAAAGTAGCATCATCTATGGCACTCACAATGATATTTTGAGCCCTCTTATCCATAGTGGCTAGAACAATCTCATCCTTTGTCATTTCAGAGAAATCCTTAGGTGTTCTCTGATTGGCATCTAAGACTGAAACCTTCATGGGCACATATGGCCCTTCTTTCACTGTGATATAAATCCTAGGGTCTGAGGCTTCCATAAACAGTCTCACCCTTTCCTTCCAAATGCCAAAGATTTCCTTTCTGCAAATGGGTAGCTTCATGGATCCCAATTCCTTATGATTCTCAGTAGAACCCATGGTTCTTGATTTTCTTGATTATGTAATTTGACTTACACTGAATCTGCCAACAGGATCTACTCAGACAGTTATGTCCTTTTTGAGAAACCTCGCTTTGATACCACTTGAAAGATATTGTACCTAATCACCTAAAGGGGGGGGGTGAATAGGTGACTTAAATCTTTTTCACTTTTTAGGCAGAATTCAGATAATATCACAGAGTTCTAGTTATTTTATCACAGCACACAAGCAGCTATCATAGAATTACACAATCACCCAGTAGACATACATGTTTATAGTTGTTCCCCAAGGTTTGGGTACATCCACTTTCCCCCTTCGCCTATCTAGTAGAGAACTAGATTCGGCCAAACTTCTTCACTATCTCAGAACCCCAAAACAGGTTCCTACAGCTCAGGCCCAAGGCCCTACAACTCAGCTTCTTCACAAAGCCTACTCTCAGCCACCAAGGCCTACACTCAGACACCAAGGCCTACACTCAGCCACCAAGGCCTACACTCAGCCACAATAGGCCTACACTCAGAGATTCAAATCTCCTACACTCAGGCACTCAAGCCCTACACTCAGCCTTTATAATTACAGGCTTACAAAGACTTAGATCCCTAAGGATCCTACAAGATAATATGAATACAACAATTGTAACTCAACAACTCAGAGACAAGAGAGAAGAGTTGTGAGATTCTTGATGAGTTCTTGGAAGAACTCAGCTGAAATCAATCTGACTTGGCTTTCTTCAAAGCTTCTTGAATGTAGAACTCAATAAGATTGACCTCTTCTGCAGTTGATCCTTGATCTCTGCTACTTAAGATTCAGAATAAATCTGAACCCTTCTTCTCAGCCTGGTTCCAACGGCTGACTTCTTGGATGAAGCTCTCTCTCTCCAACTACTTAGATCTTCACTAGATTCTTCAAGGAATAGCTAGATCTTCTTCTTTGTTAATTACTTGAACAACTTGGACAACCACTTTCTGTAGACAGCATAAGCCTATTTATAGGCCTTCTTCATGGTAACCGGATGGTCTGGTTCATAACTGATTTCTGACAACTCTGACAGGTGCAGTAGACCGGTTGGAATGGCAGCTGTCAAGTCATCCAGTCAGTTCTTGAAAATTCTATAACTGTCTGAAAGTGTCGAGACTGTCTGTCTTTAAGTGTCGACACTTATAGACCAAGTGTCAACACAAGTTGTCTAAGTGTCGACACTAGCCTACAAGGTGTCGACACAACTCCTTGTGTTGTAGATTTTATATCTCGACACATCTTCTTCTTCATGTGTCGACACAAGTACTTGTACTTCAGTAAATTGCTGAATTCTTGTAAGTGTCGACACATCTCCTTTGTGTCGACACATCTTCATGTGTTGAACTTGTCAGTGTCGACACTGCTTCTTGGTGTCGACACATGTCTTTAGTGTTGATACTTGCTAAGTGTCGACACAGCTCCTTGTGTCGACACATACTTCTTTTGTTGAGACTCTGGCTGAGTGTCGACACATCTCCTTTGTGTCGACACTTGTACTTAGAATATACTTGAACTTTGCTAAGTGTCGAGTCTTCAGCTGAGTGTCGACACATTGTTCTGGGTGTCGACACTTACTTCAAGTGTTGACTCATCTGCTGAGTGTCGACACATTGTTCTGGGTGTCGACACTTTCTTCAAGTGTTGAGTCTTCTGCTGAGTGTCGACACATTCTTCCTTGTGTCGACACTTTTACTTAGTCTCTGCTGACTTTTGCTGAGTGTCGACACAGCCCCCAAGTGTCGACACTTTCTGATGTAGACACAGTTTCTCTGGGTGTCGACACAACTGCTAAGTGTCGACACTGCTTCACTGCACTTGTCTTCACTAAGTGTCGACACAGCTCCTTGTGTCGACACTTTCTGTCTGGTGTCGACTCTGCATCCCTGGTGTCGACACAATGACTCCAAGTGTCGACACTGCTTGCCTGGGTGTCGACACAAGGCATCTTAAGTGTCGACACTTTCCCTCTGGGTGTCGACACATGGACTTAGAAACTTTTTCATCATTTTCTACAAATACTTAACCTGCACAAGTAAACTCAAAACACATCAAATACATTTTGATGTATATCATTGAGTTGGGTGAGGCTTCTTCAAATCAGGTACATTAGAACCAATGTACCCAACATACACCGATAATGTACCCTGAGTGCACGGAGCATCGGGTCGTGCGGTCGGCATTTGTGATATAATGATTGTGCGTGAGAGCACATCTTGTGATATATATGCTTGTGAAATGTTATGCCTTCATGGAAGGAATACCACTACCCCAGAAAAGGGGTATGGTCGTTATAAATTGGTCAGTTGAACACTGACCGTTGCTTTGTTTACCACCGTTGCGATGGATTGTCCCCATGCAGGTGCTGGAGAGCCGAGCAGAAAATAATGGGATGAAGCCCTTGCTGTTGTTGCTGCTGTGCTGGCCCTCGAAGGACAAATAAATAAAAGTTTTACTTGTTTTCATGTGTGGCTGACCTGCGTGCCAAATAAATCCATACTTGTAAAGGATAACAGTAAGGCCTTAAGGCCAAACATTTGGTGTATGTTGTATACATTCCTTGGAGATATATATAAATGTATTGTGTATATATAGTGGACATTCATGTTTATTGAGTTCAATGTCAACCCTCTAATGCTTCCGGTAGAATGCTCTAAGTTAGGATGTGTGTACTAGTCTTTGATATTAACATATAACCCCGCTGTCTGTTTGTGATCTATAGTGTGGGGCACCTGTCACAACCCGCATTTTCTCAACGATAAAATCGTATCAGAGCAAGAGAAAACACGTGCCGTGATGCCACGCCGTGCAGGGGATAACTGCACGCGCTCAGGCAAAACTCCAGATCTTAGTTTTAAGGAAAATCGTTGATTAATTATGAAAGAAAGGCAGTTATGTTGATTGGCCGTATCCCTCGGCATGGTGGATCAGCTAGTCCACAATTAAAAGTATAAGTATACGCAGCAGAAAATAGTTTGGTTCAATTAAGTTGACACCCTAGTGAGCATAAGTGTCCCCGAGGGACAACTCATGGTATGCACGACTCTAGAGTGAATATAATAGATATAAAAAGGTAATCTTTTTACGCTAAGGAAATGCAGTGTCTTTGTTTTATAATTATGCTATGCATGATATACATATAATAATGCTTTTAGGGTTTTAAAAATATCTAACATGCAACCTAGCAAAAATCCATCCCAGAAGCAAGTAAACAACCACTAATAGGCAAAAACAGCAGTTTAAGTTCATATCCAGCATCGCAAGAAGCCACCAGTGGGCGCCAACAACCTGACACGAACCCACTGGTGAGTATGTATGTCTATACAAAAAAGTAAAGAACTACCTCACAGAATCGGGATCAGCTGTCTCAGCTACCCAAGAGGCCACAAACCAGCCCCTCCAAAAGAACTAGCCGCTGAACCGGCTACAACCTGGACCTGAGGCATTCAAGAAAAGAACACCTCAGCAAGGAAATAATCAAAAGTGCAAATAAAGCATTAGAGTTAAGAGCAAAAAGGAGGGTTTACCAACCCGACAACAAGCTGCTATAAGCAAAAGAAAGAGCATGGCAGTAAGAAAAGAGCACTGTCTAAAGCACAGTAAAGCACACCAAGTGCGAGCAACAAGAGCAACATGCTCCACAAAAGAGTCTAACATTCCTAATACGTGGGTAAGTGGCAGTGGTCAAAAAAAACATGAATCTGAATTCATAACCAGAATCAGGTCCAAAAAGGGCTAAGGGGTCGCCAATGGCAGCTTTAGGGTCCCACACCAACCCATACCAGGGCAAACAGGTCGTGGCCACAGCTCTCCACATCAACAGCCGCCCCTCTTAGAGGCCACTAAACATTGCACCACCTGCCACAACCCAAGAGTCGGCAAGCAAAAATTTGCCGAACACCCAATACCACCCCCTAAAGGAAGGGTAAAGTCACACTAACAATCCTAATGTACACAAGAACTCAAGACAGAAATGTCGAGCCCACTCGACGCAGCGTTGAGTAAACTCCACTCACCTGACGCCTATAAATACTTAGCCGCAAGTCCTATGCTGGGTGACGGCGTTGAGTGAGCTCGGCTCACTCGATGCTGTCAGCGCTTTCCACTTAGGGTAAACGTAAGTCTTGCTAAAAATGTAGCCTAAGCCCTCTCATTTCGAGCAAGCAGAGAGTTGGAAATCTAATCCCAACCCTCTGTTCCGTCCTAACTACTCGGGACTATCGCAACCAAACCTGAACCACCTCTACCGCAGCCTCACCCTAACTCTAGCTACCCACTGAACACCAAACATCCGACGAAAAGAGAATATTGATTAAAATTCCAGAAAAGAAAATAAAGGATCAGCACTGGATTAAGAGCTTGGTGAAATGATTCAACCTGCTGCCCTAAGGAGGAAAAAAAACAAGGTGAACAGAGCTTATGCACAAGAAATAAAAATAGATCATCGATTAGAAATAAATTTGGCAAGGGCAAGGGGCCACTTGCCTCTACCTCTTCGGAAAAACAAACAACAGCCGCACCACGGCTTGGCTCCGGCGGCAAGATCGGCCACCTAGAAGACCAAAGCTGAAACTTGAGGGAAGAAAGAAATCAGATATTTAGAAATTCCTGGAATCGAACCCTAAATCAAGAAAAACTTACATGGAAGGGAAGATCTAGCCGAGAGCAAGCCGAATCCGCTATCACACGAGAAAAATGGGCTCTAACCTTCCCGAGATCGCCGGTCAAAACAACCACCGCCTCCTCTCAAAACCCTTCCGCTGGAAGCTCTCCAGACTCGGGAACGATGAAAAATGAGGAGGAAAAACAGTTCACGGCAACAAAAGACGATTTCAGGAAAAAAGTACGGAACACGCCCAAGACACGCCCGTGACACGGCCCGACACGCCCGTGTCACGGGGCGTGTACTCACACACTCGACGAACGTCGATCTCTACTCGACGAAAACACGGGACACGCCCCCCAGACACGCCCGTGACACGGCCCGACACGCCCGTGTCACGGGGCGTGTACTCACGCACCTACCCACTCGACGAAAGTCGATCTCCGCTCGACGAAGCAGGGGACACGCCCTGTGACACGCCCGTGTCACAGGCCGTGTACCAACTCGAACACCGCCCGACGATCGTGGAGCGTCGATCGTCGAACAGAGAGACACGCCCCAATGTCACGCCCGTGTTCGACACGACACGCCCGTGACAGGGCCGTGTTCTCACTAAACACCGCCTGACGACCATCGAGCGCAGCTCGACGAATCGAAGGAGGACACGCCCGCGACACGCCCGTGACACGCCCGTGTCACGGCCGTGTTCCAACAAAAACCCTGTCGACCAAAAAAAATTCGTCGACCGGAGAAACGGGAGCTCTACCCGAGCTCGACACACCCAAACTTACACAGAAAAAGAAACCTGCTAATACCTAGCCAACAAGAAACAAGGCACCTGCCTACAAGCTCAGCCACAGCGGCCACACACTGCACAGCAAACATTACAAACATGCAGCTAACAAAACAACGCCGAAACGACGCGAAGGCAAACGATCTCGGATTTCGACCAAAACTCGCACCGTAGCTAAACAACCAAGCCACGAAAACAACGGCGAGGTCGAGAACAACATCCGACGATCGAAAACTCGGGCTAACACCTCCCGAAGCCAAAACACAAGCATTTCCCTAAGAGGCCCAACCGAGTCACCAAAACAGACTCCGGCTAGCTGGGGAAACTTGCTAACTGGCTACAACCAGGCTACACAAGGAACCTACAGAGCTAGGACCGCGCTCTACAACGGCGAAGGGCCGGAAATGCGTCATCGTAACGCCAATCCAAAATCAAACAAAACACAGAAAACCCGGGGGCGTTACAGCCACTCCCACTAAAAGAAAGTTTCGCCTCGAAACTTTACTCACAACACTCCTAAGAAGAAGGAGAGAGAAAGAGCCAGGAAAGGACTATATAATCATAAATAAAACAAAACATACCAGGCACAAGATCAGGGAAAAAGATGAGGGTGAGCCTCCCTCATAGCCGACTCCAACTCACAAGTCGCGCTTTCTACATCCTGATTCCTCCATAAAACTTTAACCATCGGAATAGACTTCTTCCGCAGCGCACGAACCTGAGAATCCAGAATGCGGACAGGCACCTCCACATAAGAAAGATTCGGCTCCAACTGAGGCACAGAATCCAAAACCTGCCTGCCATTCGTTAGACATTTCCGCAGCTGACTGACGTGGAAGACATTATGCACGGCAGGGAAATTTGCGGGCAACGCCAGCCTATAAGCTGATATCCCAATCCGCTCAACAATCGGAAACGGCCCCACGAACCTCGGGTCCAACTTCCTGTTCTTGCCAAAACGCTTGACTCCGATCAATGGGGAGACCTTTAAGAACACTGAGTCCCCCACCAAAAATTCCAAATCCGATCTACGCCGATTGGCATTTTTCTCATATCTCTCTTGGGCTATCCGAAGCTTTTCCCGAATAAGCTTCACAGCAGTTTCCATCTCCTCGAGAGCTTCTGGACCCAACAAAGGTCTCTCGCCAACCTCAGCCCAAAACAAGGGAGTCCTGCAGCGCCTCCCATATAAAGCTTCAAAAGGAGCCATTTGCAAGCTTTCTTGATAACTGTTATTATACGCAAATTCCATAAGCCGCAAGCGCTCATCCCACGCTCCTTCGTGGTCCAGAATATAGCATCGGATCATATCTTCCACAATCTGATTTACTCGCTCCGTCTGACCATTGGTCTGCGGATGATAAGCTGTGGAATATCTCAAATCTGTACCCAACCCTTCTTGAAGGCTCTTCCAAAAACGAGACGTAAACCTGGAGTCTCGATCCGATATGATACTCACGGGTACATCATGCAATCTAATAACCTCATCCAAATACAGCTCGACTATCTTCCTCATCGGATAATCGATCTTAAATGGTACGAAGTGAGCACTCTTCGTCAATCTGTCTACGATCACCCAAACTGAATCATGCCCTTTAGGAGATCTCGGTAAGCCTGTGATGAAATCCATCGAGATACTCTCCCACTTCCACATCGGAATCTCTAAGGGAGTTAGCTTGCCACCAGGCCTCCCATGGTCGGCCTTCACACGCCTGCAAGTGAAGCACTCAGAAACAAATCTGGCTACGTCCTTCTTCATCCCATACCACCAGGCAATCTGCTTTAATTCATGGTACATTTTGGTAGACCCTGGATGGTAGGCAACACTAGATCCGTGGGCTTCCCTGCACACCATATCCCGGATATCCCCAACCGCGGGAATGCAAAACCTGCCACGAAACTTCAAGGTACCCGCATCATCTATAGAGAAATCTGGTAATTCACCTTTTTCAGCTCGAAGGTACAAATGCAAAAGATCGGGATCATCTTTCTGATGCAGTCGCGTAAGCGCAATCCACGAAGGTTCTGCCACTGCCAAGCTACTCTGCGAATCGCAGCTTCCCACAGAAATGTCCATCAAAAGAAACTCTTCCACAAGACGCTCGGCGGAGAGATTGAAAATCTTTCCTGACTTCCGACTTAGGGCATCGGCCACCACATTCGCCTTACCCGGATGATACTGGATTTCAACATCATAGTCGGCCACGTACTCCAACCACCGCCGCTGGCGCAGATTCAACTCTTTCTGAGTGAAGACATACTTCAAACTCTTATGATCCGTGAAAATCTTGCACTGCGCGCCATACAGCAAATGTCTCCACAATTTCAACGCATAGATCACAGCTGCAAACTCCAGGTCATGCGTAGGGTAATTCCTCTCATGAGTCTTTAGCTGCCTCGACCCGTACGCAATCACCTTCCCGCCCTGCATCAAAACGCAGCCCAGTCCGACGTGCGACGCGTCCACATATATAACATACTCACTATCTTCAGTAGGCAAAGACAAAACTGGAGCTGAACATAACCTTCTTTTTAATTCCTCAAAAGCCTCCTCACACTTGCTATCCCATATGAAGGCTGCATTCTTCTGCGTCAACCTGGTCAACGGCGCAGACAAAGTAGAGAATCCCTCTACGAATCTCCTATAATATCCAGCCAAGCCCAAGAAGCTTCTGATCTCTTTGGGAGTAACAGGCCTCGCCCATTCCATAACAGCAGCGATCTTTTCTGGGTCCACCGATATTCCCTCCTTATTCACCACGTGGCCTAGAAAAGAGACTTGAGGCAACCAAAATTCGCACTTGTTCAGCTTGGCGTATAGCTTATGGTCTCTCAGAGTCGCCAAGACCAGACGCAAATGCCGATCATGCTCCTCCGCATTCTTAGAGTATACCAAAACGTCATCTATAAAGACGATCACAAACTTATCCAGAAAATCCTTGAAAACTCTATTCATCAGATCCATAAAAGGTGAGGGCGCATTAGTCAAACCAAATGACATAACTAAAAACTCAAAATGCCCATGACGAGAGCGGAACGCCGTCCGCGGAACATCTGACTCCCGAATCCTCAACTGGTGATAGCCCGATCGAAGATCTATCTTGGAAAACACGGCACTACCACGCAGTTGGTCAAACAGATCGTCAATCCGAGGCAAAGGGTACCTGTTCTTAATAGTAACCTTGTTCAGTTCTCTATAGTCGATGCATAGCCTCATCGACCCATCCTTCTTTTTAACGAACAGCACTAGTGCACCCCATGGTGAAGAACTCGGCCTAATGAACCCTTTTGCCAACATCTCATCCAGCTGAATTCGCAACTCTTCCAGCTCTCGCGGGGCCATCCGGTACGGCGCCTTGGCAATAGGACGCGTGCCTGGCTCCAAATCTATAGCAAACTCGACATCTCGATCGGGTGGAAGACCGGGAAGATCATCAGGAAACACATCGGAGAAGTCACACACCACAGGGATCTCTTGCAAACACGGCACTCTAACAACAGCCCCTACCAGAGAGACCACACAGGAAGAACAACCAGAATCAAGCAACTTCCGAGCACGCACCGCAGAAATGACTGGAGACTCCTGGAGAGAATACCCATAAACGCTCCCTGGCTGACCGTTGTCCTTGACGAAGTCCAAGCGCTTACCCTTGCACTGGATCACAGCATCGTACCTTGACAACCAGTCCATGCCCAAGATCACATCGAAGTCCTCCAGGTCAATCACCTTCAGATCTGCCTTGGCTAGAAAATCCCCCAACAAAATCGGACAATCAAGGACACCCAGGTCCGTAACCACAGAGTCACCGGAGGGGAACTTAACGCAAAAGGCACCACCAACATGATCTAGGCCCAAACTGAACCGCTCCACAAAGGCTCTAGCCACAAACGAGTGGGTAGCGCCTGAATCGAAGAGAACGCGCGCCCAGCGGTTCTTTACCTTAAATCGTCCTACAAATAGCGCACGCATCTAAGGAAACAAACGCTAAAACTAAAACTACAACCACAAGGGAAGCATAACGAAACGACTGAGGAGAAATCAGACCTGAGATAACCTGGGTCGAAGTCTGCGCTTCGTCTGCCGAAAGCACATTCAGCTTCCCCCTTCCTTTATCCAATTGCTGAGGCGGTGGCAAAGCCTGGAGGGGTACTGGCTGCAGAATAGGCTGAGACTGTGGGCACTTTGTCTTGAGATGACCCTTCTGCCCACATTGAAAACAGACTTTATCTCTCGACCAGCAACGGGCAGCCTCATGCCCCTTCCTTCCACACAAGGCACACACCAAGTCTCCTCTGGGAGCACCCTGAATTGCGTGCACATGTTCCTTCTTCTGCGCTCCAAACCTTTTGAAACACTTCTCAAAGGGGTGGCCTGGTCGGCCACAGAAACTACAAACTTCTTTGCTCCTCTTTCTCGAGACCGCATCGGGTTCCAGAGGGCTCTTTCCTCCACCGGACTTTCGCTTATCCTTCCACAACTGCTGACCTCTATTCTTGGCATTCTCAATGGCCTCAACCCTCAAGGCAGCTTCGACCACGCTGGCATAACTGACTGCACCATAGGCATTCGCTAACTGCTGAATGTCGCTTCTTAGTCCACCCAGAAATCGCTTAACTCGGTCTGCTTCAACACTCACCAGACCAGGAGCAAACTGACTCAATTTACTAAACTCAATCTCATATTCACTGACCGTGAGTTTCCTCTGCTTCAAATGGAGAAAGTCATTCATCAGCCGGTCCCTTTCGACTGAAGGCAAAAACTTACTCAACAGCATCCCTTTAAATGACTCCCAAGAGCATCCTGCCACCAAGCTCTCCTTCTCCCTCAACCACCAATTCTTTGCCAAGCCCTTGAGCTGGTAGGCAGCGAGCATCACTCTCTGATCATCCGAAATCCCCGAATAAGAGAACATCTCCTCAATAGTAATCAGCCAGTCATCCAAAATCATGAAGTCTGCTTGCCCATCATAAGTAGGGGGTCTCAGTCGCTGAAACTGGGATATAAACGCCATCTCCGGGGGCACCACAACCAAAGGCACGGGAGGAGCAGGAGGGGCAGGAACAGCTACCCCCTCAGCGGGGTCCGGAACTCTCGGGGCCTGTCCCGCCACCACGGCAACCAGGGACTGAATCTGAGCCTGCATAGCCACCACCTGCCTCGATAGGGTCTCATTACTCTGCCGCAGGTTTTCTACCAACGCCTCGCTCCGCGCTCCTGACGTCTCACCCTCGGATTGGGGGGTCGACCTCGTTACAGGACGTCTCGCCATCCTATAATCGCACAAGCTTTAGACGAAACTTAGCCCAATAGCTAGAACAAAACTACCCGGTACAGACAAACGCACTTAAATATGAACTTCAACTGCAAAACTTGCTCTGGGAGTTGTTTTATCGTGATGATGTTATGCTTAACCTAAGATGGTTCACCACCATCATACTAACTCATGTGCCTAAACCATGAATGCATGTATTTGTATTCTTTTTGACTCAAAACCATGTGTGTACATATGTCATCTTGCAAATCTTTAGCTTAACACGTTGTGCTTATGAATGTTATGCTATGCATGATGTGCTATGCATTCTAAAAAAAAGGCCTTAATGCATGCCATGGGCGGCGTACACATGAAAATGTTATGCATCTCATACTACATAACATTCCCATGCAACGAAAAAAGAAAACGTGCTAGCCGCATTCATGTGGTGAGGTTATGCATCCCATACTACATAACCCTCACATGTTGCCTCCTATGGTGGATCCATATACAAACACATATTATGCATCCCATACTACATAATATGCCCCGTATACTTCTTTATGATCATGAGTGTAGTGTTCGTGCTTTAGCCAAGACGTGCTGATGACATATCGGTGTGTGTATGGTATGACGCTAACCACTAATGCAAACGAAGGAAAGGTTGCCCGACCATTTGTCAAGCAACCTCCCTCTGATACCAACTGTCACAACCCGCATTTTCTCAACGATAAAATCGTATCAGAGCAAGAGAAAACACGTGCCGTGATGCCACGCCGTGCAGGGGATAACTGCACGCGCTCAGGCAAAACTCCAGATCTTAGTTTTAAGGAAAATCGTTGATTAATTATGAAAGAAAGGCAGTTATGTTGATTGGCCGTATCCCTCGGCATGGTGGATCAGCTAGTCCACAATTAAAAGTATAAGTATACGCAGCAGAAAATAGTTTGGTTCAATTAAGTTGACACCCTAGTGAGCATAAGTGTCCCCGAGGGACAACTCATGGTATGCACGACTCTAGAGTGAATATAATAGATATAAAAAGGTAATCTTTTTACGCTAAGGAAATGTAGTGTCTTTGTTTTATAATTATGCTATGCATGATATACATATAATAATGCTTTTAGGGTTTTAAAAATATCTAACATGCAACCTAGCAAAAATCCATCCCAGAAGCAAGTAAACAACCACTAATAGGCAAAAACAGCAGTTTAAGTTCATATCCAGCATCGCAAGAAGCCACCAGTGGGCGCCAACAACCTGACACGAACCCACTGGTGAGTATGTATGTCTATACAAAAAAGTAAAGAACTACCTCACAGAATCGGGATCAGCTGTCTCAGCTACCCAAGAGCCCACAAACCAGCCCCTCCAAAAGAACTAGCCGCTGAACCGGCTACAACCTGGACCTGAGGCATTCAAGAAAAGAACACCTCAGCATGGAAATAATCAAAAGTGCAAATAAAGCATTAGAGTTAAGAGCAAAAAGGAGGGTTTACCAACCCGACAACAAGCTGCTATAAGCAAAAGAAAGAGCATGGCAGTAAGAAAAGAGCACTGTCTAAAGCACAGCAAAGCACACCAAGTGCGAGCAACAAGAGCAACATGCTCCACAAAAGAGTCTAACATTCCTAATACGTGGGTAAGTGGCAGTGGTCAAAAAAAACATGAATCTGAATTCATAACCAGAATCAGGTCCAAAAAGGGCTAAGGGGTCGCCAATGGCAGCTTTAGGGTCCCACACCAACCCATACCAGGGCAAACAGGTCGTGGCCACAGCTCTCCACATCAACAGCCGCCCCTCTTAGAGGCCACTAAACATTGCACCACCTGCCACAACCCAAGAGTCGGCAAGCAAAAATTTGCCGAACACCCAATACCACCCCCTAAAGGAAGGGTAAAGTCACACTAACAATCCTAAGGTACACAAGAACTCAAGACAGAAATGTCGAGCCCACTCGACGCAGCGTTGAGTAACCTCCACTCACCTGACGCCTATAAATACTTAGCCGCAAGTCCTATGCTGGGTGACGGCGTTGAGTGAGCTCGGCTCACTCGATGCTGTCAGCGCTTTCCACTTAGGGTAAACGTAAGTCTTGCTAAAAACGTAGCCTAAGCCCTCTCATTTCGAGCAAGCAGAGAGTTGGAAATCTAATCCCAACCCTCCGTTCCGTCCTAACTACTCGGGACTATCGCAACCAAACCTGAACCACCTCTACCGCAGCCTCACCCTAACTCTAGCTACCCACTGAACACCAAACATCCGACGAAAAGAGAATATTGATTAAAATTCCAGAAAAGAAAATAAAGGATCAGCACTGGATTAAGAGCTTGGTGAAATGATTCAACCTGCTGCCCTAAGGAGGAAAAAAAAAACAAGGTGAGCAGAGCTTATGCACAAGAAATAAAAATAGATCATAGATTAGAAATAAATTTGGCAAGGGCAAGGGGCCACTTGCCTCTACCTCTTCGGAAAAACAAACAACAGCCGCACCATGGCTTGGCTCCGGCGGCAAGATCGGCCACCTAGAAGACCAAAGCTGAAACTTGAGGGAAGAAAGAAATCAGATATTTAGAAATTCCTGGAATCGAACCCTAAATCAAGAAAAACTTACATGGAAGGGAAGATCTAGCCGAGAGCAAGCCGAATCCGCTATCACACGAGAAAAACGGGCTCTAACCTTCCCGAGATCGCCGGTCAAAACAACCACCGCCTCCTCTCAAAACCCTTCCGCTGGAAGCTCTCCAGACTCGGGAACGATGAAAAATGAGGAGGAAAAACAGTTCACGGCAACAAAAGACGATTTCAGGAAAAAAGTACGGAACACGCCCAAGACACGCCCGTGACACGGCCCGACACGCCCGTGTCACGGGGCGTGTACTCACACACTCGACGAACGTCGATCTCTACTCGACGAAAACACGGGACACGCCCCCCAGACACGCCCGTGACACGGCCCGACACGCCCGTGTCACGGGGCGTGTACTCACGCACCTACCCACTCGACGAAAGTCGATCTCCGCTCGACGAAGCAGGGGACACGCCCTGTGACACGCCCGTGTCACAGGCCGTGTACCAACTCGAACACCGCCCGACGATCGTGGAGCGTCGATCGTCGAACAGAGAGACACGCCCCAATGTCACGCCCGTGTTCGACACGACACGCCCGTGACAGGGCCGTGTTCTCACTAAACACCGCCTGACGACCATCGAGCGCAGCTCGACGAATCGAAGGAGGACACGCCCGCGATACGCCCGTGACACGCCCGTGTCACGGCCGTGTTCCAACAAAAACCCTGTCGACCAAAAAAAATTCGTCGACCGGAGAAATGGGAGCTCTACCCGAGCTCGACACACCCAAACTTACACAGAAAAAGAAACCTGCTAATACCTAGCCAACAAGAAACAAGGCACCTGCCTACAAGCTCAGCCACAGCGGCCACACACTGCACAGCAAACATTACAAACATGCAGCTAACAAAACAACGCCGAAACGACGCGAAGGCAAACGATCTCGGATTTCGACCAAAACTCGCACCGTAGCTAAACAACCAAGCCACGAAAATAACGGCGAGGTTGAGAACAACATCCGACGATCGAAAACTCGGGCTAACACCTCCCGAAGCCAAAACGCAAGCATTTCCCTAAGAGGCACAACCGAGTCACCAAAACAGACTCCGGCTAGCTGGGGAAACTTGCTAACTGGCTACAACCAGGCTACACAAGGAACCTACAGAGCTAGGACCGCGCTCTACAACGGCGAAGGGCCGGAAATGCGTCATCGTAACGCCAATCCAAAATCAAACAAAACACAGAAAACCCGGGGGCGTTACAGCACCGGCCGGACCATTTATTATATGTCATGTAACGGACGGAAGCGTTACAATTTGGTATCAGCTTGTCTTGCTCTTCCTCCTTCGAATTCGTGGTCGAATTCTTTTGCAGGGTGGCGAGCACGTGTACGTGCGACCCGTGATAACACAAAATGAACTCAAGAATGTCCACTAAGGAATGTAAATACACCTGTTTGAGAAACCTGCGCGTTCCTACATTGTTGTTGTTGCTTTTGCACAGTCGCTAAAGTGTGTCTTTTACACATATAAGTGACTCGAAGTGGTGCGGGGCAGTCTGAGTCCTTGCGTTCTGATGAGAGTACGACACCAGTTGAGATGCCTACACCTCCTCCGTCTGCGGAGACTGTACGCTTAGTTGCTGAGGCATTGTTTACAATGATCCAGGCACAACCTACTGGGTAGCCGCAGCCTTCGGTGAAGCCAGGATAGGTTGGTGTGAGGCCCAGACATGTTGTCGTTGTTGTATATCCACGAACAGCAGAACAGCAACTGAAGCAATTAATGAGATTCAATCCTCCTACGTTCACGGGGGCAGGATCGCCAACGCAGGCAGAGGATTGGATTGCGCGCGTCAAGAGGATTTTGATGGCAATAAGAACTGAGGAGGAACAGAAAGTTACCTTGGCCACCTTCCTGTTGGACGGAGAGGCGCGGCTTTGGTGGGATAAAATGGAGCTGCACCACTTGTCTGGAAGACAACTAACGGAAGTCTCGATAGAGGAGTTTTCGAGACTATTTTTAGCAAAGCACTTGCCATCGGCTCAGCGCATAGCCATGGAAAATGAATTCTAGCATATAACTTGGGGAGGAAGTAGTGTTGAGACCTACTTACATGAGTTTACAAGGTTGGGATGCTATGTGGGATCTATCTTTGCTGACAAAGAGCGTAAAACCAATAGGTTCTACGAAGGGTTACGGGATGAGCTATGATTCCTACACTCGCATTCAGTGAACCAGGGGTTTCAAGAATTGGTTGATACGGCTCGTGCATTTGAGAAAGATATGAAGCAGGTACGGGGCAAGAGGGACTAAGCTGTAACACCCCTTATCCGTCGCATAGCATAAGGCAGTAGGTCCGGCCGGGGCCCGACGCCGTATGCCACAGACAGACCGGGTGGTTACTTATGGAAACCATCCAACCAATCTCAACGTCCTACACAGAGCATTCTAGCGGAAGCAGTTTATAAAAGTTGTAAACAAGAACCCAGCATCAAAGCACGAATGTCCACTAATACAAAATAGGAATGTTATACAAAATACCCAAAACAAGCCTTAAGGCCTTACAAAATGTTTCACTTGAATATTACATGTTTTACAAACCACGGCACGCAGGCCGGTCATACATGATTAAAACAGTAAACACTTCCATTTGGGCCTTCGAGGGCCAGCTTCGCAAAAAGGGCTTTAGCCCGCTATTGACCGCTTGGTCCAGATGCACCTGCAAGCAACAAAACCACCGCACGGTGGAAAAAACAAGGCAACGGTCAGCAATGCTGACCAAATTATAACGATCCTGCCCCCAACTCGGGGCGGCGATGCTCCTTCCCTGCATTTCATTAACATAAGCGAGCAATGTATAACAATAGCCATTTCATCACAGACGTTGGCTCGCACGGCCACACGCCCCGTGCACTCAGGGCACATTCTCGGTGAACCGGTCGATGTCACGTCAATTAAAGCCATTAACATTCCGAACTCACCACCGCCACTTAGACGGCCAAACCTATGAGCAATTTGTCTTCTTGGCATGGGTCACGTCAATTTAAGCCATTGACCGCCGAAGACTCACATCTATGCCAACGTCAAGTGCCACGTAACCTTAGGTCTCTTTAACCGAACGACATAGAGCGGGTACGGTTCCATCTAACCCGTGCTCACATCGCAACGACAATTTAAGCCATTTGCGCGGGTCAAACTTCCGCCGAGTCCCATTCTAGCACAAGTCACATAACTCGATTATGTTCAAGTTGGCTCTCAGGCCACCAAGTTGGCAAGATTTCGTATCCGCCCAGTTTTCCGGGTGCACCTTTGGGTTAGTCCCCAAGGCTCCCTGCTGCAATCTACCACGTAGAAAACCCGAAAAACAACCAATAGCACGGAGTCTTCTCCGGCCTTATGCAATGCAACATCACCGATCCAGACTAACATGTCCGGGTAGGCTTCACACATCATGCCTATGTCCGTTCTCGCATACGGACGCTAAACAACGGGGACTTCATATATCTACCCGAAGGAACGCCTCCAACTCTCCGCAAACTTGCGAGAGCGGGCTTCCTATGCTAGGAAAGAGAGCTATTCGTGCTCAAGATGAGGATCGTTACCCTTGAGTTCCTCTTTGGCGCCATTGAAAAGTAATCGGATGGAAATCACCGCACTAGCTTTGCCTCCGTGGATCCGGAGTCGGCTTGCGATTCGGAGCTCCGAAGCTCCTCCAATGGCGGATCTAGCTCCTTCTTCCTCCCTTGGCTCTCCTCTCTCTCCAAGGATTTAGAAAGATGATAAGGTATGAAAAGTGAGGGTTTTCCAAGTCCACTCACGGATATATCCTCTCAGGAACAACCCCCAGCCGTTGGATCTTCAGTTAAAGAAATGAATGACTTCGATTCGGGGCTGAAATGCCCAATCTGGACCGAACACGGCCTGGCACACGCCCCTGTCCAGGGCCGTGTGCCGCATTCGCCATCAAAATCGAATCGCCTGGAACCTCACACGGGTATCGAACACGCCCGTGTTCGAGCTGACACGCCCGTGTTCCACTGGACACGGCCGTGTGGCCGGCGGTGTAACCCATGATTTTTCCCCAAAATCAACCCGAGCACTGCACGGGTTCTAGGACACGCCCGTGTCCTTGCCCGTGTCACCTTGACATGCCTGGGCCCCAGGCCGTGTACACGGGACACTTCGTCGAGTGAATATCGACGACTTGATGACACGGCCTTGGACACGCCCGTGTCCTAGGCCGTGTGCCTTGTCTCGACGATCGTCGAGACATTCTCGTCGACTCCCCGGGTCGATCGTCGACACGGGTCGACACGCCCTGCGACACGCCCATGTCGCAGGCCGTGTGCCCACTCTCGCCGAATCGTCGAGTAAATCTCGACGACTTCGCGGATAAGTGTCGACACGGGTCGACACGCCCTGCGACACGCCCGTGTCGCAGGCCGTGTGCCCACTCTCGACGAATCGTCGAGTAAATCTCGACGTCTTCGCGGCTAAGTGTCGACACACGCTTGACACGCCCTGGGAAACGCCCGTGTCCCAGGCCGTGTGCCTGCTGCCAGAACCCAAACTGGCCCAAAACGTCCCCCCTTTTGCTCCTTTGAGTTTCGGGGCGTTACAACTCTCCCCCTCTTAAATGAATTTCGCCCACGAAATTAAATAAAGGAAAGACACGTACAAAACCAAAATTTGTACCTGAGCGGAACAACTCCGGATACTCGTCAAGCATAGTCTGCTCTCGCGCCCAAGAGAGCTCCTCACGACCGTAATTGTCCCACCGGACCTTGACCTCCCTGATCTCTTTATTGCGTAGCCGCTTGACCTCCGAGTCCTCGATCCGCATGGGCTTGACCTTTGTCGTTAGCCCACTATCCACTGGCACTTGATCAACCGCGATCGCTTGCGTAGGCTCTTGCACCGCCTTCCGAAGCACCGAAATATGGAATACATCATGTAAACCACTAAGCGCCACTGAGAGCTTCAACCTATAGGCCGCTTCACCAACTCGCTCCAGAACCTCAAACGGTCCAAGGTACCTCGGGCTTAGCTTTTTCAATCACCGCACCCGCGAGACACCCTTGAACGGCTTGATCTTTAAGTATACATAATCGCCCACAGCGAACTCCACATTCCTGTGCTTGGCATTATAGTACTTTGCTTGCCGCTCCTGAGCGATAAGCAACCTCTCCCGAATGGTTCTCACCAAAGAAGTAGCATCCTCCACTTCCGATCGCTTATACAACTTTGACTCACCCGTTTCTAACCAAGACAACGGCGTGCGACATTTCCTACCATATAGGGCCTCGAAGGGCGCCATCTGTATACTCGCTTGGTAGCTGTTATTGTATGCGAACTCCACCAAATAAAGGTGGTCTTCCCATTGCTTTCCAAAATCCAAGACACACATGCGAAGCATGTCTTCCATGGTTCTATTGACCCTCTCGGTCTGCCCATCCGTTTGCGGATGGAAGGCTGTGCTGAATTTCAACTTTATTCCCAACATTTGATGCACCAGCCTCCAATCATTGGACGTGAACCGCCCATCTCGGTCACTCGCGATGCTGCGGGGCACACCATGAAGCCGTACTATGTTATCCACATAAAGCTTTGCTAACTTCTCCACCGGATCATCCTTCCTATGCGGAATAAAATGCGACACCTTCGTTAATCGATCCACGATCACCAAATGGCGTCGTTCCCCTTTTTCGACCTTGGCAAACCGTGCACAAAGTCCATAGAGATGTCGTCGAATTTCCACTCCGGAATAGGCAAGGACTTAAGAAATCCTCCCGGCTTTTGGCACTCCGCCTTTACCAAGGCGCAGGTTTGGCACTTCGCTACGTATAGCGCCACATCCTTCTTTAAACTAGGCCATCAAAACAATTTCTTCACATCGCGGTACATCTTCGTGCTCCCCGGGTGAATCGAGTACTTGGTATGGTGTACCTCGTACAACAATTCCACCCGCAAATTGCCCACACTTGGGACGCACAGACGATCGTCTTTCCAAAGCAATCTGTCATCCATAATGAATTGGGAATTTGACTCATCCAGAGCTTCTACCATGAATTGCTTCATATGGACATCCAAATCCAACGCCTGTCGAATCCGATCAACCAGGTCATATTGGACTTCAGTCCAATTCCGTACTACTTCAGCACTTGGTTGCATATCCGCACAAACAATCTCCAACGCCTCCAACTCCCGCACCAACCGCTCATCATGCATCGATAGCCAGTTGGCTTGAGCTGGGGCTCGGTGATTCAACGCGTCCGCAACCGTATTGCCTTTACCAGGCACGTAGTGGATCTTGAATGTATAGTCCCCCGGGAACTCCATCCATCTACGCTGCCGCATATTCAGATCCTTCTGATCAATCAGATACTTCACGTTCTTGTGACCGGCGTAGAGATCCATTTTCACACCGTATACAATTATGCCTCCATAGCTTCAAGGAAAAACTCACGGCCATTAACAACAAGTCATGGACCGGATAGTTCCTCTCGTACACTTTTGCTGTCTCGAGCCATAAGCTATTATGCTTCCGTGTTGCAGTAGCACGCAACCCAAACCGCTACCCTAAGCATCATTATAAATCTCATAGCCTTCGGTTCCACTCGGCGAAGTCAGCACAGGCGCCGTGGTCAACCGACATTACAACTCCTCAAAAGCTCGCGCGCACTCCGACATCCAAGTAGTGAGAGGTAACGCTATCCGCGAGAAGTTCTCCACAAAGCGCCTATAATAGCCGGCAAGCCCCAGAAAACTCCGGACTTCCGCTACCGTAGCTAGCTCAGGCCACTCTCGTATCGCAACAATCTTCGTCGGATCCACTGCAATACCTTCCTCACTCACTACAAGACCGAGGACACCACTGAGGGTGACCAAAACTCGCACTTTGAGAACTTGGTATATGACTGATTCTTCCTTATCGTCTCCAAACCAAAAGAAGATGCTTGAAGTGATCTTCCTTACTCTGCGAGTACAACAGACTATCGTCGACGAAGACGATCACAGAATGGTACAAGTACTCCCGGAAGGTCCTGTTTATCAAATCCACGAACACTGACGGCGCATTAGTCAGTCCAAACGGCATGACCGTAAACTCGTAGCGCCCGTGTCCTGTACTGAACGTTATCTTAGGGATATCACTCTCCCTTATCTAATTTAGAGTACGTCGTTGACCCTACCAACTGATTACAAAGATCATCGATCCTTGGGATTGGGTACTTGCTCTTTTCCGTCAACTTGTTGACCTCCTGATAATTAATACGCAGCCTCAACCTTCCATCCTTCTTCTGAATAAAGAGGGTCGGTGCGCTCCAAGGCGAAGGACTTGGACGCGCATACCCTTGCTCCAACAACTCTTGCAGTTGAACTTTCAGCTCTGCCATTTCCTTAGGCGCTAGCCGATACGGAGATCGTGACACAGGCTTTGCACCTGGCACTAGCTCGATCGTAAAATCTATCTCCCGCTGAGGCGGGGAACACATCAGGGTATTCCGATACCACTGAAATACAAACCAACGCGGGCTTCGGCTTTGCAACCTCCACTAGTGTAAAGAATAGTTCTGCACCGGCACGAACCGCCTTCACCACCTGAAGAGCAGACATCAACGTCTTGCTCGACCCCTTTAAGCTCGTAAAAGTCGTTTCACGACTTGCACCCAGCTTGACTTCCTTACTACCGCAATCTACATGGGCCTGCTGCTCCGAGAGCCAGTCCATGCCAAATATGGCATCGAACTCCACTAACGGAAGTAAAGACGCCCGCAGGTCAAACTCCTGCTCCCCAATACGAATCTTAACATCGCAGATCCTAACCGCTCGCATCGAACACCCATTGGGCAACAACACATCCAACTTATCCTTCGCCATCGAAGAAGGGACTCCGATGCGTGATATAAATCCTTCGGACAAGAAGGAGTGTGAAGCTCCCTAAACGAATGGCGCTCTCGCAGATAAAGTAAAGTCGCAACAAGGCTTAGCACTAGTAGTTCTAAGCTAATATGCACAAGGGTGACAAGTATTTAAAGCAAAACTATCTTTAAACCATACCTGTCCTCACGACGGTGTACTTTCTCACGGACTTGGGACGTCCGCTCCAGCATTCTCGGGCAAAGTGCCCCGATTTTCCACAAGTGAAACATGCGCTCGGGGTTCGACCCGTAGTCACCCCAGAAGCACCAGCAGAGGGGGCTGGACCTGCAGTCCTAACCTTCTTATACCATTTTCGATATCCAGACTTTGAGGTGTTCGACACCTTGAATGCTATTTCCTTTGCACTGAAGTCCTTGACTGCTCCTGACATAGCTTTCTTGGCCTTCCTAGCACCTTTCCAATAGTCTCGGGCAAAGTGCCCTTTCTTTCCACAAGTAAAACATGTGTAAGTAGCTTTGCTAGTCGATGTTATAGCCCCTTTCTCCAGCATTCTGCCGGATGCAGCTCTTAAGGGGTTTGTATAGTTCGATGCCATGGTCGCTGGCATCGGGAGGGTTTTCCTCAAATCTGCCTCCAAAGATTTAGCTGATTCCACCAAGGCTCGGAATCCCAATAACTTTGGTCCTAGCAGTAGTACTCGTAATTCGGCACGCAGGCCACTATAAAACCTATCGACTGTAGTTTGCTCGTTATCCAACTCGAAGCATGGGCAACGACTTATCATAAGAAATGCTTGCAAATATTCCTCCACTGTGTGCACTCCCTGCACTAAATGCATATTCAGCTGCTGCTCCGATGGTCTACCAAAAGTCATCTGCTGCATCACGCCCACCGGCGTTGAAGCCGCAACAGGGGCGCAGGGTTGTACGTTTCCTCCAAGCTGTGCATCCGTCACAGCAAATACCGCTTCTACGATCCTTCTAACGGTTTCATACGAAGGAGGAGTCTCAAACACCTCACCAGGTGCACTATGCTCCTCAGAAACCGGACATTCTGGCGGTCCAGCACCGCTTCCGGTCACCTATAGTGGTACAAAACACCGTTAAGCGACCAAATAAAATTGCGAACAGCAATTATAGGAACACGCAGGTTCCTCAAACACGAGTATTTTCATTCCTAAGTGGACATTCATGGGTTCTTTTACCATTATAACGATGACGCACACAATGTGCTCACCACCCCTTAAAAAGAATTCGTCCACGAATTCAGATTAAGCCCAACCAAAACCAGTAGTCTGATACCAAATTGTAACACCCCCTATCCGTCGCATAGCATAAGGCAGTAGGTCCGGCCGGGGCCCGACGCCGTATGCCACAGACAGACCGGGTGGTTACTTATGGAAACCATCCAACCAATCTCAACGTCCTACACAGAGCATTCTAGCGGAAGCAGTTTATAAAATTTGTAAACAAGAACCCAGCATCAAAGCACGAATGTCCACTAATACAAAATAGGAATGTTATACAAAATACCCAAAACAAGCCTTAAGGCCTTACAAAATGTTTCACTTGAATATTACATGTTTTACAAACCACGGCACGCAGGCCGGTCATACATGATTAAAACAGTAAACACTTTCATTTGGGCCTTCGAGGGCCAGCTTCGCAAAAAGGGCTTTAGCCCGCTATTGACCGCTTGATCCAGCTGCACCTGCAAGCAACAAAACCACCACACGGTGGAAAAAACAAGGCAACGGTCAGCAATGCTGACCAAATTATAACGATCCCGCCCCCAACTCGGGGCGGCGATGCTCCTTCCCTGCATTTCATTAGCATAAGCGAGCAATGTATAACAATAGCCATTTCATCACAGACGTTGGCTCGCACGGCCACACGCCCCATGCACTCAGGGCACATTCTCGATGAACTGGTCGATGTCACGTCAATTAAAGCCATTAACATTCCGGAATCACCACCGCCACTTAGACGGCCAAACCTATGAGCAATTTGTCTTCTTGGCATGGGTCACGTCAATTTAAGCCATTGACCGCCGAAGACTCACATCTATGCCAACGTCAAGTGCCACGTTACCTTAGGTCTCTTTAACCGAACGACATAGAGCGGGTACGGTTCCATCTAACCCGTGCTCACATCGCAACGACAATTTAAGCCATTTGCGCGGGTCAAACTTCCGCCGAGTCCCATTCTAGCACAAGTCACATAACTCGGTTATGTTCAAGTTGGCTCTCAGGCCACCAAGTTGGCAAGATCTCGTATCCGCCCAGTTTTCTGGGTGCACCTTTGGGTTACTCCCCAAGGCTCCCTGCTGCAATCTACCGCGTAGAAAACCCAAAAAACAACCAATAGCACGGAGTCTTCTCCGGCCTTATGCAATGCAACATCACCGATCCAGACTAACATGTCCGGGTAGGCTTCACACATCATGCCTATGTCCGTTCTCGCATACGGACGCTAAACAATGGGGACTTCACATATCTACCCAAAGGAACGCCTCCAACTCTCCGCAAACTCGCGAGAGCGGGCTTCCTATGCTAGGAAAGAGAGCTATTCGTGCTCAAGATGAGGATCGTTACCCTTGAGTTCCTCTTTGGCGCCATTGAAAAGTAATCGGATGGAAATCACCGCACTAGCTTTGCCTCCGTGGATCCGGAGTCGGCTTGCGATTCGGAGCTCCGAAGCTCCTCCAATGGCGGATCTAGCTCCTTCTTCCTCCCTTGGCTCTCCTCTCTCTCCAAGGATTTAGAAAGATGATAAGGTATGAAAAGTGAGGGTCTTCCAAGTCCACTCACGGGTATATCCTCTCAGGAACAACCCCCAGCCGTTGGATCTTCAGTTAAAGAAATGAACGGCTTCGATTCGGGGCTGAAATGCCCAATCTAGACCGAACACGGCCTGGCACACGCCCGTGTCCAGGGCCGTGTGCCGCATTCGCCGTCAAAATCAAATCGCCTGGAACCTCACACGGGTATCAAACACGCCCGTGTTCGAGCTGACACGCCCGTGTTCCACCGGACACGGCCGTGTAGCCGGCCGTGTACCCCATGATTTTTCCCCAAAATCAACCCGAGCACTGCACGGGTTCTAGGACACGCCCGTGTCCTTGCCCGTATCACCTTGACATGCCTATGCCCCAGGCCGTGTACACGGGACACTTCGTCAAGTGAAGATCGATGACTTGATGACACGGCCTTGGACACGCCCGTGTCCTAGGCCGTGTGCCTTGTCTCGACGATCGTCGAGACATTCTCGTCGACTCCCCGGGTCGATCGTCGACACGGGTCGACACGCCCTGCGACACGCCCGTGTCGCAGGCCGTGTGCCCACTCTCGCCGAATCGTCGAGTAAATCTCGACGACTTCGCGGCTAAGTGTCGACACGGGTAGACACGCCCTGCGACACGCCCGTGTCGCAGGTCGTGTGCCCACTCTCGACGAATCGTCGAGTAAATCTCGACGTCTTCGCGGCTAAGTGTCGACACACGCTTGACACGCCCTGGGACACGCCCGTGTCCCAGGCTGTGTGCCTGCTGCCAGAACCCAAACTGGCCCAAAATGTCCCCCCTTTTGCTCCTTTGAGTTTCGGGGCATTACATAAGCGGTGGCAAATCCCGAGATCAAAGTGTCGTACCCTGGAAAAACAACTACCGAAAGAAATGGGGTAAGAGATCCAAGTCTTCTACACAGGCTCCCTCAACTGTTGCGTCTAGAGCAACTTCTAGACAAGACGCTTGTGCTTGTTATACTTGTGGTAAGGTGGGTCATCTATCTCGTGACTGTCGGGTTGGTCCGCCAAAGGTTGAGAAGAAGACCGGAGCGTCTTATGCAGAAAAGGGAAAGGCAATGGTGGAGTCCTCTGTGTCCCAGGCGCAACCTCGAGTATATAATCTTGGCCAACAGGAGGCCATAAAGCAAAGTGATGTCGTCACAGGTACGAGTTAAGATACTTTGTTGTTGCTTTTGATACTTTGTGTGTAGATTGTGTATGATGTGTTAATATTAGGCTTTGTCCTGATTCGGGACTATCCGGAGAGAGCACTGTTTGATACGAGTGCTTCACATTCATTTCTATCTGTGGACTTCCTGTCACGGATCGGAGTGCCGATTCGTATGCCGGCTGATAGTGTGGAGGTTTTATTACCAAAGGATGTGTGATGCTTGCGAATAGGACTTGCTTTGTGGAGGTACGGATAGGAATTCGGGATTTCGGTTTGGACACATTTGTGCTGCCGATATCAGAATTTGATGTGATCTTTAGTATGGACTGGCTCTCGAAGCAACGTGCCTTTATTGATTTAAATCAAAGGAGATTACACTGGGACAGGATACCGAGCAAGAGACAAAGTTCGCTGGCATACTAGGATCAAGAAAATTATTGATGCATGCTCTCCAAGTCGTCGAAGCTGTTTGGAAGGGCACGTAGGTATTCTTCATACTTATTACGGCTGTTGAGCCAAAAGTCAATGCGAGTGATGTTCTGATTATTTCGGAGTTTGTTGATGTGTTTCCGAAGGAGCTTCCGAGATTACCATCCCAGCGGCAGATTGACTTCTCTATTGAGTTAGTGTCATGTGCAAAACCTATGACACGCTCGCCATATCGTGTAGTGCCAAAGGACCTGGTGCAAAACCTAAGAGTTGTTGGAACAGGGATATATACGCCCAAGTATGTCCCCATGGAGCGCACATGTTCTCTTTGTGAAAAAGAAGGACGGTAGTCTACAGTTGTGCATTGACTATCGCGAATTGAATAAGCTGACGGAGAAAAACAAGTATCCAATACCTCGAATTGATGACTTGTTTGATCAGCTAGTGGGATCAATCGTCTATTCTAAACTGGACTTAAAATCTGGTTTCTACCAGTTGAGGATTCTTTAAGGTGACATTCCCAAGACAACGTTTGGAACCTCACTACGGTCATTACGAGTTCACTGTAATGTCGTTTGGGCTAACAAATGCGAGATCTGTGTTCATGGACCTAATGCACTGAACATTTCAAGAGTACTTGGACTTGCTTGTAATCGTCTTCATTGATGATATTCTACTTTACTCTCAGTCAGAAGAAGATCATGTGAACCATTTACGGATGGTGTTGTATACCCTGAGGAGCAATAAGCTCTACGCCAAGTTCTCAAAGTGTGAATTTTGGGTGTCGTCAGTGGCTTTTCTTCGCCATGTGGTGAGTGGAGAGGGCATTGCGGTGGATCCGTCAAAGATAAGAGTCATATGAGAGTGGCTGGAGTTGTCTTTTGTGGCCGAAGTCATGTGTTTCTTTGGACTGGCGGGCTACTACAGACGTTTCGTCGAAAACTTCTCACGGATTGCTTTACCTCTAACCACACTAACGAGGAAGGATCAAAAGTTTGTTTAGACGCCAGAGTACGTGCGAGCTTTTGTAGAGCTAAAGAGTCTCCTGACCTCGTGCCAATCTTGACGTCGCCATATGGTTTAGAAGGCTTTGAAATCTATAGTGATGCATCAGGGAGTGGCTTGGGCTGCGTTCTTCCTCAGTTGGAAAGATGATTACTTATGGCTCACGTCAGTTGAAAGTGCATGAGCGGAACTATCCCATCCACGACTTGGAGTTGGTAGCGTTGATTTTTGCACTTAAACTGTGCCGTCATTATTTATATGGAGTGAAGGTGGATATATTCACGGACCATAAGAGCCTAAAGTATTTATTGGATCAGAAGGATCTCAATATGCGACAACGTAGGTGGATGGAGTTCCTCGGGTAATACACCTTCCAGATTCATTATACTCCAGGGAAGGGAAACATCATCGCAGTTGTCATGAGTCGTAGGACTCTGACAAGAGCAACATGGTTGCAGATGCATGATGAGCGTCTGACTGGGAGTTGGAAGCTTTAGAGATTTCTTCTGTTGACAAGAATTCCACAGCAAATGCATGCTTGAACTGGACGAATGTACAATATGACCTTGCGGACAGGGTTCGGCGAGCAACGAAACTTGATGGCAATTTGCAACGATATGCAGTGGATGGGTCAAAAGGACAATTCTCCTGCGATGACGGCCTTTTGCGAAAAGATGATCGTTTGTGCGTCCCGAATATGGGCAAGCTAAGAGATGAATTGATGTATGAAGCTCACTTCACGAAGTATTCAATTCACCCAGGGAGCACAAAAATGTATAAAGACATGAAGAAGCTATTCTGGTGGTCGGGCATGAAGAAATACATAGCACTTTATCACAACCCGCATTTTTCACCGCCAATAAAGATATATCATAGTAAGGGAAAAATGCACGTCATGATGTCACGCTGCAGGGGATAACTGCGGACGCTCAGGCAAAACTCCAACTTAACCATGAAGAAAGATTCTTTAAGTTGTTTAGTGGTAAAATCAGTTTAAGTGTAGTAGTTAGTCGTATCCCTCGGCTTAAGGGCTCATCTAGTCCACAAGAAAAGTAATTAAACGCTGCGGAAAGTACTTCTTTTACAAGATTAGACACCCTACATGAGCTTAAAGGTTCCCAGAGGACACCTCAGGGTATGCAAGTTCTAAATTTATAATAACTATAAAAGTAGGTTTTTTATGGTCGCTAAATATAGTGATTTAACCTTTTGAAAACGTGTAATGCATGAGGTAATGGTAGTAGTTTTTATACTTGAAAATAACTATCATGCAATCCTAACATAAAACATCCCAAAGAGCAAGTAATCCACATCCACAGAAAGAAAACTAAGCAGCTAGCAAGTATCCAAAAAGAACAACGGTCATATGGGTGTCAACAACTAACATGAACCCACATAAATCCAAGTATGTCTGAACTAGTAAAGCAAAATAATAAACATCTACCTCGCTATGGAGAGGCAACAACCACGGCCAACACTGCCGCTCAAGCACTCCAAAACCAGCACCGAACTCAGCTACAGCTCTAAACCTGAGGCATTCCAAAGAAAGAACACCTCAGCAAAAAGGTACAAGTGATGGCAGAAAGTAAGCCAGAAGTAATCAAAGTCAAGGGGTACCAACCCAAGACCAAAAGAAAAATACTTAATTAAGGTACAATAGTAAGGTATAAAAGTAAAAAAGGGAACACTTACATGAAATGTCACATAAAATAATAACACCCCAAATGCACAAGACCATAAAGGGAAAAGGGTCAAGATTAAGTCATCAAGAAGAGGAACAAACCCCTACGAGCCACCTGTGGTCAACTCCACCAAAAACCAAAACGGGCGTGGTGGCCAAACAAAGACAATTCATCCGTCTAAAAGCGGGGGAGACTGGATACTCCACCATACACCGTAAATGCCCAAAAACCTGGTAGTGCCCCACAAAGTGCTAATAGGGAGATCAAATGTTGCGGCGGTGGATTCACCCACTAATAACACAAGCAATAAAGAAAAACCCAGAAGGAAAACCCTGTAACGATCCGGGTTTAGAGCTCAGAGGCACACCACAACCCAGTAGGGTCCTGGCGGCTTGTCTCGCCGCACGGCATCGCCACGAAGAAAAACCATGATCGAAATCTCAAGTCGACAATGGCACATCAGATTCTATTGGACAATTCTAGAATTGAAACAGTTGATCAACCTTTAGGAAGAATTTACAATCCTAAATAACTCTAACACATTCTACATGAAAGTTATGGACGATAAGAAGAGTGATAAGTAATCTGATCATCAAAACATATAGCACTTTCAAGGTTAGGTAACAAAATCATGAACTTGGAAACTGTAATGGAAATTAGACAGGAGATCTTGACATAACTTAAATTCAGTAGTTATTGAACTATTATGATGACAAGAAATTAGAAATTCCTATAAAATTAGAGTGAAGAAGGGAAGTGAAAAAAAGGAAACCATCACTTGCCTTGATTTTACCGTAGAAAGACGTCCAAATCACTCATTGACGTATATCAGGGACAAAGAAGATGAGGTAAGTCGAAATCTAACAAGAACGGCCAAAAATAAGAGTTAGGGCCGAAAACCCTAGCGAGAAAATCTGAAGGAAAGGGGGAGATTTTACCATGATGGCGTAGCTCTCGTTGAGAGCTTTTCGGATCTATATTTGGTTGAATATTTCGAGCACTGGAGCACCGTCGGCGGCCACCGAAAGAATCACAAAAAACTCATTCTCTCTCTCTCTCTCACACGCCGCTCTGGTTTGTAAGATGAACATGAATTCGGTCCAAAGTGAAGGAGGAGAGAGAAGATAAGTATATATACGAAGGGTATTATTAGGTTAATCAGTACTTAAGCAAAATAAACCTGGATCGGGTGAACCAGACAACTCGAGAAGAGGTGCGGGGGATCTCGAGAACAAGCAGACAGTTCTCGAGGACTAGAAGGCAGTTCTCGAGAATAGCATACAATGCTCGAGAACTAGAAGGCAGTTCTCGAGAAAAGCAAACAGTTCTTGAGAACTAGAAGGTAGTTCCCGAGAACAGCAAACAGTTCTCGAGAACTAGAAGGAAGTTCTCGAGAGCAGCAATGGCATCTCGACAACAAAGAACCACCCATCGAGAACAGAAGGTATCTCGAGAATAGAAATTAGTTTTCGACAACAGACGGACACCTCTCGGGAAAGAAAGACCATTCTTGAGTACAACAAGTCTTCTCGAGAACAATCTCTTAAGTACAAGGAGAAACACTTCTCGGAAACAAGCAAGAAGGAAAAAAATCATCTTGACGCATCGTCGAGCTCAGCTTGACGCTTTGTCGAGCTCCGCTAGACAATCGTCGAACACAAGGAAAACCCGATCGATGGTCAGATTCTTCATCATTAGATTCTGAGGCTGAAGCTGAAGCTGAAGCATATATATAGGACTATTGGCAACTGTAGAGGATGTAGAAGAGGCTGAATTCTTGAAGTGGTTGGATTCAGTAAATAAAATTGAAGAACCTTGTTGTAAAGGGCTGATGGCCTTGACAGAAGAAGATTAGTGTCAGGATCAGCCTGGACCTAGTAAGGTAAATAATTCTTCAATAGATTCTGATTACTATACTGGTTCAGAATCAGAAGAATCTACATCAAGAGATGTAGATGAATCTGAATCTGAAGGAGATGTTCATCAACTTATTAATGAATATGGTGACCTGCTGCAAGCACTTAAGAAAAGCAGAATTGTTAATAAAGCACAGGCCAAGGAAATTGTTGATCTTAAGCTGGCTGTATTAGATTCAAAAAAATTGCTGGATCTAAAGATGAATGAAGTAGCCAAACTAAAAAACATAATTGTTATTCAGATGGGTACTATTACATTCAAGAATGATCAAATCAATAGTTTGAAAGTCAAACTTCAGAAGGAAAAGGATCTGGTGGCTATGTTCTCTAAGCCAAAATCAGTTTTACCTTTAATTGATGACTTTATTCCTAAAAAGGGTAGGACTGGATTGGTCTTTGAGGGAAATGCAAGGGCTGCCAATTCCAAAAGAAAAGGCAAAACCCCAGTACAACCTCTATCCTTCAAACCCCCCATTTCCTTAAGAAAAGTATGGCAGCCAACTAATAGATATGATCATGATATCATACATGGATATGGTAAGCCTGAGATTCTAAATTACAAGGGTGTAGCTCCATCACTCAAGCAAAGAATTATTGTACCAACAGTGTTAAGAACAGCTGACAGCAATGCTGTTAAAACTGTACCTAAAAAGAGGTATAATAGATATTAGTGTTGGTGTTGTGGTAAGATAGGGCATTATGCCATGGATTGCTGGCACAACACCAGTGTCAGGAAGAATGCCAGCTTACCTGTGTGGAAGCTACTGGTAAGAATATCAAATTTCATTCTAACATGAACCTAGGACCCAATAAAAGTTGGGGTTCTAAGGTAAATTAATTTAATTTGCTGCAGGTGGGTCCAAGTTGCCATACTCATATATGGTACTTGGACAGTGGTTGTTCCAGGCACATGACTGGAACAAGAAGAATGTTAAAGGACTATACTCCCATAGAGAATGGACCCAAATTGATCTTTGGTGGATCAGAAAAAGGGGTCATAAAAGGGTTTGGTAATATTTCTTCCAGTTCTATAACAATCACTCAAGTGGTTTATGTAAAAGGTTTGAAACATAACTTGATAAGCATAAGTCAGCTGAGGGATCTTGGGTATGACATTTCATTTATTAAGAATGGATGTCAGATCAAAAGGATAAGTGATCAGAAGGTGATCTTGTTGTGTTATAGAAAAGGGAATGTTTATTGTTTAAATTTTGATTATGAAAACATGAACTCTCCTATATGTTTAGTTGCAGATGAGAAAGCATCTCAGTGTGTCCAATGACACAAGAGGCTAGCTTATCTGAATTATAAGACTATAGGTCAGCTCTATAGTCTAGAGTTAGTGAGGAATGGTCCTCAATTTAAGTGCATAAAATAGGGTATATGCTCAGCTTGTTAAAAAGGCAAGCAGACCAAATTCTCTTTTCATAGTCTTGATATCAAAGACTCTGTGAAGTGTTTGTACCTCTTGCATATGGATCTATTTAGTCTTATGCCAGTTCATAGTCTGGGTAGGAAAGTCTATACTTTTATGGTAGTAGATGACTATTCTATATATACATGGGTTTTCTTTTTGAGGCAGAAATCTGAAACCCCTACTGCCTTCCATAACTTTGTTAAACAAATTCAGAATGAATTTAACAATTCAGTGGTCAAAATCAGAAGTGACCATGGAACTGAATTTCAGTCTGAGTGTATGACAAGGTTTTGTGAAGAACTAGGGATTCATTAGGAATTCTCCTCACCTAGAACACCTCAGCAAAATGGAATTGCTGAAAAAAAGGATATAACTCTCATTGAGGCTGGTAGAACTCTACTCAGTGACACTTCACTCCCAGAATATTTCTGGGCTAGGCAATAAATACTGCTTGTCATGTTCTCAATAGAGCATCTATAACTAAGAACCACAAAAAGACTCCCTATGAGATTATGAAGGGCAGAAAACCAAACATATCCTACTTTAGGATCTTTGGTAGCAGGTGTTATGTACTTAACACTGGCAAGTCTCACCTAACTAAGTTTGCTGCCAAATCCCAAGATGAGATATTTGTTGGGTACAACAACAATAGTAAAGCATATAGGGTCTATAACTTGACTGTACAAGTTGTAGAAGAATCAGTTCATGTAGTGTTTGATGAATTTGAGCTAATTAACATTGAGTTGTCTAGCAATCCTTGTAGCTTAACAGGTTTAAAAGAAAGGTTGGACATGCTGACCATTAATGAAGATCAAACTGTAAGGTAGGATGTGGAAATTGATGGCTGCTGTCCAGGGGGAGTACAAGGTTCACAAGCTGACATTGAAGACAATGAAGTTCAGCCGGGTGAAGAAATTGAAGAAGTTCAAATTACTGATAGAATGCCTCCAGCAATAAGGAATCTAAAGGATCATCCTGCACACCAAATCATTGGTGATCCCAGACAAGGTGTGCAAACCAGAAGCAAACACATGAACACAATGCTTTGCTCAAGTTTCCTGTCATAGTTGGAACCAAAATGATTTGAAGAAGCCATACAAGACTCCAACTGGATTGATGCAATGCAGGAGGAGCTGAATCAATTCAAAAAGTGTAAAGTGTGGGAGCTTGTTCCAAAACCAAAGGATCATAACATCATTGAGACAAAGTGGATCTATAGGAACAAACTGGATGAAAATGGCATAATAGTGAAGAACAAAGCAAGACTGGTTGCCAAAGGTTATAGACAGGAAGAGGGCATTGACTTTGATCATACTTATGCCCCAGTGGCAAGGTTGGAAGCAATAAGGCTATTCCTTGCCTTTGTTGCTTTCCAAGGTTTCAAAGTATACCAAATGGATGTCAAGTCAGTTTTCCTAAATGGTAATTTGAAAGAAGAAGTTTATGTTCATCAGCCCTCAAGTTTTGTGATCCACTTTATCCTGATTTTGTTTATAAACTTAAGAAAGCTTTATATGGTTTGAAACAAGCCCCTAGGGCTTTGTATGAAACATTGTTGTTGGGTATTGTATCCACAACGTACCTGATTTGAAGAAGCCCCTGAACAAGGTAAGGTAAATAGACAATGTATTTGACAAAATATTTCAAGTTGTGCTTGCAGTTTTTCCACGCTAAGTGCACACCAATGTCAGGGTGCAGTAGGTCAATATACACGGGTCTGTACGACGTAAACCCTCGTTGAGCAGATCAGTGTGTTGGCCTATGTGTACTCTCTCTATTGGAGTGCACTTACTTTCAAGTACAGGGCTGTGTTTATGCAAGAGCAGACAAGGAGCAAGGATGAGTCAAAGAGCAGCTCAGAGGCGTAAGACGAAAAATCACCTAAGTAAGAATCGACGAGAATCACCAAGTGATTCTCGCCGATTCGGCGAGAATCACTAGTGATTCTCGCCGAATCGTCGAGAATCACTGGCTGATTCTCGCCGGCTAAATCAGAGTGCAATCAAGTCAAATTCGACGAGAATCACTTTGTGATTCTCGACGAATCGTCGAGAATCACTTTGTGATTCTCGCCGAATCGTCGAGAATCACCCTTGATTCTCGACGATTCGACGAGAATCACAGATGATTCTCGCCGATTTTGACTTGGGCGATTTTCTGGAACTCCCTGAACCGGGGTTAGGGTTTCTTCAGGTGGGACCCATAACGGTTATAATGGAGTATTTGACCGTATAAATATACGCGTATTTTGAACAGAGCAGATACACAGAAAGAAGCCGAGCGACGATCTTGACCTAAAATCGCGAAACTGCTCCGCCACCGCCGTCGCCGCTCGCGCTAGTTGGTCGCCGCTTTTGATCGCGATTCTTCCTGATCTTCCGGCGATAGAAGCTTAGCCAAGCTTAGAGTCTCACGTGTCTAACCGGAGATCTCTTGTCTCTTGATTTGTAGATCGGGAAACTTTTAACCATCCGAATCGATCGAGATGATTGATCCTAGTGTGACCATTGGTAGACCTAGCTAGCTTCGCTACGAAGTTTGGATCTCCAAAGTACAGCAGCCGCACATCGTTGTCGCCGCCGATCCCGTGAACCTAGCCGCCGCCCATCTTGCCGCCGCCGGTTCCGAGGAGATTCTCTCCAAGAGAGATCTAGGGTTGTGTACTCTTCGTGGACTTCAAGAACACGTCGTCAACGAAGAGGGACACCTTAGTCTTCAAACGTAGTTTGTATTTCTTGTACATTCTAGTTTTATTTTTGTTGTAAAGGAACGTTGGTTCCTAGTTGTAAGGGTTGGGTGCAACCCGTGTTGTGAGAGTGTTGACTCCTACGTGTGGAAGGGTTCCTTCCGATAGTGCAAGGATTGGATTTCAATCCTGTTGGTGAAGTGACCGAGTCGTCCCTTGTTGGGAGATAGGTCGAAGGGGGAAAGTGGATGTACCCAAATCGGGGAACCACTATAAATAGCTTGTGTATTTTGTTTGCTGTGCTGTTTTATTTTCGTGTGCAGGTACAAGTTTAATTCCGCAAAAACGCTGCACGTCACCTATTCCCCCCCCCCCCCCATAGGTGAAGATAGTTGACACTAGGTGGACTTTCAAGTGGTATCAGAGGCAGGTTGCTCATCAAAAAGGTTAACACCTTGAGTTGAATCCCGCCACCAGTGTCAAGAAGAAGGCAAACATCTACTATGGACGGGCTCAAGTTCACAGGCAAGATCCCAGTGTGCACCAGGCTCAACTTTCCTATCTGGAAGGAAAGGATCAGGTTCTACATGGAAGCAGTTGATCCTCGACTCTTCATGATCGTGGAGGAGGGACCTTATGTCCCCACTAAGGTCTCCACCATTGATCCTACCAAGAAAGTGCTGAAGAAACTTTCTGAAATGGACAAGGACAAGATGGTGCTAGTAGGACTTGACAAGAAGGCGCAGAACATTCTGGTCAGCGCGGTTGATGACTCAATGATGCAGAACTTCTGCAACTGCAGGACAGCAAAGGAGATCTGGCATTGCCTGATCATCCTAATGGAGAGCACTGATGAAGTGAGGGATGATCGTAGATCCCTCCTGAACCAGCAATATGAGGCCTTCAGACAAGGGCCTAAGGAAGAGATCGGAGTCACCTTCGAGAACTTCCTCAAGATTGTCAATGCCCTCAAGGATACGGAAGAGTGTTCACTAATGGTGAACTCAATGATAAATTCCTTAGGTCCCTTACTAAGGAATGGGACACAAAGATCTGCGCCATCCGAGAGTTTGGCAGACTTGCTGAAACAGACCCGCAAATTCTGTTTGGGAAGCTGATGTCCTATGAGCTTCAACTGAACACCAGGAAAGCTGAAGAAGAAGCAGAGAAGGTCGCAGCCAAAGAAAAGACTGTGGCTCTAAAAGCCAGTCACTCCAGACAAGGCAAGGGTGCGGTTTCATACCGTGCCAGGAAAAAGGATGAGGAGGAGGACTCCGAGCCATGCTCCTCCAGCTCAGAGCTGTCAGAGGAGGATTTCTCCCTCATCACCCGAGAGTTCAAGAAGTTCCTCAAGATGAGGAATCAAAGAAAGAAAGACGGCTCCTACTCCAGGCATCAGAAGAAAAAGTATTCTTCTGACAGGTATGCTTCTAAACCGAACAAACATCGCTCCTCTGACATTATTTGCTTGGGATGCAATAAGCCAGGACACGTCGTGGCCGACTGCTATCAAGGCAAGAGAGAAAAAGGGAAAGGAGAGGAGCACAAATCCTCTAGAGATAAGAAGAAAGAGCGGAGCTACATTGCCAAAAGGCCAAAGACACTGAGTGAGTCTGATTCCTCAGACTCCAGTGATGATTAGGAAGCCTACTTCGGGCTGGTGGGTCGCTCCGACTCAGAAGGAGAATGCCCCCCATTTACTGGGAAGGTAAAAGCTCACACCCCTCTCTCCGACTCTGAATCTGATCCTGAGTCTCAGGATGATGAACCTGAAGATAGCCTTTCGGCCCGTGAAGCGGAGCTCCTCGAGAAGTATGAGATTTTGCTCAACACTTTTGAGGAGTGCCGTAAGAGATTGAAGGCTGAGAAAAAGGAAGTGAAATTCCTTAAGGGTGAGTGTGTCTCCCTAAGGGAAGAGGTCACCAGTTTGATTTCTCACCGACAGGAGCACCTTGACCTAACTTCAAAGCATTCAGAGTCTCTCAAACTCCTTGATCTTAAGCAGGAGAAAGTCGACAAGTTGGAAGAACAACTTGCGGCAGAAAGGAAGATCGTCAAGAGCTTCTCTATGCCAAAAACTGTTCTTCCAGTAGTTGATACCTTCTCTGCTCAGGCCAAAGGAGCTGGCTTGGGGCATGTAGGGGTATCTGGTTCCTCATCCAGGAGAAACAGGAACCAGAGGAAGAATAAGGCCGCCAAGAAGGCCTCTGCTGATGAAAAGGGAAAGGCTCCGCTTAGTCCTGTTGCGTTCAGAAAGCTTAGCTTTCCTTGCAACCAACATGACTTTGAATCAACCTTTGGTCATCATTTCCGGCCCTCGGTTGCAAAGCCAAAGAGCCGATATGATGGTTGGACCTTTCCCCGGAACTTCGGTGAGAGTGCCTTCAAGGCACCTTATGAGAAAATCCACATGGGAAATTATGGTCAATTCTCTAGCGGCCATAATGGAAAGCAGGCACCAAGAGTCAAGCCTGTTATACAGACGAAACAGAAGGTGAAGAAGTCATGTGACTGTAATCACTATGAGGCCTCCACCTCCAGATCCAAGGCCCCGGCTGTACCCACCATTCCCTGGGTAAGGCAGGAGCCTAGGAAGAGGTACAACAGATTCGACTGTTGGTGTTGTGGCAAAGTCGGTCACTTTGCCGTGGATTGTTGGTTTAATCCAAGGTATCTCGAGACTCCCTATGTTAGCAATGCGAGGCCGACCACTCGTAGGGTTAACCAACCGAGGGGGAGTATGCTAACCAGGAATCTAGGACCCAAGTTCGATTGGGTTCCTAAGGGAAATTAATTTTGTTTTGCAGGAATGTCCAAAGGCCACCAAAACGCCGATCTGGTATTTGGACAGTGGATGCTCCCGGCATATGACTGGGACAAGAAGCCTGCTGCGTGATTACACTCCAGTCGAGAATGGACCCAAAGTCATCTTTGGAGGGTCAAATCGAGGAATCACCAGAGGTTACGGTATGATTTCCAACGGTATAATCTCTATCACCGACGTGGCTTATGTTGAAGGGTTAAACCATAACCTGATCAGTGTAAGTCAGTTATGTGACAAAGGTTATGACGTTAAGTTCTGCAAGGATAAATGTCTGATAATTTCACGTACCTCTTCTGAGACGGTATTATCAGGCATTAGGAGCAGAAATATCTTATGCTTAGATTTTCTCAGTTTAGATTCATCTACCCCCGTATGCCTTGTGGCAACAGGCAGTGCATCTCTTTGTGAACAATGGCACAAGAGATTGGCACATATTAATTTCAAAACAATTAGTATGCTATTTTTTAAAACTTAGTAAGGGATGCTCCCATTATCAAGTGCATCAAAGATAGCCCCTGTCCTGCATGCCAGATGGGCAAATAGACTCGGGCTACCTTTAAGAGCATTGCAGACAAAGACTCTTCCCGATGTCTTTACCTTCTACATATGGACATGTTTGGTCCAATGCAAGTTCATAGCTTGGGAGGCAAGTCCTATACGCTAGTGATAGTTGATGATCATTCTCGGTTTACATGGGTGTTCTTCTTAAAACGAAAGTCAGATATGTTTGACATCTTCACTAGTTTTGTCAAGCAGGTTCAGAATGAATTTAACTGCTCAGTGGTCAAAATCAGAAGTGACCATGGAACAGAATTCGAATCTGGTTCTATGACAGAGTTTTGTGAAGAACAAGGTATCTTTCATGAGTTTTCCTCCCCGCGCACTCCTCGGCAAAATGGAGTTGCGGAGAGGAGAAATAGAACTCTCATTGAAGCCTGCACGACAATGTTGAAAGATGCTTCTCTCCCAGAATACTTCTGGGCAGAGGCTGTCAATACAGCTTGTCATGTACAAAACCGAGCATTGATCAACAAGCATCATCGTAAGACGCCTTATGAGCTACTGAGAGGCAGGAAACCAACCATGTCCTACTTGAGGATCTTTGGTTGTCGATGCTATGTACTGAATAATGGGAAGTACCCGCGTACTAAATTTGGTGAAAAATGCTTCGAAGGCATATTCATGGGCTATAGTTCCCACAGTCGGGCATATAGGGTCTTCAATAAGAAAACCCTAGTGGTAGAAGAATCAATTAATGTTGTATTTGATGAAGGAAGTTTGCTTAACAGCAATTCTTCCAGTGGTATTCTTGAAGATGCAGGTGCACGACTTGAACAGCTGAGTCTCAATGAGACCGCTAAAGATGACACTCATAAGTATGTCAAAGTTTCCACCTCCATGTCATCTGGAAATGTTGAAGATCAAAATGAAACAAATCTCCTAGAAGATGGAGAAGCCCAAGAAGTAGTCGAAGCTCCGGACGCCAGACCTCTTGAACTCCGGCACGTGAGGGATCATCCTAGAGATCAGATCATCGGAGATCCTTGTGTCGGTGTCAGAACTCGAAGAGGTACTATTAACGAAGTTTTGCATCTTAGCTTCCTGTCACAGGTTGAGCCAAAGAAGTTCGACGAGGCGAACAAAGACGCGGCATGGATTTTGGCCATGCAAGATGAACTACATCAATTCGAACGATGCAACGTTTGGATGCTGGTTCCCAGACCACACAAGCAGAATGTGATTGGCACCAAGTGGATCTTCAGAAACAAACTGGATGAACATGGTGTCATCGTAAAGAACAAGGCCAGGCTGGTGGCTCAAGGTTACAGACAGGAGGAGCGGATTGACTTCGACCAGACCTTCGCACCAGTGGCAAGGCTCGAGGCAATCAGACTGTTCCTGGCGTATGCTTCGCACAAAGGATTCACAGTCTATCAAATGGATGTGAAATCAGCTTTCTTGAATGGAGACCTGAAGGAGGAAGTATACTTCGCTCAACCCCCAGGTTTTGTCAATCCTACTTATCTCAATCATGTATACTTCCTTAATAAAGCTCTATATGGTTTAAAACAAGCTCCGCGAGCTTGGTATGAGACTTTATCTAGTTTTCTTCTTGAGAACAAGTTCTCTAGAGGTAAAATAGATAAAACATTGTTTCTCAGGGAAGTCAAAGGCAAGATTTTGCTGGTGCAAATCTATGTCAATGACATAATATTCGGCTCAACGGACAACAATCTTTGCAAAACGTTTTCCAAACTTATGCAAGGAAAGTTTGAAATGAGCAGTATGGGAGAGCTAAAGTATTTCTTGGGACTTCAAGTGAAACAGTCTGAGGATGGAATCTTCATCTCCCAGACGAAGTTCACAAATGAAATCCTCAAGAAATTCGGCATGGATAGTGAAACCTCTATGAGGACTCCAATGGGATCCACTATATCTCTGGATAAGGATGAGAAAGGTAAACCTTTCGATGAAACCAAATACAGAAGCATCATTGGATCCCTGCTCTACCTTACTGCCAGTAGACCGGATATCATGTTCTCCACATGTGTCTGTGCCAGATATCAGGTGAACACTAAGGAATCTCACTATGTCGCTGCAAAGCGAATTCTAAGATACCTTAAAGGTACTCCCAATCTTGGCTTGCGGTACCCGAGAAACAATGATGTCGAGCTAATAGGTTTTTCAGATGCTGATTTTGCAGGGAGTAGGGATGACAGGAAAAGCACTTCCGGGACGTGTCAATTCCTTGGAAGAAGGCTTATCTCATGGAACAGCAAGAAGCAGAATTGTGTAGCTACCTCCACAGCAGAGTCTGAGTATATCTCGGCAGGAAGCTGTTGCGCACAACTCCTATGGATCAGAAACCTATTAGCCGACTACAACCTTTAGTTTAAGGAAGTACCAATGTACTGCGACTCCTCCAGTGCAATTGCAATTGCCAACAATCAGGTATCGCACAGCAGAACGAAGCATATTGAAGTGCGATACCACTTCATTCGGGAGCACGTGGAGAACAAGGACATCTCTCTCTGTTATGTCCCCACGGACAAGCAGATTGCAGATATATTCACAAAGCCCTTAGACGAGGCCAAGTTCAGTCTTTTCAAAACTGAATTGGGGATGCTAAACTATGAGGAATGAAGACTACAGAAGCTCCAGGCTCGTGCATCTAGGGGGAGCCTCTGCCAGGAACTCAAGCGAGAGCACAGGTGCAAGAACTGAGGGGGATCAAGGGGTCAAATGCAACAGACCCAGATTTGCAGAAGCCGAAAAGGGGGAGATTACCCTCTCGGCTAAGGCTAAGGTGGCTCCAAGTATGCTCCCAAGAAATTGGTATTGGTAATGAATAACTCACTCAACTCAATTTCAAGTTTATGATTTTCATTCCCATATGCTCTATTCACCTTAGCTTGTGGGGTTTAGGCTTCTTCAAATAGGGGGAGATTGTTGGGTATTGTATCCACAACGTACCTGATTTGAAGAAGCCCCGGAACAAGCTAAGGTAAATAGACAATGTATTTGACAAAATATTTCAAGTTGTGCTTGCAGTTTTTCCACGCTAAGTGCACACCAATGTCAGGGTGCAGTAGGTCAATATACACGGGTCTGCACGACGTAATCCCTCGTTGAGCAGATCAGTGTGTTGGCCTACGTGTACTCTCTCTATTGGAGTGCACTTACTTTCAAGTACAGGGCTGTGTTTATGCAAGAGCAGACAAGGAGCAAGGATGAGTCAAAGAGCAGCTCAGAGGCGTAAGATGAAAAATCATCTAAGTAAGAATCGACGAGAATCACCAAGTGATTCTCGCCGATTCGACTAGTGATTCTCGCCGAATCGTCGAGAATCACTGGCTGATTCTCGCCGGCTAAATCAGAGTTCAATCAAGTCAAATTCGACGAGAATCACTTTGTGATTCTCGACGAATCGTCGAGAATCACTTTGTGATTCTCGCCGAATCGTCGAGAATCACCCTTGATTCTCGACGATTCGACGAGAATCACAGGTGATTCTCGCCGATTTTGACTTCGGCGATTTTCTGGAACTCCCTGAACCAGACTTTGTCGCTGGCACTGTTTTGAACCGGGGTTAGGGTTTCTTCAGGTGGGACCCATAACGGTTATAATGGAGTATTTCACCGTATAAATATACGCGTATTTTGAACAGAGCAGATACACAGAAAGAAGCCGAGCGACGATCTTGACCTAAAATCACGAAACTGCTCCGCCGCTGCCGTCGCCGCTCGCGCTAGTTGGTCGCCGCTTTTGATCGCGATTCTTCCTGATCTTCCGACGACAGAAGCTTAGCCAAGCTTAAAGTCTCACGTGTCTAACCGGAGATCTCTTGTCTCTTGATTTGTAGATCGAGAAAATTTTCCCCATCCGAATCGATCGAGACGATTGATCCTAGTGTGACCGTTGGTAGACCTAGCTAGCTTCGCTACGAAGTTTGGATCTCCAAAGTACAGCAGCCGCACATCGTTGTCGCCACCGATCCCGTGAACCTCGCCGCCGCCCATCTTGCCGCCGCCGGTTCCGAGGAGATTCTCTCCAAGAGAGATCTAGGGTTGTGGACTCTTCGTGAACTTCAAGAACACGTCCTCAACGAAGAGGGACACCTTAGTCTCCAAACGTAGTTTGTATTTCTTGTACATTCTAGTTTTATTTTTGTTGTAAAGGAACGTTGGTTCCTAGTTGTAAGGGTTGGGTGCAACCCGTGTTGTGGGAGTGTTGACTCCTACCTGTGGAAGGGTTCCTTCCGATAGTGCAAGGATTGGATTTCAATCCTGTTGGTGAAGTGACCGAGTCGTCCCTTGTTGGGAGATAGGTCGAAGGGGGAAAGTGGATGTACCCAAATCGGGGAACCACTATAAATAGCTTGTGTATTTTGTTTGCTGTGCTGTTTTATTTTCGTGTGCAGGTACAAGTTTAATTCCGCAAAAACGCTGCACGTCACCTATTCCCCCCCCCCCCCATAGGTGAAGATAGTTGACACTAGGTGGACTTTCAATTGTCTACTTTCCTCATTGAAAATAAAATTTCAAGGGAGAAAATAGACAAGACTCTATTCCTTAGGGATTCAAAGGGCAAGATGATCCTAGTACAGATTTTTGTTGATGGCATAATCTTTGGATCTACAGAAAACAACCTTTGTAGGAAGTTTGCAAAACTTATGCAAGGGAAGTTTGAGATGAGCAGTATGGGTGACCTCAAATTCTTCTTGGGACTCCAAGTAAGACAGACTGATGAGGGCTTGTCCATATCACAGTCTAAGTTCACCAAGGAGTTAATTAAGAAATATGGTATGGAGGCATCCACTACCTTGAGAACTACAATGGGGACAAGTATGCCTTTAGGTAAAGATAATGCAGGAAAATCTGTAGATGAGTCTTTGTATAGAGGGATAATTGGCTCCCTCCTATACTTAACTATCAGTAGACCAGACATTTTGTATGTTATATATGTCTGTGCTAGGTACCAAGCAAGCCCTAAAGAATCTCATTATACTGCTATTAAAAGAATATTGAGATATCTTAAGGGCACACCTAATCTTGGTCTTTGGTACCCTAAGAATAGAGACTTTCTACTGACTGGTTTTCAGATGGAGACTTTGCAGGTTGCAAAGAAGATAGAAAGAGTACCACTGGAACATGTCAGTTTCTAGGTGGTAGACTTGTATCATGGACCAGTAAGAAGCAGACTAGTGTGGCAATTTCCACTACAGAGTCTGAGTATATTGCTGCAGGCAGCTGCTGTGCTCAGCTTCTATGGATTCAACATCAACTTGAAGACTATGGTCTCAAGGTAAGTAGGACTCCACTATTTTGTGATTCTACAAGTGTTATTTCTATTGCTAAAAACCATGTATCACATAGCAAAACAAAGCATATAGAAATTAGATTTCACTTCATTAGAGAGCATGTTGAAAAAGAAGATATTTGTTTGGAATTTGTCATCACAAATAATCAAATTGCTAACATGTTTACTAAACCACTAGATGAAACTAAGTTTAATTATTTCAAAATTGAATTAGGTATGTTAAATATAGAATAACTTAGTAATTCTGGCTAAGTAAGTCAATGTTGACATATAGTAGTTTATGTCGACACAAAAGGAAATCTGTGTCGACATATAATAGTTTGTGTCGACACTTAAGGTAAGTTGTGACGACACAACAAAATAGTGCTGAGATAGTGGTGTCGACACTCAGAGGTTGGTGTCGACACATATAAGTTCTATCATTTAGATAGTTGTGTCGACACATACAGAAGTCTGTGTCGACACACATATATTAGAGTCGACAAGTAAGAAATCTGCGTCGACACATCACAAATTGTGTCGACACATAGTGTTGTATGACTCTGTCGAGACATTAGAAGTCTGTATCGACACAATCTCTACTGTGTCGACACATTAAGTATTTATTATCCCGCCTTTTGGCCTTATATGTTGACAAACCTATAAATAGGTCACAGAACAATTTTGTCGACTAAGCTCTCAACATTTTCGAGACTGAAACCTTGAGTCGACAAACCTTCATCTCTCTTATTCTCAAATTTCTCATCATCAATGGTGCCAAAGTTGGAGACCAACATCAACGAAGGCTATGAGTTAGTTCGCAATGCTTTTGAAAGTGCGATGACTGAGATTCGAGATGTAATAACCCTAATCCAAGATAATGGTTTAGAATATCTAGTCTCCGAACCTACAAAGATCTGGAAGATAAAAATTCTTGAATTCTATACAAAATCAACCTTGGATTCAACTGGATTGAAGATTAAGTCATCAATTCAAGGCAGCAAGGTGAAAATTACCCAAAAGCGTCTAAGGAAAACACTTCAATTGCCCAGAACTCAAGAAGATGATGAAGTTACATCTTCAATGACCAAAGAAGCTCTTCAATGGTGTGGCATGGATCCCACCACTATGATTGAATCAGCAGTGCAAAGGAAAGGAATGAACTCACAAGGAAAGTTTCTCTCAGAAATAATGGGCAAAGTAATTCTCTGCAAACCAGGTGGACATGATAGGATCTCAGCCTATATGCTCAGCTTGATGACCAGAGTCATATTCAGAATAAAAACTAACTAGTCTGAGTAATTTTTGATAAGATCAAGGAAAGCCTAAAGAAACCTAATCTAGGTAGGATACGGAGTTTGTATCTGGCAATAAATATTCCTGAAGTGTTGAACCATACCACTGGATCTAGAATAAATCACATGATAAGGATGGATATGAAAATACTATCCAGGTTGGAAAGAGTTCTGACAAAGGATGGTTCAACACCACATAAACAACCACAACAGAAAAAGAAAAAGACAACACCCAGGAAGCCTGAATCTTCTAGTGATTCAAAAGAACAAATAATCTTTAGTTCATATGAAGAACAATAAGAATCTACAAGGAAATCATTTGCTCCTAATAATGTAGATGATAGTCAGATGCAGGGGGAGTTTATTTCAGAAAGCACCATCCCACTGGATCAAGATCAAGATGTGCCTCCTCTAGGGGGAGCCAATGAACTTTCCCTAGTTCAACAAGAAGTCTTGCCTCCAGAAAGTGCTCCAAAGAAAGAGAAAGCTGCCTTAGATAGTGAAACAGCCACTCAAACAATTCTTGAGGTAATTGGTGATATTAATCAATCAATACTAGATATTGAGCCAGATACATTAACTGTGCTTCTATTTGATGTTGAACAGACACATCATAACAACATCCTTGCATAGAATATATCAATGGATGATACATCTGCCTTAGATGATACTCCATTAAATGTTCAAGATACAAATATTCCTCCAGTTCAACTGCAACAAGAATTTACTCTTGAGGAATTATTCCCTGACTTACAAGAAGTAAGAATTGAGGAAGTTGTGTCAAGAACTGAGGGGGAGGAGCCAGGGACTCAGGGGGAGTTGCCAAGAGCTGATAAGGAGTTGGTCTCAAGTCCAAAGGACACAGTAAATCTAGAAAGTTCTTCAGAATCTGATGATGGAGAAGCACTAAGAGCAAAGAAGAGAAAAATGATGGTTTACAAGAAGAAAAGCTCAAATTATAAGAAAGATCTACAGACTGCCTCACAACCCTCAGCACCAACAGTTGATTTCAGTTCACTGTTGGTTGCTCTTCAAATTAAAATGGATGAGCAAAGAGTAGCCATGGAAAAATATATGGATGAAAGTCATAAGGATCTTCAGTTCTCATTGGCTCAAGATATAAAATCCATCAGATTTGAAGTAAAACAGAATAAGAAGGAGATGACAGATTGCTTTCATAAAGGAGGTAATGTTGTAGTTTTTCTGGCAAAACAACAACAAGAGGCAAGGACACAGATTGATGATATAGTGGTCAAGCAAGGCTATGTCCTAGAAATCAACTTAAAATGAATGATAATCTTACTGAATTACATAATGTGATTGTTACTGAATTAAAGAATAAAGCAACTGCATTAACTGAGGAAATAGCTAAAGAGAAGTCAGAGTTTGATAAGAAATTTCAAGAAGATTTATCCACTTTCCAATTTGCACTTCAAGCCTCTCAGAAGATTATATCTGCTCAGCTACAAATGTTTAAAGCCTATTATACAGAGGGAACCAATTATCTGGTTAATCAAATAAGGTTCCAAAAGAAGTATCTCAGGGATCATATTGAAAGAGAAGTCATAAAGGGGGAGAGGGTGATAGTCAATGCTAGCTCAGAGCATGCCAAATGGATCATAAATTCTGTTAGAGCAACTCTGGGATATCCACCCCTATGTGATGATGATAATACAGCTGAGTTAGGAATTCAAGCTACAGGAAATGAAGGAGGTCAGCAGGAGGTTGCTCAAATCATATACCCCCCTTCTAATTTTGAAGGAATTTAACAACTTGTTCAACAGATGTATAGCCATCCAGAGGCTAATAAGAATGTTATAATTGAGAAAGTTGAAATGTCAGAGGCAGCACTGAATAAAGACCAAGAAGCTCAACTCTCAAAGAAAAGATTTAGAGAGCAGGCTGAACTGAAGCCTGATTTTGAAAGATGGAGTCCAACCTCCAGAAATATAATACTCACTGCCTGGCAAGCAGTCAAAGACAAAATGCATGATAGAGAAAAGTGGTATTCTGAAGTTGAGTTGAATAAATATCTGCAAAGACAAGATGTTATTCAGCAGTTTAGAAGGGATCACAAGCCTGGGAGAATACCTGCTACAGCAGTAGAACCCAGTAAATACTTTCCTAAGCCTTTTCACTATTTTGAAAGGCAAAGAGTTAAGGCTGAAGAACTTAAGAAGAAGGATCTCAAAGGCAAGAAGTCGGCTGAAGATACTGAAGCTCCAGTACAAGCAAGGATTTAGTCTGGAAAAGGCATAGTGATCAAGGAGCCTGATCAGCCTTAGGATAGATTGACTAGATTATAAAATATTGTAATTTTCAGTTTTTAAACTCCATGTAATCTGTTGTCAACAAACAATTGTAAAGTTTTAAACAAAACAATGATTCATGCTTATTATTATTATATCATGTTCTGTGATGATATTATTTACTTGTTTTGTTTATATGTTTCCCTGTCTGTGAATGTTTTTATACATCATATTATTAATTTTATTATAAGTGATGTATATCATTGACTAAGGGTTATGACTTCTCCAAATAGGGGGAGATTGTTGGGTATATTGGAAAATGTGTACCAAATTTGGAGAAGACTCACCTAACTCAATGATATGCATCAAGTTGTATTTGATGTTGTGTTGAGTTATCATGTGCAAGTTAAGAAAATGGAAAGGAAAATTTTCTAAGTACAAGTGTCGAGACTTGGGAATGGCTGTGTCGACACCAAGGGCCAGATTGTGTCGACATCCAGAATTTGTGTCGACACACAGAAAATCTGTCGACAACGCTGTGTCGACACTAAGGGCCAGACTTGTGTCGACATTATCAAAAGCTGTGTCGATACACAGAGAAGCTGTCGACACACACTAGAATTCTGTCGACACCAACTTTGTTAAGACAAGGAGTGTTTGTGTCGACACACAGAACTTGTGTCGACACATTCCATAGAAGCTGTGTCGACAACAACAAGACTTGTGTCGACATATGGACTATGTATGTCGACAAATATGAAGAATTCAGTCGACAATCTCTGCTACTGAGTCAAAATTCAATGAAGGCTGAAGTAATACAAGTATATACTTGACCGCTGTCATTGCTGACATTGTTGTCACATCTGTCAGAGGTGACAGAAGACAGTTTAAACCGGAACAACCGGTTACCATGGATGAAGCCTATATATAGATGTGCTCTCTCAACAATCAGTGGGATGAACAACAACTATAAGAACAACACTTACAGAACAGAGAGAAGTTAATCAAGCCAATCAATTATAATCTCTAAAGGATTGAGAATCCAGAAGAAGAGAAAGAAACAGTCAATAGATTGTAGAGAGAAAAACAAGAAGAAGAGAAGTTCTCATCCAGTGAAGGCAGATTCTAAACAGTCTGCCTGAAGAATTCAGATCAAGTCTGAAGAAGAATTCAGATTAATTTCTGAAGGAAGCTAATTGAAGATCAACTCCAACATCAATAAGATCAACCCTACTGTGTTCAGATTCAAGAAGCTTTGAAGAAAGCTAAGTCAGGTTGATCCTTAAGAAATCAGTTCTATCAAGAACTGATCAAGAAGCCTTCAACCAATTCTCTCTGATTGAAGATATCAACAACTTTTAATCATTAATTTTTGTAGGATCTGTACTAGATCTGAGTGTAGGAGATTTACATCTCTGAGTTGTAAGCCTAAATTATAAAGGTTGAGGTAGGGCTGAGTGCCTGAGGTAGGGGAATCTGCTCCCTAAGTTGTAGGCCTATGAAAGAGGCTGAGGTAGGGCTGTTGCCTGAGTTGTAGAAGTGGGGTGTCACTCTGAGTTGTAGGCATGTGGAAGAGGCTGAGGTAGGGCTTGTGCCTGAGTTGTAGGATTGTGGATTCACTCTGAGTTGTAGGAACCATTTTTGGCTCTGAGCTGTAAGATCTGCGAATCTGAGAAGAAGGAAGGAAGTTAGGCTGAATCTAGTACACTACTAGATAGGGCAAGGGGGAAAGTGGATGTACCCATCATTTGGGAAACCACTATAAAATTGGTGTGCAATTTGTGAATGTTGTGTATGTGAATGTTGTGTTATACATTCTGTTGAATACATTGCTCAACTAGATAGAATTATCTGCCTAAGTTAGAAAAAGAATTGAACCTATTCACCCCACCCCCCCCCACCCCACCCCCTCTAGGTGTTTAGAACATCTTGAAACCAATTCTTTCAGATTACGTTTACTAGATTGCATCAAAAGGAGGATATAGATCTATTGCATCTTTATAGTAGAGCTATGAAGGGTGAGTTGCCAGAGTTTTCTATTGATGATATGGGAACCCTGAGATACCGTGGAAGGCTTTTCATTCCCGTTGTTAAGGATATTAGGTATCAGTTGTGTATGGAGGCACATGGTTCTAATGTGGCCTACCACCCCGGTTCGACCAAGATGTACTAGGATCTGAAATAGATTTTTGGTGGATGGGTATGAAGGGTGATATGGCAAGGTTTGTATCTGAATGTTTCACCTGTAAGCGAGTTAAGGCTGATCATGGAAGGCCTGGAGGCAAGTTAACACCTTTGTAGATCCCGAGTTGGAAATGGGAGAGTATCTCGATGGACTTTATTACTGGATTGCCGAGATCTCCCAGAGGGCATGACTCAGTTTGGGTGATTGTGGATAGACTAACGAAGAGTGGTCACTTCGTGCCGTTCAAGATTGACTACTCCATGAAGAAAATAGCTGAATTGTATTTGGACAAAGTCATCAGGTTGCATGGAGTACCTGTCAGTATTGTATCTGATCGAGACTCCAGGTTCACGTCCCGTTTCTGTAAGAGCTTGCAGGAGGGGTTGGGTCCGTACTTGAGGTATTCCACAGCCTACCATCCGCATACGAATGGACAAACGGAAAGAGTAAATCAGATCGTGGAGGACATGATTAGATGTTACATTTTGGACCACGGTGGAGCGTGGGATGAGCGTTTGAGGCTAATGGAGTTTGCCTACAATAATAGCTACCAGGAGAGCTTGCAAATGGCTCCATTTGAAGCTTTATATGGGAGACGTTGCAGGACTCCTTTATTTTAGGCTGATGTTGGTGAGAGACCATTGCTAGGTCCAGAAACCCTTGAAGAGATGGAAATTTCAGTTAGGCTCATCCGAAAGAAGCTTCGGGTAGCCTAGGAGCGCTACGAAAATTATGCCAATCGGCGCAGGACCAATTTGGAATTTGCCGTCGAGGATATGGTTTTCCTAAAAGTTTCCCCGATGTCTGGTGTGAAGCGATTTGGTAAAAATCATAAGTTGGACCCGAGATATGTGGGACCCTTCCGAATTATTGAGCGGATTGGTGTTTCAACTTATAGGCTGGACCTACTGGCAAATTTTCCCAGAGTGCACGATGTTTTCCATGTGAGTCAGCTATGGAAGTGCGTGTTGAGTGACAGGCAGGTTCTCGATGTTGTGCCCCAGTTGGAGCCAAACCTTTCTTTTATGGAAGTGCCTGTTCGTATTTTGGAGTCTCGGGATCGAGTGCTGCGGAGAAAGACAATCCCCATGGTCAAGGTTCTTTGGAGAAATCAAGACGTCGAGAGCGCGATGTGGGAATGGAGTCGGCGATGAGGAAATCTCATCCGCATCTTTTCCCTTAGTTTTGGTAAGTCTTCTTGTTTTTATGATGTTTGATTCTATCGTTTGGATTGGTTTTGGTGTTGTATTAAGTTTCGGGGCGAAACTTCCTTTTAGGGGGATCGACTGTAACACCCCCGATTTTTCTCGATGATTTTATTTTATTTGATATTGTCATATTTATGACATCGGGGCATTACCCCTTTTACGTCATGTTGTCGGCGCTGCACCGTTAGTGCGTTTTCTCGTCTGTTTGCTCTAATTGACCAGATTTTTGGGATTTTCGTCGAAACTGAAAGTTTTCGAGTGGATAAGTTAAGTTTTGTGGTTTTGATTTCGCCATTAAATTTGTAGTGTTAGTGTTCGCCTTCGGTGCAAGTTTCGTTTAATTTGGCGCTCGTTTGGTCTTCCGTTCTGAGTCTTCTCGAGTAGTTATGGCTCTACTCGAATAGCCCGTTTCAGATTTTGCTCGGATGCTGTTTTGAGGGCCAAAACGCGTCGTATCAAAAAATAGTTAACATGATATTTGTTCGTCTCGATGAGATCTACAACTCTCATGTTGACCACTTTTCAATTTGAGGCCGTTTTGAACCCCTAATTTCGTTTTTTCTGCTGGAACTCGAGTGGTGAGCTATTACTCGAGTATATGCTGCTACTACTCGAGTAATACATGTTTTAACTCGAGTAATGAGGCTTTACTCGAGTATATTATGCTACTACTCGAGTGAGTATGCTGTTACTCGAGTAGGTATGTTGTTACACGTGTAGGTATGCTGCTACTCGAGTAGATATGTTGGAACTCGAGTGGTTCATGCTGCCACTCGAGTAGGCTGTTTCTGTCTGCATTCAGACACTATTTTGAGGGTCAAAACGGAGACTTATCAAAAAATGGTTACCATTAAATTTGTTCGTCTCGCCGAGATCTACAACTTTCATGTTGACCATGTTTTGATTTGAAGTCGTTTTGAACCCCTAATTTCATTGTTTCTGCTAGAACTCGAGTGGTGAGCTGCTACTCGAGTATATGCTGCTACTACTCGAGTAATACATGTTTTAACTCGAGTAATGAGCCTCTACTAGAGTATATTATGCTACTACTCGAGTAGGTATGCTGTTACTCGAGTAGGTATGCTACTACTCGAGTAGATAAGTTGGAACTCGAGTGGTTCATGCTGCCACTCGAGTAGGCCATTTCTATTGACGTTCGGGCGCCGATTTGAGGGTCAAAACGCCGTCATATCAAAAAATGGTTAACATGAAATTTGTTCTCTCGACGAGATCTACAACTTTCATGTTGAGCACATTTTGATTTGAACTCGTTTTGAACTCCTAATATCATTTTCCGTGCACCCGCTCGTAAATAGTACGTTTTCAGACAAAAATTTTCATAAATACCTATATATATACATATACTTAGAATTATAACCGGCCCCACTCGTTATTTAGGACTTCTTCTTCACTGAACCTAACCAGATCTGAAGAAACGTGAGGACAGTGATGGCGGAGCGTGAGATTTTGTGAACCTTCTGGTCGCCGCCGACGGAGTTCCGGTGCTCGAAATCTTCATTCGTGCATAGATTTGAAAAGCTCTCGTCGAGATCTACATCGCCGGGGTATTTTTTTTCCATTTCATGAGATTTCTCGTTAGGATTTTTTGGCCCTAACTTCTATTTCGTCCACTCTTGTCCAGATTTCGGCTTCTCTCGTCTACCTTAGTCCCGATCTGCGACGAGTGTGATTTGGAGGCTTTCTTTGATAAAGTCAAGGCAAGTGGCTCTTTTCCTTTCCTTTTCCTTAAGTTCTTATAGTAAGATTTTCACATTATATTAATGTTCTTGTTTCCTTTAGATTATAAGATGTTTTAATTTTTTTTAGGGCTTACGCTTAGGAAAAATTTTTCGACGTCGTTGAGCGTAGGATGCGTTGCGCTTAGTATAGGTCGATTGTAAGTCATGGTCTTTGATTTAGTGTTGTAATACTTAGGTGTTGTGCCAATTTTGAGATGATGATGTTGGGGGTAGGAGTGTTGGTTGTCATTAGCATACCACCCAACCGGGAGGCCCCTTCCTTCTGTGGATCATCACAGTGGGGGTATGCTTAGTTTCTCCTTTCTTGGACTGCTGGGTTCTGGTTGGCCCGGTTTGGCCATGGTTGTGGACCACAGTACCGATTGTGAGACGGTTGAGGATCCGGAGTTGGGCTTAGGGTGCTTGAGGTTGTCGCCCTCTCCGGCCTGCAACGCAGTCATATCACGTGTTGATGATCCACCCTCTTCCGAGCTGCATTGTGATCAGTTGTTTTTTTTGTGGTTTATGCCACAGTTTTGCTAAATTTTGCTGGTTGTGCCCAGACTTGTTCACCTTCGCACTTGGTGCATTCTTTTTAAATTTAGAGGTTATTATAATGGCTAACCTTCCTCTATATATTCTATTTGGCTAATTGTTGTTGTTTTCTTTTGCATTCTTCCTCCTTTGGTTGGGTTTGGTACACCCTCCTTGTTTTGGCTTACTCACTTGCTTACCTATTCTTTTGCCACTTGTTTTTTTTGTTCTGCTTGCTGAGGTGTTCTTCTCTTGAATGCCTCAGGTTCAGGGCTCTAGCCGGTGGTGCGGCTGAGCAGTTTTGTTGTTGGGATTGCTGAGGATGCCTCGAGGTTGTGAGGTAGCTTTTGTTCTTTTGTAGCATGCTTCAGACTTGTGAAATTTTAGTGTGTTCGTGTCAGGTGTTTGACGCCCATTGATTGTTTATTGTCGTTCTTGGATATTTGGCTAGTTGCTAGTGTCTACTTTTGTGTTAGTAGTTCTTGCTCTCTGGGAAAGATTTATGCTAGGATGCCTATAGGTATTTTCAACTATAAAACCAACTAATATTACTATAACATGTGCATCATGTTTTAAAACTCTAAATCACTATATTTAAATACCGTACAAACTACTTCGATATTATTACTATAAATTTAGGGTAATACATGCCATGAGTTTTTTTTTGGGATGCTAAACTCATGTAGGATGTCTAACCTGTTTACTATAGTACTTTCCGCTACGTTTAATTACTTTCCTTCTGGTGGACATGTGAGCCACTAAGCCGAGGGATACAACTAATTGCCTAACTTAAAATAAACTCCTTCAATAAAACATTTAAATCACATTTTTGTATTGAGTCGGAGTGTTGCCTGAGCGTCTGCAGTTATCCCCTACTGACGTGGCATCATGACGCGCATTTTTCCCTTATTCTTATATTTCGTCGTTGTGGTGAAAATGTGGGTTGTGACACCAGAGGACACCTCAGGGTATGCAAGTTCTAAATTTATCATAGCAATAAAAGTAGGTTTTTTTATGGTTGCTAAATATAGTGATTTAACCTTTTGAAAACGTGCAATACATGAGTTAATAGTAGTAGTTTTTATACTTGAAAATAACTACCATGTAATCCTAACATAAAACGTCCTAGAGAGCAAGTAATCAAAATCCACAGAAAGAAAACTAAGCAGCTAGCAAGTATCCAAAAAGAATAACAGTCCTATGGGCGTCAACAAATGACACGAACCCACATAAATCCAAATATGTCTGAACTTGTAAAGCAAAATAATCAACAATCTACCTCGCTATGGCGAGGAAACAACCACGACCAACACTCCTGCTCAAGCACTCCAAAACCAGCACCGAACTTAGCTACAGCTCTAAACCTGAGGCATTCCAAAGACAGAACACCTCAGCAAGAAGGCACAAGTGATGGCAGAAAGTAAGACAAAAATAATCAAAGTCAAGCGGTACCAACCCAAGACCAAAGAAAAAATACTTAATTAAGGTACAACAATAAGGTACAAAGGTAAAAAAGGGAACACTTACGTGAAGTGTCACGTAAAACAACAGCACCCCAAATGCACAAGACCATAAGGGGATAAGGGTCAAGATTAAGTCATCAAGAAGAGGAACATATCCCTACTAGCCACCTGTGGTCAACTCCACCAAAAACCAAAACGGGCGGGGTGGCCAACCCCAAAGACAATTCATCCGTCTAAAAGCGGGGGAGACTGGATACTCCACCACACACCATAAATGCCCAAATAACCAGTAGAGCCCCACAAAGTTATAATAGAGAGATCAACCGTTACGGCAGTGGATTCACCTACTAATAACACGTGCAACAAAGAAAAACCTGGAAGGAAAACCCCGTAACGATCCGGGTTTAAAGCTTAGAGGCACACCACAACCCATTCGGGGCCTGGCGGCTTATATCGCCCCACGGCATCGCCATGAAGAAAACCATGATAGAAATCTCAAGTCGACAATGGCACATCGGATTCTACTGGACAATTCTAGAATTGAAACGGTTGATCAACCTTTAGGAAGAATTTACAATCCTAAATAACTCTAACGCACTCTACATGAAAGTTACGGACGGTAAGAAGAGTGATAAGTAATCTCATCATCAAAACATATATCACTTTCAAGGTTAGGTAATAAAATCATGAACTTGGAAACTGTAATGGAAATTAGACAGGAGATTTTGACATAACTTAAATTCAGTAGTTATTGAACAATTATGATGACAAGAAAATAGAAATTCCTACAAAATTAGAGTGAAGAAGGGAAGTGAAAAAAAGGAAACCATCACTTGCCTTGATTTTACCAGAGGAAGACGTCCAAATCACTCCTTGACGTAGATCGGGGACAAAGAAGATGAGGGATGTCGAAATCTAACAAGAACAACCAAAAACAAGAGTTATGGCCGAAAACCCTAGCGAGGAAATCTGAAGGAAAGAGGGAGATTTTACCACGATGGAGTAGCTCTCATTGAGAGCTTTCCGGATCTATATTCGGTTGAAGATTTAGAGCACCGGAGCACCGTCGGCGGCCACCGGAAGAATTGCAAAAAACTCTCTCTCTCTCTCTCTCACGCCGCTCTGGTTCGGAAGAATAACAGGAATTCGGTCCAAAGTGAAGGAGGAGAAAGAAGATAAGTATATATACTAAGGGTATTATTAGGTTAATCAGTACTTAAGCAAAACAAACCGGGATCCGGTGAACTGCACAACTCGAGAATAGGTAAGGGGATCTCGAGAACAAGCAGACAGTTTTCGAGGACTAGAAAGCAGTTCTCGAGAACAGCAGACAGTTCTCGAGAAATAGAAGGCATTTCTTGAGAACAACAAATAGTTCTCGAGAACTAGAAGACAGTTCCCGAGAACATCAAACAGTTCTCGAGAACTAGAAGGCAGTTCTCGAGAACAACAATGGCATCTCGAGAACAAAGAACCGCCCCTCGAGAATAGAAGGTATCTCGAGAACAGAAAGTAGTTCTCGAGAATAAAAGGACACCTCTCGGGAAAGAAAGACCATTCTCGAGTACAACATGTCTTCTCGAGAACAAGTTCTCTAGTACAAGGAGAAACACTTCTCGGAAACAAGCAGGAAGGAAAAAAAATCATCTTGACGCATCGTCGAGCTCAGCTCGATGCTTTGTCGAGCTCCGCTCGACGATCGTAGAACACAAGGAAAACCCAATCAACGAATTCAGTTCGAAATTCATCGAATGCAACTTAGTTCAACGATTTCCTCTCGGATTTCATCGAACTCAAAACCCAGAACAGCCCGACTCATAGCCGAGCTCAGCTCGACAATCGTCGAGTTCCGCTCGAAGATCGTCGACCTCCAATCGACACTTCGCCAAACACCAGTAGCGCCCCAAAACTATGCCACCCACCTCAGATCGACGAAAACCTTCCCAAAGGAGGGCTACCCGAGAATCAAAGCAACATAAGGCTTAAAATAATTTAAATAATTTATCATCTTCAAAATAGTTTGACAAGGAAGATAGGAGTTATAATCAGAGCCCAAATGCACATTGAATTTTAAACGAATTCAACAACGAAGACAACCCTAGAATCCAATGTACCATTCTTGAGACTCAATCACCAACTGCTCTTACAAGCAAGGAAATCACCACAAGGGTCCAAACACGCGCTGAGACTCCAAAATGCTCGGATCGCAACAAAACTAGACAAGACCAAGGCCTCAAAAACCTCATCCTTTAAATCAAGGAAAACATCCAATCCCAACAAGATTCCCATAATCTGGTCAATCAGAGCAAGCGGATACAAAAACGCACAAACGGTGCAGCGCCGACATTAAAATGAAAGAGTGTAACGCCCTGACGTCATAATTATGGCATCGACAAACCAAGTAATGACATCAAAAATGTGGGGGCATTACACACTTTACGTGGCTAAATGTCAGACCTGTGGCTTAGTGAAAGCTGAATTCCAGAAGCCTGGAAGATTCCTGAAGTCGCTACCTATTCCGGAATAGAAGTTTGATGATATTTCGATGGATTTCGTGCACGGTTTGCCGAGATCTCAAAGCTGTAATAATTCGGTTTGGGTGATCGTAGACCAGTTGACTAAAGTGGCTCACTTCATTCCAAACAAAAGGGACGATTTAGTGGAAGTCTTGGCTAAGCTTTGTGTTGAGAAAATAGTACGATTACACGTTGTTCCACGTAGCATCGTAAGTGCTCTAGATGGGCACTTTACTTTGAATGATTGGAGACTAATCCATCAATTGTTGGGGACAAAATTATAATTCAGTATGGACTTTCATCCACAAACGGATTGCCAAACTGAGAGAACCAACAGAATAATGGAGGACATGCTCCGAAAGTGCACCTTTGATTTCGAGAAGAGACTGGAAGATCGTCTCTATATGGTAGTGTTCGCCTACAATAATATCTATCAAGCTAGTCTAAGTATGGCGCCTTCTGAAGTTTTGTATGGTAGGAAGTGTCGTACACCGTTAGCATCGGCGGAAACAGGCGAATCTAAGTTGTATAGGCGTAAGGAAGTCGAAGAGGCTAATTCGACAATACACTCTATTCGAGAGAGGCTATTGATCGCCCAAGATCGGCAGGCAAAGTACAATAACGCCAAGCACCGAAACGTAGAGTTTGCGATTGGCGAATAAGTATACTTGAAAATCAAACCTTTCAAGGGCGTGTCCAGGATTCGGCACTTGAAAAAGTTAAGTCCGCGGTATCTTGGTCTGTTCGAAGTAGTGGAGCGAGTTGGAGAAGCTGCCTATCGGGTAGCTCTTTCGGCAGAATTGAGTGGATTTCATGATGTGTTCCACATATCAGTACTTCGAAAAGCCGTGAAGGATCCAGCTCAAGTGATTGCGAATGATCACGTAGCGGCCGAATTTGGGCTAACGGCGAAGCTTAGGCCCATTTGGATCGAGGATAAAGTGGTTAAGCAGTTATGGAAAAAGACAATCAGGATGGTCAAGGTCCGGTGGGACAACTGTGGCCATGAAGAACTAACATGGGAGCGGGAGCAGACCATGCATGCTGAATTTCTAGAATTATTTAGCTAAAATGTTGTAACATGTTTTTGGTAAAGAAATTGTGTTGTAACATATTTGTTACCGGTTGCTGCAAGTTGTATTAAATTTTGGGAGGAAATTTCTGTAAGGAGGGAATGGATGTAACATCCCCAAAAGGAGTTAGCGTTAACAAGCTTAAAGTCATCCTGAGCTCGACAAAAATCATCTAGCAGAGGTTGACGAAAGCGTCGAGCAGAGCTCGACAAAAATCGTCTAGCAGAGCTCGACGACAGTGTCGAGCAGAGCTCGATGAAAATCATTGAGTAGAGCTCGACGAAAATAGTGATGTCTGTTGTTATGGCCAGCTGGACGATTTCAGACTCCGTTCGACGAATTCTCTCATGTTCGACGATTTGCGTTCGATGAATGTGGTCTCATTCGCCAAACTGGCTACTCGTGTCAGGTGGCTGGTGGGCGGCCACTACACTGCGATTGACTTTTTCAGCTTCAACCCGAGCTGTTGCTTGTTTTGATGGGTCTATCGTATGGTTGGGATGTAATCCACAGCCACTTATGCAGAGGGATAGGAAGGAGGAAATCATTATTTCCTTTTCTATTCTCTCTCTTCCTAGTTCTGGAGCAGAAACCTCTTGGCTGGAGCTAGTGTTTGGGGTGAATCTTGTTGAAGTTGCTGGAGCAGAGTTTGTGGTTGAAAACAAGATCTGAAGCTAGATTCGTGAAGGGGAAAGTTAAGCGCTCAGTTCCATTTGCAGAGAAAAGCTTTGTCATCGCTTCGAAGAAAACTCCAAGGGTAACGATCTTCCTCCTTGGACATGTGAAGTCCTTAATTTAGCATATGCATGGATTTCCCCCACCAAAAGGTGGAATGTCGAGGGATTTCCATTGGGTTGATTCTTGAAATCACCAAGAAGTCTTGCATATAGATCCGAAAATGTGTAGTACATAATAGGAATATTGTGTGAAGCCCATCTAGACAGGTTGGTCTGAATTGGTGATGTTTTATTTTGCGCACCAGAGAAGACACCGCGTATAAATGAGTATTTTGTGGAGTCGATGGGTAGTGCCTGTGAAGTGGAGTAGTAGGAAGTACTGGAATGGAATTACAGGAAACTAACCTCGTAGTGCATGTGGTGTATGCTATAAAAGTCCAGTATTTCTGGCACTGCAGCTGACTGCAGGGTTTCCGGATAGTTGGTCCAGATATGGTTGAGGCTGGGTACAAAAAGGTATTTTGTCGCTAACATCAGGCGATAGTGGTTGTCGTTGGCGATAGCTCCTAGCTAACCTGTGATTGTGAAGACAGTTCTTCGGGGATGTTGTGGCTATTATAAGCTATGCACTCTTAAAGGCCGGTGAGACGAACAGACAATGGGATGCCGACCCGCGTCAGTCTATACATTGAACTAGCGATTTGAGCAACGGGTAAGGGCTGAACTGTATACGTGTTATGGTTGTCTAACTTGAGTGCCTAAGTTATTGGCTTCATTAGAATCACATAACGAGATTCTTAGGTTGTTCGCCATCAAGACTAAAGTCTCCGGTCGTGAACCGTGGAGCATGAATGCTCAAGATTTACCGTTGGGTCTGGGACCTGAGAATGGTGGTGGGACCCTAGTTTTTTAGTACACCGATAATGTGCCCTGAGTGCATGGAGCGTCGGGTCGTGCGGTCGACGTTTGTGATATATTGATTGTGCGTGAGAGCACATCTTGTGATATATCTTCTTGTGAAATGTTATGCCTGCAGGGAAGGAATACCACTGCCACGAAAAAGGGGTGGGGACGTTATAAATTAGTCAGCTGAACGTTGACCGTTGCTTTGTTTACCACCATTGCGGTCGATTTTCCCCATACAGGTGCTAGAGACCCGAGCGAAAAATATTGGGATGAAGCACTTGTTGTTGCTGCTTCTGCTGTACTGGCCCTCGAGGCCAAATAAATAAAAGTTTTACTTGTTTTCATGTGTGGCCGGCTTGTGTGTCGATGTCTGTAATCCACACTTGTAAAGGATAACTGTAAGGACTTAAGCCCAAACATTTGGTGTATGTTGTATACATTTCTTAGAGATATATATAAATGTGTTGTGTATATATAGTGGACATTCATGTTTATTGAGTTCAATATTAACCCCCTAATGCTTCCGTTAGAATGCTCTGAGTTAGGATGTGTGTACTAGTCTTTGATATTAACCTATAACCCCGTCGTCTGTTTGTGATCTATAGTGTGGGGCCCCGACCAGACCTTTTATTATTTGTCATGTAACGGATGGAAGTGTTACAGTAAGTCTGCCAGCTGTCCTCCAAATCTGGAATAATATTCAAAAATGAATATTTTCTTTCATATAATGCTACCGTCGCGTAGTAGGTAGGTAGCGCTCCGTGGTAGCCCTGTCTTGATGCACTCGACGCCTCAGTCTCAATGGTCTCAATGCTTGGGAGTGTTGAGTGAGTTACTGCGGTGCAGTACCAATCTAGCACCCGACGATAATCCTGTCTCGATATTGTCGATGTCTCTGACACAACGCTCTCAATGACTCTGGTCATTGAGTGATTTACCGCGGTGCGGTACCAAGCTAGCACCCAGAGGTAGTCCTGTTTCGAGAGCTTGTCAAATAATTCATCGAGCTAGACCAGGCAGTAGGACTAGTGCTGCGCATTAATTTCCCGAGCGCTTTGTCCAATTAATTCAGGCTACCGCTCGACGTTAGCTGCTACTGCTCGACGGTAAGTTCCTTAGGAGAGCTCCTTGTATTTCTTGGACCTGTAAACCTACACACTCTACCAAACACAAGATATAATCAAATACAACCTGGAGTTGATATTATCAAACTAAGGATATGTGAATTGTCGGCTCCAACAATTCCTAAATCTGCAAAATGCAATCTCAAATCTGCAAAATTTTCACTCAAAACTTCATGAAATCCAAACAAATCTTTCTTTATATGTTTTAATCCACGAATACTTAAGAAAAGAAACAAAAATACCTTGATATGGGGATTTTGTCGGCATCGAGTTCAGGTTTCGCTCGAGGTTTCACAAAAAATGATATACTCAATGCCTTCATTCCAAATCTGATGTTATTTATAATTTGGTGCTATTGTCGATCAGTGATATCCGATATCTCTTGGCAATAGCTCCAAATTGCTAAAAACTTACTCTGATCGGATCTAAATATTTGTATAATTGCCACTATTCTTTTAATCCAAATATTATTGTTTTATCTTGTTTAGTCATTGCACAATGTGTATTCACTTATATTGAGTTACCTCTAATATTGTTCACTTATTCAAGCTTTTAATATCATTCTCATTATACAATTTAACTAGTGTATTATAATTGTTCAATCATTTTCGCATGCCTCTAAGTATGAGAAATATTTTATTTATGATAATGCTCTCTCACACACTATTTTGAATATTTTCATGTGTTTACCTTTATTGCAGATATGAATTGTGTTTATTATACCATAACCACTAGAATTCCATAAACTCTTACTTTATCCTTGATTTCTTTCCGCAATTCAACTTTGATTACCATATATTGCCACAAGTGAATTTAGAGTCATTTGTCAGACCTAAAAATATTATATTGTCTAAACAAAAAAACAAAAACAAAAAAATTGGATGGCAAGGAACCTCCACCAAGCACTACTCACCCTCCTGATAAGTGTTCATAAGAATTGGGAGGTTGAGCACCTTGGAAAGAATTATAAACTGTCATGTGTAACCCCTATATGGATGTTCATTCAGTCTATGTGCTATGAATAGATCCGTACAAGTACGGATCTTTATGCATATTTCTATGTTATGTTTGTACTTTTCACTTGTTCATTTTTATACATATGTATTTTCATTTAATTCTCACATGTGCACTATATTACCATCTATAACATTTCTTCTCATGAGAATTGGACCAAAAATAATTCTAATTCTTATCTTCACTAGTGTATGTGTCCATGGTATAACTGGATGAATTTGACAATGTTTGTGTTCACTCGTATTCTCCGTTACTATGCATTGTTCCACATGTCCTACACTAGATATTCTAATTTTCATTTTCATATTTTGCTTCTGTAGGCACTCTATATTCACTATATAACCTCAACTTTACTTTTTCTCTTCTTTACATCACCTCTTCCGATCTCAAATTTCTTTTGATAATACCAAAAGGGGGAGAAATTTCTAAGAAACCATTTATTCTATATGATTCTCACAGCGGGAGACTTATAAACGTAACTTAAATTACTACCTAACTTAAATTACTACCTAGTAAATAAAATTTCTGAATGCTTCTATTTATGAGGAGTACACATGCAGGGGGAGAGTAATATCCAAGCGGAGTTTGTGCACACGCAAATGCTTAGTCTTGCTCATCACATTTTATAATGATCTATAGCTCATTCATGGTTTATTTCTAAGTGGATTTATTATTATCAAAAGGGGTAGATTGTTGGAGCTTGCATTCTGTACTTCTTGGTTTGCTAATAACAAATCTCATTTGTATTTGATCATAGTGTGTTCATGGTGTGCAGATATAATAGGTCTAACACTCTAATCATTTGGGCCTAGATTCAAGATTGAAAAGGTGATATCTCCTGGTGATATCCAGTATTGCCACCAGGCGATAGCTCAAGGGACAGTTACTGCATGATCTCTATAGTGTACAGTTATATACGATGTCACCCGACAATATCTATATCTCCTAGGCGATGGCTAACGATTGGCCACGATCGGACCATCCCGCAGAAACCTCATAATCATGAGACATGTGGCAGTCAGATATGATATCGCTGGCAGGCGATAGCCAGTATCGCTAGTGATAGCTATAAAGTATAAATTTGGCTCATTTTTGAATGGAGATTTTGACTTTCATAATCTGGAGTATTCATTCTCGTGCACCTTTTCCAGAGAGCTCCAACATCCAAAAAACACCATCTTGCCAAGAAGGTTTAAGAGCGAAAAAGTGATCACTCGTATGCGGCATCTCAAGCAACTTTTGTGAGGATCTGTCGTCATCTTCAGCACTTCATTTAGAGAGACTTTTTATTCTGAAAGTTATTCTTTGTACTTCTTCATTTCATCATTATAATCATTAGATGAAATCACCGCCTTGTGTGAGACAGCTTGTCTGTTGAGCTCCAACATTCAAAAAACTCCATCTTGCCAAGAAGGTTCGCGAGCGAAAAAGTGACGACTCATATGTGGCATATCAAGCAACATTTGCGAGGTTTCGTCGTCATCTTCAGCACTTAATTTAGATGGAGTTTTAATTCTGAAAGTTACTCTTTGTACTTCTTTATTTCATCGTTGTAATCGTTAGAGAAAATTACCGCCTTGTGTGTGGCATCTTGTCCAGAGAGCTCCAGCATCCAAAAAACTCCATCTTTCCAAGAAGGTTCAAGAGCGAAAAAAGTGACGACTGAAATACGACATCTCAAGCAACCTTTACGAGGATTCGTCATCATCTTCAACACTTCATTTAGAAGGAGTTTTATTCTAAAAGTTATTCTTCGTACTTCTTCATTTCATCATTATAATCATTAGAGGAAATCGTCAGCTTGTGTGTGCCATCTAAGTCCTTGCGTGGCTTAGGAGAAAATAGCCGCATTGTCCGCTCTAATCCTTATGTGACTTAGGGAGTTTTTGTCGCCTTGTGTACAGTGACTAGATCATGGTGAGATCTAGGGGAGACTAGTAGCAAGATCTAGGGAGAGATACGTTATAGCTGGCCGGTTCTTGGAAGAAAGACTAGTGAAATAAAAAGGAGTTTATATTTTTCTTAACCTTGATCACTAGCTTTATAGAGATTCATTGTTTTTTGTTTTTCACACTTATGAAATACAGTATAACCATTTGTATTCTTATGAATTTCTAAGTGTTTATGTTTCATTATGAAAAATTGGATTTGATTTCTATAATTATTTCACTAATTAGAATTGATTAAGATCCATATTTTGTTAACCCTTATTCACCCCCCCCCCCTCCATAAGGGCTCCTCACGATCCAACAAATAGCATGTGATGTACTCATATTTCCATTCAATTTTTTTCTCTATCGTTTTTACAATGTTTTGAGTTCAAGAACCCCGAATCAATCGAAATCTACACACATAGATAAATACACTTTAACTTGTATACAAAAGACTTATGCACTAGAATTGTGGACTAAATTTGTAAGCTTTATATAAAAAGTGAACACTGTGATATTGATTGTTGATAAGTTGTAAATATACGTATTTTTACGCATGTTATTTAAGTCATTTAAATTTATTTTTGTTATTTTTAGTTAATTTTCTTCAATAAATGTTTCTTTTTGTAAATATTATTCTAACTTAGCTTTAAATTTGTTTTCTGAATTTTTTCAGGAAAAGTCAAAAATTCCAAAGTACGCGCCCGTGTACTTCTCGGCCATGCCTGTGACCTGGGCGTGTTAATTGATCCCAATAAAAAGGTGCCTCCATCTCGACGATCATCGTTAGACATTCATCGAACTGCTCGACACGCCCATGTCCTGATTCAACACGCCCGTCACACGCCCGTGACATGCCATCTCCACTCGAGGCCAGCCAACCACTCGACGCCATCATCATTCGACGATCGTCGAACCTCCTGTTACACCCGTGTCAATATTCGACACGCCCGTGACCAATCCACCTTTCCCAGACAAGAAAATGTCGGCGATGAAATGACACGATGCCTTCCCCAGATAAACCTCCCTGACACGCCTCCCCTACATGCCTGTGATCGCAGGGTCATGCCCGTGACTTCCACGTGTACAGCCCCAAAGTCAAACCAGCAATAAATTTTGTGGATCACTTCAGCAACAGTAGCTACACGCCCCTCCTACAAGCCCGTGACCTGGGGCGTGTAATCTGAAAATTTTTGCATATAAATAGAACTTCTCTGTAAGGTCTAAGGGATCGTTTTTTTAACCATTTTGCTTAGGGTAGGTGTTGCTCTGGTGTTTTCCAAGCTATGTAAAGGAAATTTTTCCCCCTCTCTTTAGTTTTTGTTTTAGCTTTCCTTGTAACTCGTTAACTTAATAAAATTTGTAGTTTCATTCCATTATATGATTTTGGAATGCATCTGAGCACCCTACTCTAAGTGATCTTTTGTATCTTTTTTTTAGTTTTCAAGCTATTATTTCGCTTAGTTTAGTTCTAGGATCTCTTATAAGTAGTTGTTATAATAGTATTTTCTTCTCATGCCCCTTAGCTTTTTATAGCTTTTGTGTTGATTTTGTTCTCCTATTTCATTCTTATAAATTCGTAAATGTATTTTTAAAGTGTTTTTCATTTTTCTTCATGTTACATTTTCTTTTTTATATTGTAAAAATTTTTGTTCTTTTCAATTTTATTTCCACTTTTTAAACACTTTAATCACGTTATAAGAATGGAATTATAATCATTTTAATTTTCGAGCATTTCGATTTTTATTTTAAACTTTTGCTCATTTAATTTTTATTTTTTCTTTTTATGCATTTCTGTCATATTCTAGGAGTAGATTTGTAATCATTTTAATTTTTAGATCACTTCATTTTTCATCTTTTTCGTATGTGTGTGTGAGTGTATGAGTTAGATTTTATTGCTTTATTTCATTCAAGTAGAGTGCGTGCTTTTATTTTATGTAGAGTGTGTACGTTTTATTCCTGTAGAGTGTTTACGTGTGTGCATCTATTTGCTCCTACTCATTTGAGTAGGACTCACTTTAATTTCTTGCCTACTCGTTTGAGTAAGACTTGTCATTTCCCGCCTACTCATTTGAGTAGGACTTGTCATTTCCCGCCTACTCGTTTGAGTAGAACTTGTAATTTACCGTGTTAAAAGTAGCGAAAAGAAAAGAGCAAACGGATAGACTTTTGAATAATTGAAATTTTATTATCCAAAAAAGGTATCTATTACAAAGGTATGCCCTCCTTTATATAGAATGGAGGAGAGATGAGAGAATACAAATAAGAGATGTGGGACTATAATTTACAGGACTAAGCGGACTATACAAAACAAACCGCACAAACCGCGCGGTTAGACAGCAGGGCAAACCGCACGGCTACCACCAGAGAGGAAGAGAGACTGCCAGGGTAGACCGCCAGACCGCCCGGTCTCCAAGCCGGCTGAGACAAACCGCCAGACCGCGCGGTCTTCAACCCGCCAAGACAAACCGCTAGACTGCCCGGTCACCAACTTCAACACTCCCCCTCAAGCTGGAGCATATATATCGATCATGCCCAGCTTGTCGCAGATGTGGAAAAAGGAAGCGGACACCGGCTTGGTGAAGACATCTGCCAACTCGTTGTCGGAAGTGACAAATGGAGTGCAAATCTGTTTCTTCAATATTTCTTCCCGAATAAAATGACAGTCGACTTCTATGTGTTTTGTTCTCTCATGAAAGACCGGATTTTTGGAAATGTGTATCGCGGCCTTATTATCACAGAACATAGGAAGAGGATAGTTGTAAACCTCTCCTAAGTCAAGCATGAGAGCCCGCAACCACTTCAACTCACATGTAGTCGATGTCATGCTGTGATATTCCGCCTCTGCACTAGACCTGGAAACGACAGACTGTTTCTTGCTCTTCCAACTCACAAGATTGCCTCCAACAAATGTGCAGAAACCTGAAGTCAATTTGCGGTCCCCTTTGTCATCCGCATAGCTTGAATCAGAGTACGCTTCAACCCTAAGGTGACCATTTTTCTGAAATAGGAGTCCTTTCCCTGGAGCAGCTTTAATATACTCTAATATCCTCAGAGCAGATTGTAGATGACACTCCCTCGGAGCTTGCATGAACTGGCTCACCTTGCCAACAGCATAAGAGATGTCGGGTCTGGTTACCGTGAGATATATGAGCTTGCCCACCAGATGCCGGTATCTCGTAGGATCGGAGAGAAGAGGTGAGTCATCTGTCCAAGTTTTGTCTTCTCCAACAGCCATAGGACAACGTGTAGGTTTAGCACCAGTCAGTCCTGCCTCCTTTAAAAGATCAAGAGCATACTTCCGTTGTGAAAGGACCATGGAGTTGGGCTTTCTAGAGATTTCAATCCCCAGAAAGTATTTCGGGGAGCCCATATCCTTTGTGACCAGATGTTGATGAAGGTGTTTCTTGGTCATCAATATCCCATCCTGGTCATCGCCAGTAAGAAGAATGTCATCAACATAAACCGCAAGAACAACAAGACCAGAGGCGGTTTTCCGAACAAACAAGGAGTGATCTGCTGAGCTTCTTGTAAAACCAATGGCCGCAACAATGCCACTGAACTTGTCAAACCAGGCACGAGGACTCTACTTGAGGCCATAGATAGCCTTCTTTAGCCGGCATACCCGTGTCTCCCCCTGAGCAACATACCCAGGAGGTTGCTCCATGTAAACATCCTCCTGCAGATCACCATAGAGGAAGGCATTCTTAACATCTAGCTGCGAGATGGGCCAATCCTTGTTGACAGCCACAGAGAGAAGAACCCGAATAGTGCTGAGACGAGCCATGGGAGAGAAAGTGTCAAAGTAATCAATCCCATAAGTTTGGGTAAAACCCTTGGCAACCAGGCGAGCCTTATAACGATCCACACTGCCATCCGGGAGAAACTTCACCACGAAGACCCAGCGACAGCCAACAACATCTGTGCCGAAAGGAGGAGGAACAAGGGTCCAGGTACCCCGTTCAGTGAGAGTAGCAATCTCCTCATACATGGCAACTTTCCAATGAGGAATAGTAAGGGCCTCCTGGTAGGAACGGGGGGTGCCAGTGGCCGAGATAGCCAGTGCAAAAGCTCGGCCAGCAGGGGTAAGACGATCATAGGAAACAACTGCAGCAAGCGGGTGTTGGGTACAGGCCCGAACCCCTTTGCGAAGAGCAATCGTGAGATCCAGGTCAGCAGGTGCCGCAGTATCCGGAGTATCCGTGGTGGAGAGAGCTGGCCCGGGAGTAGAGAGAGATGGCAGCGGAGTGGAGGAAGAAAGCGGAGTAGAGGGTGGAGATGATGAGGATGGGGAAGACGGTGGAGTGGGTGGAGAGGGCAGAACAGCAGTGGGAGCAGAGGGAATGGATGGATTGGTATGAGAAGTAGGATCAGGAGGAGTAGAAGAGGAAGCGAGAGAGAAGTAAGAGGCATTGGCAAAGAAGGTGACATCCACAGAGACAAATTGCTTGCGGGTAACAGGGTCAAAGCAGCAATATCCTTTCTGAGTGGGAGAGTAGCCCAGAAAGACACATTTGGTGGCATGTGGTGAGAGTTTGTCACGGGTGGCAGCGGGAGAGTGCACAAAAGCGGTGCACCCAAAGATGTGTAGAGGAAGAGGAAAGGGATCCTTGTTTGGATAAAGAATGGAGAAGGGGGTAGCACCGTGGAGAACTGTGGAGGGAAGGCGATTGATGAGATAGCAGGAGAGGAGTACATCATATTCCCAATAGGAGCGAAGAACATGCATTTGAGTCATCATAGTGCGAGCGACATCAAGGAGGTGACGGTTTTTGCGTTCCGCCACCCCATTTTGTTGGGAGGTGTAGACACAACTTGTTTGACGAATAACACCATGGTGAATACAAAAGGAGGAGAAGTCGTGGCTAAGATATTCCTTAGCATTGTCAGAACGAAGGAGTTTAATAGACGTATCAAACTGAGTCTTAACCATAGAATAAAAGGAGGTCCAAACAGAGAACAGCTCGGAGCGATCTTTGAGAAGATATACCCACGTACATCGAGAGAAATCATCAATGAATGTGACAAAATAGGAACTACCCCGACCGATGGTGAGGTTAGGAGCGGGACCCCATATGTCAGAGTGAACGAGGTCGAACGGACGGGAAGAGCCCCGACTTTGCATTGGGGGGAAGGATGAGCGGTGATGTTTGCCAAGTTGACATGCATCACAGTTTAGAGGAGGATGATGAGGAGGGAGGTGCGGCAAGAGCTGGCGGAGAATTCGGGGAGGAGCATGTCCAAGGCGAAGATGCCATTGGAGAAGATATGTAGAGGAGGAGGAGAAGGCGGATAGAGCAGAAACGTTGTCGAGGAAGTAGAGGCCACCACTCTCAGTCCCGGTAGCAATCGTCCGTTGGGAGTCCGGATCCTGAAAAGTACAAAAGCTAGGGGTGAATATGACAGAACACCGTAGTTGCTTGCATAAAGAAGTAACCGATAATAAGTTGCACGGAAACTTGGGCACATAGAAGGTATCAGCCAAGCAGAGAGATGGAGTGACTTGAACCATGCCCGTCCCATGGACCGGGGAGGGAGATCCATCAGCAACAATGACCGGGGGCAACTGAGCATGTGTGTCAAGAAGAGAGAAACATTGAGGATTGCCTGCCATATGATTGGTTGCACCAGAGTCGATGAGCCATCTTCCGCGAGTAACAACATGAGCACTACCAGAAGAGGTGACCACGGAGGCGGACAGGCTGGAGGAGGGGAAAGCCATGGAGGCAAGAGAGGAGCAAGCTGCGACGATAAGAACAAGCCGCGAGAAGAGAAAAGAGCACCAAGCCGGGCGAACAGAAACAGGTCGGGCGGCTAGGAAGGCCGCTACCAAGAAGCAGAGCAAAGCAGAGGGAAAGAAGTCACACAGCTTGAAAAAGTCGGGCGAACAGAGGAGAACAGGTCGCACGGCAAAAGATGAGGCCGGCGCGACTAGCAAGCAGGAGCGGGTAGAAGGGAACAACAAGTAGAGCGCGAACAGCAGCGGCTAGCAAGAGGTCAAAGGCACAGCGGGGAAGAGGTCGCGCGGACTGAAAAGGCCGAGCGAACAGAAGAGAGAAGAAGAGCAGGTGACCGCGACCAAGATGCGGGTGAGAAAGGAACAACCCGCACGGTCAGGCAGATCACAGCAGCAAACCGCGAGTATAGGGGCAAGCCGATAGAAACAAGCCGCTCGAACAGGGCAGCGGACAGAAGAGAAGGCAAGCCGCGAGAGAGGTCGCGGATAGCGGAAAACAAGCCGCTAGAAGCAGAGAGTGCACAGAATCAGGAGGAAATGATCGTGTCCTCTGATACCATGTTAAAAGTAGCGAAAAGAAAAGAGCAAACGGATAGACTTTTGAATAATTGAAATTTTATTATCCAAAAAAGGTATCTATTACAAAGGTATGCCCTCCTTTATATAGAATGGAGGAGAGATGAGAGAATACAAATAAGAGATGTGGGACTATAATTTACAGGACTAAGCTGACTATACAAAACAAACCGCACAAACCGCGCGGTTAGACAGCAGGGTAAACCGCACGACTACCACCAGAGAGGAAGAGAGACTGCCAGGGTAGACCGCCATACCGCCCGGTCTCCAAGCCGGCTGAGACAAACCGCCAGACCGCGCGGTCTTCAACCCGCCAAGACAAACCGCCAGACCGCCCGGTCACCAACTTCAACATACCGCCTACTCGTTTGAGTAGGACTCGCACTTTTATTGCTTTCATTTCCAGCCTACTCGTTTGAGTAGGACTTGAAGTTTTATCGCTTTCATTTCTCGCCTACTCGTTTAAGTAGGACTTGCATTTTATCACTTTCCATTACTGCTTTCATTTACTGCTTTCATTTACCGCCTACTCGTTTGAATAGGACTCGCACTTTCAGTTCTACATTTCTTTTTGCAAGTCATCCCCATTCCAATGAGTGGCTAACCGCTCTTAGCCCTCAATATCGAAGAGCATTGGGACAGATAAAATCTCTTTAAATAATTAAAGGTCCTCTTTTTCTTGTTAATTAAATTACTTAAGGTTTGCCCCGGGTTTACGACGCTTAGAACCACATATCAATATGTGGGCTCTATTTTCGTAGTCCATACGCTAACTAGCGGAGAGTCCGTGCGTATGAACCGATCACCCCTGGGTTAAGGAAGTTTTGCACTAACCCTCGAGAAATGAGGCGCGGAATTCTACCGGATTGGGTTCCATACCAAATAGCGGTGTTCTTAGCATAATGCGGGCATTAAGAGGAATCCTTCGTCGGACGAGAGCCCGGTCGAATAGTCTTAATATTCAGGTGAGCGATAGTTCTAGAGATATGTGAGCTCATGTTTGTGGAACCTCCACGGCCAAGTCTCCGCTTAATTAATTTGAAATTTAGGATCTCTATTTATTAAAAGTTATTTTAGTTCAAATTCAATTCGGTAGCATTGTGCTAAATTCTTCATCGGCTCCTTTTTAATGTTTGTTTTTTGTTTTTATATATATAAATAATAACCCGACAAGTTATTTTTTGTAAAATAATAGTCCACTTCAGGGAAGAGTAGAAATAATCAACCCGTCCCCGAGAACAATACGACCCCGATATTCCTCACCGGAATATCTTGTACTACATGTGATAGGTGCACTTGCCTCCTTTCGTTAAAACTCGGTTTCAACTTTTTTATAGATAATAAATCCGCTCCCTCCGTTCTTCCAAAATAAAACCACCCTCTTTTCAAAAAATAAACCCGCGGAGCTCCGCGAGTCATAACCATCAAGTTTTTGGCGTCGTTGCTGTGGAGTTTTCGTGTTGTTATTTCGAACTCTAGAAAACTATTACTTTACCTATTTCTATATATAATAAAAAAATGACCAACAAAAATTAATAGTAATAATAATAATAATAAATTACTTTAAAAAAACAAACAAAAAACTTTTAAAAAATTATCATATTATTATTATCTATAAAAACAAAAAAAATTGAAATGACGTCATTTCCTAAAAAATTTTAAAAAAACTAAAAAAACTAAAAACTAAAAAACTAAAAGATCTAAAGACTAAAAATCAAAAAATCTAACAAACTAAAAAAAAATAAAAAACCTAAAAAATAAAAAAACTAAAAAAAACCCACCTAAAAATCAACTAAAAAACAAACAAAAAATAACTTATATATATATATATATATATATATATATATATATATATATATATATATATAATAATTTGTTATTAAAAATGTATGTATCTATAGCAAAAAAATCGATATATAATAATTTGTTTTCGTTTCTCTCATTTTTCATTTTTCGCACTTATATTTTCTGCACCAATCAAAAATACTAAAAAATTGCAAAAATTTAAAACTTCAAAAAAAAAATTCTTGTTTTTATAATCAAAAACACAAAAAAAATTTAAAAAAAACAAAAAATTCAAAAAACTTATAACACAAAAATTCAAAAAAATTATCTTTTACTTTGTAAATTTTTTTGTAAAAAATCTTTCTATTTCCCCCTCTTTTCTTTGTAAATAACACATCTTTCTCTCCCCTTTCTTGTAATTAATTTCATAAAAACTAAAAAAAATCAAAAAAATTTAGAAAATCCAAAAATCCTAAAAAGAGAATAACTCTGAAAAATCCAAAAAAAAAGAAAATAAGCAAAAATACAAAAAAAGATAAAAAATACAAAAATACCAAAAATTTTGTTTATTATGAAACAAATAAATCGAATATTTCATTCTTATCCCCTTTTCTCTCTCCAAAAATCTAGTTGTGATTTAATTTATAAGCGAATTTTATTAATTCTTTGTTTACTATTCGTTTATTAATTGGAGATCGATAGATTTAGATATCTAGAGTTAAGTTTTAAAAAATTCAGTATGTCTTTTTTATTTTAGATAAGGGACTTGTTTTCAGCACAACTTCTAATTTATCTAAATAGTTGCACATTTATTTTGTGAGAAAATAACAACCCTAGATTTCAAATTATGTTTACTTCAAGCTTTTTTTGAAATATAGGAACGTTCAATTTATAAAGGTTGCTCTCAAAATTTTTTTTATTAAATCTAGTTTTCTTTCTGAAAAAAAAACATCTCTTTTTTATGTCTTACTTGGCATGATTTTGATCTTTAAAGGAACCTACGTCAATGGGAATAAGATTTCGTTCCGTAAACATAGACATCCAATGTTTTTAAAAGATTATATGTTACGCAGTAAGATGATAAAATGCATTACTCCTATACATATACATTGCGTCATTATGAAGTTGTTCAAAAAAATATTATATGTTATGAAAAATAAGATTTCATTTTCCTAAACATCCACATTTAAACCAGAAAATTCATGAGAGGTTTGAGCGAAAAAATAGACCTCACCTCTAAGTCAAAGCCCTCTTCATAAACCACAACATCCCCCTCCGCCAATTTCAAATGATTCTAGATTTAATTTTAAAATCTTTTTGAGAGCATAATTTTTAAATTACATTATTTCCTTTAATTCTTATAAGCTAAAGTTTCTATAATTCCAATCTATTTTTGTTAACCTAACAAATACAATTTTTTTCTTTTTATTTGATTATATCGAGAAGTTTTTAGCTGAAACTCATCCTCTATTTAGTTTTTGTCATAATTTAGGACTTAACTATTATACCACGGATAATTATTTTGATCTTTCTTTCGATTAATTCAAGAGGTAGCAAAACTTAGGATATCTTTTAATTCGTTATAAGTATATCTCCAACTTTTGCTCTGGAATAGCAAAAGCTTAAGTATGGGTGTATTTGATAAGTTGTAAATATAAGTATTTTTACGCACATTACTTAAGTCATTTTAATTTATTTTCGTTATTTTTTGTTAATTTTCTTCAATAAAATGATTCTTTTTTGTAAATATTATTCTAACTTAGCTTTAAATTTGTTTTCATAACTTTTTCAGGAAAAGTCAAAAATTCTAAATTAAATTCCCGTGTACTTCTCAGTCACGCCCGTGACGTGAGCGTGTTACTTGATCCTAACAGAAAGTTACCGCCAGCTTGACGATCGGCGTTCGACGTTCATCGAACTGCCCGGCACGCCCGTGTCCCGATTCGACACGCCCGTGGCACGCCTGTGACACGTCATCGCCACTCGATGCCATCGACACTTGACTCCAGACAACCACTCGATGCCACCGCCACTCGACGCCAGCCAACCACTCGATGCCATCGCCATGCGGCGCCATCTCCATTCGACGATCGTCGAATCGTCTGTCATGCCCGTGTCAATATTCGACATGCCCGTGACCAATCCACCTGTCCCAGACAAGACATCGCTGGCGACAAAATGACATGATGCCTTCCCTAGATAAACATCCCTGACATGCCTCCCCAACATGCCCGTGACCGCAGGGTCACGCCCGTAACTTCCACGTGTATAGCCCCAAAGTCAAACCAGTAATAAATTTTGTGGATCACTTCAGCAACAGTAGCTACAAGCCCGTGACCTGAGGCGTGTAATCTGGAAATTTTTGATAATAAATAGAACTTCTCTGTAATGTCTAAGGGTTCGTTTTTTTTGGACCATTTTTCTTAGGGTAGGTGTTGCTCTGGTGTTTTCCATGCTATGTAAAGGAAATTTCTCCCCCTCTCTTTAGTTTTTGTTTTAGCTTTCCTTGTAACTCGTTGTTAACTTAATAAAATTTGTAGTTTTCTTCCCTTATATGTTTTTGGAATGCATCTGAGCAACCTACTCTAAGTGATCTTTTGTATCTTTTTTTTTGTTTTCAAGCTATTATTTCGCTTAGTTTAGTTCTAGGATCTCTTATAAGTAGTTGTTATAATAGCATTTTTTTCTCATGCCCCTTAGCTTTTTATAGCTTTTTATGTTGATTTTGTTCTTCATTTCATTCTTATAAATTCGTAAAAGTGTTTTTAAAGTGTTTTCCATTTTTCTTCAAGTTAGGTTTTCCTTTTTAGGTTGTAAAACTTTTTGTTCTTTTCAATTTTATTTCCACTTTTTAAACACTTTTATCAAGTAATAAGAATGGAATTATAATCGTTTTAATTTTTGAGCATTTCGATTTTTGTTTTAAACCTTTGCTCGATTAATTTTTATTTTCCTTTTTTAGGCACTTCTATCACATTCTAGGAGTAGAAATATAATTATTTTAATTTTTCAATCACTTTGTTTTTCTCATTTTATATGTGTGCGTGAGTCTATGAGTTATATTTTATTCAAGTAGAGTGTGTGCATTTTATTTTATGTAGAGTGTGTGCATGTGTGCATCTATTTCCTCCTACTCGTTTAAGTAGTACTCGCTTTAATTTCAAGCCTACTTGTTTGAGTAGGACTTGTCATTTTCCGCCTACTCATTTGAGTAGAACTTGTCATTTCCCGCCTACTCGTTTGAGTAGGTATTGTAATATTGCTGCTTTGATTTACCGCCTAATTGTTTGATTAGGACACGCAATTTTACAGCTTTCATTTTCCTCCTACTTGTTTGAGTAGGACTCGTAATTTTACTGCTTTCATTTCCCGCCAACTCGTTTGAGTAGGACTTGCATTTTATCGCTTTCCTTTACTGCTTTCATTTACTACTTTCATTTATTGTTTTCATTTCCCGCCTACTCGTTTGAGTAGGACTCGCACTTTCAATTCTGCATTTCTTTTCGCAAGTCGTCCATATTCCGATGAGTGGCTAATCCCTCTTAGCCCCCAGTATTGAAGAGTTTTGGGACAGATAAAATCGCTTTAAATAATTAAAGGTTCTCTTTTTCTCGTTAATTAAATTACTTAAGGTTTACTCTGGATTTACGACGCATAGAACCACATATCGATGTGTGCACTCTATTTTCGTAGTTCATATGTTATTTAGCCGAGAGGTCGTGCATATGGACCGATCACCCCTGGGTAAAGGGAGTTTCACACTAACCCCCGAGAGAGGAGGCGCGGAATTCTACCGGATTGGGTTCCCACCCAATAGCGGGGTTCTTAGCGTAATACGGGCATTAAGAGGAATCCTTTGTCGGATGAGAGCTCGGTCGAATAGTCTTAATGTTAAGGTGAGTGATAGTCTTAGAGATAGTTGAGCTCATGTTTGTGGAATCTCTACGGCCAAGTCTCCGCCTTAATTAATTTGAATTTAGGATATCTATTTATTAAAAGTTATTTTAGTTTAAATTCAATTTGGTACTGTTGTGTTATTTCTTCATCGACTTTTTTTAATGTTTATTTTCTGTTTTTTATATATATAATTCATAAACCCAACAATTTATTCTCGGTAGAATAATAGTTCACTACAGGGAAGAGTAAAAATAATCAACCTATCTTTGAGAACAATACGACCCCGATATTTCTCATCGGAATATCCTATACTACACGCGATAGGTGTACTTGCCGCCTTTCGTTAAAACTCGGTTTCAACTTTTTTATAGATAATAAATCCGCGCGCCCTGTCCTTCCAAAATAAAATCAACCGCTTTTCCAAAAATAAACACGCGGGGGCGCCCCGAGTTTTAACCATCAACGTTTTTGTCGTCGTTGTCGGGGACTTGATTAAACCATTAATTTTTTTGGAGTTTTAGCCATCAATTGTTCAAGTAATTTCTAACGTATTTGACACAATATCACAAGTTTTAACTTGTAATGATAGAATTTCTAGATGAGTGTTTTGTCTAGGGATGTGTGAACAATGTACAGTCATTACGCTACCTAAATCCTCACACATACCTAGAGGCATATTCTGAATACACTATCCTGTCTAGTTGCAATATGTAGCTAAGTACCTATAGATTTGATAAATCATTACATAATCACACAATGTTAACAGAGATTAACAATCATAAATCAAACATTGCACGTAATCGCTATGTGCTAGGTTCTAGTCACGTGTCCTAAGAAAGAACGAACCACAGTTATATATATATATATATATATATATATATATATATATATATATATATATATATATATATATATATATATATATATATATATATATATATATATATATATATATATATAAACGATTAAACAAATCAAGCAAAACAAAAAAAATAATGCAAAAAAAATCAGACACAGAACAACACGATAGGATATTATGCATGATATTGACGAACATGAGACAGGAAATAATGCTCGTGCTATGTATATGAAAAATCATGAGAATGCTCAAGATATAATTGACCCAAGCAATATGTCGTCACTTAGTCCTGTACTAAGTGACGGATGGGTGTGAGGAGCTGCATAAGATGTCGTAGGTTGTGGTGTTAATCTCATATGCATACAAAAAGAAACTGCTCAACCAAACACTTTTTCCTCCCAGTGCCACACAAGGACCAACAGGAACCCTCCCCAGTTAAGGACAAGATGTAGATTATAGGTTAGTGTTTCTAATGCATACAACCCTACGTCCCCACTATTGTGAGACACATCACAATGGTTGAATGATTATGGTCAAGCTTATGCAATTGTTCCTAAGGAAACATATATATAACTATGTTTTCTAGGTGTAGTGAGCAATTTGGTGTTGGATTTATCATCTATAATACTATATGTATTCGTAGAGGTTTCAAAACAGCACATTCAAGCCCTTAATGCAATGTTGACAAATAGAAGTTAAATTGTGCTTTAGATGTCTACAAATAGAAAACATTTTGTTACCCATGTTGTCGACACCAAGAATACGTCCTTTGTAGTCTACTCAAAAAAATCATCATGTATCCTTTCTACTTCTTCAGGCAAAGAAACTTGTCTTCAAGTGCCACACTTTTTCCCTATCCTTAGCCTGCCAACACACTTAATAATAGGATGAGGGTAAAAATCTGATTACAAAAGTTGTTCCGCCCATATTGTAGGTAATCTACTTCAGCATCTAGACTTGAGTCATTTTATTCATTCCCCTCTTCAAGCAAGAGCCAGAGGTGTGACCTAACCTATTACATTTGGCACACTTCACATAGGCGGTGGATATCACTTTTTGCGTGGTACTCGGGTTCCTGCGAGACAAATGATGTGGGTATTTTATTTAACATGATTAGTGTTATTTTTCATAAATCGTTTGCCTGGATTTGCTGGAAAAGAAATATTCCTGATTGTAGAGATACCGTCAGGCGGTAGCTCACAGTGTTTGAATCCAAGCCCGAATTTTCCAGATCCCTAACACTGATAACCCAATAGAATATCTAGAGATTTTTGGCCTATTCCAAACTTTTGGATAGCAAGGTTCAGGTCATGGATCTTTGCCTTTAACATGGTGTTTTTTGTGACCAGCATCACACACCAGTTTATGAATTTCTTCTTTTCATTCTCAATGAGGCTACGAGAAGTTTGAAGCTTCCTTTCCAAGTTCTTCCTCTCTTCAATGAGAGTGTTAATTTTGGAGGAAGTCTCGGAGAGGTTCTCTTCTAATTTTTTTATTTTGCACAAGGAGTGAGAGCACTATTGGCACTCAACCTTCTCTTTTCCACATTTCACTTATTCATTATTCACACATTTCAACTCCTTTCTCAGTTGTTTATTTTTAGATTTCAAAACACTATTCTTATTACCAACATCATCTAATTTATCATAAAGAGTTTCATATAATTCAACGAGTTCTATGTTAGTGGACGGAGATATCTCAGTGTCTCTTTGGATACAGGATTCACCGTCTGATTCGTTGTGATGTTCCCCCATTAGACAGAGATTCGCCTCGTCTTCACTGCTTGAGATGGAGGTGCTTGACTTGTCAGAAATAGTATCATCCTATATCGAGGCTTTGAGCTCTTTCCTCTTTCCTTTGTATCTGTCTTGCCTCCCATTTTCTTCCTTTTGGAGCTTTAGGAAATCTCTCTTTATATGTACAGACATGTGACAGTGGTAGCACTCAGGAATAGACTTTTCTTCGTCGCTTTCCGTCCCCTTTGTCGATTGGGTCCACCTCCACTTCTCTATTGCACCTTTCTTTAGAAAACTTTTGTACTTCTCTTATCTTTTTTGATCCTTCAGGAATATTCTAAATTCCCAAACAAATAAGCTTTCTTCACCTTCATCATCATACTCTTCTATTTTCAGTGCTAGAGCTTTCTTCTTTGGCTCCTTTGAGTATTCCTCACTTTGTATCTTCAACTCTAGTTCATGGATTTTTAGATTCCCAATGAGACTTTCAATTTCTATGGTATTGATGTTATGTGACTCAAGAATGGTAGTCACTTTTGGATTGAACTGTGGAGGAAAAGAACGCAAGATTTTTCACACCAAGTCTCCATTTGTGAATGTCTTCCCGAGAGATCTAGAGGCGTTGACGATCTTCGTGAAGCGTGTGTACATGCTATCAACCTACTCATTGATCTCCATTTGAAATTGTTCATATTGAGAATTCAGTCAAAACAACATTGACTCCTTTATCGGAGAGGAACCTTCATGCGTTAGCTCTAGTAATCGTCATATATCAAACACAATATATCAATTGTATATTCAATTAAATTTAGTTTTGTCTAACGCGCAAAAAAGAGACTTCATAGTTTTCGCATTGTTATTACATTTTAGTTTATCAGAGACATTTCATTTGTCATGTTGTTTCTCCAAAACTTGATCACCCATAGTGATAGTGGGTACAGTGTATTTCGTTTCGATCATGGTCCACACGTTCATGTTATATGCCATCAAGAAAATTTTCATGCGCGTTCTCCAGTGGCTATAGTCACTCCTCATAAACAGTGGGATCTGCTAACACCTTGGCCCTCAGGGAAAGCATGATTAATGTTGGTCATATTATTTCAAGATTTTAACCCTTTTTGAAGTAACCTCCCTCTGATATCATTTGTTGGATCTTGTGGCCAACCTTAGAGGTGGGTGAATATGATTTTATGCTTTTTTAAAAAAATTCAAATAATTTTACACAGGAAAACTAGTTTTGGATGCTACCGCGGGGCGCTAGCTTACTAGCGCGCGGCAGTGGGTTACTGGCCTCGTTTTCTTGGACAAACTCCACCTTAGAGATGCATACACCCTTCAGAGATCTACTGGCATACAACCACAAAGTCACACACAGAATGAAGAACAACAAATAATTTTATTCAAATAGAAACGACAGTGGTTTATAATTACGAGCACTAGATCTTCATGGTGCAGGGGATCAATGGCGGTGAAATTCAAATTTCTTTTCGTTTTCTATACCAACCCACTATCTGGACCGGTTGGCTCTCTCCATTTCCCTCCACCAAAGGTCTTCGAGATGGCTCTTCACCTTCACACTAGAAAGTATCTTAGATCCTACTAGATCCCCCGATCTAGACGTCCCTTCCCCGGGATGATTTCTCACAAAATCCTTCCGGATTCCGATAAACTACACCGGTCGATTTACCTCACCCTCAAACAATCAGAAAAGAGAAAAATACAAAAGGTGTAACGAAGATTTCAAAAGTGATTCTCCCTCAAGACGATTCAATCATTGAGTAGTGCATGACCGGTGCTAATGATCTTTATTTTATTGCAACCGATAAACTTCTCTTAGTCGTTGTAGTCCTTTGCTCGCAAGAGATCTTGGTGTGTAAATGGGAGGGAGTCGGCTTTCTCTTCCTTTGACGGAGACAGTGGAACACTACTCAAAGACAGCACACGAACCCTAGAATGAAATTATGCCTCTCCTCTTGAAAGGAATAAAGAAATGGAATTCTTTTATACATATTTGAAAAATAGGCTACTGCTGGCAGTAGGTTGTTATGATTCGATGTCACAACTATCGCATGGATTTGGTCAAATATTCAAAAAAGATATTTTTTCGCTCTTTCGTGCTAGCGTGACGCGGTACCCAAGTATCGCTTGGTGGTAGCACAATCTGCTTGATGATGTTTGAGAGCGCTAGCACTGCGCGGTAGTAAGCAAGCGATGTGCGGTAGTAAGTTAGCGATGTGCGGTAGTAAGCTAACGCTACGCGGTAGGCCACAGAGTGCATGTCCTGAATAAATCTTGAAGCTAGCAAGGGTGGTAGCTCTAACTCCACACGGTAGGTCACCAATCACCAATTCAGATTGAATCCATGCTAGCGCTCTGTGGTAGTGCTAGCGCGCGGCGGTAGGTTGTAGAGTTGTGTACTTCGATTTTTTTGAACATGTAAACCTACACACTATACTAAACACAAGTGTGATCAAACACAACATGAGATTTGATATTGTCAAACAGAAAAAATGTGAACCATAGGCTCCAACAATCGGTATGAGGGTCAATGGCTTGATGACCTCTGCTCGAGATGTCTAAATACGTCTGAGGAGGTCCAAGCAAGCTCCGGGAATAACCAGACTTGAGAAGAATAAAGACCACACTCTCTTGGCCAATACTAATGGTCTTATTATCTCAACACAGTGTGCTAATAATTTTTTCACTCTTTTTCTAAAAATATCTTTAGCAGTGGTTTTATGGGAGTAAATTGTTTGCTAAATTCATGCACCAATCTTTTGATAATAAGGAGGAAATAAGAGGAGTACCTTGGCGTAGGAGTAATATATATTCAAGTCCTCACAATTCTAGGTGTTTTGCAATTCCCTCTTCTCATGAGATTATAGCTGATAGGCTCTGTTCTTGAGCACCTCTTTGATTACAAAAGGTCATTCCCAGTTGGGGTTAAGCTTTCCCACCGAGACTCCCCCCCCCCCCCCCAGTTGCATCCACCTACTTCAGAATGAGGTCTCCCTTCTCAAACTGCTTCACCTGTATGTCCTTGTCGAAGTACTTATACATCCTCCGCTATGTTTCTGCCTGTCCGACCATCGATTGATCCCTGAGTTTCTCGATTAGTCAAGATTACACTTTAATTCTTCGTAATTGTTATCCATCCATTCACTTTTGCATTGCCAGAAAGGAAGACATGTGGTCTTTCTACATCAAATTCCATTGTGATGAGAGCTTCAGATCCATATGACAATTTGAATGGAGTTTCACCAGTTGCTGAAGAAGGAGTCGTCCGGAGGGTCCAAAAAACTGCAGACAACTGCTGCGCCCAATTTGCACGAGTGCTCTCCAACCTCTTATTTAATAAATTCAGGATCTGCTTATTGCTGGCCTCCACCTATCCATTACTGTGTGGATGATGAACTAACGAAAACTGAAGCTCTATTCCCACTTGATCACAGAAGCTGGTCAACTCCTCGCTTGTGAACTGTGGACTGTTGTCTGTAACAATAACCACCAGGAGCCCATAATGGCAAATGATTTCTCCCATGATGAAGTTCTTTACTACTTGAGTCATCATTCTGACCAATGCTCTGCCTTCTACCCACTTGTTGAAATTGTCAATCATTATAAGGATAAAGTGCTGATGTCCGCTTGCAATTGAGAATGTGCCTATCAAGTCCATTCCCCGGACGGTGAATGGCCAGGGAATAGAGATAGACTTAAGTTGTCATGCCGACTAGACCTGGAGTGGAGTGAACTTATGTCACCTTACACATCTCCTAATGAAGTCCACACGGTCGTTTCTGATTATAGGCCAAAAGTGTCCTTGGTGGAGAATTCTTTTTTCGAGAGTTCTCGCCCCCAAATGACTTCCACACTCTCCCAAATGTATTTCTCGTAGTACCAGAGGAACCTCTTCTTCTGTCACACATCTTTCTAAGGGTAAAAGGAGGGTCCCTCGATAGAGAACCTTAGACATCAAGATATAGTGGGCTATTTTTAGTTTGATCCATTGTTTTTCACTCACTAAAGGAATAATTTCTCTAGTTGTGAAGTAATGCATGAATGGGTCTATCCACGATGAGTGTTGATCAATCTCCATAACTTACGCATCATCTATTGTCAAGTATAATAACTCTGCGAGGACACCCCCAGCCAGATGCTCATCTTTGGCTAATTTATTGGCCTTCATATTCTCCACCCTAGTAATATGTCAAATATTGAAGGTGCAGAAGCGCCTGATTTCCTTCTTAACAAGAGTCAAATACTTATGTAGGAGCAGCTCCCGTTCTATGAATGTGTCTTTGACTTGCGATGCGATGACTAACGAATCTATCATTAGTTATATATCTCCAACACCAATTTCCTGATCCAATCTCAGCCTTGTTAGTAACGCTTCATACTTGACTTGGTTATTTTTAACAGGAAAGGAGAACTTGAGTGCTTGCTCTATTCTAGTACCACAAGGAATAACTAAGATGATTCCAAACCCAATATAGTTCAGTCTGAAAGCTCCATCCACAAACATTTTCCGACAAGGTAGAGCCAAAATTCCTTGCTCGACGATGTCATCGGCTGCAAAATTGATGTGTAAGTTAACTAAGACTTGAGCCTTGACAGTGGTTCTCAGGATATACACTATATACAACTCGCTATGCTCGATGACCCATTTTGCTAATTGTCCAGAATGGTATGGTTTTCCAGAAAAGCTCTGAAGGGGTGATCTATAACTACTTTCATGGAATGAGCTTGGAAATACAGTCAGAGACTACTCGCTAAGACTATCAAGGTTGGGGCTAACTTCTCCAGAATTGAGTAGCGCATCTCGACATTCTTTAGCACATAATTGACTTAAAGAATGGGAAATTGCTTTTTGCATTCTTCTCGGACTAAGACTAAACTTATGGCATCTTTGCCAACTCCTTGGTACAAGAATAGTTCCTCTGACTGGCAGGGGCTCTGGAGTAGTGAAGTTGTAGTTAGCTAAAGTTTTTATTACTCGAATGCTCAGTTACACTCCTCGATTCACTCAAATTTCTTTCCTCTCTAAAGGGTTTTGATGAAGGGGTCATACATGTCTCTAGAAAGCGAGACGAAGCGGTTACGTCCCACTATTCTTCCTACCAGCTGTTGAACATCCTTTGGATTTCTTGGGGGATACATTTACAAGATGGACTTACAAGATTAGGCTCTTGACCCTACGGGGTGAGGAGGTACCTGAGGAACTTCCCTTTGTTGTCTTTGAAGGTACAGTTGACCTGATTGAGCTGCTTATCGAACTTACGAAGAGTGGTGAATGCCTCCATTAGATCTATAAGATGGCTCTCCATCTTATTGCTCTTGACGAGCAGATCGTCGATGTAGACTTCCATATTTCATCCCTTCTAATACCTGAAGACATGATCCATCATCATACGGTATGTTGCACCACCATTCTTTAGCCTAAATCTAATGACTCGATAGCAGAAATAGCCCTCGTTCATAATGAACGAAATGTGGGGCACATCAGGTTCATGCATCTTTATCTGGTGATACACTAAAAAGCATCTAGGAAACTCATCATTGAGAATCGTACTGCATAGTCAACCAACTAATCAAACTGAGGTAGTAGATATTAGTCCTTGGGACATGCCTTGTTAAGACGGGTGAAGTCGACATACATTCTCCACTTCTCGTTAGCATTTCTTACCATAACTACATTTGAGATCTAATTACAGTACTGAACCTCTCAGATTAACCCAAATTCTAATAGCTTTGATACCTCTTATCAGATGGGATTAGTGAGGGTAGTCTCCACAGCTCACTTCTTCTGCTTCACTAGTCTGAAAACGAGGCGGATGTTGAGATGATCACAAGCAACATCCAAGCTAACCCCTGGCATGTCGGAGACTGACCATGCGAAGACGTCGAGGTTATCCAATAGACACCAGATGAGTAGTGTCTTATCCTTTCCTTCTAACTCGGTGTTAATAGATATAGTTCTGCTCCTATCTCCCTTAGAATGGGCACATCTTGAACTTCCTGAGTGGGCTCAATGTGTGTCCCATGCGCAAACTTCTTCTAGGCTCCCGCACCCATCGCACAGCCCTTGACAACTATTCGCTTGACCTTGCAAGTGTCCGGCTACATCCTCTCTAAGGGGCCCTGACAGCCTCCGCCTATACCATTCGTGCAACAGGCACACACATCTTGGAGCGGACAAACACTATGGTTGCCCACAGATTGTAGGCGTGATTTCATCAATCGTTTGATCCATGCTTACCACATCAAATTTTATTGGAGCCAAAATTGTGGCCAACACTCTGCGTGTTATACCAAAGTTGGGTGGTCAACAAAGGAAAGAGAAGTTTGCAAGTGATCGGTTATAAGCCCTAGAGAGTCAAGCAGCAGAGGCACAAAAATGAGAATGTCACTGGCAGCGGTGAACACTTGACTTAACCGCTACGACGAATGTCTTTCTTGCCGCTAGCTTTTGGATTATACTGGGAAAAGATTACAAGTGGTATGAATCAATTCGTCGTAGAGAGTCTAATGGTGAGGGCTAGTTAACTCTCTGGAAATCCGAACGGGTCTTCTTCGTTGCGACCTTTGGTAGGGGGTGTGTTGGGCAAAGCATACTTACAAAGGGAATTGCGGGATATTGTGACCAAAAGATCCTACCCCTTCAGGATAAGGGAGAATGCTAGGAGCTCTGCCTCAAATCCCACCACGACCAAAGAGATGATCCAGGAAGAAATAGACCCGTTGAGAGGGCCAATCATCCGCAATGCTACTGGGGAGAAGATGGTGACACTTGCGCCATCCTTCATGTTAATGGTCTAGGGGAGACCTAACAACGAAGACGCATCAGAAGGCGACTGGGCAATGGTCATACCCGCATTCAACATTTTTGAAGGAGTGATCGCCCGTGAAATATTTGAAAGGGCAAAACAAAGTCGATAGGAGGAATTCACGATGGAGTCCCAACATTGAATAGCGCGGCTGGAGGAAGAGGTCACCTGCATACCAGCGGACAATATCAAAAAACTAGAAAGTGTACCTGAGGACAAACCATCGTTAAAGCATATAAAGATCGTGGAACGCGCTGGTGATCGAGGCACGGATGGGATCAAGTGGTGAGAGACCATGTGGATGCTCCTTCCCAATTGTCGGAGACCTAGAACTGGTCTATTGTCCCCCGCCAATAATCCATTGCTATCCTACCCGTCGTGGGGGCAAACATGAGAGAGTTGCCTCAGACTCATGCACAATTACAGGTTGCACACAAGTGAGGGGAAGCTTTGTGGAGTGTTTTCCTGAAGCAAACGGACACCGAGATAGCCATGTGTTCAACATTTGGGCCTACATGGGTGATGGGACCTCCAAAACGTTAATTGATATTTCCGGCGGACTTTCGTTTCCGGTGAGAGAGGGACAGAGAAAAATTTGGAGGGGAAGGTCGAGAGAGGGAGAGAGAGAGATAGAGAGGAAGAGAGAGAGAGGAAGAGAGAGAGAGAGAGAAAGACAGAATGAAAGAGAACTAAATTCTTTATTAATCCATGCATAAAAAATCTGATTACAAAACACCTCCTTTTATAACCCCTTTGACCCAACGGTCAAAAACATATATAAAAACTAATAAACAATTCGTAATAAAGCTGAGGCTGATGGCTGGTGTTTGGAAGCGGATTCAGCAATGATGTTGCCATGTGTTCAATGATCCTGTTTGTTGATAAAGGTGGGCTCTGTTGTGATGTTGCCATGTGTCTGGAGATTCATTTCGATTGTAAACTGAAGAGCTGTGGTAAAGCCATATGTTGCCATGTGTCAAAATCAGGATGGATCATTTAATGCTGAGCTGAACGTGTCAGCATCCCAACAATACTTGGCTCTTTTAAAACAATCGATGTACGCATTGATCTCATTTCTATCCCCCTTCCGCTTTTGTGTTAGGGTTTTGGTCTGGAGAAAAGCTTAGGTTGTCGTACGGCATGGACGAAAACGCAAGCGAAGAAGAGAGAAGCAAAGGACTTCGACTGGATGTGAAAGCCGGAGATGGTAGATGCAGGCGCTGAGGAGAATGAAGAAGAACTAGTCCGGCGGCATTTTCGCCTGCGTTGAAAGCTGGTAAAATCGAACTAATCTTCATTCGGAGGGTGAAGCGTGTAAGGACGGTGTCGTCCAGAGTGTATTTTGCGTTGTTTCCATGTTGTGGAAAGTAGATCTGAGAGTTCCGTGTCCGTAGACGTTGACTCGAGAGTGTTGGTTGGTGGCTGTAGAGCAGTAGGTAGAGTGTCTAGATCTTCCCAGGTACTATCTTCGGGTGGAAGATCCTTCCACTGGACTAGCCCCTGCCGGATCGGTAGATTGTTGCGTATAAACTGTCGCAGACTAACCACTGCTAATGGAACATGCAAGGGCATATTCTTATGGCTCTGTTTGGGTAGGGGCGTCACATGGGGGTGGGTAGCATTGTGGTATGGTTTGAGCAGTGATATGTGAAATACCGGGTGTATTTTACAGTCCTCCGGGAGTTGCACTCGGTAAGCCGTTTCTCCAACGACTTCCAGAATTTGGAAGGGTCCGTAAAAACGAAGAGAAAGCTTTCTGCAGCTTGTTCGCTTGAGAGAGAGTTGACAGTAGGGATGTAACTTTAATAATACCCAATCGTGCACTTGAAAGCGTTTCTCGAGTCTTTTTTTGTCTGCATAAATCTTCATACGATTTTGAGACTGTTGGAGGTGTTGTTTGAGTTGATGGATGATAGTGTCTCTGGTTTGCAGTGTAAGATCCACAGCTTCATTCTGACTAGTACCTGCACAGTAGGTAAATAGCCCAGGGGGCTGGCGACCGAACATGGCCTCGAAGGGAGTGATGTCGGTCGATGTGTTTAGAGTCGTGTTGAAATGATATTCTGCTAAACTTAAGTAATTAGACCATTTTTGGGGTGTTCATGAGTAAACATTCTTAAATATTGTTGCAGACTTCGGTTAGTTTGCTCCGTCAACCCATCAGTTTGTGGGTGATAAGCCGAACTATATAGTAATTTGGTATCTTGTAGTGTGAATAGGTCTGTCCAGAAATTACTTAAGAAGACGGAGTCGCGATCGGAAATTATCGACGTTGGTATGCCATTGAGTTTTCCAACTGATTCCCAAAAAACTACTGCTGCATTTGGCGCAGTTAATGGAGGAATCAGGGAAGCGAAATGAGCCGCTCGCGACAATCTGTCGACTATCACCATGATTATTGTGAAATTATTAGATTTTGGTAATTGTGTGATGAAATCCATAGTGAGGTCAGACCAAATTTGGGTCGGGATAGGTAAGGGTTGGAGCAACCCATAGGGCAAATGGTTTGAGGCTTTAACCTTTTGACATAGATCACATTGGTTGATGTATTCGGTAAAGTGTTGTTTCATGTTATGCCAGTGAAAATTATTTTGAATTTTGTGTTGTGTTGCCCTAATTCCTGAATGCCCTCCATAGTGAGTATTATGTGAATTAGTGAGGATTGTTTTGATTATAGGTGAATTTTGAGGGATGAACAATCTATGTTTGTAGTAAATTTTGTCTCCTAAGTGGGTCCAGTCTGGTCGGGCATGAGGGTTTCGGTGTAATTCGCCTAGCAATTGCTGGGTGAATTGGTCAGCAGCATAATCTTGCTGTAAGCCGTCCAATAAGGAAGAAGTGGGTGTGGATAAGGTCATATGTAGTAGATGTGTCGTTGTTGAAAGTGTGTTGTTTGATGTCTCTGTGGTGGATTCAGAATGGTCCGAACAAGATCTGGATAGCGCATCTGCCACTATGTTATTTTTGCCGGGTTTATATTTGATCGTATAATCAAACCCAATCAGTTTTGCTAAGAACATTTGTTGTTCAGGGGTGTGCAAATCCTGTGTGAGGAGATTGTGTAAACTTTTATGATCAGTTAGTATTTGAAAACGGTGACCCCGTAAATATTGCCGCCACTTGGCAACGGCGGAAGTTACCGCATACATTTCACGGACGTATGTCGACTTGCGTTGCATTAGTGGTGTCAACTTCTTACTGAAATACGGAACTGGGTTATTGTTTTGTAATAATACTGCCACTATGTCGATGCCCGAAGCGTCGGTTTCTATGGAGAATTGTTCAGCAAAATTCGGTAAGGTCAATATTGGTTTCGAGATTAGAGTTTTTTTAAGAGTTTGGAATGCTGTCTCCGTGTGGTCATCCCAAACGAATTGAGTTTTGTTTAACAAATCAGATAAAGGTGCCGCTATTATTGAAAAATTCTTAATAAATTTTCGATAAAACCCTGCTAAACCGAGAAATACTCGTACGTCTTTTTGTGTCTTAGGTGTGTAATATTGTGCAATTGCTCGAGTGTTGGTTTGATTTGGGAAAACCATGCCTTTCGTAATGCAATGGCCTAAAAATTCAATATCTTCTTTCAAGAAGAAACACTTGGAAAAATTTTTTTCCATGATATTGTCAGTTAGTATTTGGAAAACTGTTCGTAAATGGAGAAAATGTTCCTGTTGGGTGGTACTAAAGATGAGTATGTCATCAAAAAACACAACAATGAATTTGCGTAAGTATGGTCGAAATATGGAATTCATTAACGATTGAAACGTGGATGGCGCATTGGTTAGGCCAAAAGGCATGACCGTAAATTCGAAGTGCCCGTGGTGTGTACGGAAGGAGGTTTTGTGAATGTCTGTTTCGGCCATTCGAATTTGATGATATCCTGATCGTAGGTCTAATTTAGTAAAAAAACGGGCATGGAATAGTTCGTCCAGTAATTCATCGATAGTGGGTATCGGAAACCGATCTTTTATTGTGATGTTGTTTAAGATTTTGTAATCGACGCAGAAGCGCCATGTACCGTCTTTCTTTTTGACCAAAATGACGGGTGAACTAAAACTTGATATACTTGGCTGAATAAGTCCCGCATCCAACATCTCAATTACTAATTTCTCAATTTCATTTTTTTGATAATGAGGATAACGGTATGTTTTAACGTTAAATGGTTGAGAGTTTGGTAGAAGTGGAATGGTGTGGTCTATGGAGCGTCGAGGTGGGAGAACTGGGTTGTCCTGAAACAAGGAGTTAGATTCGAGCAGCAAATTTTTGAAATTTGGTGGTAAGGCTGGATCTAAAATTGGTTCGGGTGGACCTTTTTGGCTGGTTTGTGGTAGGTCATTGGTTAATATGCACAGTGCCGATGATTATAGGGACATTAAACGAGCCACCTGCGATGATGAAACCGTCCTATGAGGGTTGGTGGGTTGACCCTGTAACGTGATTGGACCCTTCTTTGTGGTATATGTTATCGTTAGGTTTGAGTAGTCGGTGGTCACAGGTCCTAAGGATCAAATCCATCGTACTCCCAAGACGATATCCGCCCCATTGAGGTCCAGGACCTACAAATTTATTTTGTAAACATTTGTTTGAATGAGCAGGAGTAAGTCGACACATTTGCATGTGCATAAAACCAACATTCCGTTGCCCATAAAAACTTTAAAAGGTTGTATTGCGAGTACTGGTAGTTGTAAAAACTTGGTCACCCGTTCGGAGATAAAATCGTGGGAACTTCTGCTATCAATTAAAGTTTGGAAAGGATGGAGTCCTAAGTGTGAAATCACACGCAAGCATGTGCCTAAGGGGTCACCTGTGAGGGCAAAAAAACAAACTGAACCATTCTGATCCACTACCTCTTGGATGGGTTCATCGGTCACGTCGTCTGGTATATCGTGCTCATCACTACCCTGGAAGTATAACAATGTGCCGGAGCCTTTACAATGATGACCGTAGGTGTATTTGTCGTTACAACTATAACATAAGCCGAGGTCTCTATGTCGTTGACGTTCGGCGGCGGACAGCCGGCGAATTGTGTATTGAAATTGTGGTTTGGGTATGTCTGATATATTGTTGACGGGGTGCCATTGTAGTCGGGGTAGTTGTGGTCGGGTATGGTATTCAGGTTTTTGGGTGGGTGGTGGGTACTCTACACGTGGGCGTGGAGGTTGGATGGAAGCATTTTCTAATTCCTGATCCTCTACCATCCGTGCAAGTGCGTAAGAGTCATGTAAATCTGTTGGTCGTTGCATTTTAACAACACTACGTATATTTGGTTTGAGGCCCGAGATAAATATACTCGTGATAAATCCTGGTGTAAGACCAGGTACTTGTGTTAACAGTTCTTCAAAGTGGTTTTTATATTCAGTGACTGTGGTGGTCTGTTGTAATTGTTTTAATGACCCCGTTGGGTCTTCATAACCAGAAGGGCCAAAACGTTTTATTAGTGCCTCAACGAAGTTGGAAAAGTAATATTAGGTAGATCGCGTAGTGTCGCTTGATACCAGCGCGAGGCTGGACGATCAAGATGACACGGCGCAATGAGCAAAAAGTCTCGTGGATTTATTTTGTGATATTGAAAATATAGTTGTAAGTTGTAAAGAGAATCCGTTGGGTCGCCCTCACTAAAACGGGTGCAATTAAATTTGAAATCTGAAAGGGACGAAACGACCTGGTGCGATGAGGGGGAATGTCCAAGAATGCCCTGGGAGGTACTAGCTTGGCCAAAATCGGAGGTTTTTGTCCTTGCATGTAGCAGGTCTAAAGAAGTCTGCATCTGTTTGAATTGCGCCATCATATCGCTGCGTAACGTGTCGATCTTGTCCGCAGCATCCGTTCGCGTCTTGACGATTTGTTGCACGAGAAAAGTCTCCTTTGTCTGCATATCGTCGCGCAGGTCGGTCATTTGAGTTGCCCGAGCCGCCCGCTCGGCATGGATAGCTTCTTGTAATTCAAGAAACTGGCTGTGTAATTCTTTGGAGCGTGTATGGTCCGCCATTCGGGAGGGGAAATTCAATCAATGAGAGCACCAATTGATAGGACCTCCAAAATGTTAATTGATATTTCCGGCGGACTGTCGTTTCCGGTGAGAGAGGGACAGAGAAAAAGTTGGAGGGGAAGGTCGAGAGAGGGAGAGAGAGAGAGAGAGAGAGAGAAAGATAGAATGAAAGAGAACTAAATTCTTTATTAATCCATGCATAAAAAAAATCTGATTACAAAACACCTCCTTTTATAACCCCTTTGAACTAACGGTCAAAAACATGTATAAAAACTAATAAACAATTCGTAATAAAGCTGAGTGTTGGGTACATTGGTCAAATGTACCTGATTTGAAGAAGCCTCACCCAACTCAATGATATACATCATGATGTATTTGATGTATGTTTGAGTTACTTGTGCAGGTTAGGTATTCACTGGACTGAAGCTAAAACTTTCTAAGTCCATGTGTCGACACCCAGAGGGAAAGTGTCGACACTTGAGAAAGCTTGTGTCGACACCCAGACAAGTAGTGTCGACACTTGAAGAAGATGTGTCGACACCTGGGATGCAGAGTCGACACCAGACATAAACTGTCGACACAAGGAGCTGTGTCGACACTCAGTGAAGAAGAATGCAGAGAAGCAGTGTCGACACTTAGCAGAAGTGTCGACACCTAGAAGAGCTGTGTCTACACCAGAAAGTGTCGACACTTGGAGTTGTGTCGACACTCAGCAAAATTCTGCAGAGACTAAGTGCAAGTGTCGACACTTAGCACAATGTGTCGACACTTAACCAAAAGAGTCAAACCTTGAAGTATGTGTCGACACTCAGCACAATGTGTCGACACACAACCAAAAGAGTCAACACTTGAAGTATGTGTCGACACTCAGCACAATGTGTCGACACACAACCAAAAGAGTCAACACTTGAAGTATGTGTCGACACTCAACACAATGTGTCGACACACAACCAGAAGAGTCAACACTTGAAGAAAGTGTCGACACCCAGCACAATGTGTCGACACTCAGTTGAAGACTCAAAGAAAGTGTCGACACATGAAGCTGTGTCGACACTTAGCAAAGAACAGAAATATCTACAAAAATATTCTAAGTACAAGTGTCGACACTAAGGGAATGTGTCGACACTCAGCTGAAGAATCTATATTGAAGACTTGTGTCGACACCAAGAAGCAGTGTCGACACTTGACAGTTTCAACACATGAAGATGTGTCGACACAAAGGAGATGTGTCGACACTTAGAAGAATTTAACAAGTTACAGAAGATCAAGTACTTGTGTCGACACTCAATTCCAAGTGTCGACACCTGAATAAGAATCTGTGTCGAGACATACAAGGAGTTGTGTCGACACCTTGTAGACTTGTGTCGACACTTACACAGCATGTGTCGACATTTGGTCTATAAGTGTCGACACTTAAGAACAGAAAGTCTCGACACTATCTGACAGTTAGAGAATTTCAAGAATTGACTGGATGACGTGACAGCTGCCGTTCCAGCCAGTCTACAGCACTTGTCAGAGATCTCAGAAGTCAGTTATGAACCGGACCAGCCGGTTACCATGAAGAAGGCCTATAAATAGGCACAGACTATTTACAGAAAAAAAGGTTGTCGTTGTTGTTGTGAAGAGTTAACAGAAGAAGATTAAGTTCTGATTGAGTTCAGATTAATATAAGAGATTTGTTCAAGTGGTTGCTGATCAAGTTATCCAAGTGATACAAATCAAGAAGATCGTGCTGTCCAACGACAGATCTAAGAAGTTGGAGAGAGAGAGCTCCAATCAAGAATTCAGTCTTTGGAACTAGGCTGAGAAGAAGGATTCAGAAGCATCTGGATCTTAAGAAGCAGAGGTCAAGGAACAACTGCAGAGGATTCAGACTTATTCAGTTCTACTCAAGAAGCTTTGAAGGAAGCTAAGTCAGTTTGGATCTATCTGAGTTCTTCCAAGAACTCAGCAAGAAACTCTCAACTCCTCTCTTATTTTCTGAGTTGTTGAGTTATTTGTTGTAATACTATTTTAACTTGTAGGATCTTTGGATCTGAGTGCATTGTAAGCCTAAATTTATAAAGGCTGAGGGTAGGGCTTGATAGCCTGAGTGTAGGAGTTGAAGAACTCTGAGTGTAGGCCTTGATTGGCTGAGTGTAGGCCTGGGTGGCTGAGTGTAGGCCTTTGTGGCTGAGTGTAGGCTTTGGAGAAAGCTGAGGTGTAAGGCTTTGGGCCTGAGGTGTAGGAACCTATTTGGGTTCTGAGACAGTGGAGAAGTTTGGCCGAATCTAGTACACTGCTAGATAGGCGAAGGGGGAAAGTGGATGTACCCAAAGATTGGGGAACCACTATAAATCACTGTATGCTGTGCTGTGAATGTGCTGTGTATGTTTGATTATTGCTGATTGCTGTAATAGACTACTTAGAAATCTGTGATATAACTGTTTGGCTGCCAACAAAGTTAGAAAAGGATTAGGTCACCTATTCACCCCCCCCCCCCCTCTAGGTGTTTAGGTACCATATCTTTCAAGTGGTATCAGAGGGAGGTTCCTCAAAACAAGGACTAACAGTCTAAGGAGATCCTGTTTGGCAGAAACAGTATAAGTCAGAAAACAGATTCAAGAAATTCAAGAACTTCAAGAAACATGGGTTCTTATGAGAATCACAAAGAGTTGGTTTCCATGAAGTTACCCATATGCAGGAAGGAGATCTTTGGAATCTGGAAAGAGAGGGTAAGGCTATTTATGGAAGCCTCTGACCCTAGAATATACATCACAGTAAAGGAAGGGCCTTATGTGCCAATGAAGATTTCAGTATTGGATGCAAATCAGAGTACTCCAAAGGATTTCTCTGAGATGACCAAGGATGAAATTGTCCTAGCCACTATGGACAAGAGGGCACAAAACATAATAGTGAGTGTCATTGATGATGCAACTTTTCAGAACTTAATTCACTGTAAAACAGCAAAAGAAATGTGGGATACCCTCATTGTCTATATGGAAGGTTCTGAAGAAGTTAGGCAAGATAGGAAGTCCTTGCTTAATCAAGAGTATGAGAGCTTTAGGCAAGGAAAGGGAGATAGCATCACTGAATGCTACAAGAAGTTCTATAGAATAGTTAATGAACTCATGTCTTATGGAAGAGAGTTCACTAACTATGAACTAAATGACAAGTTCTTAAGGTCCCTAACCAAAGATTGGGACACCAAGATCTGTGCCATAAGAGAAATGGCCAAGTTGGGGGAAATTCCTCCTCCCACACTGTTGGGAAAGCTATTATCTTATGAAATGCAGTTAACAGTAAGAAAAGAGGAGGAGAAGTCAACAAGGACTGAGCACAAAGAAAGGACTGTTGCTTTCAAGACAGAAGTTCCCAGAAAGAGCAGGAATAAGTCTTCAACTCCACCTCCAGAAGTAGTTGAATCAGAGTCTGATGAGTCTATAAGCACAAAGTCTAAGAGCAGTGAAAGTGATGAAGACTTTGCTGCTTTCACCAGGCACTTTCAGAAGTTTTTGAAAAAGAAACAGTGGAGGTCAAGGCCTTCTACATCTCAAGGAAAGGAAGACTCTTATCAGAAAAAGAGGTCTTCAAAGTATGACAAGAAAAGGACAAAATCAAGCAGGGCAACTAGTTCAAAGATTGTTTGCTATTGCTGCAATAGACAGGGTCATGTCATTGCTGATTGTCCTGAGAAAAGAAAAGAATCCAGTGACAGGAAAAAGACTCACTTCAAAGGGAAGAAAGAGAAGTCTTTTGTTGCCAAGAATGAGAAGACTCTTTCAGATATTTCTTCTTCAGACACTGATACTGATGCTGAAGCCTACATAGGGCTATTTGCTGAAGAAGAAGAAGAAGACTTCATACAGATCTTGGAGTCAATTTATGAACAAGAAGACAGTCATTGCCAAGGACTAATGGCTTTGACAGAGAGTGCCAAGATCCTGGAGCAGCCAGGACCTAGTCAGGTACAAAGTCCAACTCTAAGTTCAGTTTCTTGTTCTAGTTCAGAATCAGAATCATCTTCATCAAATGATGGAAGTGGTTCTGAGTCTGAGGATGATATTCATCAGCTTATAGATGAATATAAGGTGCTGTTACAGGCTTATAAGAAAAGCAAGTCCCTTGCCAAAAGTCAGGCAAAGGAGATTGCTGATCTCAAGGCTGCTGCAACAGAATTTAAGAAGCAATTTGATCAAAAACTGAATGAGGTAGCTAGGCTGAAACACATTACAGTGATTCAGATGGGTACTATCACATTTAAGAATGATCAAATTAAGAAACTGGAGACAAATCTTCAGAAAGAGAGAGAACTGGTTACAAAGTTTTCAAAGCCTAAATCAGTTCTACCTTTGATTGATGATTTTACTCATCACAAAGGTAAGGCTGGACTGGGTTTTGTTAAACCTGCCAGGACTGTTCAGGATCAGTCCAAGCCCAAGGGCAAGGCCCCAACATTCAATAAGTCAGCTGCAGTTAAGACAGCAAAGTCTGTACCTAAGCAAAGGTACAATAAGTTTGAATGTTGGTGTTGTGGCAAGGTTGGCCACTTTGCCTTGGATTGTTGGCACAATGGAAGTGCCAAAGGGAGAAGCAAGCTACCTGGTGGAAAGCCAGTAGGTAGCTGTGTCATGTTGCAAACTAACAATCACCAAGGATCCAAGTTTACTTTGGGTTCTAAGGTTCATTAATTTGTTTTGCAGGTGAATCCAAGTGGCCATACCCCAACATGGTACTTGGATAGTGGATGTTCCAGACATATGACTGGAACAAGGGGACTACTGAAGGACTATATTCCAATCAAAAATGGTCCTAAAGTGACCTTTGGTGGTTCTGAAAAAGGAATCATCAAAGGATTTGGTAACATTTCTTCAAACCTTGTTACCATTACTCAAGTGGCTTATGTTAAAGGGTTGAAACACAACCTTATAAGTATAAGTCAGTTAAGTGATGTAGGGTATGACATCTCATTTGTTAAAAATGGTTGTCATATCAAGAGGTCAAGTGATCAAGAGATTATTTTGACAGGATATAGAAAGAGGAATGTCTACTGTCTAGACATTATGATTGAGAACAATGGTTCTCTTGTTTGTCTTGTAGCTGATGAGACAGTCTCTCATTGTGTCAAGTGGCACAAGAGGCTAGCTCATCTTAACTACAAGACTATTAGCAAACTCTTTAGCAAAGAGTTAGTGAGGAATGGTCCTCAAGTTAAGTGTGTTAAAGATGGTATTTGCTCAGCTTGTCAAAAGGGCAAGCAGACTAAATCCACCTTTAGAAGCATAGATAACAAAGATGCTGTGAGGTGTTTATACCTCTTGCATATGGATCTATTTGGTCCAATGCCAGTTCACAGCTTAGGTAGGAAGGTCTATACCTTTGTAATTGTTGATGACTACTCAAGGTTTTCCTGGGTGTTCTTCTTAAGGCAGAAATCTGAAACACCTAGTGTCTTCTACAGCTTTGTCAAGCAAATTCAGAATGAACTAAATAGTACTGTGGTCAAAATTAGAAGTGACCATGGTACTGAGTTTCAGTCTGAAAGCATGACAAAACTATGTGAAGACTTTGGGATATTTCAAGAATTCTCTTCACCTAGAACACCTCAGCAAAATGACATTGCTGAAAGGAAGAATAGGACCTTGATAGAGGCTGGTAGAACCCTACTAAGTGATACTTCACTGCCAGAGTATTTCTGGGCTGAAGCAGTTAACACTGCATGCCATGTTATAAATAGGGCTACCATCACTAAAAGGCTAAACAAGACCCCCTATGAAGTTGTGAAAGGCAGGAAATCAAATCTATCCTATTTTAGGATCTTTGGTTGCAAATGCTTCATACTTAACAATGGGAAGTCTTACATAACTAAGTTTGCTGCCAAGTCCCAAGAGGGAATTTTTGTTGGGTACAGCAACAATAGTAAGGCTTATAGAGTATACAACTTGACTACACAAGTTGTAGAGGAGACTGTGCATGTAGTTTTTGATGAGACTAAACTTATTAACAATGAGTTGTCTAGCAATGTATGCAGCCCCACAGGTTTGACAAAGAGATTGGACAAGCTTACTATAGAAGAGATGCCTGCTGCAAGACAGCAAGTAGAAGGCAATAGCAGTTGTCCAGGGGGAGAACTACATGTACCAATAGCTGAAGAAATACAAGAAGTACAGCATGATGCAGATGCTGAAGAAGTTCAACCTGAAGTTAGGATGCCACCAGCCAACAGGCATCTAAGAGATCATCCAGTAGAGCTGATTATTGGAGATCCAAGACAAAGAGTTCAAACAAGGAGCAGAAATCAGGATGATGCAATCTATTCCAGCTTTTTGTCTCAAGTTGAACCTAAAAGATTTGAAGAAGCAATACAAGATCCACAATGGACTGAAGCTATGCAAGAAGAGCTAAATCAGTTCAAGAGATGCAAGGTGTGGGAATTGGTTCCAAAACCTAAATACCACAATGTTATAGGAACTAAGTGGATCTACAGAAACAAGTTAGATGAACAAGGGGTCATCATTTAGAATAAAGCAAGACTGGTTGCAAAAGGATATAGGCAAGAAGAAGGTATTGATTTTGATCAAACCTTTGCCCTAGTAGCCAGACTGGAGGCCATAAGGATGTTCTTGGCCTATGCAACCTATCAAGGATTCAAGGTTTACCAGATGGATGTCAAGTCAGCATTCTTAAATGGTAATCTTAAAGAAGAAGTCTATGTGGAGCAGCCTTCAGGTTTTGTTGATCCAACTCTACCTCATTATGTCTATAGACTTAGGAAAGCTTTGTATGGGTTAAAGCAAGCTCCTAGAGCTTGGTATGAAACCCTATCTAGTTTCCTCATTGAGAACAAGTTCTCAAGGGGGAAAATAGATAAGACTCTATTCCTTAGGGAATCTAGAGGCAAAGTCATACTTGTCCAAATATGTGTAGATGACATTATATTTGGGTCTATTGAAAGCAGCCTTTGCAAAAAGTTTGCAAAACTTATGCAAGGTCAGTTTGAAATGAGTAGTATGGGAGAGCTGAAGTTTTTCTTGGGTCTCCAAGTTAAACAGACTGAAAGTGGTTTGTCCATTTGTCAGTCCAAGTTCACCCTAGAACTCATAAGGAAGTATGGTATGGATTCATCCAGCACCATGAAGACTCCTATGGGGTCAAGTATGTCTCTTAGCAAGGATGATGCAGGGAAACCTGTGGATGAAACCTTGTATAGAGGGATAGTTGGCTCCCTATTGTACTTAACTGCTAGTAGACCAGACATCATGTATGCTACATGTGTTTGTGCCAGGTATCAAGCCTGCCCCAAAGAGTCTCACTTGACTGCAGTCAAGAGAATTTTGAGATATCTAAAGGGCACTCCCTATCTAGGCCTCTGGTACCCTAGGAATGGAGACTTTGATCTAACAGGTTATTCAGATGCAGACTTTGCAGGATGCAAAGAGGATAGAAAGAGCACTACTGGAACCTGTCAATTCCTAGGTGGAAGACTAATTTCATGGAGCAGCAAAAAGCAGACTAGTGTGGCTATCTCCACAGCTGAGTCAGAGTATGTAGCTGCAGGAAGTTGCTGTGCTCAACTTCTATGGATTCAACATCAGCTAGTGGACTATGGATTTCAGGTAAGTAGAACTCCACTCTTCTGTGATTCTACAAGTGCTATTTCAATAGCTAACAACCCTGTATCTCATAGTAGAACAAAATATATTGAGATTAAATATCACTTTCTTAGGGAGCATGTAGAAAGAAATGATATTGCACTTGAATATGTTAAAACTGATAATCAGATAGCTGACATGTTTACTAAGCCCTTAGAAGAAGCTAAGTTCAATAGATTCAAAATTGAACTAGGTATGATAAACTTAGACTAAGTTTACAGACTAGAAAATTGACTAAGTAAAAAGGTGTCGACACATAGACAAGTCTATGTCGACACAGAATAGTGGTATCGACACTTCAGGAAAAACGTGTCGACACATCTAGGAATGTAGTGTCGACACTTCAGAATGTTAGTGTCGACACATGTCAAGTAGGTGTCGACACATCCAATATGGTGTCGACACTTATGTTTTACTCAGAATTTTCTAAGTAAAGTCTCGACGATGTGTCGAGTTATGTTGTGTCGACACATAACCAAGTGTCGACACATATTATCTGTTGACTAAACTTGTGTCGACACATGTGTGTCGAGACATTATAAGTCAGTGTCGACACTTATTGCCAGTGTCGACACATGTTAAGCTAGCTGTCCCGCCTGTTCACCTTCAAAATCAGAAAGGTATAAATAGGGTTCTATCTTTGATTGTCGACACGCTTTCAAAGTTTCGAGACCAAAACTCTTGTGTCGACATTTCTCTCTTCTAAAGACAAATTCTCCAAACCCTAATGGCTCCCAAGCTCGAGGAAAACGTCAACGAAGGCTACGAACTTGTGCGCGGCACATTCGACGATGGCGATCAAGATATCAAGTCAGTGGTTACCCTAGTCAGCGATTCAGGACTAGCATACTTGGTTTCAGAACCAACCAAGATATGGAAGAAGGAAGTGCTTGAATTCCTTACTGGAGCAACTGTGGATGACTCTGGATACAGAATCAAATCCAGAGTGCATGGAACCAAGGTCAAGGTATCACCCAAAAGTCTGAGAAAGGTACTTCAGCTACCTAAGACTCAAGAAGAAGAAGAAGTTTCTACATCCAAGACCAGGGAAGCTTTGGTCTGGTGTGGTCTTGATTCTAAGATGAAGATAGGTTCAGTCTTTAATAGAAAAGGCATGAACAGTCAAGGAAAATTTCTGTCAGAGATAGTGGGTAAGGTCATTCTCAGTAAACCTGGAGGGCATGACAGGGTGTCAGCCTCAATGTTCAATATCATGACAAGAATCATCTTCACCCTAAAAACAGATTGGTCAATGGTCATCTATGAAAAGATCAAGGAAAGTCTGAAGAAGCCCAATCTGGGCAGAATTATAAGTCTCTACCTGGCTGGTACAATACCAGAGGTAATGAGCACTGCTGCAGGTAGCAAAATCAACCACATGAGAAAGATGGATATGAGGATCTTTTCAAGGTGTGAAAGAGTGTTGTCCAAGGAAGTGGCAACCCTAGAAAAGCCAGTATCTGCAAAAGAAATTCCTCCTAAGAAGAAGAGAAAGACTGTGCAAGTGGCACAAGAGTCCTCAAGCAGTTCTGAGAATGAAGAACAGGTGGTGTTCACACCTGATGATCAGGAGGAAGAGACAGTAGTCAAGTCTCCTGCTCCTCAAGAGACTGCTGAGATCCAGGGGGAGCTGCCTCATGCTAGCCCCATCCATAGGGATCACAGCCAGGGGGAGCTTCCAGTAGTAGAAGAACCATCTACTCTGGACAGTGAGCAAGCCACCATCATTATTCAAGAGGTACTCACTGACTTAAAAACTTTAGAATATCTTATAGAAGATGCTGATTTGTCTGATGTTCCTCAGCAAACTCAGCTACCTAGCCAAGCTCCAGATGTTGTTCTTGAAGACACATCTGCTGTTGTGCAAAATGTTCCAGATACTACTCAAGTAGTTGAAGAACCAAGTACTTCTCCTGCACAGTCACCTCCTGAATACACAATGGAAGACCTCTTTCTGAATTTAGATCAAGAGGATTTTGACATGGACAAGGTTGCTGCTGAAGATAAGAGTGCTGCTGCTGAGGGGGAGCACATGTCAGTTCAGGATGAGCCTTTAAGGCCAGAGACTGAGAAGGCACTTGATGTGCAAGCAGACAAACCTGAGAACCCTAAGAATAGAGTTGATATTACCAGCACTTCTGCCTCTGAGGATGAGGAGAGTGCTAGGGCCAAGAAGAAGAAAATCTATGTTTTTAAAAGAAGAAGTCAGAATTACAAGAAATCCCTACAATCCATTGCCCCACAGCCTATAGTTCAACAAGCCCCAACTGCTGACTATAGTGCTTTACTGATTGCACTACAGATCAAAATGGATGAACAAAGGAAAGCCATAGAGGCTTATGTTGATGCAGGGCACAGATCATTACAGTTTGATCTTGCTCAAGATATAAAATCTATAAGGTTTGAGATGAATCTCAACAAGAAAGAAATGACTGACTGCTTCCACAAGGGTGGGAATGCAGTAGTTTATTTGGCTACTCACCAGGAGAAGATCAAGACTCAGGTAGATGATATAGCATTAAAACAAGAATATGTGCTGGAGAATCAGTTAAGAATGAATGATAATTTGACTGCCTCCCACAATGCTATAGTCACTGAATTGAAGAATAAGACTGCTGAATCTTCTACATCTGCTGCTGCCAAGGCTGATTTTGATAAAGTCTTTCAAGCTGAGATTTCTGCTGTCAAGACTGTCATTCAAGATTCCTAGAAGGCCATCTCTGAACAGCTCACTAAGCTCAAACCTTACTTTAAGGATGGCATCAGGTACTTGGACAGTCAGATTAGATTTCAAAAGGATGATGTAAGAGACCATGTGGCCCAAGAAGTCATAAAGGGGGAGAGAGTATTAGTCAAGGCTAGCTCTGACCATACAAAATGGATATCTAACTCCATCAGAGCTACTCTAGGCTATCCTTCACTCTGTGATGATGATAATGTTGCTGAATCAGGGATTCAAAGTGCATATCTTGGAGGTGAGCGACCAGAGGTAGCTCAAGTGATTTATCCACCTCCAGATTTTGAAATGATTCATGCAGATGTCAGCACAATGTATAGCCCAACTGCAGGAAAGTCAAATGTTGTTCTGGAAAAGGTTGTTCAACCTATTACTGCAGCTATGCAAGAGGCATTAGAAAAAGAAGAAGAGACAAGACTGTCAAAGAAGAGGTTTAGGGAACTAGCAGAACAAAAGCCAGATTTTGAACAGTGGAGCCCTACCTCTAGGAATATAATTCTAACTGCCTGGAAAGCTTCCAAAGACAACATGAATGACAGGAACAAGTGGTTCTCAGAAGCAGAATGGAGGAAGCATGAGATCAGGCAGGAAGCCATTGTCTAGTACAGAAGAAAGGCTAAGTTAGGAAAGCTACCTCCTACTGCAGTGGAGCCTAGCAAGTACTTTCCTAAGCCCTATCATTATTTTGAGAGGCAGAAAATCAAGGCTGAAGAACAAAAGAAGAAGGACTCAAAAGGCAAGAAGCCTCCTGATGCTGAGCCTACTGCTGCTGCTGTCAAGGCTAAAGTCAAATCTGGCAAAGGAATTGTTATTAAAGAACCTGATCAGAAATAGATTATGAATTAAACTTGATGCTTATTGTAATCTTTTAAGTGAAAAACATTGTTGTACACCATTGAAAATGTATAAGGAACAATATTGGAACAATATATGATAAATATAGTATGATTGTTCTGAAATGTGTCTGTTTCTTATTTGTTCTGCAAATGTGTATATGTGTGAAGTTTTACATATTCATGTTAACCCTGCTGATTATAATCTGCTTTACATCATTTTGTAATTTTTAATTATGGATGGTGTATATCATTGACTAAGGGTTATGACTTCTCCAAATAGGGGGAGATTGTTGGGTACATTGGTCAAATGTACCTGATTTGAAGAAGCCTCACCCAACTCAATGATATACATCATGATGTATTTGATGTATGTTTGAGTTACTTGTGCAGGTTAGGTATTCACTGGACTGAAGCTAAAACTTTCTAAGTCCATGTGTCGACACCCAGAGGGAAAGTGTCGACACTTGAGAAAGCTTGTGTCGACACCCAGACAAGCAGTGTCGACACTTGAAGAAGATGTGTCGACACCTGGGATGCAGAGTCGACACCAGACATAAAGTGTCGACACAAGGAGCTGTGTCGACACTCAGTGAAGAAGAATGCAGAGAAGCAGTGTCGACACTTAGCAGAAGTGTCGACACCTAGAAGAGCTGTGTCTACACCAGAAAGTGTCGACACTTGGAGTTGTGTCGACACTCAGCAAAATTCTGCAGAGACTAAGTGCAAGTGTCGACACTTAGCACAATGTGTCGACACTTAAACAAAAGAGTCAACACTTGAAGTATGTGTCGACACTCAGCACAATGTGTCGACACACAACCAAAAGAGTCAACACTTGAAGTATGTGTCGACACTCAGCACAATGTGTCGACACACAACCAAAAGAGTCAACACTTGAAGTATGTGTCGACACTCAACACAATGTGTCGACACACAACCAGAAGAGTCAACACTTGAAGAAAGTGTCGACACCCAGCACAATGTGTCGACACTCAGTTGAAGACTCAAAGAAAGTGTCGACACATGAAGCTGTGTCGACACTTAGCAAAGAACAGAAATATCTACAAAAATATTCTAAGTACAAGTGTCGACACTAAGGGAATGTGTCGACACTCAGCTGAAGAATCTATATTGAAGACTTGTGTCGACACCAAGAAGCAGTGTCGACACTTGACAGTTTCAACACATGAAGATGTGTCGACACAAAGGAGATGTGTCGACACTTAGAAGAATTTAACAAGTTACAGAAGATCAAGTACTTGTGTCGACACTCAATTCCAAGTGTCGACACCTGAATAAGAATCTGTGTCGAGACATACAAGGAGTTGTGTCGACACCTTGTAGACTTGTGTCGACACTTACACAGCATGTGTCGACATTTGGCCTATAAGTGTCGATACTTAAGAACAGAAAGTCTCGACACTATCTGACAGTTAGAGAATTTCAAGAATTGACTGGATGACGTGACAGCTGTCGTTCCAGCCGGTCTACAGCACTTGTCAGAGATCTCAGAAGTCAGTTATGAACCGGACCAGCCGGTTACCATGAAGAAGGCCTATAAATAGGCACAGACTGTTTACAGAAAAAAAGGTTGTCGTTGTTGTTGTGAAGAGTTAACAGAAGAAGATTAAGTTCTGATTGAGTTCAGATTAATCTAAGAGATTTGTTCAAGTGGTTGCTGATCAAGTTATCCAAGTGATACAAATCAAGAAGATCGTGCTGTCCAACGGCAGATCTAAGAAGTTGGAGAGAGAGAGCTCCAATCAAGAATTCAGTCTTTGGAACTAGGCTGAGAAGAAGGATTCAGAAGCATCTGGATCTTAAGAAGCAGAGGTCAAGGAACAACTGCAGAGGATTCAGACTTATTCAGTTCTACTCAAGAAGCTTTGAAGGAAGCTAAGTCAGTTTGGATCTATCTGAGTTCTTCCAAGAACTCAGCAAGAAACTCTCAACTCCTCTCTTATTTTCTGAGTTGTTGAGTTATTTGTTGTAATACTATTTTAACATGTAGGATCTTTGGATCTGAGTGCATTGTAAGCCTAAATTTATAAAGGCTGACGGTAGGGCTTGATAGCCTGAGTGTAGTAGTTGAAGAACTCTGAGTGTAGGCCTTGATTGGCTGAGTGTAGGCCTCGGTGGCTGAGTGTAGGCCTTTGTGGCTGAGTGTAGGCTTTGGAGAAAGCTGAGGTGTAAGGCTTTGGGCCTGAGGTGTAGGAACCTATTTGGGTTCTGAGACAGTGGAGAAGTTTGGCCGAATCTAGTACACTGCTAGATAGGCGAAGGGGGAAAGTGGATGTACCCAAAGATTGGGAACCACTATAAATCACTGTGTGCTGTGCTGTGAATGTGCTGTGTATGTTTGATTATTGCTGATTGCTGTAATAGACTACTTAGAAATCTGTGATATAACTGTTTGGCTGCCAACAAAGTTAGAAAAGGATTAGGTCACCTATTCACCCCCCCCCCCTCTAGGTGTTTAGGTACCATATCTTTCACTGAGGCTGCTGGCTGGTGTTGGGAAGCGGATTCAGCAATGATGTTGCCATGTGTTCAATGATCATGTTTGTTGATAAAGGTGGGCTCCGTTGTGATGTTGCCATGTGTCTAGAGATTCATTTCGATTGTAAATTGAAGAGCTGTGGTAAAGTCATATGTTGTCATGTGTTAAAATCAGGATGGATCATTAATGCTGAGCTGAACGTGTCAGCATCCCAACAATGGGTGACGATCATCCCGTAGATCGATTTCAACGCATTTGGTTTTCTTGGGGCCGGCGACACTGTAGCTAATACAGAAACATTGACGACCACTTTGTTCGCTGCCTTTGGAGATGGGGACCCGATGCCTGAGGTGATGACTTCCTCGACGAGGGGTGTGTTCTTTTTCCTGAATAGTATCTTAGTAAAATTTATTATTATTAAGGACTCACTTTCAATTCACCAGGTTGTGAAGCAGAGCCCTCTTGAAGAATGTGTGTTTGTGACAACTTTGCAAGCTATACGGGAGGAGCTAGCGCTGATTGATGGCTAAAATTTTGAATAAATATTATTATTCAAATTTTACGAACTATAGGCAAGAACACATATCGTTCATAGTATAGGATATTTTAGAATTAAAATATCAAGCATAGTATATTTTTGGGTCTGTTGATTGCTTCTACTCACGCAAATTAATATTATTTTATAGAAATATAAAATGGGTAATTTTCTAAAGAAATAATGAAAGAGAAAATTAGAAAGAGAGCATTTGATCGGGAATCCTTCTTAAGCAAAATAAATCGTAAATCACAAATTCAGAAGTAAAGATTGAGAAGAATTCGACCGTGGAGGTTACCAAATCAAGATAGAGCCTCTCAAAAGAGAACTACCAACTAACCTTAAGTTGATTGATTAAGACCCCTTGGCTAGTTGAAATCTCTAAGCTTGCTTTTGTCGGTAAACCCCACTATTGGATTTGACTCTATTCCGGAAGATTTATGTCATACTCTCTCGATGAGTTCATGCAACTCCTTTTAGCAATAAGTGATCTACTCGTAATCACGGATCTCTCGATCAAGTAGAATACATATCAAGACTTGATTTTCATACAACGGAAATATGAAACCAATATAATAAAATCAAAGGTGAATTGTAATTTTCCAAACAAAAGCTATGAAAGAGAGATTATGAAATAAGTTAACTCAAAAATTCATCCAATCAAAAGCTATAAAATTAGCTAATCATGATAAAAGAAAATAATATTTTATAACTAAGGAAATTACAAGTGCATAAAATGTAAAGACTAAGCTAGGAATTGAAATTGCAAAACTAAAAAAAAGTTACAATGAGTAAAATGCAGGAAATTGAACTAAAAAATGATCCAAATCGAAGCAAGGACTAGATCCTTTTCACCATGGCAGCAGCTAGGATTTTATAGGTAAAAAATATGAAGTCATGTCCTTAGGTCACGTCTGTGACCTAGGGCACGTAAGGTATGAAACCGTCATCTTGAAAGCTCCGGAACGTTGGGAGAAAACTTGCAAAATCCACAAATCAGCGCTACGCCCTAGGTCAAGCCCGTGACCTAGGGCGTGTCTAGACTTGGTTAGCAAACAGTGGGAAATGGCGTGATTTGTAATCAATTTGGCTGTTTCGGGAGAGGTCACGCCCCTTGGTGATCGCAAGAAAATAGTGAACTTTGACCCGCGCAGTCCCGGTCGCGTGGTTTTTTACCCGGTTGAGGGGTTTTCCCATGTAAAAACTTCATGTGTATGATGATCTATCTCATTAACTGTGTGCGCGTTCGATCATTCTGGGAGCAAAGGAGGTCGAGGTTATTCTGGTCTGATCGGGACGTTGAGTTAGACCGCAAAAATCTAAAAATTAAAACTAACAAATTTTGAAGAGACATAAAATAAAGAAATACATAAAATAACTCTTTAAAAAGCATATAAATAAAACTCATAATTAAAAATACTTTGTCTAAATGAAGATAAAGTTTCGAGGAATTTAATATTACAAAATTTATTTTATTAGAAACTCTTTTTAACAAGTTTTTTCAAGTTTTTCAAGATTATGGATTTTATATTAAAATAAAATAAATACATAAATATTTTTTTATTCTTGGACTTCCCAAGGGATACCCAATGACAATCTCGCAAGATACTAGGCAGTTTTGTGGGATGAAAGCTCAACCCAACCCTTTCGCAAGAAATTATATTTTTAAACTTTTATAATTTTGTACAATTTTTGAAAGATTTCTATTTTTTTGGATTTTTTTATATACAACAAAATAAAACGAAATCACCCTCATACATAAAAATAAAGATTATTGTACAATCACCGTATTTGCTGAGTGGGCCCCCGACAAGTTTAGGCTATTGTGGGGCATTCAGGCCCAAGAAGATCAGATTGGCGAATGAGGAAAGCTAACCTGCACTCGCTCAGTGCCCAAAGGAGCACTCGCCCAGACTAGTAAGAAAGCAATCAGGCCCTCAGGCGAGTGCGTTTAGCTCCTTAGAACAACAGAGTTTGCCTGTTAGCAGAGCACTTTGGGCTACATATAGCTGTTTAGAATAATGAAGTTGTGTTATTTGCATGTCAGACTTTGAAATCTATAAATAGACCCAAGGGGTACCTCAGAAGACAAGCTTTTCAGTTTTCTAGTTCTCTGATCTTCTTGTGTTTTCTAAGGTGCCCTTAGCTCAGCACTGGCTAAGGAGTAGAAGCACTCTAAGATCTTTCAGGTGTGTGGTGAGACCTCCATGTTGGAGCCTTGGGTCAGTTTTGAGTTATAAGTCTTCGATCAGCCAAGCTTGTTAGGAGAATTGTGAAATCACCACTTCCCCAAGGGTTTGAACTCCTCAGAAGCCGGTTCTCATTCCAACAATTATCCTCAATGTTTATAAGTCAGGTGGGAGAGGAAGGATAAGTAAATAAAGTGTCGAATAAGTAAATTGCAAGAAAAATAAAAACAACCAAGGGGTGCCTTTCAAGAGCACTTTCTTTTTCTCATTTTTAGCTAGACAGTTATTATTAGTTAAAAGAAAATAAAAATAAAAGTGCACAAGAAACTCTCTTAATTCACGCTTAGATGAATGTGTCAATGTGAGTCACTCGACTACTCCAGTTAAATGTTGATTCTTCTTTTAATCTCCGTTTGCTTGAGAATGCAAATCCAAATCACTTATACATACCTGAGGTATTTAGATTTTTATAGATGAGGAGAAAATGGATCGTCGAAGATGTTTGGTTGTAACGCCTCGCCTTCTATATGAGAATCGTTAGAATTAAAAGAATCAAAATATAGCGAATCAGAAAAAAATTCATAAGGAGTTTCCTGTCAAAATATATGATTAAGCTTTGGTTACTTATTTTTTAAAATAAAATTTTCATTTGAAAATTCTAGTGAATTACCAAGAGAAATAAATTCATTGGACTCAAAATGTTCATGAATTTCATTTTCAACATAAATTGGAAAATTTTGTGAAAATTCATGACATAAAATAAGACCAAGGAGGAGATCCTCTATTTTGTTCGGCATGCCCTAAACATAAATAAATTTTTGGTAAAGCAAACTTTCTTGATCTTCGGAATAAGAAATTATGGGTTTATAAAAAAAATCATGTTCTTGAGTTCCTGAGTAACTAAATTATCCAAACGGAGAAAGTGCATTAGAATAAAAATTGCTCACTTCAAACTTTTGGGGCAAAGATCTAATTGAGTTTGTGAAAATTTCTCAAAATTTGATGAAAAGGCTTGTGGTGCAAAAGGAGAAGAAAAAATTTTGGATGTAAAGAATTATCTTTATTGCTCGCGTAACTATCTGGGTGATCTTGGCACAATGAATAATGCACATCGGAGGTAGAAGAAAAATTATTCTCATGAAAATTAGAAAATTTATTTTCATTAAAGCAGGAAAAATTATTCTCATAAGAAGTGGAAAAATTATCTCATAAGAAGTGGAAATATTATTATCATAATAGATGGGGTCCCCCCTTGAAATTTTGAAGTCAAGTCGGCAAAACTCGGACCGAGTACACGTGAGCCCGACCAGACCGATTACGCGCATTAAAGTCACAAGCCCCGGAAACCCCCAGAGAGGAAGCTAAACCCATACACGTGCACAACAGGGTCGCGCAGGAGCGCGACTGCGCCCCATATAGCATGCGCATACATGGCCCGTGCACGGCCAGCCCGTGCGGTCGCACCCTGCACGGTCACACCCTGCACGGTCACGCACGGCCAACCGGCAAGGTCGCACCCCTGCGCGACCGCACATGGACGGCACGCACGGCCGCGGGGCAGCGTCCCCGCGCGGCTGCACCCCCCCCCCCCCCTTGTGGTCGCGCGCACACATAGCTGCGCCCCACGCACGCGTCGGTGTCGGGCGCCTCTACCATCAACAACCCTCGCCATCTCTGTCCGCCTCCTTCATCGCCGACCTCTGCTGCCTCCGAGCACTTACCCGAGCTGCCCGAACTGCCCGGTGGGCACTCCCATTATTTCTACAAAATTAGTGTCTAGGTGATTGAAACGGAGCACGCCATTCACAACCACAAATCACTCTCTGGTGCAATTACCACCATAATCCTCCAGAAAACAAGCAATTCCAGATACGAGGGAGAGCTCTGAGGTTCTCAGACGGGATCGTGGACTTAGGTCAATTATTTGCTCAAGAATTCTCTTCGCTTTTCTCCTTTCGCTAAGATTTCAACATACTCCAAGTCACGTCAACCGCCTATGCGAGAACGCTCCCAACAAGGCTCTGCATTAACGAGAGAGCTCCCTCTATAAGCTCTGTGGACTTGGAGAATTTTCCAACCGAAAAGCTCCTACCATGGTTCCACGAGCTCAGCAACATTCCAAGACTGGGGCGCTTCCGTCGAGGCTTCGAGGACTTAGCCATCTTTTCCTCATTTTTTTGTATTTTGCACCTATAACGGAGTAGAGGTTTGTCGTCCTCTAAAATCAAATCAATCTTTGTAAAAATCTGAGAAGCTAGTGGATTTTGGCTCGACACATCTCCAGCCATGTGATTTTTTACCATTTTCGGGTTTTCCACGTCAAGAAATGCCTCCTGTCATTTGTTGTGGTTTACATTAAATGTTTGCGCGTCCGGTCTGACTCTGAGCCAATGCGGTCTGATTTCTCCAGAACAGGAAAACATCGGGTGACCCGTAACAAGAATGGGACAAATTATTTTCATAATATAAATTTTGAGAATAAGAATAATAATAATATTCTTCACTTCGAAGATGTGCACCACAAAAATTACAAATAATTAGGTGTTTCCTTGCGGCTTCAAATATGTTAACTTTATTTTGAAGCTCGACAATTTTCGCGGCCAAATGACATAATATTTTGGTTTAGAAAATAAAAAACTATTGTACAACCACATATTCGATGAGTGGACCCCCCCCCCACCCTCCAGGATTAGTGTGGCGCAGGAACTCCAGAGGCGAGAGGGCTCTAGAAGCCGAGCCGGACACCTTCTGTCCTTGGCGTCGAGTGAAGCTGGCGCTATCAACGCCTTCCGCACTTGGTGTTGAGTGAAGATGGGGTTGTCAACATCTTCCGTTCTTAACGTCGAGTGAAACTTGTACTCTTGACGCCTTCCGCCCTTGACGTTGAGTGAAGCTGGCGCTGTCAACACCTTCCGCTCTTAGCGTCGAGTGAAGCCTGTACTCTCGACGCCTTCCGCCCGTGGCATTGAGTGAAGATGGCGTTGTCAACGCCTTCCGCTCTTAACATCGAGTGAAGCTTGTACTCTCGACTCCTTCCTCCCTAGGCGTTGAGTGAAGCTGGCGTTGTCGATGCCTTCCGTTCTTAGCGTCGAGTGAAGACTGTACTCTCGATGCCTTCCTCCCTTAGCGTTGAGTGAAGCTTACGCTCTCAACTCCTTCAGTTCCTTGGCATTAATTAAAGCTTGTGTTGTCAATGCCTTCTGATCATTGCTCAGGAAGATGTGCGAGACCCTTCCCGACTTGCATTCGCCCAGGGCAAAAAGGTGTCTCGCCCGTAGAAGACGGGGTGGCTCTCGCCCAAAGAAGGCATGAATGGTCTCGACAGTTCTAAGCAAGTGTTCTTTAGACCCCGCGTCCACCCAGAGTGGGGGTGCCGTGGAGGAGAGTGTCTGGCTTCCCCAGTATTCGCCCCTTTAAGTGAGTGGTGCCCACATGGACCACTTGCCCAGTGGGGTCTAGAGGCAAAATTACTTGGATACCCTTGCAGGGTTGTATATAGCCTTTTAGAATAGCGGAGTTTGTCTGTTGGCAGACCACTTTTGGCTGCATATAACCATTCAGAACAGCAGAGTTACGCTATTTGCAAGTCAGGTTTTAAAAGTTATAAACAGACCCAAGGGAGTACCTCAGGACGCATGCTTACTTGTTCTATGGTCTTATAGCGCTTTCTGAGGTATCCTTAGCTCAGCACTTGGCTAAGGAGGGGAAGCGCTCTAAGAACTTTTGGGTGTGTGGTGGGACCTTCGTGCTCGAGCCTTGGGTTAGTTCTAAGTACTAAGCTTTATGTCAGTTAAGTTTGCTGGGCAAAGTATATGTAAGACCCCCCCCCCCCCCTCCCGGATCCCAAAACACGGCACGAAGGGGGTCTTATGCCCGGAATAGCTGCCTTGCGGTAGCATTAGCACACGGGCTAACCTGTACCACAAGACGCCTATTCCGCCGGCTACAACCAATATCAATTTAAACATGTCAACCCAACCAAAATAAGCAAGAAGTCAAATCCACACCAAGCATATATGTCCAAATACATCAAATGGAGAAGCTAAAACATGCTTCTACAATATCAGAGTATAGCTATAAAATTGCCCAAACTAGCTACATCAGAGTCGCTCAACACTCACATCCGTAACCGACGGTAGCGACGACACCGTCACATGAGGCCCTGTCATCCTGGCCTGGTTTCCTGTTGCATAGTCTGCGGCTGCTCTACCTACGGGGTGACCTCCTAAAAAGGAAGATGTAGCAACCGTTAGTCGAAAATACTAAGTGGCTTCTCATCCGCTCCCCCGGCGACTCCTCGGCACCGGGGGAGGAAAGGAATAAGGTTAATATATACAAGTAGTAAAACAGGTACAAGCATGTGGTAATAGTACATGAACAACAATATTATAAACTAGCAGTTCTACTTGAGCAATAGTAATTCAACAAGTACAAGTAACTACAGCAGGTAAGTAACTTAACTTATAAGGATGCTCATACAAGCTTATAAGTTAAGGATCGGTTTACATAAAGTAACTCATCATATAGGAGTGCCCATACAAACTTATACGATGAGGATCTTATTGTGCAATGTTATGAAATGGTATGTATGCTATGCAATGACTCACCCATGTTCAAGCACATGCAATTGCTATGTCGACACAGACTATAGTTCCCACTATTCGAGCAGGTAGCTAACCTCCCAGGCATCAACCGTCGTGGCCAGGCGGTGACAGTAGAGCGAGTATCTCTACTACTAGGCGGGTATCCACACTACTTCACATAGGCCTCTATACGCCTCAACGCTAAGAACACAATAGCAGAGCCCATGCATATTATGGCCCAGCGGGGGTCTCGAGTAGATGTGCACCGAGAACACAGCCCCAAACTGGCCTTGTGTGACTCGGAAGGGGCCTCGGAAGAAAGCACGAGGACACAACCCAACCGTTCACTTGGCACGGAAGGGGCCACGGGACGTGAATGTAACATCCCATGTTACTTCTAGACCCCTCAACTTAGATTGGGTTAGGCATGGGGTGAGATTTGAGGAGACCAACTAGGTTTGACCCTAGGTAGTGGGTGGTAGCCATGTGGGGCCCACTATAAGACCATAGTCAAACTAGGTCAAACTAGCCTAAGTGGGGACCCTAGCCACACCATGACCCCACCACATTGCCCTAACCCTAAAAACAATCTAAGTGGACCCTAGGGTATGTCACTGGGTCAACATTTTGACCCCAGTTGACCAAGGTCAACCTTGGGCTTAATTTGGTCAAACCCACACCCATAGGCCTAATTAACCTAAGTGGGGCACCCCCTTGACCCAAACCAAGTTGGGTGGTGCCACTAGACCCATTTCCACCAAGTGGGGTCAGTCCACCCACCATAGTTGACCAGTCAACCCCAAAAGTCAATTTGGTCAACAATTTGACCTAAGGAATGAAATGAAGGCCAAGTCATTCCCCCTTGGACCAAGCCCACCAAAATTGGCCCATAGTCAACCCAAGTGAACAAGACCAGCCATACCCCTCTAAATCAGGAGAGAGAATACATGCAAGGGGGTAAAATTGGAAATTTTAGGAGAAGAGGAGAGAGAAAGAGGAATGAAGGAAATGGTGGCCACATGGCCACCCCATCAGCTGACTTAGGCTGCCCAAAACCAAGTGGCTGACCTCCCCTCTTCATTTCCAGCAGGAAACCAGGGCTGTGAGCCACATGGCAGCTGGGTGAAATCTCCAAAGCTCAAAACCGAGCTATCATTGGAGTTATCTCCACTTATAGGCCACCTCAGTCCAAACAAACCTCACCATTAGTTCCAGAAGGCTGAAAGGAGTGGAGTTCGACTGTTTAATCATGGAGAACGGTAGAGATTTGAGCTTTCGGGGTGGAGCTCGCCGGCGCACCACCACCACGGCAAACCGCCGCCTGACCCGCAGCCAAGCCCCGATTATGGTGCGTTTCACCTCACCTCTTCCCGTACTAACTTTCTAGATCGAACTGGGGAGATATCGGGCTCAATCGAAACCGATGCCATGAGAGGAAATGGAGAAATTCGAGCTTTTCTTTTCTTGCTCGGGTTCGCCGGAGGAGCCAACTCCGGCGGCCCCACCGCCGGGAAACGCTAGCCCCCACCTTAACGAAGGTGGTGGCGATATCCGCCGGCGGTGGTGGTGGCTCAGCTGGCCGGAAATCGCCGGCAAAGTCGCTCCAGGCCGGCTCGATCTCAGCCATTGGCTGGAGGTAGACGACGACCAGATCCCGTTGGATCTTACTTCAAGATTCGTGCTACAGAATAAATAATTCATTTTAATTAATGTATTGAATAGTAACATTTCTGTCACACTTTTTCAGTTACCTTGCATGTTAAATATAGGCCTCCTAGAGGCATTTCCAGACCTTAGACCCTTAATGAAAAATGTATCCTAGGGTCTTACCTTTAAAATGCCACCCTAAACATACATTTTGGTGTAGTGTACAGTCCTGTAGGACATTTCTCCTAGGACTGGTCCTAGACTAGGTCAAAAATTATATTGGATGCCCTGGTCTCAATATTAGTCACCATGACCCCAAATTTTGGGAACATGCATGATTAGGGCTTACTTACCTCCTGCCAAAATATAGGAATTTTTGGAAAATATGTTCCTATAGTTTTTGGTAAAATATCAAAATTTAAATAAATGACATATATGGAGTTCTACTCCTCCCCATGGCCCCAAATTTTGGTGGTGGGTCAGTGGGGTCATCCTTGGTGCATGATAAAATTTTCAGCACCTTGGGTTCACTGCATGTTGGGGAATCCACTTGCATGTGCTAGCCTATGTTTAACCTTGGTGTGCAAATAGCAAAAATGCAATTTGGTGAATTTAGTCCAATGGTTACATGCATGAGTCATGAAATTATTTACAGTGGTTCATTAGGGTAAATTTCACTCCTCAAATTAATAAGGTAATTGTTGGAATCAAAATTCCATTTATTGGAATTTATTTTAAAAATAGCTATTTTGGCATTAAAAATTTGAAAATAGGATTTATTCAAGTACAAATCCAAACAACTTTGCCAAGGCATAGATTACATCACATTTGACTTAGGAAAATTATGATTTCTCTGTTTTGAAGAACTTTGGAGTAGATGCCCTAAATTTCCCATTTTACCCTTATCATGATAATTCTTGAAATGATGGATTTATATCTCTGAAAAATTTGGAATTTATTCTACTATTACAAAATGTTGTTATAAGTTTATCACAAATTTCTCAGAATTTAATGGATGCATTACTTGTGTTAAATTAGTACAATGGCATTTTGGTAAATATCTTATATTGGAATCCCATAGGCCATCTTACATTAAATGTTGATGATTCTCTGTCAATAGCCATAAATTAGTGTTCTAAAGGCCCTGTAATTTTTCTGGAATTTTTGAGTATATAATGCTTATACTTCATTTGGAAAATGGAATTTTTGTGGAATTGATATTAAATTGAAAATGATAATAAATAATTTAAGGAAAATTATAAAATTCTGTAGGCAGTAATATTTTGTCAATATACCTCTCAGGAAAAATTCCCTAGGTCAGTGGATGCTTAATCAAACCACTTCATGTGTAAAGTGACCTAGCATTCGAATTAAAAGAATTAATTAAATGACTATTTGGCCAAGAAAAATTAAGAGAATCCTTAGGGTAGTTCCCTTAGTCCATAATACCTTAGGATAAATATTTAGATGCAAGATGCCTTAAGTTTTGGAAGATCACAATTCTAGGGTAGGCATAGGTCATGGTCTGCATATAACACAAATAGGTCCTGCCTTAGGGGAATTACCAGGGGATTGATTATCGGCAGAAATAAGAGAGAGTCCAACATGAGTAACCCTGGTGGGTAGAGTTGTCTTAGTGAGAGATTAAATGCAAGTCTTAGCTACCAACTGGAGCGGGGATCGGCGGAAGACCGTCGTTTTCCTGGTAATACCTTAAGTTACTAGGGTTATACTAAAGCAATAAGGAGAGCTGGGAAGATACATGGGTAGCCATCAACTAAAATAACTATCCTTGCGAAAGGGAACGCTGGGCGTAATCCCAACACAGTTCCTAGTGCCCCTTGAGAGCCCTTCACAGGGAATACCGGGGGCAGTCCTGGGATTAACCTTAAATCTCTAAGTATAATAAACTGTAGACAAGAGTAGTATAATAGGCTAGGACATTGACGTACCTTCTCGCCCGTGTGGGGTTGGAGAGATTCATGATATATGCTCACCCGTTTTGGGGTTTGAGGGAGTTGGCATAAAGGCACTGATGTGCGTTCTCACCCGGGTTTGGGTTTGAGGGATTCAGGACGGGTTTTTGTCCTGCGAGTGGAAGGCTCGGTATGAATTACTTGCATGTGCATAAATATCGTAGCGGGGCATGCGGTACTGGCCGTTCGTCACACCGATGGCAGTACGGTGCACCAGGCGGTTGTGGGAGTTAGAGGGGCCAGTGGGTTGTTTTACACTGCGGTCTGGAGGACGACCCCCGATAACACACATCCGACCCAACAAGACTGACGGGTTTGTCAGCAAAGTACGTACGCGAGACTCTAGAGTGCACCTTGGACGTGTACAGAGGCGTATGAGAGGGGTCTAAGGCTTGGTAGTGTGCATACCGGTCTAGAAGCGGAGACGCCCGCTCCGCTGCTGCCGTAGCCACAGCGGTGGTACCCGAGAGTGATGCTAGCTCTCAAAAAGTGGGAACTAAAGGTCTGTGATCACAGAGTCGTTGTGTGTGAGTTGCACTTGCCTGCGCATAAAATTGCATCATATCATTCATTCATATTAGGTCATACGCTTCATAGATCCTTATCATATAAATTAGTATGGGCTCTTTTATATGATAAGTTAAATTTCCTGGAAATCCTAACTTATATATTTGTATGGGCATTTATATAAGTTAGGGTACGTTTGTGATGATAGCATAGTGGTAGCTTTGCTTATTTACTTGTTCATACTGCTGCTTCTTTACTTTTCATTACTGCACTACTCTTACTTGTTACTTATACCGTACATAGAATTGCTAGAGTAGAACTACAGTACTTATTACATCATTAGTTAGATATTGTCACCTGCTTCCACTTTGTTACCCCTTGTTATCCTCCGCTTCGTCCTCCCGCTCGGTGCCTAGGAGCTGCGGGGCGAGGTGCGGAGGAAACGACTTAGTCTTTTTGACTAATGGTCGGTGACCAACTATTTTTAGGAGCCCGTGGAGATGGAGCACCAGCACGTCGAGGAGGCAGGGCATGAGGAGCAGATACCACTTCAGCAGGCTACTTCCACTACTGTGCGTCCTCAGGTGGGACGAGAGCGATGTTCTAACATAGCTTCCGCATTTATGATTTTGTGAGAGAGAGATTTGATGTACTGGGCATAAGCCCTTTTACTCTTTTTCTGTACTATTCTGTGGACTATTGTACTATTCATTTCCTTTATATGATTGTACTGTGACTTGTGTACTGATGGCATTTTATACTCAGTTTTACTTCTTATTTCTCATATTGGCCTACAGGTTAACGATCGTTCTAGCCGGCAGAATCGGCGTATTGCGGTGTCGACTAACCCGTGAGTTAGTGCCACCGTAAGACGGCGGTTCTGGGCATAAGATCCGGTAGCCCTCCTTGGTAAGGGGGAGGGGGGTCTTACAAACTGGTATCACTTGAACAACGATCATATGAGAAAGAACTCCACAACATGGGACCACCCCCGCCCCAGCATTAGTTTGCGGACAAACTATGCAGCGGAAGCAGTGGTGTGCCCATGTGTAAAGTCACATAAATGGTCCACAAAGTACAATATTTTAGGCCAGTTTTGTTTTAACCTTACCTTTATGCAACCTCCACAGGTCGCAGCGCCGCAAAATGTGGCTCCTCCCCCTCCAGCTGCCACTCCATTCCTACATACGGAGATGGGGCAGACCCTGACGGCGATTTTGGATGCCTTTAGAGCCCAGCAAGTCCCAGCTCCACAGCCAAATCCGGGGTCGAGCTGGCTGAGTGCATTCAAGAGCCTGTCCCCACCGACGTACCGCGGGACAGAGGATGCGGTGAAGACAGAAGAAAGGCTGGAGGCCATACACGAGATCTTAGCGGGCATCAGCTGCCCAGTCGGCCAGGAAGTACCTCTAGCCACCTCCGTGCTAGAGGCCCACGCAAAGAGATGGTGGAAGTCAGTCCGGGAGACTACTTATGCGGACTTTGAGCTGTCAGAGATTTCTTGGGAGGAGTTTGGCGATGTGTTCCTGGAACACTTCGTCTCTGCTACGGACAGGGATGCTTTGGAGGAGAGGTTTTTGAACCTCAAGCAGGGGACCAGATCAGTGATAGAGTACCAGAGAGAGTTCTCCCACTTGGCCAGGTTCGCGGGGATTCAGGACACCGACGATAGGAGGTATGCAAAGAGGTTCTACCGGGGCCTCAGGGATGATCTGAGGCAGGCTCTGTTATTCATTTCACATGGCACATCCAGGCAGATCATCGAGATGGCGAAGAAGCTGGAGGCTGACCAGCTGATGGTGCGAGCCGGAGGGAAGAGACCATTTGATGGATCGACATCAGGTGAGGGCAGTAGGGGCTCTCAGAGAGGCAGGACCATTGGATACAGGAGGGGTGGGGGACGTCGTCGTCCCAACTTCAGGCAGGAGCAGGGGCCTCCTCCAGCTTTGGCTCCCCCACCTCTACAGATACATGATCCGAGGAGACAGGATGACCGAGGCCACCGACAAGTGGTTTGTTACGGATGCCGCCAGCCTGGGCACATCAGGTCGGAGTGCCCGCACCGATTCCATCCCCCTCCTCCTCCTCCACCTCCAGTGGCCCCTGTACAGCAGGGCCGAGGACGAGGCCGAGGACGAGGCCGAGGTCGGGGATATCATGGCAGGAGGCGCGAGCAGGAGCAGATATACGCCTTGGACCTCACAGAGCCGAGGAATCCCGAGGAGGTTATTACAGGTACTTGAAGTTAATAATGAATTTCTTGGATTTCCAATGATATATATTTAGTACCTGGAACTATAGGATAACAATTAACTTTCACATAAACAAACCTCAGGCATAGTCATGATCAGCGGCAAGCCCGCTCATACTCTTTTCGACACGGGTGCTTCACACTCGTTCGTATCCGAGGCCTTCATCGACGGACTCGAAGGCGTGGAGAGGTTCCCTGGACTAGAGATGAGGGTACGTCTACCCGATGGATCGGAGCTGCGGACCACTGCACATTGTGATATGGAGGCCGAGATTGGCGGCAAGGCATTTGAGGCGCCGGCGACCATTCTGAAGTTGCAGGACTTTGATTTGATCTTGGGCATGGCCTGGTTGCATCGGAACCATGCCCAGATAGATTGCCCGTCCAGGAGGATCACGCTAAGACATGGCGACTCTCATGTTATCGTTGAAGGTATCCAGCCTATCTGCCACCTACTGTTATCTTCTATACAGGCTGTGAAGGCCCATGAGCAGGGTGAAGAAGTCTATATTGTCTGCTTCGAGATGGTGGGAACAGAGGCGACTATCTCAGATATTCCAGTGGTCCGGGATTTCTCCGATGTATTCCCGGAGAAATTGCCCGGACTACCGCCTGCTAGAGACTTGGATTTCAGGATTCAGCTAGTACCGGGAGCGAAGCCGGTGTCCCGGGCACCCTACAGGATGGCTCCTAGAGAGTTAGCAGAGTTCAGAACCCAACTGCAGGAGCTAGTCGAGTCAGGATTTGTACGGCCTAGTTCATCGCCATGGGGAGCGCCAGTTCTATTTGTGAAGAAGAAGGACGGATCACTGCGATTATGTATAGATTACCGGGAGCTGAACCGGTTGACGGTCCGCAACACCTATCCTCTACCTCGGATAGATGAGTTATTTGACCAGCTACAGGGAGCATTCTGGTTCTCCAAGTTAGATTTGCGATCCGGCTATTATCAGCTCCGTATCAGGGAAGAAGACATACCGAAGACGGCTTTCAGTTCGCGCTATGGACTATACGAATTCACGGTGATGCCTTTTGGGCTCACGAATGCTCCTGCTGCATTCATGATTCTGATGAACCGTGTTTTCGAGCCTTTCTTAGATCGCTTCGTGATAGTATTCATCGACGACATCCTTATTTATTCTCGGACTCAGGAGGAGCATACGGAGCACTTGGCACAGGTCCTGCAGAGGTTGAGGGAGACACAGATGTACGCAAAATTTTCGAAGTGCCAGTTCTGGTTGCAGGAGGTGGCTTTCCTGGGGCACACGATCAGTGGGGCTGGGTTAGCTGTGGACCCAGCCAAGATAGCGACGGTGAGGGATTGGCCACGGCCGAAGACCGCATCTGACATCCGCAGTTTCTTGGGACTAGCAGGCTATTACCGTAAGTTCGTGGAGGGGTTCTCGAGGATAGCACTCCCCCTCACGTCCTTGACGAAGAAGGACACAGATTTTGTTTGGTCAGAGCGGTGTGAGACGGCTTTTCAGGAGCTGAAGGACCGACTCATCTCATCCCCCATTCTTGCGCTTCCATCTGGGAGCGAAGGATTCCAGATCTACACGGACGCCTCTTCTCAGGGGATGGGTGCAGTCTTGATGCAGCATGGACACGTTATCGCTTATGCTTCGAGACAGTTGAAGAAGCATTAGCATAACTATCCAGTACATGATCTAGAGCTCGGGGCTGTGGTTTTCGCCCTGAAGATATGGAGGCATTACTTATATGGGATTCATTGTGACATCTTTTCAGATCACAAGAATCTCAAGTATATCGATACGCAAAAAGACCTAAACCTGAGACAGAGAAGGTGGCTGGAGTTCCTCTGTGATTATGACTACAAGATCCACTATCACCCGGGGAAAGCGAACACGGTTGCGGATGCTTTGAGCAGGAGGGCCGGCACTTCTGGACCAGAGCCCCGATTGATGACCATAGAGCTGCTTCAGATGATGGAGGACATGCACATTACCGTGGTGTCCGAGACTGAGCCAGATGTATATAGAGAGTATTTGAGCTCAATGATCAGCGACGATGATATACAGGAGCGCATCCGAGCACATCAGAGGCTGGATGCTGCGTTACAGCCGATTTTCAGTGCCCTAGAGAGGGGCAAGGTCGAGGACTACACGCTACAGGATGATCTTCTTCGGTTCCGGGGGCGCATCTACATACCAGCAGGGGCAGTATTCGAGATGACATACTCCGAGAGGCACATTGCTCGAGATATTCAGTGCACCCCGGCATCACCAAGATGTGGGCAGATTTGCGGAGATCTATGTATTGGCCCGGGATGAAGAGGGAGATCACGGATTTTGTGACCCATTGCGAGACCTGCCAGCGTGTGAAGGCGGAATGCAAGAGCCCGGGAGGTTTACTACAGCCACTGCCAGTTCCAGAGTGGAAGTTTGAGGACATTGCTATGGACTTTGTACATGGATTGCCTCGCTCCCACTCCGGACATGATTCTATATGGGTTATAGTGGACAGATTGACCAAAGTCGCGCGGTTTATTCCAGTTCGGAAGGATGCCCCAGTTGCAGTTCTGGTGAGACTATTTGTGGAGCAGTACATCAGATATCATGGTATCCCCAGGACTATTGTTTCGGACCGTGATGGTCGGTTCACTTCGAGCGAGTGGAGGGCCGTGCATGCTTACTTGGGATCTCGGCTTACTTTTAGCACCGCCTTCCACCCGCAGACCGACGGACAGACCGAGCGGACCATCCGGACCATGGAGGACCTGCTCAGATTATGCATATTGGATACGGGGAGGCCTTGGGAGAGGCTGCTGCCATTGATTGAGTTCTCGTATAATAACAGCCACCAGGCTAGCATCAGGATGGCTCCATACGAGGCGCTTTATGGGAGGAGATGCCGGACACCGCTATCATGGGTACAGGATGTGGATACCAGGGCTCTGGGATCTGATTATATAGAGGACACTGAGGCTCAGATTCGATTGATCAGGGATCGGCTACTGGAGGCCCAGAGCAGGCAGGCAAAGTATTATGATGCTCGGCACCGGCAGGTGGAGTTCCAGGTTGGAGACAGGGTATTCTTGAAGATACGTCCAGTACACGGTGTTTCACGGGTGCGGAGGCACAAGAAGCTCAGTCCACGTACATGGGGCCCTACCTGATCCTGGAGCGGATCGGCCCCTTAGCTTACCGACTGCAGCTGCCACCGGAGTTGGGTGCACTACATGACGTCTTCCATGTCTCTTCCTTACGGAGAGCTCTCCTTCGGCCGGAGCAGCACATCACTACTACAGCCGGACCGGTAGAGCCTGACAGATCAGTGAGATTGGAGTCGATCCGGATTGACGATACAGCCATCCGAGTGTTGCGGAAGAAGAAGGTTCCCCTTGTGAAGGTGCTGTGGTCCAACCATGGACGGGAAGAGCACACTTGGGAGCCGAGAGATCTGATGCTGGAGCAACACCCGGAGCTATTCGCATCAGGTACATTTAAGTTATGCTTTTAAGATTCTTGATAATTCTTGCAATTAGAACCCCGTAGACCCGAACTTAAATTTCGGGGACGAAATTATTTTCTTGTTTATTGGAATTTGTAACATCCCATGTTACTTCTAGACCCCTCAACTTAGATTGGGTTAGGCATGGGGTGAGATTTGAGGAGACCAACTAGGTTTGACCCTAGGTAGTGGGTGGTAGCCATGTGGGGCTCACTATAAGACCATAGTCAAACTAGGTCAAACTAGCCTAAGTGGGGACCCTAGCCACACCATGACCCCACCACATTGCCCTAACCCTAAAAACAATCTAAGTGGACCCTAGGGTATGTCACTGGGTCAACATTTTGACCCCAGTTGACCAAGGTCAACCTTGGGCTTAATTTGGTCAAACCCACACCCATAGGCCTAATTAACCTAAGTGGGGCACCCCCTTGACCCAAACCAAGTTGGGTGGTGCCACTAGACCCATTTCCACCAAGTGGGGTCAGTCCACCCACCATAGTTGACCAGTCAACCCCAAAAGTCAATTTGGTCAACAATTTGACCTAAGGAATGAAATGAAGGTCAAGTCATTCCCCCTTGGACCAAGCCCACCAAAATTGGCCCATAGTCAACCCAAGTGAACAAGACCAGCCATACCCCTCTAAATCAGGAGAGAGAATACATGCAAGGGGGTAAAATTGGAAATTTTAGGAGAAGAGGAGAGAGAAAGAGGAATGAAGGAAATGGTGGCCACATGGCCACCCCATCAGCTGACTTAGGCTGCCCAAAACCAAGTGGCTGACCTCCCCTCTTCATTTCCAGCAGGAAACCAGGGATGTGAGCCACATGGCAGCTGGGTGAAATCTCCAAAGCTCAAAACCGAGCTATCATTGGAGTTATCTCCACTTATAGGCCACCTCAGTCCAAACAAACCTCACCATTAGTTCCAGAAGGCTGAAAGGAGTGGAGTTCGACTGTTTAATCATGGAGAACGGTGGAGATTTGAGCTTTCGGGGTGGAGCTCGCCGGCGCACCACCACCACGGCAAACCGCCGCCTGACCCGCAGCCAAGCCCCGATTATGGTGCGTTTCACCTCACCTCTTCCCGTACTAACTTTCTAGATCGAACTAGGGAGATATCGGGCTCAATCGAGCCCGATGCCATGAGAGGAAATGGAGAAATTCGAGCTTTTCTTTTCTTGCTCGGGTTCGCCGGAGGAGCCAACTCCGGCGGCCCCACCGCCGGGAAACGCTAGCCCCCACCTTAACGAAGGTGGTGGCGATATCCGCCGGCGGTGGTGGTGGCTCAGCTGGCCGGAAATCGCCGGCAAAGTCGCTCCAGGCCGGCTCGATCTCATCCATTGGCTGGAGGTAGACGACGACCAGATCCCGTTGGATCTTACTTCAAGATTCGTGCTACAGAATAAATAATTCATTTTAATTAATGTATTGAATAGTAACATTTCTGTCACACTTTTTCAGTTACCTTGCATGTTAAATATAGGCCTCCTAGAGGTATTTCCAGACCTTAGACCCTTAATGAAAAATGTATCCTAGGGTCTTACCTTTAAAATGCCACCCTAAACATACATTTTGGTGTAGTGTACAGTCCTGTAGGACATTTCTCCTAGGACTGGTCCTAGACTAGGTCAAAAATTATATTGGATGCCCTGGTCTCAATATTAGTCACCATGACCCCAAATTTTGGGAACATGCATGATTATGGCTTACTTACCTCCTGCCAAAATTTAGGAATTTTTGGAAAATAGTTTCCTATAGTTTTTGGTAAAATATCAAAATTTAAATAAATGACATATATGGAGTTCTACTCCTCCCCATGGCCCCAAATTTTGGTGGTGGGTCAGTGGGGTCATCCTTGGTGCATGATAAAAGTTTCAGCACCTTGGGTTCAATGCATGTTGGGGAATCCACTTGCATGTGCTAGCCTATGTTTAACCTTGGTGTGCAAATAGCAAAAATGCAATTTGGTGAATTTAGTCCAATGGTTACATGCATGAGTCATGAAATTATTTACAGTGGTTCATTAGGGTAAATTTCACTCCTCAAATTAATAAGGGAATTGTTGGAATCAAAATTCCATTTATTGGAATTTATTTTAAAAATAGCTATTTTGGCATTAAAAATTTGAAAATAGGATTTATTCAAGTACAAATCCAAACAACTTTGCCAAGGCATAGATTACATCACATTTGACTTAGGAAAATTATGATTTCTCTGTTTTGAAAAACTTTGGAGTAGATGCCCTAAATTTCCCATTTTACCCTTATCATGATAATTCTTGAAATGATGGATTTATATCTCTGAAAAATTTGGAATTTATTCTACTGTTACAAAATGTTGTTATAAGTTTATCACAAATTTCTCAGAATTTAATGGATGCATTACTTGTGTTAAATTAGTACAATGGCATTTTGGTAAATATCTTATATTGGAATCCCATAGGCCATCTTACATTAAATGTTGATGATTCTCTGTCAATAGCCATAAATTAGTGTTCTAAAGGCCCTGTATTTTTTCTGGAATTTTTGAGTATATAATGCTTATACTTCATTTGGAAAATGGAATTTTTGTGGAATTGATATTAAATTGAAAATGATAATAAATAATTTAAGGAAAATTATAAAATTCTGTAGGCAGTAATATTTTGTCAATATACCTCTCAGGAAAAATTCCCTAGGTCAGTGGATGCTTAATCAAACCACTTCATGTGTAAAGTGACCTAGCATTCGAATTAAAAGAATTAATTAAATGACTATTTGACCAAGAAAAATTAAGAGAATCATTAGGGTAGTTCCCTTAGTCCATAATACCTTAGGATAAATATTTAGAGGCAAGATGCCTTAAGTTTTGGAAGATCACAATTCTAGGGTAGGCATAGGTCATGGTCTGCATATAACACAAATAGGTCCTGCCTTAGGGGAATTACCAGGGGATTGATTATCGGCAGAAATAAGAGAGAGTCCAACATGAGTAACCCTGGTGGGTAGAGTTGTCTTAGTGAGAGATTAAATGCAAGTCTTAGCTAGCAACTGGAGCGGGGATCGGCGGAAGACCGTCGTTTTCCCGGTAATACCTTAAGTTACTAGGGTTATACTAAAGCAATAAGGAGAGTTGGGAAGATACATGGGTAGCCATCAACTAAAATAACTATCCTTGCGAAAGGGAACGCTGGGCGTAATCCCAACACAGTTCCTAGTGCCCCTTGAGAGCCCTTCACAGGGAATACCGGGGGCAGTCCTGGGATTAACCTTAAATCTCTAAGTATAATAAACTGTAGACAAGAGTAGTATAATAGGCTAGGACATTGACGTACCTTCTCGCCCGTGTGGGGTTGGAGAGATTCATGATATATGCTCACCCGTTTTGGGGTTTGAGGGAGTTGGCATAAAGGCACTGATGTGCGTTCTCACCCGGGTTTGGGTTTGAGGGATTCAGGACGGGTTTTTGTCCTGCGAGCGGAAGGCTCGGTATGAATTACTTGCATGTGCATAAATATCGTGGCGGGGCATGCGGTACTGGCCGTTCGTCACACCGATGGCAGTACGGTGCACCAGGCGGTTGTGGGAGTTAGAGGGGCCAGTGGGTTGTTTTACACTGCGGTCTGGAGGACGACCCCCGATAACACACATCCGACCCAACAAGACTTACGGGTTTGTCAGCAAAGTACGTACGCGAGACTCTAGAGTGCACCTTGGACGTGTACAGAGGCGTATGAGAGGGGTCTAAGGCTTGGTAGTGTGCATACCGGTCTAGAAGCGGAGACGCCCGCTCCGCTGCTGCCGTAGCCACAGCGGTGGTACCCGAGAGTGATGCTAGCTCTCAAAAAGTGGGAACTAAAGGTCTGTGATCACAGAGTCGTTGTGTGTGAGTTGCACTTGCCTGCGCATAAAATTGCATCATATCATTCATTCATATTAGGTCATACGCTTCATAGATCCTTATCATATAAATTAGTATGGGCTCTTTTATATGATAAGTTAAATTTCCTGGAAATCCTAACTTATATATTTGTATGGGCATTTATATAAGTTAGGGTACATTTGTGATGATAGCATAGTGGTAGCTTAGCTTATTTACTTGTTCATACTGCTGCTTCTTTACTTTTCATTACTGCACTACTCTTACTTGTTACTTGTACCGTACATAGAATTGCTAGAGTAGAACTACAGTACTTATTACATCATTAGTTAGATATTGTCACCTGCTTCCACTTTGTTACCCCTTGTTGTCCTCCGCTTCGTCCTCCCGCTCGGTGCCTAGGAGCTGCGGGGCGAGGTGCGGAGGAAACGACTTAGTCTTTTTGACTAATGGTCGGTGACCAACTATTTTTAGGAGCCCGTGGAGATGGAGCACCAGCACGTCGAGGAGGCAGGGCATGAGGAGCAGATACCACTTCAGCATGCTACTACCACTACTGTGCGTCCTCAAGTGGGACGAGAGCGATGTTCTAACATAGCTTCCGCATTTATGATTTTGTTAGAGAGAGATTTGATGTACTGGGCATAAGCCCTTTTACTCTTTTTCTGTACTATTCTGTGGACTATTGTACTATTCATTTCCTTTATATGATTGTACTGTGACTTGTGGACTGATGGCATTTTATACTCAGTTTTACTTCTTATTTCTCATATTGGCCTACAGGTTAACGATCGTTCTAGCCGGCAGAATCGGCGTATTGCGGTGTCGACTAACCCGTGAGTTAGTGCCACCGTAAGACGGCGGTTCTGGGCATAAGATCCGGTAGCCCTCCTTGGTAAGGGGGAGGGGGGTCTTACAGTGAACACCGAGGACACAGCCCAACCGCCCAAAGTCTAACTGTCAACTCCCGTCGGTGTGACGATCGGCGAGCCCGTAGACCTGCCACACTATCCTTAACCCAGGATTACGACACTCCGTGTCGACTCACACTACATGTATATATAGTGGACATTCAGGTTTATTGAGTTCAATATTAACCCCCTAATGCTTCCGTTAGAATGCTCTGAGTTAGGATGTGTGTACTAGTCTTTGATATTAACCTATAACCCCGTCGTCTGTTTGTGATCTAAAGTGTGGGGCCCCGACCGGACCTTTTATTATATGTCATGTAACGGATGGAAGTGTTACAGTAAGTCTGTCAGCTATCCTCCGAATCTGGAATAATATTCAAAAATGAATATTTTCTTTCATATAATGCTACCGTCGCGTAGTAGGTAGGTAGCGCTCCGTGGTATCCCTGTCTTGATGCACTCGACACCTCAGTCTCAATGGTCTCAATGCTTGGGAGTGTTGAGTGAGTTACTGCGGTGCAATACCAATCTAGCACCCGACGATAGTCCTGTCTCGATATTGTCGATGCCTCTGACTCAATGCTCTCAATGACTCTGGTCATTGAGTGATTTACCGCGGTGCGGTACCAAGCTAGCACCCGGAGGTAGTCCTGTTTCGAGAGATTGTCAAATAATTCATTGAGCTAGACCAGGCAGTAGGACTAGTGCTGCGCATTAATTTCCCTAGCGCTTTGTCCAATTAATTCAGGCTACCGCTCGACGTTAGCTGCTACTGCTCGGCGGTCAGTTCCTTAGGAGAGCTCCTTGTATTTCTTGGACCTGTAAACCTACACACTTTACCAAACACAAGATATAATCAAATACAACCTGGGAGTTGATATTATCAAACTAAGGATATGTGAACAGTCGGCTCCAACAATTCCTAAATCTACAAAATACAATCTCAAATCTGAAAAATTTTCACTCAAAACTTCATGAAATCCCAACAAATCTTTCTTTATATGTTTTAATCCACAAATACTTAAGAAAAGAAACAAAAATACCTTGATATGGGGATTTTGTCAGCATCGAGTTCAGGTTTCGCTCGAGGTTTCACAAAAAATGATATACTCAATGCCTTCATTCCAAATCTGATGCTATTTATAATTTGGTGCTATTATCAATCAGTGATATCCGATATCTCTTGGCAATAGCTCCAAATTGCTAAAAACTTACTCTGATCGGATGTAAATATTTGTATAATTGCCACTATTCTTTTAATCCAAATATTATTGTTTTATCTTGTTTAGGCATTGCACAATGTGTATTCACTTATATTGAGTTACCTCTAATATTGTTCACTTATTCAAGCTTTTAATATCATTCTCATTATACAATTTAACTAATGTATTATAATTGTTCAATCATTTTCGCATGGCTCTAAGTATGAGAAATATTTTATTTATGATAATGCTCTCTCACACACTATTTTGAATATTTTCATGTGTTTACCTTTATTGCATATGTGAATTGTGTTTATTATACCATAACCACTAGAATTCCATAAACTCTTACTTTATCCTTGATTTCTTTCCGCAGTTCAACTTTGATTACCATATATTGCCACAAGTGAATTTAGAGTCATTTGTCATGCCTAAAAATATTATATTGTCTAAACAAAAAAAACAAAAACAAAAAAATTGGATGGCAAGGAACCTCCACCAAGCACTACTCAGCCTCCTGATAAGTGTTCATAAGAATTGGGAGGTTGAGCACCTTGGAAAGAATTATAAACTGTCATGTGTAACCCCTATATGGATGTTCATTCAGTCTATGTGCTATGAATAGATCCGTACAAGTACGGATCTTTATGCATATTTTTATGTTATGTTTGTACTTTTCACTTGTTCATTTTTATACATATGTATTTTCATTTAATTCTCACATGTGCACTATATTACCATCTGTAACATTTCTTCTCATGAGAATTGGACCAAAAATAATTCTAATTCTTATCTTCACTAGTGTATGTGTCCATGGTATAACTGGATGAATTTGACAATGTTTGTGTTCACTCGCATTCTCTGTTACTATGCATTGTTCCACATGTCCTACACTAGATATTCTAATTTTCATTTTCATATTTTGCTTATGTAGGCACTCTATATTCACTATATAACCTCAACTTTACTTTTTCTCTTCTTTACATCACCTCTTCCGATCTCAAATTTCTTTTGATAATACCAAAAGGGGGAGAAATTTCTAAGAAACCATTTATTCTTTATGATCCTCACAGCGGGAGACTTATAAACGTAACTTAAATTACTACCTAACTTAAATTACTACCTAGTAAATAAAATTTCTGAATGCTTCTATTTATGAGGAGTGCACATGCAGGGGGAGAGTAATATCCAAGCGGAGTTTGTGCACATGCAAATTCTTAGTCTTGCTCATCACATTTTATAATGATCTATAGATCATTCATGGTTTATTTCTAAGTGGATTTATTATTATCAAAAGGGGTAGATTGTTGGAGCTAATAACAAATCTCATTTGTATTTGATCATAGTGTGTTTATGGTGTGCAGATATAATAGGTCTAACACTCTAATCATTTGGGCCTAGATTCAAGATTGAAAAGGTGATTCTCCTGGTGATATCCAGTATTGCCACCAGGCGATAGCTCAAGGGAAAGTTACCGCATGATCTCTATAGTGTACAGTTATATACGATATCGCCCGACAATATCTATATCTCCTAGACGATGGCTAACGATTGGCCACGATCGAACGATCCCGCAGAAACCTCAGAATCATGAGACATGTGGCAGTCGGATATGATATCGCTGGCAGGCGATAGCCAGTATCGCTAGTGATAGCTATAAAGTATAAATTTGGCTCATTTTTCAATGGAGATTTTGACTTTCATAATCTGGAGTATTCATTCTCGTGCATCTTTTCCAGAGAGCTCCAACATCCAAAAAACTCTATCTTGCCAAGAAGGTTTAAGAGCGAAAAAGTGATCACTCTATGCGGCATCTCAAGCAACTTTTGTGAGGATCTGTTGTCATCTTCAGCACTTCATTTAGAGAGACTTTTTATTCTGAAAGTTATTCTTTGTACTTCTTCATTTCATCATTGTAATCATTAGATGAAATCACCGCCTTGTGTGTGACAGCTTGTCTGTTGAGCTCCAACATTCAAAAAACTCCATCTTGCCAAGAAGGTTCTCGAGCGAAAAAGTGACGACTCATATGTGGCATATCAAGCAACATTTGCGAGGTTTCGTCGTCATCTTCAGCACTTAATTTAGATGGAGTTTTAATTCTGAAAGTTACTCTTTGTACTTCTTTATTTCATCGTTGTAATCGTTAGAGGAAATCACCTCCTTGTGCGTGGCATCTTGTCCAGAGAGCTCCAGCATCCAAAAAACTCCATCTTTCCAAGAAGGTTCAAGAGCGAAAAAAGTGACAACTGAAATGCGGCATCTCAAGCAACCTTTACGAGGATTCGTCATCATCTTCAACACTTCATTTAGAAGGAGTTTTATTCTAAAAGTTATTCTTAGTACTTCTTCATTTTATCATTATAATCATTAGAGGAAATCGCTGGCTTGTGTGTGCCATCTAAGTCCTTGCGTGGCTTAGGAGAAAATAGCCGCATTATCCGCTCTAATCCTTATGTGACTTAGGGAGTTTTTGTCGCCTTGTGTACAGTGACTAGATCATGGTGAGATCTAGGGGAGACTAGTAGCAAGATCTAGGGAGAGATACGTTATAGCTGGCCAGTTCTTGGAAGAAAGACTAGTGAAATCAAAAGGAGTTTATATTTTTCTTAACCTTGATCACTAGCTTTATAGAGATTCATTGTTTTTTGTTTTTCACACTTATGAAATACAGTATAACCATTTGTATTCTTATGAATTTCTAAGTGTTTATGTTTCGTTATGAAAAATTGGATTTGATTTCTACAATTATTTCACTAATTAGAATTGATTAAGATCCATATTTTGTTAACCCTTATTCACCCCCCCCCCCTCACCCCCTCCATAAGGGCTCCTCACGATCCAACAAATATCATGTGATGTACTCATATTTCCATTCAATTTTTTTCTCTATCTTTTTTACAATGTTTTGAGTTCAAGAACCTCGAATCAATCGAAATCTACACACATAGATAAATACACTTTAACTTGTATACAAAAGACTTATGCACTAGAATTGTGGACTAAATTTGTAAGCTTTATATAAAAAGTGAACACTGTGATATTGATTGTTGATAAGTTGTAAATATACGTATTATTACGCATGTTATTTAAGTCATTTAAATTTATTTTTATTATTTTTAGTTAATTTTCTTCAATAAATGTTTCTTTTTGTAAATATTATTCTAACTTAGCTTTAAATTTGTTTTCTGAATTTTTTCAGGAAAAGTCAAAAATTCCAAAGTACGCGCCCGTGTACTTCTCGACCATGCCTGTGACCTGGGCGTGTTAATTGATCCCAATAGAAAGGTGCCTCCATCTCGACGATCAGTGTTAGACATTCATTGAACTGTTCGACACGCCCATGTCCTGATTCAACATGCCCGTGACACGCCCGTGACATGCCATCTCCACTCGAGCCCAGCCAACCACTCGATGCCATCATCATTCGACGATCGTCGAACATCCTGTTACACCCGTGTCAATATTCGACACGCCCGTGACCAATCCACCTTTCCCAGACAAGACAATGTCGGCGACGAAATGACACGATGCCTTCCCCAGATAAACCTCCCTGACATGCCTCCCCTACATGCCCGTGACCGCAGGGTCATGCCCGTGACTTCCACGTGTACAGCCCCAAAGTCAAACCAGCAATAAATTTTGTGGATCACTTCAGCAACAGTACCTACACGCCCCTCCTACAAGCCCGTGACCTGGGGCGTGTAATCTGAAAATTTTTGCATATAAATAGAACTTCCCTGTAAGGTCTAAGGGATCGTTTTTTTAACCATTTTGCTTAGGGTAGGTGTTGCTCTGGTGTTTTCCAAGCTATGTAAAGGAAATTTTCCCCCCTCTCTTTTGTTTTTGTTTTAGCTTTCCTTGTAACTCGTTGTTAACTTAATAAAATTTGTAGTTTCATTCCATTATATGATTTTGGAATGCATCTGAGCACCCTACTCTAAGTGATCTTTTGTATCTTTTTTTTAGTTTTCAAGCTATTATTTCGCTTAGTTTAGTTCTAGGATCTCTTATAAGTAGTTGTTATAATAGTATTTTCTTCTCATGCCCCTTAGCTTTTTATAGCTTTTGTGTTGATTTTGTTCTCCTATTTCATTCTTATAAATTCGTAAATGTATTTTTAAAGTGTTTTTCATTTTTCTTCATGTTATATTTTCTTTTTTATGTTGTAAAACTTTTTGTTCTTTTCAATTTTATTTCCACTTTTTTAAAAACTTCAATCAAGTTATAAGAATTGAATTATAATCATTTTAATTTTCGAGCATTTCGATTTTTATTTTAAACTTTTGCTCATTTAATTTTTATTTTTTCTTTTTATGCATTTCTGTCATATTCTAGGAGTAGATTTGTAATCATTTTAATTTTTAGATCACTTCATTTTTCGTCTTTTTTGTATGTGTGCGTGAGTGTATGAGTTAGATTTTCTTGCTTTATTTCATTCAAGTAGAGTGCGTGCTTTTATTTTATGTAGAGTGTGTGCGTTTTATTCCTGTAAAGTGTGTACGTGTGTGCATCTATTTGCTCCTACTCATTTGAGTAGGACTAACTTTAATTTCTTGCCTACTCGTTTGAGTAAGACTTGTCATTTCCCGCCTACTCATTTGAGTAGGACTTGTCATTTCCCGCCTACTCGTTTGAGTAGAACTTGTAATTTACCGCCTACTCGTTTGAGTAGGACTCGCACTTTTACTGCTTTCATTTCCAGCCTACTCGTTTGAGAGGACTTGAAGTTTTATCGCTTTCATTTCTCGCCTACTCGTTTAAGTAGGACTTGCATTTTATCGCTTTCCATTACTGCTTTCATTTACTGCTTTCATTTACCGCCTACTCGTTTGAGTAGGACTCGCACTTTCAGTTCTACATTTCTTTTCGCAAGTCATCCCCATTCCGATGAGTGGCTAACCGCTCTTAGCCCTCAATATCGAAGAGCATTGGGACAGATAAAATCTCTTTAAATAATTAAAGGTCCTCTTTTTCTCGTTAATTAAATTACTTAAGGTTTGCCCGGGGTTTACGAAGCTTAGAACCACATATCAATATGTGGGCTCTATTTCCGTAGTCCATACGCTAACTAGCGGAGAGTCCGTGCGTATGAACCGATCACCCCTGGGTAAAGGAAGTTTTGCACTAACCCTCGAGAAATGAGGCGCGGAATTCTACCGGATTGGGTTCCATACCAAATAGCGGTGTTCTTAGCATAATGCGGGCATTAAGAGGAATCCTTCGTCGGACGAGAGCCCGGTCGAATAGTCTTAATATTCAGGTGAGCAATATTCCTAGAGATATGTGAGCTCATGTTTGTGGAACCTCCACGGCCAAGTCTCCGCTTAATTAATTTGAAATTTAGGATCTCTATTTATTAAAAGTTATTTTAGTTCAAATTCAATTCGGTAGCATTGTGCTAAATTCTTCATCGGCTCCTTTTTAATGTTTGTTTTTTGTTTTTATATATATAAATAATAACCCGACAAGTTATTTTTTGTAAAATAATAGTCCACTTCAGGGAAGAGTAGAAATAATCAACCCGTCCCCGAGAACAATACGACCATGATATTCCTCACCGGAATATCTTGTACTACATGTGATAGGTGCACTTGCCTCCTTTCGTTAAAACTCGGTTTCAACTTTTTTATAGATAATAAATCCGCTCCCTCCGTTCATCCAAAATAAAACCACCCTCTTTTCAAAAAATAAACCCGCGGAGCTCCGCGAGTTATAACCATCAAGTTTTTGGCGTCGTTGCCGGAGAGTTTTCGTGTTGTTATTTCGAACTATGGAAAACTATTACTTTACCTATTTCTATATATAATAAAAAAATGACCAACAAAAATTAAGAGTAATAATAATAATAATAAATTACTTTAAAAAAACAAACAAAAAACTTTTAAAAAATTATCATATTATTATTATCTATAAAACAAAAAATATTGAAATGACGTCATTTCCTAAAAAATTTAAAAAATCAAAAAAACTAAAAAACTATAAACTAAAAAACTAAAAGATCTAAAAACTAAAAAACTAAAAATTAAAAAATCTAACAAATTAAAAAAAATAAAAAACCTAAAAAATAAAAAAACTAAAAAACCCACCTAAAAACCAACTAAAATACAAACAAAAAAACAACTTATATATATATATATATAATAATTTTGAAAGAACTAGTGCCTAAACACCTAGAGGGGGGTGAATAGGTGTACTTAATCTTTTTTAACTTTTAAGGCAGAAACACTGAATTATTAGACCTGTTTGTGCAATTCCCTACAGCAATTCAGCACATATAACACAACAATCACAGAATAAATCACACACAGATTACACACAGCCTTTATAGTGGTTCCCCAAGGTCTGGGTACATCCACTTTCCCCCTTCGCCTATCGAGTAGTGTACTAGATTCGGCCTAACTTCTCCACTACTTCTCAGATCCACAGATCTTACATCTCAGAACCCAAATAGGTTCCTACAACTCAGAGTGATCCCACTCCTACCACTCAGGCACAAAGCCCTACCACTTAGTCTTCACCAAGACCTACACTCAGCCTTCAACAAGGCCTACACTCAGCCTTCAACAAGGCCTACACTCAGAGAAATGTATCTCCTACACTCAGGCACACAAGCACTACCACTCAACTTTTATAAATATAGGCTTACAACTCAGATCCCTTAGGATCCTACAGAAAATAAAGAGTACAAAGATTAATAACCACAACTCTGATTGAGAAAGATAAGTTGACTGGCTTCTTGATGAGTTCTTGAAAGAACTTTGCAGAGATCAACCTCCCTTGGCTTTCTTCAAAGCTTCTTGAATTAGAACACAGTAGGGTTGTATCTCTAGGCAGATGATCTTCAATCAACTGCTGACTTGAGAATCAGATCTCAATCTGAAACTTTCTTATCAGCCTGGTTCAATAGCTATCTTCTTAGAAGGAGCTTTCTCTCTCCAACTTCTTAGATCTTCACTTGAAGGTCTTCTTCTTGTTGTGTTGTTTTTCACTTCTATGATTGCTTCAATCAATCCTCTTCTGTTGAAGGAATAAGCCTTTATATAAGCTTTCTTCATGGTGTCCGGCTGATCCGGTTTCTAACGATCTTCTGACAGTTCTGACAGTAGCAGTTGACCGGTTGAAATGGCAGCTGTCAAGTCATCCAGTCACTTCTTGAAATCTTTGTCACTGTCTGAAAGTGTCGAGACAGATAGTCTTTATGTGTCGACATAAATAGACTAAGTGTCGACATAAGTAGACTAAGTGTCGACACTAGCCTTCATGGTGTCGACACAACTCCTTGCGTTATAGAAACTGCTTCTCGACACTACTTCTTCAGAATGTGTCGACACTGATCCTGTGTGTCGACACAAGTCCTTCTCCTTCAATACTTAGTTGATTTCTGCTAAGTGTCGACACAACTCCTTTGTGTCGACACATCTTCTTGTGTTGAAACTTGCTAAGTGTCGACACATCTTCTTTGTGTCGACACATGCCTTCTGTGTTGAAACTTTTGCTGAGTGTCGACACATCTCCTTTGTGTCGACACATTCTTCATGTGTTGAGACTTTGCTGAGTGTCGACACATCTCCTTTGTGTCGACACATTCTTCATGTGTTGAGACTTTGCTGAGTGTCGACACATCTCCTTTGTGTTGACACTTGTACTTAAGCTTTGTTGAAGTTTGCTGAGTGTCGACACTGCCTCCTAGTGTCGACACTTTTGCTGTCGACAAAGTTTCTTTGGGTGTCGACACTGCTTCTAAGTGTCTACACTGATTATGTAGACAATTCTTCATTGTGTGTCGACACTGCCTGTATGTGTCGACACTTTCCTTCTGGTGTCGACTCTGCATTCCTGGTGTCGACACAATTACTCCAAGTGTCGACACTGCTTCTCTAGGTGTCGACACAAGCCTTCTTAAGTGTCGACACTTTTCTTCTAGGTGTCGACACATGGACTTAGAAACTTTTCTGCAAACCTGCAGTTACTTAACCTGCACAAAGAAACTCAAAGCACATTAAATACATCTTAATGTATATCATTGAGTAGGGTGAGGCTTCTTCAAATCAGGTACATATATTCCAATGTACCCAACAATCTCCCCCTATTTGGAGAAGTCATAACCCTTAGTCAATGATATACACCATACATAACAAGTTCTCAATATGATGTAAAACAGTAATATATGACAGGGAAAATACTTAAACATGCATGAACAGAACATGTATATACAATTAGCTCAGAACAATTAATGTAATAGATTTGAACCATGACACAATGTTCTTACAAATTCATATATTTTCATTAGTCAAAATTTACATAGAATTTTAATACACATGATTACAATTTGTAAACTTAAGAAAATGTTATCCTAAGGCTGCTCTGGTTCCTTGATTACAATCCCCTTTCCAGATTGAATCTTTGCTTGAACTGGAGCTTCAGTGTCATCAGCAGCAGCAGACTTCTTCCCTTTAAGATCTTTCTTTTTCAACTCTTCAGCCTTTATCTTCTGCGTTTCAAAATAGTGATAAGGCTTGGGAAAATACTTGCTAGGCTCCTGTGCATTAGGAGGTATCTTTCCTAGTTTAGCCTTTCTTTTATACTGTACTATGGCCTCTTGCCTATTCTCATGTTTCCTCCACTCCTGTTCAGAATACCATTTGCCTCTATCCAGGACATTGTCCTTAGCAGCCTTCCATGCAGTCAAGATGATATTCCTGGAAGTGGGGCTCCATTGTTCAAAATCAGGCCTTAATTCAGCATGCTCTCTGAATCTTTTCTTAGACAATTGAGCCTCTTGTTCTTTTAATAAGGCCTCTTGCTCTTTGAATAATGCCTCTGGCACAGGCTGAACAACTTTCTCAATGATAATGTTCTGATTTCCCTCAGGAGTACTATACATAGTCTGTATCTCTTGATGTATCATGTCAAAGTCTGGTGGAGGGTATATCACTTGAGCTACTTCAGCCTGCTCTCCTCCAAAGTATGCAGGATTGATTCCAGACTCTGCCACATTGTAATCATCACATAAGGGTGGATATCCGAGGGTGGCTCTGATGGAATTTGAAATCCACTTTGCATGATCAGAGCCTGCCTTGACTAATACTCTCTCCCCCTTTATGACTTCTCTCTCGATGTGATCCCTAAGACCATCTTTCTGGAACTTGATCTGGGCATTCAGATAGTTTACTTCATCCTTATAAAAAGGTTTCAACCTTTGGAGCTTTTCAGTGATTAGCTTCTGTGAATCCTAGAGGGCAGAAGTAACAGCAGTGAGACCTTCTTGTAATGCCTGATCAAATTCTACCTTGGCTGTAGTCAGGGCTGCAGTATGGGCAGAAGCAAGATTCTTCATTTCAGTGACTATCACATTATGTGATTCAGTCAAGTTTTCATACATTCTTATTTGATTTTCTAGAACATATCCTTGCTTCACTGCCAGGTCATCAAGTTGTGTCTTTAGCTTCTATTGATATGTAGCTAGATAGACCACTGCATTGCCTCCTTTATGGAAACAATCAGTCATTTCTTTCTTGTTGAGATTCACTTCAAATCGGATAAATTTGATGTCTTGTGCAAGATCAAATTGCAGGGATTTATGTCCTTCATCCATGTATTTTTCTAGAGCTTGTCTTTGCTCATCCAGCTTAATCTGCAAAGCCACCATCAGTGAACTATAATCAGTAGTGGTGGCAGGCTGTGGAGCAACTGTCTGTAGGGCTTTCTTATAGTTCTGGCTTCTTCTCTTGAAGACCTGGAACTTCCTTTTCTTGGCTCTAACAGCCTCTTCATCTTCTGATGTAGAAGTGCTAGCAATATCCACTCTGTCTTTAGGACTAGGATGTGAATCCTTCTCAGTCCTTGGTAGCCCTTCAGCATCTCTTGGCTCCTCAGTCTCCTTCCTTGTAGTTTCCTCTACAGTCTCCACATGCTCCCCCTCAATATTTGCCTTCTCCCCCTCAACAGCAGCTATTTCTCTCTCAAGATCTGTCTGTACCAGATCAGGGAATAGCTCCTCTAACGTGAATTCCTGTTGAGAATGGGCTGGAGAATCTCTGATCTCATCAACCACTTTATCAGCAACAGATGTGTCCTCCATGACAACATCTTATGGTTGAGGGTGTATCTGTGTTTGCTGATGAACATTAGGTAATAAATCAGACAAAACTTCATCCTCAATAGTGAAATCTAATTGATTAATGGCAGTTATTACCTCTAGTATGGTTTGAGTAGCTTGTTCACTCTCTAGTGGAGTTGGCTCTTCCATAAGTAGAGGCTCCCCCTGGAGTGGATCCAGGTGAATTGGGCTTGCTGAGGATAGCTCCCCCTGCCTCTGTGCATCTTCTTGTCTTGCTGGAGACTGTCCAGCATTTCTTCCCTGTTCATCATCAGAACTGAACACTACTTGCTCTTCAGAGCTGCTGGAGGATTCTTGAGCCACAATGGCTGTCTTCTTCTTCTGGGGTGTGTCCTTTTCTGGAGTTGGCATTTCTTTTGTCAAAACTCTATCCCACCTAGAGAAAATTCTCAAATCCATTCTTCTCATGTGGTTTATCTTAGAACCAGCAGCTTGATTCATCATCTCAGGAATACTTCCAACTAGGTATCGACTCAGAATTCTACCCAGATTGGGCTTCTTCAAACTTTCTTTTATCTTATCAAACATAACTGCAGACCAATCAGTATTAAGTTTGAAAATTATCCTAGTCATCAAACTGAACATAGAAGCTGAAATTCTGTCATGTCCTCCAGGCTTGCTCAGGATGACTTTGCCAACTATTTCAGACAAGAATTTTCCTTGGATGTTCATCCATTTCCTGTTGAACACTGATCCAATCTTCAGGTTTGAATCCAGTCCACACCATCTCAATGCCTCTCTAGTCTTAGAAGCAGATACATCTTCTTCCTCTTTTGTTCTTGGTAGTTGAAGTACCTTCCTTAGACTTTTTGGGATGACCTTGACTTTGGTCCCATGAACTCTGGACTTAATCTTGAGTCCAGTATCATCAAGTGATGCTGCACTCAAAAATTCCAGGACCTCCTTCTCCAGTTCTTGATTGGTTCTGATACAAGATATTCCAATCCAGTCTCGGCAATTAGGGTTACGACACCTTTGATTTCGGGTTCCGCGTCATCAATGGCGTGTCGCACGAGCTCATATCCTTCATTAATATTCTCTTCTAGCTTGGGCGCCATTAGGGTTTGAAGAAGTTTTGAATTTAGAGAAGAGAGATGTCGACACAAAAGTTTGGTCTTGAGACAAAGGTGAGCGTGTCGACAAACACTGGGGAAAACCTATTTATACCTTTCTAGAATCGAAGGTGAAAAGGCGCGTCAAAATACTTAAATTATGTCGACACTGTTGAAAAGTGTCGACACCTACTGCTAATGTCTCGACAACTATGTGTCGACACAAGTATAGTCGACAGAATATATGTGTCGACACTTATATATGTGTCGACACCACTCAGCTCGACACTTAGTCGAGACTTTACTAGACTAATTCTGTGTAAATCCTAAGTGTCGACACCCACACTGCATGTGTCGACACCCACACTGCATGTGTCGACACTAATTCTCTGAAGTGTCGACACAGACTTCCTAGATGTGTCGACACCATTTCTCTGAAATATCGACACCATTCCTATGTGTCGACACAGACAACTCTGTGTGTCGACGCCATTTTACTTAGCCAATTTTGTAAACTATTCCAAGTTTATCATCCCTAATTCAATTTTAAATTTATTGAATTTGGTTTCATCTAAGGGCTTAGTATACATATCAACTAACTGATTATCTGTATTTATATACTCTAGGGAAATATCTTCTTTTTCCACATGCTCTCTTAGAAAATGGTACTTTATTTCTATGTGCTTAGTCCTACTATGAGAGATAGGATTATTTGCAATAGAAATAGCACTAGTAGAATCACAAAATAAAGGTGTTCTACTTACTTGAATACCATAATCTTCTAGCTGGTGTTGTATCCATAGTAGTTGTGCATAGCAGCTTCCTGCAGCAATATACTCTGACTCAGCTATGGAGATAGCCACACTGGTCTGCTTCTTGCTACTCCAAGACACCAGCCTTTCTCCTAGAAATTGATAGGTACCTGTAGTACTCTTTCTATCTTCCTTGCAGCCTGCAAAATCTGCATCTGAATAACCTGTCAGTTCAAAATCTACATTCCTATGGTACCAAAGGCCTAGATAAGGAGTGCCCTTAAGATATCTCAAAATTTTTTTGACTGCTGTCAAATGAGATTCTTTAGGGCAAGCTTGGTACCTAGCACAAACACATGTAGCATACATGATATCTGGTCTACTAGTAGTCAAATACAGTAGGGAGCCAACTATCCCTCTATACAAAGTTTCATTTACAGGTTTCCCTGCATCATCTTTGCTTAGAGACATTGTTGACCCCATAGGAGTTTTCATGGTAATGGATGATTCCATATCATACTTCATTATTAATTCTAGGGTGAACTTAGACTGGCATATGGATAAACTATCCTCAGTCTGTCTAACTTGGAGACCCAAGAAGAACTTAAGTTCCCCCATACTACTCATTTCAAATTGTCCTTGCATTAGTTTTGCAAACTTTTTGCAAAGACTACTTTCTGTAGACCCAAATAAGATGTCATCTACATATATTTGGACTAAGATAATCTTGCCTCTGGATTCCCTAAGGAATAGAGTCTTGTCTATTTTCCCTCTTGTGAATTTATTCTCAATGAGGAAACTAGACAGGATTTCATACCAAGCCCTAGGGGCTTGTTTTAACCCATACAAAGCCTTCCTAAGTCTATATACATAGTCAGGTTTAAGAGAATCTACAAAACCTGATGGCTGCTCAACATAGACTTCTTCCTTCAGGTTTCCATTCAGAAAAGCTGACTTAACATCCATTTGATATACCTTAAATCCTTGATATGTTGCATAGGCAAGGAACATCCTTATTGCTTCCAGTCTGGCTACTGGAGCAAAGGTTTGATCAAAATCAATACCTTCTTCCTGCCTATATCCTTTAGCAACTAGTCTAGTTTTATTCTTTATAATAATTCCATTCTCATCCAGCTTGTTCCTAAAGATCCACTTAGTTCCTATAATGTTGTGGTCTTTTGGTTTAGGAACTAGCTCCCAGACTTTGCATCTTTTGAACTGGTTCAGCTCCTCTTGCATTGCCTCAATCCAATAAGGGTCTAGGATTGCTTCTTCAAATTTCTTTGGCTCTACTTGGGATAGAAAGCTGGAGTAGAGAACTGAACTTAGATTCCTGCTCCTTGTTTGTACCCATTGTCTGAGATCTCCAATAATTTGATTGGCAGGATGATCTTTTAAATCCCTATTTGCTGGAGGCAGCCTGTCTTCTGGTTGTACACCTTCAGCTTCTTCATTCAGCTGCTCCTCTTGGTCTTCTTCAGCAATAGGAGTATCTTGTACTCCCCCTGGACAGCAGCTACTATCCTCCACATGCTGACTTGCAGTAGAACTTTCTTCAATAGTAAGCTTGTCCATCTTCTCAGTCACACCTGTAGAGCTGCAAACACTTATAGGCAATTCATTGTTAATGAGTCTAGCTTCATCAAAGACTACATGAACTGACTCTTCTACAACTTGATTAATCAAGTTGTAGACTCTATAAGCATTACTGTTGTTGTTGTACCCAACAGAGATCCCCTCTTAGGATTTGGCGGCAAACTTGGTTAGATAAGACTTATCATTGTTAAGGATATAGCACTTGCAACCAAAGATCCTGAAATAGGATATATTTGGTTTGTTGCCCTTCACAATCTCATAGGGGGTCTTCTTGTGACTCTTGGTGATAGTAGCCCTATTGATCACATGACAAGCAGTGTTTACTGCCTCAGCCCAGAAATATTCTGGGAGATATGTGTCACACAATAGGGTTCTACCAGCCTCTATCAAGGTTCTATTTTTCCTTCAAGTAATACCATTTTGCTGAGGTGTTTTGGTGAGAAAAATTCCTGAAAAATACCAAACTCTTCACACAATTTTGTCAAACTTTCAGACTAAAATTCAGTACCATGGTCACTTCTGATTTTGACCACTGTACTGTTCAATTCATTCTGAATTTGTTTAACAAAACTATACAAGATACTTGGTGTTTCAGATTTTTGCCTTAGGAAGAACACCCAGGAATACCTTGAGTAGTCATCAACTACAACAAATGTGTAGACCTTCCTACCTAGGCTGTGAACTGGCATAGGACCAAAAAGATCCATATGCAAGAGGTATAAACACCTCACAGCATCTTTGTTCTCAATGCTATGAAAGGTGGATTTGGTCTGCTTGCCCTTTTGACAAGCTGAGCATATTCCAACCTTTATACACTTAACCTGAGGATCATTCCTCACTAACTCTTTGCTAAAGAGTTGGCCAATTGTCTTATAGTTAAGATGAGCCAGCCTCTTGTGCCATTTAACACAATGTGAGACTTTCTCATCAGCTACAAGACAAATAGGAGAAACTATGTTCTCACACATAATGTTTAGACAATAGACATTTCTCTTTCTATATCCTGTCAGAATGATCTTTTGATCACTTGACCTACTGATATGACAACCATCCTTGACAAATGAGATGTCATATCCTAAATCACTCAGCTGACTTATATTAATGAGGTTATGTTTCAAACCCTTTACATAAGCCACTTGAGTAATTGTTATTAGGTTACTAGAAATGTTACCAAAGCCTTTGATGATTCCTTTTTCTGAACCACCAAAGGTAACCTTAGGACCATCCTTGATTGGTGTATAGTCCTTCAGCAATCCCCTAGTTCCAGTCATGTGTCTGGAACATCCACTGTCCAAGTACCATATTGGGGCATGGCCACTTGGACTCACCTGCAAAATAGATTACTTAACCTTAGAACCCAAATAATTCTTGGGTCCTTGGTGCAAGTTAGTCTGAATCTTAACAAAACTACCTGTAGCTTTTCTAGCAGGCAGTTTGCTACTCACCTTGGCACTTGAGTTATGCCAACAATCTATGGCAAAGTGGCCTACCTTGCCACAACACCAACACTCAAATCTGTTGTACCTTTGTTTAGGTAAAACCCTGGTTGTTTTATCTACAACAGGCTTCTTGTTGAGTACTGGGGCTTTGCCCTTAGACTTGGACTTTACTGTCCAGGCAGGTTTTGTAAACCCCAATCCAGTTTTACCCTTATGAGATACAAACTCATCTATCAAAGGTAGAACAGATTTTGGTTTAGAAAAACTTGCTATAATATCTCTCTCCTTCTGAAGTCTAGCCTCCAGATTTCTAATTTGATCATTCTTGAATGTAATAGTACCCATCTGAATAACAGTAATGTTCTTCAGCCTGGCTATTTCATTTAGTTTCTGATCAAGCAACTTGTCAAAATCTGTTGCAGCCTCTTTAAGACTAGCAATCTCCTTAGCCTGAGTTTTGGTCAAGAGTTTGCTTTTCTTCAAAGCCTGCAACAATACTCTATATTCATCAATTAACTGATGAATGTCTCCTTTAGATTCAGATCCACTCACATCACTTGATGCTGATGTATCTGAATCTGATTCAGTACTAGAAATTGAACTTGAAGAACAATTTTGTACCTGACTAGGTCCAGGCTGATCCTGGATTTTATCTCCTTCTGATAAGGCCATCAATCCCTTGCACTGATTGTCCTCATGCTCATATATTGAGTTCATTAGATGCATGAACTCATTTTCTTCTTCTTCAGCAAACAAGCCAATATAGGCTTCAGCTTCTGAATCTGTTTCTGAAGATGACATATCAGTCAGACTTTTATCCTTCTTGGCAACAAAGGACCTTTCCTTTTTGCCCTTGAACTGTGTCTTCTTCTTGTCAGTGGACTCTTTCCTCTTTTCTGTACAATCAGCTATTACATGTCCTTGTCTGTTGCAACAATAGCATACTATCTTTGAGGATGTACTTTTACTAGACTTGGACTTTCTCCTGTCATTCCTTGATGACTTCCTGTTTTGATAATAGTCATCTTTTGTCTGTGAAGTGGATGGCTTGGACCTCCACTGCTTCTTCTTTAGAAACTTCTGAAAATGCCTAGTAAATGCAGCAAAGTCTTCATTACTTTCACTGCTTTCTGTCTTCTTGCTATCTGAAGTATCTATCTCAGCCTCAGCAACTTTTTGAGGTGGAGATGGAGACTTGCTTTTATATTTCCTAATGGCTTCAGTCTTGAAGGCCACAGCTCTTTCTTTGTGCTCCACCCTAGTAGTCTTTTCTTCCTCCTTCCTTACCATTAACTGCATCTCATAAGATAACAGTTTTCCAAACAATGTTGGAGGAGGTATATCAGCTAGTTTGACAATTTCCCTTATGCCACAAATTTTAGTATCCCAGTCCTTTGTCAGGGATCTCAAGAACTTATCATTCAACTCATAATTGCTGAACTCTCTTCCATAGGACATCAATTCATTGACTATCCTATAGAATTTCTTGTAGCATTCAGTTATGCTGTCAGACCTGCCTTGTCTGAAGCTTTCATACTCTTGATTTAATAAAAACTTCCTATCTTATCTTACCTATTCTGATCCCTCTATATAGACTATCAGTGTGTCCCACATTTCTTTTGATGTTTTACAATGAATCAGATTCTGAAATGTGGCATCATCAATTGCACTTACAATAATATTCTGGGCCCTCTTGTCCATAGTGGCCAGAATAATCTCATCTTTAGTCATTTCTGAATAGTCTCTGGGAGTTCTCTAATTTGCATCTAGAACAGATACTTTCATTGGCACATATGGCCCTTCTTTGACTGTAATGTAAATTCTTGGGTCAGAGGCTTCCATAAAAAGTCTAACCCTCTCTTTCCATATGCCAAAAATTTCTTTTCTGCAGATTGGCAATTTTATGGATCCTAGCTCTTTGTGATTCTCATTTGAACACATTTTCTTGATTCTTGATTATTCTGATTCTGCCTACAGGATCTTTACTCAAACTGTTATGTCCTTTTTTTTGAGTAACCTCGCTTTGATACCACTTGAAAGAACTAGTGCTTAAACACCTAGAGGGGGGGTGAATAGGTGCACTTAATCTTTTTTAACTTTTAAGGCAGAAATACTGAATTATTAGACCTGTTTATGCAATTCTCTACAGCAATTCAGCACATATAACACAGCAATCACAGAATAAATCACACACAGATTACACACAGCTTTTATAGAGGTTCTCCAAGGTCTGGGTACATCCACTTTCCCCCTTCGCCTATCTAGTAGTGTACTAGATTCGGCCTAACTTCTCCACTACTTCTCAGATCCACAGATCTTACAGCTCAGAACCCAAATAGGTTCCTACAACTCAGAGTGATCCCATTCCTACCACTCAGGCACAAAGCCCTACCACTCAGTCTTCACCAAGACCTACACTCAGCCTTCAACAAGGCCTACACTCAGCCTTCAACAAGGCCTACACTCAGAGAAATGTATCTCCTACACTCAGGCACACAAGCCCTACCCCTCAGCCTTTATAAATATAGGCTTACAACTCAGATCCCTTAGGATCCTACAGAAAATAAAGAGTACAAAGATTAATAACCACAACTCTGATTGAGAAAGATGAGTTGACTGGCTTCTTGATAAGTTCTTGAAAGAACTTTGTAGAGATCAACCTCCCTTGGCTTTCTTCAAAGCTTCTTGAATTAGAACACAGTAGGGTTGTATCTCTAGTCAGATGATCTTCAATCAACTGCTGACTTGAGAATCAGATCTCAATCTGAAACTTTTTTATCAGCCTGGTTCAATAGCTGTCTTCTTAGAAGGAGCTTTCTCTCTCCAACTTCTTAGATCTTCACTTGAAGGTCTTCTTCTTGTTGTGTTGTTTTTCACTTCTATGATTTCTTCAATCAATCCTCTTTTGTTGAAGGAATAAGCCTTTATATAAGCTTTCTTCATGGTGTCCGGCTGATCCAGTTTCTAACGATCTTCTGACAGTTCTGACAGTAGCAGTTGACCGGTTGAAATGGCAGCTGTCAAGTCATCCAGTCACTTCTTGAAATCTCTGTCACTGTCTGAAAGTGTCGAGACAGATAGTCTTTATGTGTCGACACAAATAGACTAAGTGTCGACACAAGTAGACTAAGTTTCGACACTAGCATTCATGATGTCGACACAACTCCTTGTGTTGTAAAAACTGCTTCTCGACACTGCTTCTTCAGAATGTGTCGACACTGATCCTGTGTGTCGACACAAGTCCTTCTCCTTCAATACTTAGTTGATTTCTGCTAAGTGTCGACACAACTCCTTTTTGTCGACACATCTTCTTGTGTTGAAACTTACTAAGTGTCGACACATCTTCTTTGTGTCGACACATGCCTTCTGTGTTGAAACTTTTGCTGAGTGTCGACACATCTCCTTTGTGTCGACACATTCTTCATGTGTTGAGACTTTGCTGAGTGTCGACACATCTCCTTTGTGTCGACACATTCTTCATGTGTTGAGACTTTGCTGAGTGTCGACACATCTCCTTTGTGTCGACACTTGTACTTAAGCTTTGTTGAAGTTTGCTGAGTGACGACACTGCCTCCTAGTGTCGACACTTTTGTTGTCGACAAAGTTTCTCTGGGTGTCGACACTGATTATGTAGACAATTCTTCATTGTGTGTCGACACTGCCTGTATGTGTCGACACTTTCCTTCTGGTGTCGACTCTGCATTCCTGGTGTCAACACAATTACTCCAAGTGTCGACACTGCTTCTCTAGGTGTTGACACAAGCCTTCTTAAGTGTCGACACTTTTCTTTTAGGTGTCGACACATGGACTTAGAAACGTTTCTGCAAACCTGCAGTTACTTAACCTGCACAAAGAAACTCAAAGCACATCAAATACATCTTAATGTATATCATTTAGTAGGACTTCTTCAAATCAGGTACATATATTCCAATGTACCCAACAAATCTGTTATTAAAAATGTATGTATCTATAGCAAAAAAATTGATATATAATAATTTGTTTTCGTTTCTCTCATTTTTCTTTTTTCGCACTTATATTTTCTGCACCAATCAAAAATACTAAAAAATTGCAAAAATTTAAAACTTCAAAAAAAAAATTCTTGATTTTATAATCAAAAACACAAAAAAAATTTTAAAAAAACAAAAAATTCAAAAAACTTATAACACAAAAATTAAAAAAATTTATCTTTTACTTTGTAAATTTTTTTGTAAAAAATCTTTCTATTTCCCCCTCTCTTTTTTATAAATAACACATCTTTCTCTCCCCTTTCTTGTAAATAATTTGATTAAAACTAAAAAAAATCAAAAAAATTTAGAAAATCCAAAAATCCTAAAAAGAGAATAACTCTGAAAAATCCAAAAAAAGAAAATAATCAAAAATACAAAAAAAGATAAAAAAAATACAAAAATACCAAAAATTTTGTTTATTATGAAACAAATAAATCGAATATTTCATTCTTATCCCCTTTTCTCTCTCCAAAAATCTAGTTGTGATTTAATTTATAAGCGAATTTTATTAATTCTTTGTTTACTATTCGTTTATTAATTGGAGATCGATAGATTTAGATATCTATAGTTAAATTTTAAAAAATTCAGTATGACTTTTTTATTTTAGATAAGGGACTTGTTTTCAGCACAACTTCTAATTTATCTAAATAGTTGCACATTTATTTTGTGAGAAAATAACAACCCTAGATTTCAAATTATGTTTACTTCAAGCTTTTTTTGAAATATAGGAACGTTCAATTTATAAATGTTGCTCTCAAAATTTTTTTTATTAAATCTAGTTTTCTTTCTGAAAAAAAACATCTCTTTTTTATGTCTTACTTGGCATGATTTTGATCTTTAAAAGAACCTATGTCAATGGGAATAAGATTTCGTTCCGTAAACATAGACATCCAATGTTTTTAAAAGATTATATGTTACGCAGTAAGATGATAAAATGCATTACTCCTATACATATACATTGCGTCATTATGAAGTTGTTCAAAAAAATATTATATGTTATGAAAAATAAGATTTCATTTTCCTAAACATCCACATTCAAACCAGAAAATTCATGAGAGGTTTGAGCGAAAAAATATACCTCACCTCTAAGTAAAAGCCCTCTTCATAAACCACAACATCCCCCTCCACCAATTTCAAATGATTCTAGATTTAATTTTAAAATCTTTTTGAGAGCATAATTTTTAAATTACAATATTTCCTTTAATTCTTATAAGCTAAAGTTTCAATAATTCCAATCTATTGTTGTTAACCTAACAAATACAATTTTTTGCTTTTTATTTGATTATATCGAGAAGTTTTTAGCTGAAACTCATCCTCTATTTAATTTTTTGTCATAATTTAGGACTTAACTCTTATACCACGGATAATTATTTTGATCTTTCTTTCGATTAATTCAAGAGGTAGCAAAACTTAAGATATCTTTTAATTCGTTATAAGTATATCTCCAACTTTTGCTCTGGAATAGCAAAAGCTTAAGTATGGGTGTATTTGATAAGTTTTAAATCTAAGTATTTTTACGCACATTACTTAAGTCATTTTAATTTATTTTCGTTATTTTTAGTTAATTTTCTTCAATAAAATGATTCTTTTTTGTAAATATTATTCTAACTTAGCTTTAAATTTGTTTTCAGAATTTTTTCAGGAAAAGTCAAAAATTCTAAATTAAATGCCCGTGTACTTCTCGGTCACGCCCGTGACGTGAGCGTGTTACTTGATCCTAACAGAAAGTTACCGCCAGCTTGACGATCGGCGTTCGACGTTCATCGAACTGCCCGGCACGCCCGTGTCCCGATTCGACAGGCCCGTGGCACGCCCGTGACACGCCATCACCACTCGATGCCATCGGCACTCGACTCCAGACAACCACTCGATGCCACCGCCACTCGACGCCAGCCAACCACTCGATGTCATCGCCATGTGGCGCCATCTCCATTCGACGATCGTCAAATCGTTTGTCATGCCCGTGTCAATATTCGACATGCCCATGACCAATCCACCTGTCCCAGACAAGACATCGCTGGCGACAAAATGACATGACGCCTTCCCTAGATAAACATCCCTGACATGCCTCCCCAACATGCCCGTGACCGCAGGGTCACGCCCGTAACTTCCACGTGTATAGCCCCAAAGTCAAACCAGTAATAAATTTTGTGGATCACTTCAGCAACAGTAGCTACACGCCCGTGACCTGAGGCGTGTAATCTGAAAATTTTTGATAATAAATAGAACTTCTCTGTAATGTCTAAGGGTTCGTTTTTTTTGGACCATTTTTCTTAGGGTAAGTGTTGCTCTGGTGTTTTCCAAGCTATGTAAAGGAAACTTCTCCCCCTCTCTTTAATTTTTGTTTTAGCTTTCCTTGTAACTCGTTGTTAACTTAATAAAATTTGTAGTTTTCTTCCCTTATATGTTTTTGGAATGCATCTGAGCAACCTACTCTAAGTGATCTTTTGTATCTTTTTTTTTTGTTTTCAAGCTATTATTTCGCTTAGTTTAGTTCTAGGATCTCTTATAAGTAGTTGTTATAATAGCATTTTTTTCTCATGCCCCTTAGCTTTTTATAGCTTTTTATGTTGATTTTGTTCTTCATTTCATTCTTATAAATTCGTAAAAGTGTTTTTAAAGTGTTTTCCATTTTTCTTCAAGTTAGGTTTTCCTTATTAGGTTGTAAAACTTTTTGTTCTTTTCAATTTTATTTCCACTTTTTAAACACTTTTATCAAGTAATAAGAATGGAATTATAATCGTTTTAATTTTTGAGCATTTTGATTTTTGTTTTAAACTTTTGCTCGATTAATTTTTATTTTCCTTTTTTAGGCATTTCTATCACATTCTAGGAGTAGAAATATAATTATTTTAGTTTTTCAATCACTTTGTTTTTCTCATTTTATATGTGTGCGTGAGTCTATGAGTTATATTTTATTCAAGTAGAGTGTGTGCATTTTATTTTATGTAGAGTGTGTGCATGTGTGCATCTATTTCCTCCTACTCGTTTAAGTAGTACTCGCTTTAATTTCAAGCCTACTTGTTTGAGTAGGACTTGTCATTTTCCGCCTACTCATTTGAGTAGAACTTGTCATTTCCCGCCTACTCGTTTGAGTAGGTATTGTAATTTTACTGCTTTGATTTACCGCCTAATTGTTTGAGTAGGACACGCAATTTTACAGCTTTCATTTTCCTCCTACTCGTTTGAGTAGGACTCGTAATTTTACTGCTTTCATTTCCCGCCAACTCGTTTGAGTAGGACTTGCATTTTATCGCTTTCCTTTACTGCTTTCATTTATTGTTTTCATTTCCCGCCTACTCATTTGAGTAGGACTCGCACTTTCAATTCTGCATTTCTTTTCGCAAGTCATCCATATTCCGATGAGTGTCTAATCGCTCTTAGCCCCCAATATTGAAGAGTTTTGGGACAGATAAAATCGCTTTAAATAATTAAAGGTTCTCTTTTTCTCGTTAATTAAATTACTTAAGGTTTACTCTGGATTTACGACGCATAGAATCACATATCGATGTGTGCAATCTATTTTCGTAGTCCATATGTTATCTAGCTGAGAGGTCGTGCATATGGACCGATCACCCCTGGGTAAAGGGAGTTTCACACTAACCCCCGAGAGAGGAGGCGCGGAATTCTACCGGATTGGGTTCCCACCCAATAGCGGGGTTCTTAGCGTAATACGGGCATTAAGAGGAATCCTTTGTCGGATGAGAGCCCGGTCGAATAGTCTTAATGTTAAGGTGAGTGATAGTCTTAGAGATAGGTGAGCTCATGTTTGTGGAATCTCTACGGCCAAGTCTCCGCCTTAATTAATTTGAATTTAGGATATTTATTTATTAAAAGTTATTTTAGTTCAAATTCAATTTGGTACTGTTGTGTTATTTCTTCATCGACTTTTTTTAATCTTTATTTTCTTTATATATATATATATAATTCATAAACCCAACAAGTTATTCTCGGTAGAATAATAGTTCACTGCAGGGAAGAGTAAAAATAATCAACCTATCTTTGAGAACAATATGACCCCGATATTCCTCATCGGAATATCCTGTACTACACGCGATAGGTGTACTTGCCGCCTTTCGTTAAAACTCGGTTTCAACTTTTTTATAGATAATAAATCCGCGCGCCCCGTCCTTCCAAAATAAAATCAACCGCTTTTCCAAAAATAAACACGCGGGGCGCCCCGAGTTTTAACCATCAAGGTTTTTGTCGTCGTTGTCGGGGACTTGAATAAACCATTAATTTTTTTGGAGTTTTAGCCATCAATTGTTCAAGTAATTTCTAACGTATTTGACACAATATCACAAGTTTTAACTTGTAATGATAGAATTTCTAGATGAGTGTTTTGTCTAGGGATGTGTGAACAATGTACAGTCATTACGCTACCTAAATCCTCACACATACCTAGAGGCATATTCTGAATACACTATCCTGTCTAGTTGCAATATGTAGCTAAGTACCTATAGATTTGACAAATCATTACATAATCACACAATGTTAGCAGAGATTAACAATCATAAATCAAAATTGCACGTAATCGCTATGTGCTAGGTTCTAGTCACGTGTCCTAAGAAAGAACGAACCACGGTTATATATATATATATATATATATATATATATATATATATATATATATATATATATATATATATATATATATATATATAAACGATTAAACAAATCAAGCAAAATAAAAAAAACAATGCAAAAAAATCAGACACAGAACAACACGATAGGATATTATGCATGATATTGACGAACATGAGACAGGAAATAATGCTCGTGCTATGTATATGAAAAATCATGAGAATGCTCAAGATATAATTGACCCAAGCAATATGTCGTCACTTAGTCCTGTACTAAGTGACGGATGGGTGTGAGGAGCTGCATAAGATGTCGTAGGTTGTGGTGTTAATCTCATATGCATACAAAAAGAAACCGCTCAACCAAACACTTTTTCCTCCCAGTGCCACACAAGGACCAACAGGAACCCTCCCCAGTTAAGGACAAGTTGTAGATTATAGGTTAGTGTTTCTAATGCATACAACCCTACGTCCCCACTATTGTGAGACACATCACAATGGGTGAATGATTATGGTCAAGCTTATGCAATTGTTCCTAAGGAAACATATATATAACTATGTTTTCTAGGTGTAGTGAGCAATTTGGTGTTGGATTTATCATCTATAATATTGTATGTATTCGTAGAGGTTTCAAAACAGCACATTTAAGCCCTTAATGCAATGTTGACAAATAAAAGTTAAATTGTGCTTTAGATGTCTACAAATAGAAAACATTTTGTTACCCATGTTGTCGACACCAAGAATACGTCCTTTGTAGTCTACTCAAAAAAATCATCATGTCTCCTTTCTACTTCTTCAGGCTAAGAAACTTGTCTTCAAGTGCCACACTTTTTCCCTATCCTTAGCCTGCCAACACACTTAATAAGAGGATGAGGGTAAAAATCTGATTACAAAAGTTGTTCCGCCCATAGTGTAGGTAATCTACTTCAGCATCTAGACTTGAGTCATTTTATTCATTCCCCTCTTCAAGCAAGAGCCAGAGGTGTGACCTAACCTATTACATTTGGCACACTTCACATAGGCGGTGGATATCACTTTTTGCGTGGTACTCGGGTTCCTGCGAGACAAATGATGTGGGTTTTTTATTTAACATGATTAGTGTTATTTTTCATAAATCGTTTGACTGGATTTGCTGGAAAAGAACTATTCCTGATTGTAGAGATACCGTCAGGCGGTAGCTCACAGTGTTTGAATCCAAGCCCGAATTTTCCAGATCCCTAACACTGATAACCCAATAGAATATCTAGAGATTTTTGGCCTATTCCAAACTTTTGGATAGCAAGGTTCAGGTCATGGATCTTTGCCTTTAACATGGTGTTTTTTGTGACCAGCATCACACACCAGTTTATGAATTTCTTCTTTTCATTCTCATTGAGGCTACGAGAAGTTTGAAGCTTCCTTTCCAAGTTCTTCCTCTCTTCAATGAGAGTGTTAATTTTGGAGGAAGTCTCGGAGAGGTTCTCTTCTAATTTTTTTATTTTGCACAAGGAGTGAGAGCACTATTGGCACTCAACCTTCTCTTTTCCACATTTCACTTATTCATTATTCACACATTTCAACTCCTTTCTCGGTTGTTTATTTTTAGATTTCAAAACACTATTCTTATTACCAACATCATCTAATTTATCATAAAGAGTTTCATATAATTCAAGGAGTTCTATGTTAGTGGACGGAGATATCTCAGTGTCGCTTTGGATACAGGATTCACCGTCTGATTCGTTGTGATGTTCCCCCATTAGACAGAGATTCGCCTCGTCTTCACTGCTTGAGCTGGAGGTGCTTGACTTGTCAGAAATAGTATCATCCTATATCGAGGCTTTGAGCTCTTTCCTCTTTCCTTTGTATCTGTCTTGCCTCCCATTTTCTTCCTATTGGAGCTTTAGGAAATCTCTCTTTATATGTACAGACATGTGACAGTGGTAGCACTCAGGAATAGACTTTTCTTCGTCGCTTTCCGTCCCCTTTGTCGATTGGGTCCACCTCCACTTCTCTATTGCACCTTTCTTTAGAAAACTTTTGTACTTCTCTTATCTTTTGGGATCCTTCAGGAATATTCTAAATTCCCAAACAAATAAGCTTTCTTCACCTTCATCATCATACTCTTCTATTTTCAGTGCTAGAGCTTTCTTCTTTGGCTCCTTTGAGTATTCCTCACTTTGTATCTTCAACTCTAGTACATGGATTTTTAGATTCCCAATGAGACTTTCAATTTCTATGGTATTGATGTTATGTGACTCAAGAATGGTAGTCACTTTTGGATTGAACTGTGGAGGAAAAGAACGCAAGATTTTTCACACCAAGTCTCCATTTGTGAATGTCTTCCCGAGAGATCTAGAGGCATTGACGATCTTCGTGAAGCGTGTGTACATGCTATCAACCTACTCATTGATCTCCATTTGAAATTGTTCATATTGAGAATTCAGTCAAAACAACATTGACTCCTTTATCGGAGAGGAACCTTCATGCGTTAGCTCTAGTAATCGTCATATATCAAACGCAATATATCAATTGTATATTCAATTAAATTTAGTTTTGTCTAACGCGCAAAAAAGAGACTTCATAGTTTTCGCATTGTTATTACATTTTAGTTTATCAGAGACATTTCATTTGTCATGTTGTTTCTCCAAAACTTGATCACCCATAGTGATAGTGGGTACAGTGTATTTCGTTTCGATCATGGTCCACACGTTCATGTTCTATGCCATCAAGAAAATTTTCATGCGCGTTCTCCAGTGGCTATAGTCACTCCTCATAAACAGTGGGATCTACTAACACCTTGGCCCTCAGGGAAAGCATGATTAATGTTGGTCATATTATTTCAAGATTTTAACCCTTTTTGAAGTAACCTCCCTCTGATATCATTTGTTGGATCTTGTGGCCAACCTTAGAGGTGGGTGAATATGGTTTTATGCTTTTTTAAAAAAATTCAAATAATTTTACCCAGGAAAACTAGTTCTAGATGCTACCGCGGGGCGCTGGCTTACTAGCGCGCGGCAGTGGGTTACTGGCCTCGTTTTCTTGGACAAACTCCACCTTAGAGATGCATACACCCTTCAGAGATCTACTGGCATATAACCACGAAGTCACAAACAGAATGAAGAACAACAAATAATTTTATTCAAATAGAAACGACAGTGGTTTATAATTACGAGCACTAGATCTTCATGGTGCAGGGGATCAAAGGCGGTGAAATTCAAATTTCTTTTCGTTTTCTATACCAACCCACTATCTGGACCGGTTGGCTCTCTCCATTTCCCTCCACCAAAGGTCTTCGATATGGCTCTTCACCTTCACACTAGAAAGTATCTTAGATCCTACTAGATCCCCCGATCTAGACGTCCCTTCCTCGGGATGATTTCTCACAAAATCCTTCCCGGATTCCGATAAACTACACCGGTCGATTTACCTCACCCTCAAACAATCAGAAAAGAGAAAAATACAAAAGGTGTAACGAAGATTTCAAAAGTGATTCTCCCTCAAGACGATTCAATCATTGAGCAGTGCATGACCGGTGCTAATGATCTTTATTTTATTGCAACCGATAAACTTCTCTTAGTCGTTGTAGTCCTTTGCTCGCCAGAGATCTTGGTGTGTAAATGGGAGGGAGGCGGCTTTCTCTTCCTTTGACGGAGACAGTGGAACACTACTCAAAGACAGCACATGAACCCTAGAATGAAATTATGCCTCTCCTCTTGAAAGGAATAAAGAAATGGAATTCTTTTATACGTATTTGAAAAATAGGCTACTGCTGGCAGTAGGTTGTTATGATTCGATGTCACAACTATCGCATGGATTTGGTCAAATATTCAAAAAAGATATTTTTTCGCTCTTTCGTGCTAGCGTGACGCGGTACCCAGGCATCGCTTGGTGGTAGCACAATCTGCTTGATGATGTTTGAGAGCGCTAGCACTGCGCGGTAGTAAGCAAGCGATGTGCGGTAGTAAGTTAGCGATGTGCGGTAGTAAGCTAACGCTACGCGGTAGGTCACAGAGTGCATGTCCTGAATAAATCTTGAAGCTAGCAAGGGTGGTAGCTCTAACTCCACACGGTAGGTCACCAATCACCCATTCAGATTGAATCCATGCTAGCGCTCTGTGGTAGTGCTAGCGCGCGGCGGTAGGTTGTAGAGTTGTGTACTTCGGTTTTTTTTGAACATGTAAACCTACACACTATACTAAACACAAGTGTGATCAAACACAACATGAGATTTGATATTGTCAAACAGAAAAAATGTGAACCATAGGCTCCAACAATCGGTATGAGGGTCAATGGCTTGATGACCTCTGCTCAAGATGTCTAAATACGTCTGAGGGGGTCCAAGCAAGCTCCGGGAATCACCAGACTTGAGAAGAATAAAGACCACACTCTCTTGGCCAATACTGATGGTCTTATTATCTCAACACAGTGTGCTAATAATTTTTTCACTCTTTTTCTAAAAATATCTTTAGCAGTGGTTTTATGGGAGTAAATTGTTTGCTAAATTCATGCACCAATCTTTTGATAATAAGGAGGAAATAAGAGGAGTACCTTGGCGTAGGAGTAATATATATTCAAGTCCTCACAATTCTAGGTGTTTTGCAATTCCCTCTTCTCATGAGATTATAGCTGATAGGCTCTGTTCTTGAGCACCTCTTTGATTAAAAAAGGTCATTCCCAGTTGGGGTTAAGCTTTCCCACCGAGACTCCCCCCCCCCCCCCCCAGTTGCATCCACCTACTTCAGAATGAGGTCTCCCTTCTCAAACTGCTTCACCTGTATGTCCTTGTCGAAGTACTTATACATCCTCCGCTATGTTTCTGCCTGTCCGACCATCGATTGATCCCTGAGTTTCTCGATTAGTCAAGGTTACACTTTAATTCTTCGTAATTGTTATCCATCCATTCACTTTTGCATTGCCAGAAAGTAAGACATGTGGTCTTTCTACATCGAATTCCATTGGGATGAGAGCTTCAGATCCATATGACAATTTGAATGGAGTTTCACCAGTTGCTGAAGAAGGAGTCGTCCGGAGGGTCCACAAAACTGCAGACAACTGTTGCGCCCAATTTGCACGAGTGCTCTCCAACCTCTTATTTAATAAATTCAGGATCTGCTTATTACTGGCCTCCACCTATCCATTACTGTGTGGATGATGAACTAACGAAAACTGAAGCTCTATTCCCACTTGATCACAGAAGCTGGTCAACTCCTCGCTTGTGAACTGTGGACTGTTGTCTGTAACAATAACCACCAGGAGCCCATAATGGCAAATGATTTCTCCCATGATGAAGTTCTTTACTACTTGAGTCATCATTCTGACCAATGCTCTGCCTTCTACCCACTTGTTGAAATTGTCAATCATTATAAGGATAAAGTGCTGATGTCCGCTTGCAATTGAGAATGTGCCTATCAAGTCCATTCCCCGGACGGTGAATGGCCAGGGAATAGAGATAGACTTAAGTTGTCATGCCGACTAGACCTGGAGTGGAGTGAACTTATGTCACCTTACACATCTCCTAATGAAGTCCACACGGTCGTTTCTGATTATAGGACAAAAGTGTCCTTGGTGGAGAATTCTTTTTTCGAGAGTTCTCGCCCCCAAATTACTTCCACACTCTCCCAAATGTATTTCTCGTAGTACCAGAGGAACCTCTTCTTCTGTCACACATCTTTCTAAGGGTAAAAGGAGGGTCCCTCGATAGAGAACCTTAGACATCAAGACATAGTGGGCTATTTTTAGTTTGATCCATTGTTTTTCACTCACTAAAGGAATAATTTCTCTAGTTGTGAAGTAATGCATGAATGGGTCTATCCACGATGAGTGTTGATCAATCTCCATAACTTACGCATCATCTATTTTCAAGTGTAATAACTCTGCGAGGACACCCCCAGCCAGATGCTCATCTTTGGCTAATTTATTGGCCTTCATATTCTCCACCCTAGTAATATGTCAAATATTGAAGGTGCAGAAGCGCCTGATTTCCTTCTTAACAAGAGTCAAATACTTCTGTAGGAGCAGCTCCCGTTCTATGAATGTGTATTTGACTTGCGATGCGATGACTAACGAATCTATCATTAGTTATATATCTCCAACACCAATTTCCTGATCCAATCTCAGCCTTGTTAGTAACGCTTCATACTTGACTTGGTTATTTTTAACAGGAAAGGAGAACTTGAGTGCTCGCTCAATTCTAGTACCACAAGGAATAACTAAGATGATTCCAAACCCAATATAGTTCAGTCTGAAAGCTCCATCCACAAACATTTTCCGACAAGGTAGAGCCAAAATTCCTTGCTCGACGATGTCATCGGCTGCAAAATTGATGTGGAAGTTAACTAAGACTTGAGCCTTGACAGTGGTTCTCAGGATATACACTATATACAACTCGCTATGCTCGATGACCCATTTTGCTAATTGTCCAGAATGGTATGGTTTTCCAGAAAAGCTCTGAAGGGGTGATCTATAACTACTTTCATGGAATGAGCTTGGAAATACAGTCAGAGACTACTCGCTAAGACTATCAAGGTTGGGGCTAACTTCTCCAGAATTGAGTAGCGCATCTCGACATTCTTTAGCACATAATTGACTTAAAGAATGGGAAATTGCTTTTTGCATTCTTCTCGGACTAAGACTAAACTTATGGCATCTTTGCCAACTCCTTGGTACAAGAATAGTTCCTCTGACTGGCAGGGGCTCTGGAGTAGTGAAGTTGTAGTTAGCTAAAGTTTTTATTACTCGAATGCTCAGTTACACTCCTCGATTCACTCAAATTTCTTTCCTCTCTAAAGGGTTTTGATGAAGGGGTCATACATGTCTCTAGAAAGCGAGACGAAGCGGTTACGTCCCACTATTCTTCCTACCAGCTGTTGAACATCCTTTGGATTTCTTGGGGGCTACATTTACAAGATGGACTTACAAGATTAGGCTCTTGACCCTACGGGGTGAGGAGGTACCTGAGGAACTTCCCTTTGTTGTCTTTGAAGGTACAGTTGACCTGATTGAGCTGCTTATTGAACTTACGAAGAGTGGTGAATGCCTCCATTAGATCTATAAGATGGCTCTCCATCTTATTGCTCTTGACGAGCAGATCGTCGATGTAGACTTCCATATTTCATCCCTTCTAATACCTGAAGACATGATCCATCATCATACGGTATGTTGCACCACCATTCTTTAGCCTAAATCTAATGACTCGATAGCAGAAATAGCCCTCGTTCATAATGAACGAAATGTGGGGCACATCAGGTTCATGCATCTTTATCTGGTGATACACTAAAAAGCATCTAGGAAACTCATCATTGAGAATCGTACTGCATAGTCAACCAACTAATCAAACTGAGGTAGTAGATATTAGTCCTTGGGACATGCCTTGTTAAGACGGGTGAAGTCGACATACATTCTCCACTTCTCGTTAGCATTTATTACCATAACTACATTTGAGATCTAATTACAGTACTGAACCTCTCAGATTAACCCAAATTCTAATAGCTTTGATACCTCTTATCAGATGGGATTAGTGAGGGTAGTATCCACAGCTCACTTCTTCTGCTTCACTAGTCTGAAAACGAGGCGGATGTTGAGATGATCACAAGCAACATCCAGGCTAACCCCTGGCATGTCGGAGACTGACCATGCGAAGACGTCGAGGTTATCCAATAGACACCAGATGAGTAGTGCCTTATCCTTTCCTTCTAACTCGGTGTTAATAGATACAGTTCTGCTCCTATCTCCCTTAGAATGGGCACATCTTGAACTTCCTGAGTGGGCTCAATGTGTGTCCCCTGCGCAAACTTCTTCTAGGCTCCCGCACCCATCGCACAGTCCTTGACAACTATTCGCTTGACCTTGCAAGTGTCTGGCTACATCCTCTCTAAGGGGCCCTGACAGCCTCCGCCTGTACCATTCGTGCAACAGGCACACACATCTTGGAGCGGACAAACACTACGGTTGCCCACAGATTGTAGGCGTGATTTCATCAATCGTTTGATCCATGCTTACCACATCAAATTTTATTGGAGCCAAAATTGTGGCCAACACTCTGCGTGTTATACCAAAGTTGGGTGGTCAACAAAGGAAAGAGAAGTTTGCAAGTGATCGGCTATAAGCCCTAGAGAGTCAAGCAGCAGAGGCACAAAAATGAGAATGTCACTGGCAGCGGTGAACACCTGACTTAACCGCTACGGCGAATGTCTTTCTTGCCGCTAGCTTTTGGATTATACTGGGAAAAGATTACAAGTGGTATGAATCAATTCATCGTAGAGAGTCTAATGGTGAGGGCTAGTTAACTCTCTGGAAATCCGAACGGGTCTTCTTCGTTGCGACCTTTGGTAGGGGGTGTGTTGGGCAAAGCATACTTACAAAGGGAATTGCGGGATATTGTGACCAAAAGATCCCACCCCTTCAGGATAAGGGAGAATGCTAGGAGCTCTGCCTCAAATCCCACCACGACCAAAGAGATGATCCAGGCAGAAATAGACCCGTTGAGAGGGCCAATCATCCGCAATGCTACTGGGGAGAAGATGGTGACACTTGCGCCATCCTTCATGTTAATGGTCTAGGGGAGACCTAACAACGAAGATGCATCAGAAGGCGACTGGGCAACGGTCATACCCGCATTCAACATTTTTGAAGGAGTGATCGCCCGTGAAATATTTGAAAGGGCAAAACAAAGTCGATAGGAGGAATTCACGATGGAGTCCCAACATTGAATAGCGCGGCTGGAGGAAGAGGTCACCTGCATACCTGCGGACAATATCAAAAAACTAGAATGTGTACCTGAGAACAAACCATCGTTAAAGCATATAAAGATCATGGAACGCGCTGGTGATCGAGGCACGGATGGGATCAAGTGGTGAGCGACCATGTGGATGCTCCTTCCCAATTGTCGGAGACCTAGAACTGGTCTATTGTCCCCCGCCAATAATCCATTGCTATCCCACCCGTCGTGGGGGCAAACATGGGAGAGTTGCCTCAGACTCATGCACAATTACAGGTTGCACACAAGTGAGGGGAAGCTTTGTGGAGTGTTTTCCTGAAGCAAACGGACACTGAGATAGCCATGTGTCCAACATTTGGGCCTACATGGGTGATGGGACCTCCAAAACGTTAATTGATATTTCCGGCAGACTTTCGTTTCCGGTGAGAGAGGGACAGAGAAAAAGTTGGAGGGGAAGGTCGAGAGAGGGAGAGAGAGAGACAGAGAGGAAGAGAGAGAGAGAGAAAGACAGAATGAAAGAGAACTAAATTCTTTATTAATCCATGCATAAAAAAAATCTGATTACAAAACACCTCCTTTTATAACCCCTTTGACCCAACGGTCAAAAACATATATAAAAACTAATAAACAATTCGTAATAAAGCTGAGACTGATGGCTGGTGTTGGGAAGTGGATTCAGCAATGATGTTGCCATGTGTTCAATGATCCTGTTTGTTGATAAAGGTGGGCTCCGTTGTGATGTTGCCATGTGTCTGGAGATTCATTTCGATTGTAAACTGAAGAGCTGTGGTAAAGCCATATGTTGCCATGTGTCAAAATCAGGATGGATCATTTAATGCTGAGCTGAATGTGTCAGCATCCCAACAATACTTGGCTCTTTTAAAACAATCGATGTACGCATTGATCTCATTTCTATCCCCGTTTCGCTTTTGTGTTAGGGTTTTGGTCTGGAGAAAAGCTTAGGCTGTCGTACGGCATGGACGAAAACGCAAGCGAAGAAGAGAGAAGCAAAGGACTTCGACTGGATGTGAAAGTCGGAGATGGTAGATGCAGGCGCTGAGGAGAATGAAGAAGAACTAGTCCGGCGGCATTTTCGCCTGCGTTGAAAGCTGGTAAAATCGAACTAATCTTCGTTCGGAGGGTGAAGCGTGTAAGGACGGTGTCGTCCAGAGCGTATTTTGCGTTGTTTCCATGCTGTGGGAAGTAGATCTGAGAGTTCCGTGTCCGTAGACGTTGACTCGAGAGTGTTGGTTGGTGGCTGTAGAGTAGTAGGTAGAGTGTCTAGATCTTCCCAGGTACTATCTTCGGGTGGAAAATCCTTCCACTGGACTAGCCCCTGCCGGTTCGGTAGATTGTTGCGTATAATCTGTCGCAGACTAACCACTGCTAATGGAACATGCAAGGGCATATTCTTATGGCTCTATTTGGGTAGGGGCGTCACATGGGGGTGGGTAGCGTTGTGGTATGGTTTGAGCAGTGATATGTGAAATACCGGATGTATTTTAAGTCCTCCGGGAGTTGCAGTCGGTAAGCCGTTTCTCCAACGACTTCCAGAATTTGGAAGGGTCCGTAAAAACGGAGAGAAAGCTTTCTGCAGCTTGTTCGCTTGAGAGAGAGTTGACAGTAGGGATGTAACTTTAATAATACCCAATCGTGCACTTGAAAGCGTTTCTCGAGTCTTTTTTTGTCAGCATAAATCTTCATACGATTTTGAGACTGTTGGAGGTGTTCTTTGAGTTGATGGATGATAGTGTCTCTGGTTTGCAGTGTAAGATCCACAGCTTCATTCTGACTAGTACCTGCACAGTAGGTAAATAGCCCAGGGGGCTGGCGACCGAACATGGCCTCGAAGGGAGTGATGTCGGTCGATGTGTTTAGAGTCGTGTTGAAATGATATTCTGCTAAACTTAAGTAATTAGACCATTTTTTGGGGTGTTCATGAGTAAACATTCTTAAATATTGTTGCAGACTTCGGTTAGTTTGCTCCGTCAACCCATCGGTTTGTGGGTGATAAGCCGAACTATATAGTAATTTGGTACCTTGTAGTGTGAATAGGTCTGTCCAGAAATTACTTAAGAAGACGGAGTCGCGATCGGAAATTATCGACGTTGGTATGCCATTGAGTTTTCCAACTGATTCCCAAAAAACTGCTGCTGCATTTGGCGCAGTTAACGGAGGAATCAGGGCAGCGAAATGAGCCGCTCGCGACAATCTGTCGACTATCACCATGATTATTGTGAAATTATTAGATTTTGGTAATTGTGTGATGAAATCCATAGTGAGGTCAGACCAAATTTGGGTCGGGATAGGTAAGGGTTGGAGCAACCCATAGGGCAAATGGTTTGAGGCTTTAGCCTTTTGACATAGATCACATTGGTTGATGTATTCGGTAAAGTGTTGTTTCATGTTATGCTAGTGAAAATTATTTTGAATTCTGTGTTGTGTTGCCCTAATTCCTGAATGCCCTCCATAGTGAGTATTATGTGAATTAGTGAGGATTGTTTTGATTATAGGTGAATTTTGAGGGATGAACAATCTATGTTTGTACTAAATTGTCTCCTAAGTGGGTCCAGTCTGGTCGGGCATGAGGGTTTCGGTGTAATTCGCCTAGCAATTGCTGGGTGAATTGGTCAGCAGCATAATCTTGTTGTAAGCCGTCCAATAAGGAAGAAGTGGGTGTGGATAAGGTCATATGTAGTAGATGTGTCGTTGTTGAAAGTGTGTTGCTTGATGTCTCTGTGGTGGATTCAGAATGGTCCGAACAAGATCTGGATAGCGCATCTGCCACTATGTTATTTTTGCCGGGTTTATATTTGTTGAAGTATTAAACCGGGCGGCCTTGCGGTCTGATCCTGCGGTTTGTTGACCGAGCGGTCTGGCGGTCTCACTCTGAAGCCTGGAGACCGGGCGGTCTATCGGTCTCCCATTGCGGCCTGTTCTATCCTGCTGGAGTTGCCGAGTGGTTAACCCATCCGTCTAACCGCGCGGCCTGTGCGGTCTCCTTTATTTCTAGCCGCTCAGTACTGTAAATGTTTAGTCCCACATTGTTTGTATACTCTCTCTCATATCTCCTCCATTCTATATAAGGGAGGTCATACCTTTGTAAATGATACCTTTTTTGGATAATAAAATTTCAATTATTCAAAAGTCTATCTGTTTGTTCTTTCTTATTCGCTACTTTCTACATGGTATCAGAGGACACGGTCATTTCCTCCTGATTCTGTGCGCTCTCTGCTTCTAGTGGCTTGTTTTCCGCTATCTGCGACCTGTCTCGCGGCTTGCCTTCTCTTCTGTCCGCTGCCCTGTTCGCGCAGCTTGTTTCTGTCCGCTGCCCTGTTCGCGCGGCTTGCTTCTCCTTGGTTCTCTTCTCCTGCTGCTATTTCTCGCCGCGACCTGTTTCTTGCCTCACCGACTTCCTAGTCGTTGCGGCATGTTTCTGTTCGCCCGGCCTGCGACTTGTTGTAGTCGCTGTTTCTTACCTCCTCTTCTCTTCTGTTCGCTTGGCCTTTTCAGTCCGCGCGACCTCTTCCCCGCTGTGCCTTTATCTGCTTTCTAGCCGCTTGTGTTCGCGCGGCTTCCTCTTTTCTATCCGCTGCGGTTTCTTCTGTGTTCTATGACGACTTCCGGACTCACCACTACTCCTGCAGCTCCTCCTCCTCCTCCTCCTTCGGGCAACCTTGGCACCGTTTCTAAGCTTGTTGGCTCCAACTATCCCGATTGGAGCGTTTCTTTCACTTTTCTCCTTCGCTCTCAACGCAAGCGTCATCACCTCACCGATGACCCTCCTCCTCGTACCTCTCCTGAGTTTGATGATTGGGATGCGAGTGATGCTCTTGTCCGCACCTGGCTGGCCAACAGCCTTTCTGATGAGTGCCTTCCCGTCATTCGCCATGATGAGACGGTCAAAGCCGCCTGGCTTCACCTCGCTGCTCTCTATTCGAAGGGGGGCCAGACGTCCCGCATTTATACTCTCTATGCGGACCTCTTCGCCCGCCCTTCCATGTCTCCTACTGCAGCTTATCAGCAGGTTCAGGCTCTTGGTGCTGAAATCCTCCAGAATCGCCCCTTCTCCGCGGACTTGGCTGACCAGCACAAACACTTCCAGGAACTCCTGGTTGTTTGTTATCTTCTTCGTCTTCCCGATTCTTATGATATGATCCGCCAGCAGATCTTGGGTGAGGCGGAATCTCCTACTCTGGATGCCACTGCGGCTCGCATTGCCGCTGTTACTTCGCTGCTCCAGCGGCCTCTGTTGGCCTCCCCCCTTCCCAGGAATCCTTTGCTCACCAAGCTCAGAGGGGGGGCCCTAGTAGCTGCGGCCACTCCGGCGGACGGGGTTCATCCCGGTTCCTCTGCTCTCACTGTGGTCGTACCGGCCATTCTGTTGACCGCTGCTGGCAGAAACATCCTCATCTTCGCCCTTCCGGTGATGCTCTTTCTTCGGCCTCCGCCTCTTCTCGGCTGTCTGCCTCTGTGGCCACGACGTCAGGTAGTGCCCACGTCGTTACGCAAGGTAAATGGTTGATCGACTCTGGTGCTACAAATCATATGACAGGCAACCCTCATTGCTTCTCCCGTCTTGAGACCCATGACCGCTTACCCCCGGTCCGTGTGGCGGATGGTTCACCATCCCCGGTTCATGGGACGGGCATGGTTCAACTCACCCCATCGCTTTGCTTGGAGGACACCCTCTATGTCCCGAAGTTCCCGTGCAATTTGTTATCAGTTACTACTTTATGCCGTCAACTTCAATGCTCCATCTTATTCACTCCCACTACTTGCTCTTTTCAGGACCCGAGGACCCAGCGGACGATTGCTACTGGGACTGAGAGTGGTGGCCTCTACTTCCTCGACGATGTTTCCGCTCTGTCCGCCTACTCCTCCTCCACAGATCTCCTTCAATGGCATCTTCGCCTTGGACATCCTCCTCCTCGGATTCTTCGCCAGCTTCTGCCCCACTTACCTCCTACCAGTTCTCCGCTCAACTGTGATGCGTGTCAGCTTGGCAAACATCATCGCTCCTCCTTCCCACCGAAGCAAGGCCGTGGCTCCTCTCGCCCGTTTGATCTTATTCATTCTGATGTATGGGGTCCTGCTCCTAACCTCACTGTTGGTCGGGGCAGTTCCTATTTTGTCACTTTTATAGATGATTTTTCCCGCTGTACCTGGGTGTATCTGTTAAAAGATCGCTCTGAACTTTTTTCTATTTGGCACTCCTTTTATTTTATGATTCAGACTCAATTTGCTAATTCTATTAAAGTTTTACGTTCTGATAATGCCAAGGAATATCTGAATCATGAGTTCGCCTCTTTCTTTCACCAACATGGCCTGCTTCATCAAACGACTTGTGTTTACACCTCCTAGCAGAATGGGGTGGTGGAACGTAAAAACCGTCACCTGCTTGATGTTGCTCGTACTCTCATGACGCAGATGCACGTCCCTCGCTCCTATTGGGGCTACGCTGTGCTCCTCGCCTGCTATCTCATCAATCGCCTTCCCTCCACAGTTCTCCACGGCCAGACTCCCTTCTCCATTCTCTACCCCCACAAGGAACCTTTTCCTCTCCCTCTCCGTGTCTTTGGCTGTACGGCCTTTGTTCACGCTCCCTCCGCTACCCGCGACAAGCTTTCCCCCCGCTCCACCAAGTGTGTCTTTTTGGGGTACTCTACTACTCAAAAGGGCTATTGCTGCTTTGACCCCCTTCTCCGCAAGCAGTTTGTCTCCGCGGATGTGACCTTTTTCGAGAATGCTTCCTATTTCTCTCCTACATCTTCTCTTCCTTCTCCTCACTCCGCTCCTTCAACGCCTCTCGACGTTTTCCCACCTCCGTATCCTCCTCCACCAACTCCTTCCCAGTCTGTCTCCCCTCCCACCCCTCCACCCTCCTCTCCGCTGCCGTCTCTCTCTAGTCCCGGGCCAGCCTTCTCCGCCACGGACGCTCCGGTCGCTGACGCTCCAGTCGCTGACGCTCCCGTGGACCTGGATCTTCCCATTGCTCTTCGCAAAGGGGTGCGGGCATGTACTCAACACCCGCTTGCGGCAGTTGTTTCCTATGATCGGCTTTCTCCTTCTCGCAGATGTTTTGCCTTGGCTATCTCTGCTACTTCTACTCCCCGCACCTACCAGGAGGCTCTTGCTCTTCCTCATTGGAAGTCGGCCATGGATGAGGAGATGGCTACTCTTACTGAACGGGGTACCTGGACCCTAGTTCCTCCTCCCGTGGGCACTGATGTGGTTGGCTGTCGCTGGGTCTTCGTTGTGAAGTTTCGCCCCGACGGCACTGTGGATCGCTACAAAGCCCGGCTGGTGGCCAAGGGCTTCACTCAGACTTACGGCATTGATTACTTTGATACTTTTTCTCTGGTTGCTCGCCTCAGCACCATCCGGGTTCTCCTTTCTGTGGCTGTTAACCGGGATTGGGCTATTTCCCAGCTTGATGTGAAGAATGCCTTTCTCTATGGCGATCTTCAGGAGGACGTCTATATGGAGCAACCTCCTGGGTATGTTGCTCGGGGGGAGACACGTGTATGTCATTTGAAGAAGGTCATTTATGGCCTAAAGCAGAGCCCTCGGGCATGGTTCGACAAGTTCAGTGGTATTGTGGCTACCATCGGCTTTCGCAGGAGTTCGGCCGATCACTCCTTATTCATTCGCAAAACGGCCTCGGGACTGGTGGTTTTGGCTGTATATGTGGATGATATTCTTCTTACTGGCGATGACCGAGATGGAGTGGCCTTGACGAAGAAGCACCTCCGTCAGCACTTGGTCACAAAGGATATGGGATCCCCGAAATACTTTTTGGGGATAGAAATCTCTCGGAAACTTGACTCGTTGGTTCTCTCCCAACGGAAGTATGCCCTTGATCTTCTACAAGAAGCAGGACTGACAGGTGCCAAACCGGCTCGGTTTCCCATGGCTATTGGAGAAGACAAAATGTGGACGGATGACTCGCCTCTTCTATCTGATGTCACAAGGTACAGACGTTTGGTAGGCAAACTCATCTATCTCACGGTGACTAGACCCGACATCGCCTATGCTGTAGGCAAGGTCAGTCAGTTTATGCAAGCTCCCAGGGACTGCCATCTTCAGTCCGCCCCGAAGATTTTAGAGTATATCAAAGCAACACCAGGTAAAGGGTTACTCTTTTAGAAGAATGGTCATCTGAGGGTTGAGGCCTACTCAGATTCAAGTTACGCGGATGACAAAGGCGATCGTAAATCCACATCAGGTTTCTGTACCTTTGTCGGAGGTAATCTCGTGAGTTGGAAGAGCAAGAAACAGTCTGTTGTCTCCAGATCCAGTGCAAAAGCCGAATACCGAAGTATGGCGTCAAGCACGTGTGAGTTAAAGTGGTTGCGGGCTCTCATGCTTGACCTGGGCGAGGTATATGACTGTCATCTCCCTATGTTTTGTGACAACAAGGCCGCCATATACATATCCAGAAATCCGGTCTTCCATGAGAGAACAAAGCATATAGAGGTTGACTGTCACTTCATTCGGGAAGAGATTTTGAAGAAACAGATTTGTACTCCTTTTGTCACCTCTGACAAGGAATTGGTACATATCTTCACCAAGCCGGTTTCTACTTCCTTCTTCCACATTTGTGACAAGCTGGGCATGATTGATATCTATGCTCCAGCTTGAGGGGGAGTGTTGAAGTATTAAACCGGGCGACCTTGCGGTCTGATCCTGTGGTTTGTTGACCGAGCGGTCTGGCGGTCTCACTCTGAAGCCTGGAGACCGGGCGGTCTATCGGTCTCCCATTGCGGCCTGTTCTATCCTGCTGGAGTTGCCGAGCGGTTAACCCATCCGTCTAACCGCGCGGCCAGTGCGGTCTCCTTTATTTCTAGCCGCTCAGTACTGTAAATGTTTAGTCCCACATTGTTTGTATACTCTCTCTCATATCTCCTCCATTCTATATAAGGGAGGTCATACCTTTGTAAATGATACCTTTTTTGGATAATAAAATTTCAATTATTCAAAAGTCTATCCGTTTGTTCTTTCTTATTCGCTACTTTCTACAATATTTGATCGTATAATCAAACCCAATCAGTTTTGCTAAGAACATTTGTTGTTCAGGGGTGTGCAAATCCTGTGTGAGGAGATTGTGTAAACTTTTATGATCAGTTAGTATTTGAAAACGGTGACCCAGTAAATATTGCCGCCACTTGGCAACGGCGGAAGTTACCGCATACATTTCACGGACGTATGTCGACTTGCGTTGCATTAGTGGTGTCAACTTCTTACTGAAATACGCAACTGGGTTATTGTTTTGTAATAATACTGCCACTATGTCGATGCCCGAAGCGTCGGTTTCTATGGAGAATTGTTCAGTAAAATTCGGTAAGGTCAATATTGGTTTCGAGATTAGAGTTTTTTTAAGAGTTTGGAATGCTGTCTCCGTGTGGTCATCCCAAACGAATTGAGTTTTGTTTAACAAATCAGATAAAGGGTCGCTATTATTGAAAAATTCTTAATAAATTTTCGATAAAACCCCGCTAAACCGAGAAATACTCGTACGTCTTTTTGTGTCTTAGGTGTGTAATATTGTGCAATTGCTCGAGTGTTCGTTTGATTTGGGAAAACCATGCCTTTCGTAATGCAATGGCCTAAAAATTCAATATCTTCTTTCAAGAAGAAACACTTGGAAAATTTTTTTTTCATCATATTGTCAGTTAGTATTTGGAAAACTGTTCGTAAATGGAGAAAATGTTCCTGTTGGGTGGTACTAAAGATGAGTATGTCATCAAAAAAACACAACAATGAATTTGCGTAAGTATGGTCGAAATATGAAATTCATTAACGATTGAAACATGGATGGCGCATTGGTTAGGCCAAAAGGCATGACCGTAAATTCGAAGTGCCCGTGGTGTGTACGGAAGGAGGTTTTGTGAATGTCTGTTTCGGCCATTCGAATTTGATGATATCCTGATCGTAGGTCTAATTTAGTAAAAAAAAACGGGCATGGAATAGTTCGTCTAGTAATTCATCGATAGTGGGTATCGGAAACCGATCTTTTATTGTGATGTTGTTTAAGATTCTGTAATCGACGCAGAAGCGCCATGTACCGTCTTTCTTTTTGACCAAAATGACGGGTGAACTAAAACTTGATATACTTGGCTGAATAAGTCCCGCATCCAACATCTCAATTACTAATTTCTCAATTTCATTTTTTTGATAATGAGGATAACGGTATGGTTTAACGTTAAATGGTTGGGAGTTTGGTAGAAGTGGAATGGTGTGGTCTATGGAGCGTCGAGGTGGGAGAACTGGGTTGTCCTGAAACAAGGAGTTAGATTCGAGCATCAAATTTTTGAAATTTGGTGGTAAGGCTGGATCTAAAATTGGTTCGGGTGGACCTTTTTGGCTGGTTTGTGGTAGGTCATTGGTTAATATGCACAGTGCTGATGATTGTAGGGACATTAAACGAGCCACCTGCGATGATGAAACCGTCCTATGAGGGTTGGTGGGTTGACCCTGTAACGTGATTGGACCCTGCTTTGTGGTATATGTTATCGTTAGGTTTGAGAAGTCGGTGGTCATAGGTCCTAAGGATCGAATCCATCGTACTCCCAAGACGATATCCGCCCCATTGAGGTCCAGGACATACAAATTTATTTTGTAATCATTGGTTTGAATGAGCAGGAGTAAGTCGACACATTTGCATGTGCATAAAACCGACATTCCGTTGCCCATAAAAACTTTAAAAGGTTGTATTGCGAGTACTGGTAGTTGTAAAAACTTGGTCACCCGTTCGGAGATAAAATCGTGGGAACTTCCGCTATCAATTAAAGTTTGGAGAGGATGGAGTCCTAAGTGTGAAATCACACGCAAGCATGTGCCTAAGGGGTCACCTGTGAGGGCAAAAAAACAAACTGAACCATTCTGATCCACTACCTCTTGGATGGGTTCATCGGTCACGTCGTCTGGTATATCGTGCTCATCACTACCCTGGAAGTATGACAATGTGCCGGAGCCTTTACAATGATGACTGTAGGTGTATTTGTCGTTACAGCTGTAACATAAGCCGAGGTCTCTGCGTCGTTGACGTTCGGCGGCGGACAGCCGGCGAATTGGGTATTTGGGTGGAAATTGTGGTTTGGGTATGTCTGATATATTATTGACGGGGTGCCATTGTAGTCGGGGTAGTTGTGGTCGGGTATGGTATTCAGGTTTTTGGGTGGGTGGTGGGTACTCTGCACGTGGGCGTGGAGGTTGGATGGAAGCATTTTCTAATTCCTGATCCTCTACCATCCGTGCAAGGGCGTAAGAGTCATGTAAATCTGTTGGTCGTTGCATTTTAACAACACTACGTATAGTTGGTTTGAGTCCCGAGATAAATATACTCGTGATAAATCCTGGTGTAAGACCAGGTACTTGTGTTAACAGTTCTTCAAAGTGGTTTTTATATTCAGTGACCGTGGTGGTCAATTGTAATTGTTTTAATGACCCTGTTGGGTCTTCATAACCAGAAGGGCCAAAACGTTTTATTAGTGCCTCAACGAAAGTTGGAAATGTAATATTAGGTAGATCGCGTAGTGTCGCTAGATACCAGCGCGAGGCTGGACGATCAAGATGACACGGCGCAATGAGCAAAAAGTCTCGTGGATTTATTTTGTGATATTGAAAATATAGTTGTAAGTTGTAAAGACAATCCGTTGGGTCGCCCTCACTAAAACGGGTGCAATTAAATTTGAAATCTGAAAGGGACGAAACGACCTGGTGCGATGAGGGGGAATGTCCAAGAACGCCCTGGGAGGTACTAGCTTGGCCAAAATCGGAGGTTTTCGTCCTTGCATGTAGCAGGTCTAAAGAAGTCTGCATCTGTTTGAATTGCGCCATCATATCGCTGCGTAACGTGTCGATCTTGTCCGCAGCATCCGTTCGCGTCTTGACGATTTGTTGCACGAGAAAAGTCTCCTTTGTCTGCATATCGTCGCGCAGGTCGGTCATTTGAGTTGCCCGAGCCGCCCGCTCGGCATGGATAGCTTCTTGTAATTCAAGAAACTGGCTGTGTAATTCTTTGGAGCGTGTATGGTCCGTCATTCGGGAGGGGAAATTCAATCAACGAGAGCACCAATTGATAGGACCTCCAAAACGTTAATTGATATTTCCGGCGGACTGTCGTTTCCGGTGAGAGAGGGACAGAGAAAAAGTTGAAGGGGAAGGTCGAGAGAGGGAGAGAGAGAGAGAGAGAGAGAGAGAGAGAGAGAGAGAGAAAGACAGAATGAAAGAGAACTAAATTCTTTATTAATCCATGCATAAAAAAAATCTGATTACAAAACACCTCCTTTTATAACCCCTTTGAACTAACGGTCAAAAACATATATAAAAACTAATAAACAATTCGTAATAAAGCTGAGGCTGCTGGCTGGTGTTGGGAAGCGGATTCAGCAATGATGTTGCCATGTGTTCAATGATCATGTTTGTTGATAAAGGTGGGCTCCGTTGTGATGTTGCCATGTGTCTGGAGATTCATTTCGATTGTAAATTGAAGAGCTGTGGTAAAGTCATATGTTGTCATGTGTCAAAATCAGGATGGATCATTTAATGCTGAGCTGAACGTGTCAGCATCCCAACAATGGGTGACGATCATCCCGTAGATCGATTTCAACGCATTTGGTTCTCTTGGGGCCGGCGACACTAGCTAATACAGAAACATTGACGACCACTTTGTTCGCTGCCTTTGGAGATGGGGACCCGATGCCTGAGGTGATGACTTCCTCGACGAGGGGTGTGTTCTTTTTCCTGAATAGTATCTTAGTAAAATTTATTATTATTAAGGACTCACTTTCAATTCACCAGGTTGTGAAGCAGAGCCCTCTTGAAGAATGTGTGTTTGTGACAACTTTGCAAGCTATACGGGAGGAGCTAGCGTTGATTGATGGCTAAAATTTTGAATAAATATTATTATTCAAATTTTACGAACTATAGGCAAGAACACATATCGTTCATAGTATAGGATATTTTAGAATTAAAATATCAAGCATCGTATATTTTTGGGTCTGTTGATTGCTTCTACTCACGCAAATTAATATTATTTTATCGAAATATAAAATGGGTAATTTTCTAAAGAAATAATGAAAGAGAAATTAGAAAGAGAGCATTTGATCGGGAATCCTTCTTAAGCAAAATAAATCGTAAATCACAAATTCAGAAGTAAAGATTGAGAAGAATTCGACCGTGGAGGTTACCAAATCAAGATAGAGCCTCTCAAAAGAGAACTACCAACTAACCTTAAGTTGATTGATTAAGACCCCTTGGCTAGTTGAAATCTCTAAGCTTGCTTTTGTCAGTAAACCCCACTATTGGATTTGACTCTATTCCGGAAGATTTATGTCATACTCTCTCGATGAGTTCATGCAACTCCTTTTAGCAATAAGTGATCTACTCGTAATCACGGATCTCTCGATCAAGTAGAATACATATCAAGACTTGATTTTCATACAACGGAAATATGAAACCAATATAATAAAATCAAAGGTGAATTGTAATTTTCCAAACAAAAGCTATGAAAGAGAGATTATGAAATAAGTTAACTCAAAAATTCATCCAATCAAAAGCTATAAAATTATCTAGTCATGATAAAAGAAAATAATATTTTATAACTAAGGAAATTACAAGTGCATAAAATGTAAAGACTAAGCTAGGAATTGAAATTGCAAAACTAAAAAAAAGTTACAATGAGAAAAATGCAGGAAATTGAACTAAAAAATGATCCAAATCGAAGCAAGGACTAGATCCTTTTCACCATGGCAGCAGCTAGGATTTTATAGGTAAAAAATATGAAGTCATGTCCTTAGGTCACGTCTGTGACCTAGGGCACGTAAGGTATGAAACCGTCATCTTGAAAGCTCCGGAACTTTGGGAGAAAACTTGCAAAATCCACAAATCAGCGCTACGCCCTAGGTCAAGCCCATGACCTAGGGCGTGTCTAGACTTGGTTAGCAAACAGTGGGAAATGGCGTGATTTGTAATCAATTTGGCTGCTTCGGGAGAGGTCACGCCCCTTGGTGACCGCAAGCAAATAGTGAACTTTGACCCGCGCAGTCCCGGTCGCGTGGTTTTTTACCCGGTTGAGGGGTTTTCCCATGTAAAAACTTCATGTGTATGACTGATCTATCTCATTAACTGTGTGCGCGTTCGATCATTCTGGGAGCAAAGGAGGTCGAGGTTATTCTGATCTGATCGGGACGTCGAGTTAGACCGCAAAAATCTAAAAATTAAAACTAACAAATTTTGAAGAGACATAAAATAAAGAAATACATAAAATAACTCTTTTAAAAGCATATAAATAAAACTCATAATTAAAAATACTTTGTCTAAATGAAGATAAAGTTTCGAGGAATTTAATATTACAAAATTTATTTTATTAGAAACTCTTTTTAACAAGTTTTTTCAAGTTTTTCAAGATTATGGATTTTATATTAAAATAAAATAAATACATAAATATTTTTTTATTCTTGGACTTCGCAAGGGATACCCAATGACGATCTCGCAAGATACTAGGCAATTTTGTGGGATGAAAGCTCAACCCAACCCTTTCGCAAGAAATTATATTTTAAAGTTTTATAATTTTGTACAATTTTTGAAAGATTTCTATTTTTTTGGATTTTTTTATATACAACAAAATAAAACGAAATCACCCTCATACATAAAAATAAAGATTATTGTACAACCACCGTATTTGATGAGTGGGCCCCCGACAAGTTTAGGCTATTGTGGGGCATTCAGGCCCAAGAAGATCAGATTGGCGAATGAGGAAAGCTAACCTGCACTCGCTCAGTGCCCAAAGGAGCACTCGCCCAGACTAGTAAGAAAGCAATCAGACCCTCAGGCGAGTGCGTTTAGCTCCTTAGAACAACAGAGTTTGTCTGTTGGCAGAGCACTTTGGGCTACATATAGCTGTTTAGAATAACGAAGTTGTGTTATTTGCATGTCAGACTTTGAAATCTATAAATAGACCCAAGGGGTACCTCAGAAGACAAGCTTTTCAGTTTTCTAGTTCTCTGATCTTCTTGTGTTTTCTAAGGTGCCCTTAGCTCAGCATTGGCTAAGGAGGAGAAGCACTTTAAGATCTTTCAGGTGTGTGGTGAGACCTCCATGTTGGAGTCTTGGGTCAGTTTTGAGTTCTAAGTCTTCGATCAGCAAAGCTTGTTAGGAGAATTGTGCAATCAACACTTCCCCAAGGGTTTGAACTCCTCAGAAGCCGGTTCTCATTTCAACAATTATCCTCAATGTTTATAAGTCAGGTGGGAGATGAAGGATAAGTAAATAAAGTGTCGAATAAGTAAATTGCAAGAAAAATAAAAACAACCAAGGGGTGTCTTTCAAGAGCACTTTCTTTTTCTCGTTTTTAGCTAGACAGTAATTATTAGTTAAAAGAAAAATAAAAATAAAAGTGCACAAGAAACTCCCTTAATTCACGCTTAGATGAATGTGTCAATGTGAGTCACTCGACTACTCCAGTTAAATGTTGATTCTTCTTTTAATCTCCGTTTGCTTGAGAATGCAAATCCAAATCACTTATACATACCTGAGGTATTTAGATTTTTATAGAATAGCAGCAAATGGATCGTCGAAGATGTTTGGTTGTAACGCCTCGCCTTCTATATGAGAATTGTTAGAATTAAAAGAATCAAAATATAGCGAATCAGAAAAAAATTCATAAGGAGTTTCCTGTCAAAATATATGATTAAGCTTTGGTTACTTATTTTTTAAAATAAAATTTTCATTTGAAAATTCTAGTGAATTATCAAGAGAAATAAATTCATTGGACTCAAAATGTTCATGAATTTCATTTTCAACATAAATTGGAAAATTTTGTGAAAATTCATGACATAAAATAAGACCAAGACCAAGGAGGAGATCCTCTATTTTGTTCGGCATGCCCTAAACATAAATAAATTTTTGGTAAAGCAAACTTTCTTGATCTTCGGAATAAGAAATTATGGGTTTATAAAAAAAATCATGTTCTTGAGTTCTTGAGTAACTAAATTATCCAAACGGAGAAAGTGCATTAGAATAAAAATTGCTCACTTCAAACTTTTGGGGCAAAGATCTAATTGAGTTTGTGAAAATTTCTCAAAATTTGATGAAAAGGCTTGTGGTGCAAAAGGAGAAGAAAAAATTTTGGATGTAAAGAATTATCTTTATTGCTCGCATAACTATCTGGGTGATCTTGGCACAATGAATAATGCACAACGGAGGTAGAAGAAAAATTATTCTCATGAAAATTAGAAAATTTATTTTCATTAAAGCAGGAAAAATTATTCTCATAAGAAGTGGAAAAATTATCTCATAAGAAGTGGAAATATTATTATCATAATAGATGGGGTCCCCCATTGAAATTTTGAAGTCAAGTCGGCAAAACTCGGACCGAGTACACGTGAGCACGACCAGACCGATTACGCGCATTAAAGTCACAAGCCCCGAAAACCCCCAGAGAGGAAGCTAAACCCATGCACGTGCACAACATGGTCGCGCAGGAGCGCGACTGCGCCCCATATAGCATGCGCGTGCATGGCCCGTGCACGGCCAGCCCGTGCGGTCGCACCCTGCACGGTCACGCACGGCCAGCCGGCAAGGTAGCGCCCCTGCGCGACCGCACATGGATGGCACGCACGGCCGCGGGGCAGCGTCCCCGCGCGGCTGCACCCCCCACTCCCCCCCCCCCTTGTGGTCGCCCGCACGCATAGCTGCGCCCCACGCACGCGTCGGTGTCGGGCGCCTCTACCATCAACAACCCTCGCCATCTTTGTCCTCCTCCTTCACCGCCGACCTCTGCTGCCTCCGAGCACTTACCCGAGCTGCCCGAACTGCCCGGTGGGCACTCCCATTATTTCTACAAAATTAGTGTCTAGGTGATTGAAACGGAGCACGCCATTCGCAACCACAAATCACTCTCTGGTGCAATTACCACCAAAATCCTCCAGAAAACAAGCAACTCCAGATACGAGTGAGAGCTCTGAGGTTCTCAGACGGGATCGTGGAATTAGGTCGATTATCTGCTCAAGAATTCTCTTCGCTTTTCTCCATGCGCTAAGATTTCAACATACTCCAAGTCACGTCAACCGCCTACGCGAGAACGCTCCCAACAAGGCTCTGCATTAACGAGAGAGCTCCCTCTATAAGCTCTGTGGACTTGGAGAATTTTCCAACCAGAAAGCTCCTACCATGGTTTCGCGAGCTCAGCAACATTCCAAGACTGGGGCGCTTCCATCGAGGCTTCGAGGGCTTAGCCATCTTTTCCTCATTTTTTGTATTTTGAACCTATAACGGAGTAGAGGCTTGTCGTCCTCCAAAATCAAATCAATCTTTGTAAAAATCTGAGAAGCTAGTGGATTTTGGCTCGACACATCTCCAGCCATGTGATTTTTTACCATTTTCGGATTTTCCACGTCAAGAAATGCCTCCTGTCATTTGTTGTGGTTTACATTAAATGTTTGCGCGTCCGGTCTGACTCTGAGCCAAGGCGGTCTGATTTCTCCAGAACAGGAAAAAATCGGGTGACCCGTAACAAGAATGAGACAAATTATTTTCATAATATAAATTTTGAGAATAAGAATAATAATAATATTCTTCACTTCGAAGATGTGCACCACAAAAATTACAAATAATTAGGTGTTTCCTTGCGGTTTCAAATATATTAACTTTATTTTGAAGCTCGACAATTTTCGCGGCCAAATGACATAATATTTTTGTTTAGAAAATAAAAAAACTATTGTACAACCACATATTCGATGAGTGGACCCCCCCCCCCTCCAGGATCAGTGTGGCGCAGGAACTCCAGAGGCGAGAGGGCTCTAGAAGCTGAGCCGGACACCTTCTGTCCTTGGCGTCGAGTGAAGCTGGCGCTATCAACGCCTTCCGCACTTGGTGTTGAGTGAAGATGGCGTTGTCAACATCTTCCTTTCTTAGCGTCGAGTGAAACCTGTACTCTTGACGCCTTCCGCCCTTGACGTTGAGTGAAGCTGGCGCTGTCAACACCTTCCGCTCTTAGCGTCGAGTGAAGCCTGTACTCTCGACGCCTTCCGCCCTTGGCATTGAGTGAAGCTGGCGTTGTCAACGCCTTCCGCTCTTAGCATCAAGTGAAACATGTACTCTCGACTCCTTCCTCCCTTGGCGTTGAGTGAAGCTGGCGTTGTCGATGACTTCCGTTCTTAGCGTCGAGTGAAGACTGTACTGTCGATGCCTTCCTCCCTTAGCGTTGAGTGAAGCTTGCGCTCTCAACTCCTTCAGTTCCTTGGCGTTAATTAAAGCTTGTGTCGTCAATGCCTTCTGATCATTGCTCGGGAAGATGTGCGAGACCCTTCCCGACTTGCATTCGCCCAGGGCAAAAAGGTGTCTCGCCCGTAGAAGACGGGGTGGCTCTCGCCCAAAGAAGGCATGAAAGGTCTCGATAGTTCTAAGCAAGTGTTCTTTAGACCCCGCGTCCACCCAGAGTGGGGCTACCGCGGAGGAGAGTGTCTGGCTTCCCCAGTATTCGCCCCTTTAAGCGAGTGGTGCCCACATGGACCACTTGCCCAGTGGGGTCTAGAGGCAAAATTACTTGGATACCCTTGCAGGGTTGTATATAGCCTTTTAGAATAGCGGAGTTTGTCTGTTGGCAAACCACTTTTGGCTGCATATAACCATTCAGAACAGCGGAGTTACGCTATTTGCAAGCCAGGTTTTAAAAGTTATAAATAGACCCAAGGGAGTACCTCAGGACGCATGCTTACTTGTTCTATGGTCTTATAGCGCTTTCTGAGGTATCCTTAGCTCAGCACTTGGCTAAGGAGTGGAAGCGCTCTAAGAACTTTTAGGTGTGTGGTGGGACCTTCGTGCTCGAGCCTTGGGTTAGTTGTAAGTACTAAGCTTTATGTTAGTTAAGTTTGCTGGGCAAAGTATGTGTAATACCCCCCCCCCCCCCCCCCCCCTCCCGGATCCCAAAACACAGCACGAAAGGGGTCTTATGCCCGGAACAGCCGCCTTGCGGTAGCATTAGCACACGGGCTAACCTGTACCACAAGACGCCTATTCCGCCGGCTACAACCAATATCAATTTAAACATGTCAACCCAACCAAAATAAGAAAGAAGTCAAATCCACACCAAGCATATATGTCTAAATACATCAAATGGAGAAGCTAAAACATGCTTCTACAACATCAGAGTACAACTATAAAATTGCCCAAACTGGCTACATCAGAGTCGCTCAACACTCACATCCGTAACCGACGGTAGCGACGACACCGTCACATCAGGCCCTGTCGTCCTGGCCTGGTTGCCCTGCTACATAGTCTGCGGCTGCTCTACCTACGGGGTGACCTCCTAAAAAGGAAGATGTAGCAACCGTTAGTCGAAAAGACTAAGTAGTTTCTCATCCGCTCCCCCGGCGACTCCTCGACACCGGGGGAGGAAAGGAACAAGGGTAATATATACAAGTAGTAAAACATGTACAAGTAGGTGGTAATAGTACATGAACAACAATATTATAAACTATCAGTTCTACTTGAGCAATAGTAATTCAACAAGTACAAGTAACTACAGCAGGTAAGTAACTTAATATATAAGGATGCTCATACAAGCTTATAAGTTAAGGATCGGTTTACATAAAGTAACTCATCGTATAGGAGTGCCCATACAAACTTATACGATGAGGATCTTGTTGTGCAATGTTATGAAATGGTATGTATGTTATGCAATGACTCGCCCATGTTCAAGCACATGCAATTGCTATGTCGACACAGACTATAATTCCCACTATTCGAGCAGGTAGCTAACCTCTTAGGCATCAACCGTCGTGGCCAGGCAGTGACAGTAGAGCGGGCATCTCTACTACTAGGCGAGTATCCACACTACTTCACCTAGGCCTCCGTACGCCTCAACGCTAAGAACACAATAGCGGAGCCCATGCATATTATGGCCCAGCGGGGGTCTCGGGTAGATGTGCACCGAGAACACAGCCCCAAACTGGCCTTGTGTGACTTGGAAGGGGCCTCAGAAGAAATCACGAGTACACAGCCCAACTGTTCACTTGGCACGGAAGGGGCCCCGGGACGTGAACACCGAGGACACAGCCCAACCGCCCAAATTCTAACTGTCAACTCTCATCGGTGTGACGATCGGCGAGCCCGTAGACCTGCCACACTATCCTTAACCCATGATTACAACACCGCGTGTCGACTCACACCACATGCAAATTCCACAACACCATGGCATGGAAGGGGCCTAGGAAGTAAGCACGAGGACACAGCCCAACCATCCACTCAGCACAAAAGGAGCCCCGGGACGTGAACACCGAGGACCAAGCCCAACCGTCCGTCTATACCTCATCTCAACACTAACCCAACTAGTGACGGTCAACACCGCACTTACATCCTTCCACAATACTACCCGTAGGGAGACTACGCTCTAAGTATTGGACTACTAAATTTCATTCCAACCATTAAACATACTCATGGCTATAGTTTATCCTTCTATATGACATTCCAAATGATTTCAACATAATATAACAAAATGCGCATAAATAATAGTCTACCAATTTCTAACAAGTCATTTCGCTTAAGTAAGCTTGCCTCACAATTCAGTTTTATGAAATCCAATTAGTAAACTTCATCATTCATCGCACTACGGTGGTTAACATAAAATAGTTCACCAAAATCTCGAGTTAATTTGCAACATCGATTCCACCGAATCCAAATCCATAATATATAAAAACCCAGAATTTAAATGCAGAATAAATCTGGACAGCAACTTCATCCAGAGATTCCCAAAGCTACAGGAATCCAGTGAAGACGTGTAACACCTCGATGGAAAGGTCTTTCTATGGGTTACAACTTTCATATTAAGCCCACAACCTAGATTTGACTGTATCCTATTTGAAATCGGCTTCAAAGTCCACTGCGCACAGAACACAATTTCTGCATGCATGTTTGTCGGATGTCAATTTCGTCCAGACTTTCCCATGGCCACAGACTTCGCCGGAAGTCGTGAAACCATTCGTTGGAAAGGTATTTTCAAGAGCTACAACTTTCGTGTTTAGTCCACAGCCCAGATCTGGCCATATCACACCTGAAAATGGCCAAGAAGCTCGCTGCGCGCAGAACACAGATTCTGCACGCATCTTAAAGAGGAATGAACGACATTGATTCATCTCGCACCTCAAGTTGGTCTTCCAAAATCACACAGAAATTCCTCCTCCCTTATTCACCCTCATGAGGCCATGATTCTTCACGAAATCATCCCTCATCTTCGCATAGAAGGATGGACGTTGAAGACACCACTAACCTTAGAGCACATGCCCTAGAACGGCCTCTTCCTAGAGAAATCATCATCTCGCTAGTCAAGACTCTTTTGAGTCGACATCTCACCTAGATATCTACAGATCTAGCACCAATGGAGAGGGGAGGAAGCTCACCTCATTTTCAGTGTTTCCACCATTTCCGGCCATGGACCTTGTGGTTCTCCGCGGCGGCATCTTCTCCTTCACGCGGCGGCGGATCTTCTCCTCCAAGACGTGCTCCTGCAGTTTTCCCTCTCTAAAGAAGTTTATCCCAGGAAAAGTGGCTGGAATGAGGAGTGAATATGGCTAGGGTTTTCACAACCCTTATATATGAAAAGTGACACGGGTAGGGACACGGCCGTGTCCTTACCCGTGTCCTGCTTGGGTGAAGCGTCAACGACGGTTTTAGTGTCGATTCAATACTTGACACGGGTAGGGACACGCCCGTGTCCACATGACATGGCTGTGTTCCCTAGCCGTGTCCTTCTCTTGATATATTTCGACGAACTCAACTCGACACAACGACACACGGGTAGGGACACGCCCGTGTCTCTACCTGTGTCATACATTTCATCGATCTCGACATACTTCATCGATCTCGACACGCTCTGTCAAGTTCAACTCGACACACACACACACGGGTAGGGACACTGTCACAACCCGCATTTTCTCAACGATAAAATCGTATCAGAGCAAGAGAAAACACGTGCCGTGATGCCACGCCGTGCAGGGGATAACTGCACGCGCTCAGGCAAAACTCCAAATCTTAGTTTTAAGGAAAATCGTTGATTAATTATGAAAGAAAGCAGTTATGTTGATTGGCCGTATCCCTCGGCATGGTGGATCAGCTAGTCCACAATTAAAAGTATAAGTATACGCAGCAGAAAATAGTTTGGTTCAATTAAGTTGACACCCTAGTGAGCATAAGTGTCCCCGAGGGACAACTCATGGTATGCACAACTCTAATGTGAATATAATAGATATAAAAAGGTAACCTTTTTACGCTAAGGAAATGTAGTGTCTTTGTTTTATAATTATGCTATGCATGATATTCATATAATAATGCTTTTAGGGTTTAAAAATACCTAACATGCAACCTAGCAAAAATCCATCCCAGAAGCAAGTAAACAACCACTAAAAGGCAAAAACAGCAGTTTAAGTTCATATCCAGCATCGCAAGAAGCCACCAGTGGGCGCCAACAACCTGACACGAACCCACTGGTGAGTATGTATGTCTATACAGAAAAGTAAAGAACTACCTCACAAAATCGGGATCAGCTGTCTCAGCTACCCAAGAGGCCACAAGCCAGCCCTTCCAAAAGAACTAGCCGCTGAACCGGCTACAACCTGGACCTGAGGCATTCAAGAAAAGAACACCTCAGCAAGGAAATAATCAAAAGAGTAAATAAAGCATTAGAGTTAAGAGCAAAAAGAAGGGTTTACCAACCCGACAACAAGCTGCTATAAGCAAAAGAAAGAGCATGGCAGTAAGAAAAGAGCACTGTCTAAAACACAGCAAAGCACACCAGGTGCGAGCAATAAAAGCAACAGGCTCAACAAAAGAATCTAACATTCCTAATACGTGGGTAAGTGGCGGTGGCCAAAAAAAAACATGGATCTAAATTCATAACCAGAATCAGATCCAAAAAGGGCTAAGGGGTCGCCAGTGGCAGCTTTAGGGTCCCACACCAACCCAAACCAGGGCAAACAGGTCGTGGCCACAGCTCTCCACATCAAAATCCACCCCTCTTAGAGGCCACTAAACATGCACCACCTGCCACAACCCAAGAGTCGGCAAGCCAAAAATTTGCCGAACACCCAATACCACCCCCTAAAGGAAGGGTAAAGTTACACTAACAATCCTAAGGTACACAAGAACTCAAGAAGAAGTGTCGAGCCCACTCGACGCAGCGTTGAGTAAACTCCACTCACCTGACGCCTAAAAAAAATACTTAGCCGCAAGTCCTAAGCTAGGTGACGGCGTTGAGTGAGCTCGGCTCACTCGACGCTGTCAGCGCTTTCCACTTAGGGTAAACGTAAGTCTCGTTAAAAATCGCAGCCTAAGCTCTCTCATTGCGAGCAAGCAGAGAGTTGGAAATTTAATCCCAACCCTCCGTTCCGTCCTAACTACTCGGAGCTACCGCAGCTAACCCTAAACTGCAACTAACAAAACCCCACCCTAACTCTATCTACCCACTGGACACTAAACATCCGACAAAAGAGAGTATTGCTTAAAATTCCAGAAAAAGAATTAAAGAGTCAGTACTTGATTAAAAGCTTGAAGAAACAATTCAACCTGCTGCCCTAGGGAGGAAAAAGGACAAAGAGAACAGAGCTTTACAGAAGAAATAAAAAGATCAAGGGTTAGAAATAAATTTGGCAAGGGCAAGGGGCCACTTGCCTCTACCTCTCCGGAAAAACAAACAACAGCAGCACCACGGCTCGGCTCCGGCGGCAAGATCGGCCACCAAGAAGACCAAAGCTGAAACTTGAGGGAAGAAAGAAATCAGTAAATTAGAAATTCCTGGAATCGAACCCTAAATCAAGAAAAACTTACATGGAAGGGAAGATCTAGCCGAGAGCAAACCGAATCCGCTATCACACGAGAAAAACGGGCTCTAACCTTCCCGAAATCGCCGGCCAAAACAACCACCGCCTCCTCTCGAAACCCTTCCGCTGGAAGCTCTCTAGACTCGGGAACGATGAAAAATGAGGAGGAAAAACAGTTCACGGCAACAAAAGACGATTTCAGGAAAAAAAGTACGGAACACGCCCAAGACACGCCCATGACACGGACCGACACGCCCGTGTCACGGGGCGTGTACTCACACACTCGACGAACGTCGATCTCTACTCGACGAAAACACGGGACACGCCCCCCAGACACGCCCGTGGCACGGCCCGACACGCCCGTGTACTACCCACTCGACGAAAGTCGATCTCCGCTCGACGACGCAGGGGACACGCCCTGTGACACGCCCGTGTCACAGGCCGTGTACCAACTCGAACACCGCCCGACGATCGTGGAGCGCCGATCGTCGAACAGAGAGACACGCCCCCATGACACGCCCGTGTTCGACACGACACGCCCGTGACAGGGCCGTGTTCTCACTAAACACCGCCTGACGACCATCGAGCGCAGCTCGACGAATCGAAGGAGGACACGCCCGTGACACGCCCGTGTCACGGCCGTGTTCCAACAAAAAACCCTGTCGACCAAAAATTCGTCGACTGGAGAAACAGGAGCTCTACCCAAGCAGGACACGCCCTGGGTCACGGGCGTGACCCAGGCCGTGTCACCCAAACTTACACAGAAAAGAAACCTGCTAACACCTAGCAAACAAGAAACAAGACACCTGCCTACAAGCTCAGCCACAACGGCCACACACTGCACAGCAAACATTACAAACATGCAGCTAACAAAACAACGCCGAAACGACGCGAAGGCAAACGATCTCGGATTTCGACCAAAACTCGCACCGTAGCTACACAACCAAGCCACGAAAACAACGGCGAGGTCGAAAACAACATCCGACGATCGAAAACTCGGGCTAACACCTCCCGAAGCCAAAACGCAAGCATTTCCCTAAGAGGCCCAACCGAGTCACCAAAACAGACTCCGGCTAGCTGGGGAAACTTGCCAACTGGCTACAACCGGGCTACACAAGGAACCTACAGAGCTAGGACCGCGCTCTACAACGGCGAAGGGCCGGAATTGCGTCATCGTAACGCCAATCCAGAATCAAACAAAACACAGAAAAACCGGGGGCGTTACAGCCACTCCCCCTAAAAGAAAGTTTCGCCTCGAAACTTTACTCACAACACTCCTAAGAAGAAGGAGAGAGAAAGAGCCAGGAAAGGACTATATAATCATAAATAAAACAAAACATACCAGGCACAAGCTCAGGGAAACAGATGAGGGTGAGCCTCCCTCATAGCCGACTCCAACTCCCAAGTCGCGCTTTCTACATCCTGATTCCTCCATAAAACTTTAACCATCGGAATAGATTTCTTCCGCAGCGCACGAACCTGAGAATCCAGAATGCGGACAGGCACCTCCACATAAGAAAGATTCGGCTCCAACTGAGGTACATAATCCAAAACCTGCCTGCCATTCGATACACATTTCCGCAGCTGACTGACGTGGAAGACATTATGCACGCCAGGGAAATTTGCGGGCAACGCCAGCCTATAAGCTGATATCCCAATCCGCTCAACAATCGGAAACGGCCCCACGAACCTCGGGTCCAACTTCCTGTTATTGCCAAAACGCTTGACTCCGATCAACGGGGAGACCTTTAAGAACACAGAGTCCCCCACCAAAAATTCCAAATCTGATCTACGCCGATTGGCATTTTTCTCATATCTCTCCTGGGCTATCCGAAGCTTTTCCCGTACAAGCTTCACAGCAGTTTCCATCTCCTCGAGTGCTTCTGGACCCAACAAAGGTCTCTCGCCAACCTCAGCCCAAAACAAGGGAGTCCTGCAGCGCCTCCCATACAAAGCTTCAAAAGGAGCCATTTGCAAGCTTTCTTGATAACTGTTGTTATACGCAAATTCCATAAGCCGCAAGCGCTCATCCCACGCTCCTCCGTACTCCAGAACATAGCATCGGATCATATCTTCCACAATCTGATTTACTCGCTCCGTCTGACCATTGGTCTGGGGATGATAAGCTGTGGAATATCTCAAATCTGTACCCAACCCTTCTTGAAGGCTCTTCCAAAAACGAGACGTAAACCTGGAGTCTCGATCTGATATGATACTCACGGGTACACCATGCAATCTAATAACCTCATCCAAATACAGCTCGGCTATCTTCCTCATCGGATAATCGATCTTAAATGGTACGAAGTGAGCACTCTTCGTCAATCTGTCTACGATCACCCAAACTGAATCATGCCCTTTAGGAGATCTCGGTAAGCCTGTAATGAAATCCATCGAGATACTCTCCCACTTCCACATCGGAATCTCTAATGGAGTTAGCTTGCCACCAGGCCTCCCATGGTCGGCCTTCACACGCCTGCAAGTGAAGCACTCAGAAACAAATCTGGCTACGTCCTTCTTCATCCCATACCACCACGCGATCTGCTTTAAATCATGGTACATTTTGGTAGACCCTGGATGGTAGGCAACACTAGATCCGTGGGCTTCCCTGCACACCATATCCCGGATATCCCCAACTGCGGGAATGCAAAACCTACCACGAAACTTCAAGGTACCCGCATCATCTATAGAGAAATCTGGTAATTCACCTCTTTCAGCTCGAAGGTACAAATGCAAAAGATCGGGATCATCTTTCTGATGCAGTCGCGTAAGCGCAATCCACGAAGGTTCTGCCACTGCCAAGCTACTCTGCGAATCGTAGCTTCCCACAGAAATGTCCATCAAAAGAAACTCTTCCACAAGACGCTCGGCGGAGAGATTGAAAATCTTTCCTGACTTCTGACTTAGGGCATCGGCCACCACATTCGCCTTACCCGGATGATACTGGATTTCAACATCATAGTCGGCCACGTACTCCAACCACCGCCGCTGGCGCAGATTCAACTCTTTCTGAGTGAAGACATACTTCAAGCTCTTATGATCCGTGAAAATCTTGCACTGCGCGCCATACAGCAAATGCCTCCACAATTTCAACGCATAGATCACGGCTGCAAACTCCAGGTCATGCGTAGGGTAATTCCTCTCATGAGTCTTTAGCTGCCTCGACCCATACGCAATCACCTTCCCGCTCTGCATCAAAACGCAGCCCAGTCCGACGTGCGACGCGTCCACGTATATATCATACTCACTATCTTCAGCAGGCAAAGACAAAACTGGAGCTGAACATAACCTTCTTTTTAATTCCTCAAAAGCCTCCTCACACTTGCTATCCCATATGAAGGCTGCATTCTTCTGCGTCAACCTGGTCAACGGCGCAGACAAAGTAGAGAATCCCTCTACGAATCTCCTATAATATCCAGCCAAGCCCAAGAAACTTCTGATCTCTTTGGGAGTAACAGGCCTCGCCCATTCCATAACAGCAGCGATCTTTTCCGGGTCCACTGATATTCCCTCCTTATTCACCACGTGGCCGAGAAAAGAAACATGAGGCAACCAAAATTCGCACTTGTTCAGCTTGGCATATAGCTTATGGTCTCTCAGAGTCGTCAAGACCAGTCGCAAATGCCGATCATGCTCCTCTGCATCTTTAGAATATACCAAAACATCGTCTATAAAGACAATCACAAACTTATCCAGGAAGTCCTTAAAAACTCTGTTCATCAGATCCATAAAAGCTGATGGCGCATTAGTCAAACCAAATGACATAACCAGAAACTCAAAATGCCCATGACGAGAGCGGAACGCCGTCCGCGGAACATCTGACTCCCGAATCCTCAACTGGTGATAGCCCGATCGAAGATCTATCTTGGAAAACACGGCACTACCACGCAGTTGGTCAAACAGATCGTCAATCCGAGGCAAAGGGTACCTGTTCTTAATAGTAACCTTGTTCAGTTCTCTATAGTCGATGCATAGCCTCATCGACCCATCCTTCTTTTTAACGAACAGCACTGGAGCACCCCAAGGAGAAGAACTCGGCCTAATGAACCCTTTTGCCAACATCTCATCCAGCTGAATTCGCAACTCTTCCAGCTCTCGCGGGGCCATCCGGTACGGCGCCTTGGCAATAGGACGCGTGCCTGGCTCCAAATCTATAGCAAACTCGACATCTCGATCGGGTGGAAGACCGGGAAGATTATCAGGAAACACATCGGAGAAGTCACACACCACAGGGATCTCTTGCAAACACGGCACTCTAACAACAGCCCCTATCAGAGAGACCACACAGGCAGAACAACCAGAATCAAGCAACTTCCGAGCACGCACCGCAGAAATGACTGGAGACTCCTGGAGAGAATACCCATAAACGCTCCCTGGCTGACCGTTGTCCTTGACGAAGTCCAAGCGCTTACCCTTGCACTGGATCACAGCATCGTACCTTGACAACCAGTCCATGCCCAAGATAACATCGAAATCCTCCAGGTCAATCACCTTCAGATCTGCCTTGGCTAGAAAATCCCCCAACAAAATCGGACAATCAAGGACACCCAGGTCCGTAACCACAGAGTCACCGGAGGGGAACTTAACGCAAAAGGCACCACCAACACGATCTAGGCCCAAACTGAACCGCTCCACGAAGGCTCTAGCCACAAACGAGTGGGTAGCGCCTGAATCGAAGAGAACGCGCGCCCAGCGGTTCTTTACCTTAAATCGTCCTACAAATAGCGCACGCATCTAAGGAAACAAACGCTAACACGAAAACTACAACCACAAAGGGAGCATAACGAAACGACTGAGGAGAAATCAAACCTGAGATAACCTGGGTCGAAGTCTGCGCTTCGTCTGCCGAAAGCACATTCAGCTTCCCCTTTCCTCTATCCAATTGCTGAGGCGGTGGCAAAGCCTGGAGGGGTACTGGCTGCAGAACAGGCTGAGACTGTGGGCACTTTGTCTTGAGATGGCCCTTCTGCCCACACTGAAAACAGACTTTATCTCTCGACCAGCAACGGGCAGCCTCATGCCCCTTCCTTCCACACAAGGCACACACCAAGTCTCCTCTGGGAGCACCCTGAATTGCATGTACCTGTTCCTTCTTCTGCGCTCCAAACCTTTTGAAACACTTCTCAAAGGGGTGGCCTGGTCGGCCACAGAAACTACAAACCTCTTTGCTCCTCTTTCTCGAGACCGCATCGGGTTCCTGAGGGCTCTTCCCTCCACCGGACTTCCGCTTATCCTTCCACAACTGCTGACCTCTATTCGTGGCATTCTCAATGGCCTCAACCCTCAAGGCAGCTTCGACCACGCTGGCATAACTGACTGCACCGTAGGCATTCGCTAACTGCTGAATGTCACTTCTCAGTCCACCCAGAAATCGCTTAACTCGGTCTGCTTCAACACTCACCAGACCAGGAGCAAACCAGCTCAACTTACTAAACTCAATCTCATACTCACTGACCGTGAGTTTTCTCTGCTTCAAATGGAGAAAGTCATTCATCAGCCGGTCCCTTTCGACTGAAGGCAAAAACTTACTCAACAGCATCCCTTTAAATGACTCCCAAGAGCATCCTGCCACCAAGCTCTCTTTCTCCCTCAACCACCAATTCTTTGCCAAGCCCTTGAGCTGGTAGGCAGCGAGCATCACTCTCTGATCATCCGTAATCCCCGAATAGGAGAACATCTCCTCAATAGTAATCAGCCAGTCATCCAAAATCATGAAATCTGCTTGCCCATCATAAGTAGGGGGTCTCAGTCGCTGAAACTGGGATATAAACGCCATCTCCGGGGGCACCACAACCAAAGGCACGGGAGGAGCAGGAGGGGCAGGAACAGCTACCCCCTCAGCGGGGTCCGGAACTCTCGGGGCCTGTCCCGCCATCACGGCTACGAGGGACTGAATCTGAGCCTGCATAGCCACCACCTGCCTCGACAAGGTCTCATTACTCTGCCGCAGGTTTTCTACCAACGCCTCGCTCTGCGCTCCTGACGTCTCACCCTCGGATTGGGGGGTCGACCTCGTTGCAGGACGTCTCGCCATCCTAAAATCGCACAAGCTTTAGACGAAACTTAGCCCAACAGCTAGAACAAAATTACCCGGTACAGACCAACACACTTAAATATGAACTTCAACTGCAAAACTTGCTCTGGGAGTTGTTTTATCATGATGATGTTATGCTTAACCTAAGATGGTTCACCACCATCACACTAACTCAGGTGCCTAACTCATGAATGCATGTATTTGTATTTTTCTTTTGACTCAAAACCATGTGTGTACATATGTCATCTTGCAAATCTTTAGCTTAACACGTTGTGCTTATGAAATGTTATGCTATGCATGACGTGCTATGCATTCTAAAAAAAAGGCCTTAATGCATGCCATGGGCGGCGTACACATGAAAATGTTATGCATCCCATACTACATAACATTCCCATGCAACGAAAAAAAGAAAACGTGCTAGCCGCATTCATGTGGTGAGGTTATGCATCCCATACTACATAACCCTCACATGTTGCCTCCTATGGTGGATCCATATACAAACACATATTATGCATCCCATACTACATAATATGCCTCGTATACTTCCTTATGCTTATGAGTGTAGTGTTCGTGCTTTAGCCAAGACGTGCTGATGACATATCGGTGTGTGTATGGTATGACGCTAACCACTAATGCAAACAAGGGGAAAGGTTGCCCGACCATTTGTCAAGCAACCTCCCTCTGATACCAACTGTCACAACCCGCATTTTATCAACGATAAAATTGTATCAGAGCAAGAGAAAACACGTGCCGTGATGCCACGCCGTGCAGGGGATAACTGCACGCGCTCAGGCAAAACTCCAAATCTTAGTTTTAAGGAAAATCGTTGATTAATTATGAAAGAAAGCAGTTATGTTGATTGGCCGTATCCCTCGGCATGGTGGATCAGCTCGTCCACAATTAAAAGTATAAGTATACGCAGCAGAAAATAGTTTGGTTCAATTAAGTTGACACCCTAGTGAGCATAAGTGTCCCCGAGGGACAACTCATGGTATGCACAACTCTAATGTGAATATAATAGATATAAAAAGGTAACCTTTTTACGCTAAGGAAATGTAGTGTCTTTGTTTTATAATTATGCTATGCATGATATTCATATAATAATGCTTTTAGGGTTTAAAAATACCTAACATGCAACCTAGCAAAAATCCATCCCAGAAGCAAGTAAACAACCACTAAAAGGCAAAAACAGCAGTTTAAGTTCATATCCAGCATCGCAAGAAGCCACCAGTGGGCGCCAACAACCTGACACGAACCCACTGGTGAGTATGTATGTCTATACAGAAAAGTAAAGAACTACCTCACAAAATCGGGATCAGTTGTCTCAGCTACCCAAGAGGCCACAAGCCAGCCCTTCCAAAAGAACTAGCCGCTGAACCGGCTACAACCTGGACCTGAGGCATTCAAGAAAAGAACACCTCAGCAAGGAAATAATCAAAAGAGTAAATAAAGCATTAGAGTTAAGAGCAAAAAGAAGGGTTTACCAACCCGACAACAAGCTGCTATAAGCAAAAGAAAGAGCATGGCAGTAAGAAAAGAGCACTGTCTAAAACACAGCAAAGCACACCAGGTGCGAGCAATAAAAGCAACAGGCTCAACAAAAGAATCTAACATTCCTAATACGTGGGTAAGTGGCGGTGGCCAAAAAAAAAACATGGATCTAAATTCATAACCAGAATCAGATCCAAAAAGGGCTAAGGGGTCGCCAGTGGCAGCTTTAGGGTCCCACACCAACCCAAACCAGGGCAAACAGGTCGTGGCCACAGCTCTCCACATCAAAATCCACCCCTCTTAGAGGCCACTAAACATGCACCACCTGCCACAACCCAAGAGTCGGCAAGCCAAAAATTTGCCGAACACCCAATACCACCCCCTAAAGGAAGGGTAAAGTTACACTAACAATCCTAAGGTACACAAGAACTCAAGAAGAAGTGTCGAGCCCACTCGACGCAGCGTTGAGTAAACTCCACTCACCTGACGCCTAAAAAAAATACTTAGCCGCAAGTCCTAAGCTAGGTGACGGCGTTGAGTGAGCTCGGCTCACTCGACGCTGTCAGCGCTTTCCACTTAGGGTAAACGTAAGTCTCGTTAAAAATCGCAGCCTAAGCTCTCTCATTGCGAGCAAGCAGAGAGTTGGAAATTTAATCCCAACCCTCCGTTCCGTCCTAACTACTCGGAGCTACCGCAACTAACCCTAAACTGCAACTAACAAAACCCCACCCTAACTCTATCTACCCACTGGACACTAAACATCCGACAAAAGAGAGTATTGCTTAAAATTCCAGAAAAAGAATTAAAGAGTCAGTACTTGATTAAAAGCTTGAAGAAACAATTCAACCTGCTGCCCTAGGGAGGAAAAAGGACAAAGAGAACAGAGCTTTACAGAAGAAATAAAAAGATCAAGGGTTAGAAATAAATTTGGCAAGGGCAAGGGGCCACTTGCCTCTACCTCTCCGGAAAAACAAACAACAGCAGCACCACGGCTCGGCTCCGGCGGCAAGATCGGCCACCAAGAAGACCAAAGCTGAAACTTGAGGGAAGAAAGAAATCAGTAAATTAGAAATTCCTGGAATCGAACCCTAAATCAAGAAAAACTTACATGGAAGGGAAGATCTAGCCGAGAGCAAACCGAATCCGCTATCACACGAGAAAAACGGGCTCTAACCTTCCCGAAATCGCCGGCCAAAACAACCACCGCCTCCTCTCGAAACCCTTCCGCTGGAAGCTCTCCAGACTCGGGAACGATGAAAAATGAGGAGGAAAAACAGTTCACGGCAACAAAAGACGATTTCATGAAAAAAAGTACGGAACACGCCCAAGACACGCCCGTGACACGGACCGACACGCCCGTGTCACGGGGCGTGTACTCACACACTCGACGAACGTCGATCTCTACTCGACGAAAACACGGGACACGCCCCCCAGACACGCCCGTGACACGGCCCGACACGCCCGTGTACTACCCACTCGACGAAAGTCGATCTCCGCTCGACGACGCAGGGGACACGCCCTGTGACACGCCCGTGTCACAGGCCGTGTACCAACTCGAACACCGCCCGACGATCGTGGAGCGCCGATCGTCGAACAGAGAGACACGCCCCCATGACACGCCCGTGTTCGACACGACACGCCCGTGACAGGGCCGTGTTCTCACTAAACACCGCCTGACGACCATCGAGCGCAGCTCGACGAATCGAAGGAGGACACGCCCGTGACACGCCCGTGTCACGGCCGTGTTCCAACAAAAAACCCTGTCGACCAAAAATTCGTCGACTGGAGAAACAGGAGCTCTACCCAAGCAGGACACGCCCTGGGTCACGGGCGTGACCCAGGCCGTGTCACCCAAACTTACACAGAAAAGAAACCTGCTAACACCTAGCAAACAAGAAACAAGACACCTGCCTACAAGCTCAGCCACAACGGCCACACACTGCACAGCAAACATTACAAACATGCAGCTAACAAAACAACGCCGAAACGACGCGAAGGCAAACGATCTCGGATTTCGACCAAAACTCGCACCGTAGCTACACAACCAAGCCACGAAAACAACGGCGAGGTCGAAAACAACATCCGACGATCGAAAACTCGGGCTAACACCTCCCGAAGCCAAAACGCAAGCATTTCCCTAAGAGGCCCAACCGAGTCACCAAAACAGACTCCGGCTAGATGGGGAAACTTGCCAACTGGCTACAACCGGGCTACACAAGGAACCTACAGAGCTAGGACCGCGCTCTACAACGGCGAAGGGCCGGAAATGCGTCATCGTAACGCCAATCCAGAATCAAACAAAACACAGAAAAACCGGGGGCGTTACAGACACGCCCGTGTCTCTACCCGTGTCATACATTTCGTCGATCTCGACACACTTCGTCGATCTCGACACGCTCTATCGAGTTTAACTCGACACACAAACACACACATACCGGTAGGGATACGCCCGTGTCTCTACCCGTGTCACTTCGCACGGGTAGTGACACGCCCGTGTCACTACCCGTGTCCTTCTCTGGACATACTCGAGTCATCGACTCGAGAGCTGGCCACTCTCACACGGGTAGGGACACGCCCGTGTCTCTGCCCGTGTCCTATGCTTGACTGATTTCTCCTCCTATTCACATAAGCTACCCAGTTATCAGCACTCCCCTGAACCCAAGTCAGCTCTCCTGACTCAAAAACACGCACGAGGGGACCTAGTGCGATTCGGGACGTTACAGTAAGTGTGCAATCACCCCTTCCCCAAGGGTTCGAAATTCACGAGAAGCCGGTTTTCGATTTCAATATTTTGGTGCGGAGAGCATGGAGAGTGATCAACACTGAAAACCTCAGCGAGCTCAATGGCTGGAGGTGAAGGGCAAGGTTCTGACCAGGCCGACTCGCCACTCCCTCCACCTATCACCACTCTCGGTATGTTCGAGGACTTCTGGCAAGAGATGTGGAACCTCATAACCTTCGCACTCCCCGCTCGCGGCGAGTGCTCGGCAACCCCAGCCCCAGTGACCGCAGCCCCAGTCCTAGGCGAGAACGCCCTTGTTCGGCAACCTTGGAAGGAAGCGGCAGTAGAAGGAAGCGAGCGAGATCTCCCTGAGCGAGATCTTGCGGGGCGAGTCCTGTTCCCCGGCTCGGGAGTTGCGGGCCAGATCAGCGAGGTGGAAGCGCGAGATCACCCGGCTCACCCGACGAGTGGCGGGAGCCCTTTCAGCGAGCTGGTCTCGTCCTCCCCGGTTGCATAGGGGTTCCACGAGCCAGAGATGTCCTACTACACCGGGAGGGACAACCCGGTCCAGCACATCTAATGGTTTGAGGATGTGATTTCCATCAAGCAAATGTCGGATGTCTTCAAATGTCGACTCTTCGCCATCACCCTCAAGGAGAAGGCAAGAGATTGGTTGCATTAGCTACCATCCAGCTCCATCTACTGCTTCGAGAACCTGCGTTGAGGGTTCTTGCTGAGGTTCACCACTTCTAAGAAGATTAAGAGGGAGTCAGAGTCATTGTTCCTCATCAAGTAGGGAGCAAACGAGACTCTGGGGATCTATGTGGACCGGTTCTAAGAGGAGGTCCTCCAGGTGCAGGAGATGTCGGTGCATACCCTCATCGTGGCCTTTACCCTAGGTCTTCAACAGGTGTTCTTCAGGATGGAGCTGAAGAGGGCCCACCTCTCTCCTTCGAGGAGCTGATGGAGAGGTCTGCTCGAGAAGTCGAGGGGGAGGCCTCCAACCCGGCATTCGCCAGGAAGTTCGCCCGGTGGGACCCGAATGAGGAGAAGGAGCAAGGAGGTGCAGGGGTAGGAGGCCAGGGGGGCAGAGCTCGGGCAGAGAGAGCAGCAACAGCAGCTGAGGTGGAGCCACCAGGAGCCGAATAATAGGATGGGCTGGAGGCAGCTAGAGCGGCAGGACCAGGGGCCGATGAGAGGTTTCCACGGAGGAGACCACCGTCAAGGGGACAGGGCCAGTTCAATCCTCCCGGTTGGATGCAAGGCCAAAGGCCCCCTCTCCCCGATCAACTCCAAGTTATGGTGATAGCTCTGGGGAGAAGGAGGAGAGTGCAGAGGAGGAGGACTGAGGGTAGAGCAGAGCTGCCCTACTGTGACTTCCACCAGGAAGAGGGGTACGCTATAGCTACATGTCCGAAGTTCCTGGAGATGAGGGGGCTAGAGGGCAATCCGAGAAGTAGCAGCAACACCGCCAGGGGGTGCGGATAAAAGAGATCCTGCCGGGAGTGGAGGAGGATAGATGTGAGGATTGGGCCAATGTCGGAGGTCGGGGAGGGATCAGAGTGATCTACGGGGGAGTGGGAGTTGAGGCAACCCGTAAGGCGAGCCTCCATACCATATACCGCTGAAGCATCGCTTCGACATCTATAACTCCACCCCCAGAGTAGAAGATCACCTTCTCCAGGAATGACATGTTGGATAATGAGGATCCATTTTACGACGCGCTAGTGATCCAGGCCACGATCGAAAACTTTACAGTCTCTCGGATCCTCGTTGATAATGGGAGCTCGGTCAACGTCGTCTTCAAGAAGTCGTTTGACGCGATGAAGGTGGAGGCCAAGAGGGTGTTGGCCTTAGATGGGCCTCTCTTTGGAATCTTCGGGGAGAGGAAGGAAGTGGAAGGAGGAGTGGGACTCCATGTTACTCTAGGGGCAGTCTAAAAACTGCATGTTCGTCATCATGGACACTCCTAGAAGTTACAACGCTATCTTCGGACGGCCCCTCATCAGTGCCTTCTAATGTGTGCCATCTTACTTCCATCAGTGTCTGAAGTTCAATGTTGAAGGCATTCAAGTCCTGGTCCGCGGAGAACCCAAGGTGATAACGGAGTGTTATGTCATGGCGGTCAACACAATCTCTTGGCAGGAAGGAGCCGAGCAAATGGAGAGGAGGATGGAGGAAGTGTCCAGGCAGGAGGCTGGAGGAGAACTAGATAAGATGGAGGTGGTGGATGATGAGGTTCGTGCCCGAGTGGAGGTGGTGCATTAGGTGTAGGAGTCGGTCGAGGTGATGGCCGAAGAGGAGGTTGAGGAAGAGGTTCTTGTCCCAGGCGAGGGGGCTACTGGTGAGTGGGAGGTGTTGGTTCTACCATGGTGATCTGGAAGTGATCAAGCATGTAGCCTCACTACCAACGCAGTATGAGCCTATCGGGTCGCACATAAGAGTTTTGGAGAAGTTGGATAGGTTTGTGTTGGTCATGCTCATATATGATATGAGTTAAGGATCAAGCCTATGACGATGTGGATGTGGTGGAATTTCATTTCGGTACTTGCATTGTGAATGTGGTTCGACCGGTATGAAGTCGGCATGAGCTTAAGGGAAATTTGTCGGGTATTGGTAAGGAGTTTTGACAAAAGGTATCGATTCGTCGAGTATCATCGAGGCACCTCACTGATTCGTCGAGTATCGTCCTGGTTAATCACCGATTTGTCGACTATCGGCATGGCTCCTTACGATTCGTTGTGTATCGTCATGGTCACTCGTCAATTCGTCGAATATCGGACTGATACTCGCCGAATTCTACTTCGACTAGTTTTTTCCTTCTAAGTTCGGTTCGACAGTTCTTTGTTGGCTTTGGTCAGTTCGGTTCACTATATAAATACTATTTTACTATTGAACCGAAAAGGGTAGAAGCAAAGGTGAGACTCTAGACCTAATCTCGCGAAGCCGACGACATATCTTCCTCGCGACGGAACTGTTTCACCCCGCGATTGTCGCCGCCACTTCCGCCGGCCTGTGCTTGTCGTCGCCGACTGTCCCCATTTCCTTGGCGTCGCCTTCGTCATTGTTGCCTCTCCTTGGACGGATATACCAATCCGTGGAGGCGTTGAGGGCAAGACTCTTTCCGACCTAGATCTTGTGCGACAAGAGTCTAGGGTTCTCTGTGCTCGTGTGCATACCCGTATAGGCGTGGACACTATTCTACGCTCGGAACTCCGGCCGTTACCGTTCGTTGGAATCAATCAGAGCACCTGGGTTGAGTATCGATGCAATCACGCAAAGGTATAAATTTATTTAATGCATATTACTTCTTGATTAATGATCATCGCAAGATCTACAACTTGCTTTTGTATTTTCCTAGTTTTCCCTTATTTTTGCTGCGCACACAAGTGTTGTGTCACCCCAGTGAAAACCCAACAGTGGTATCAGAGTCGGGTTAAGCGATGATCATTGTTTCAGAAGTTGCCAAATCCATGGCATGTAGATTTGGAGATTTTAGAAATGTTCTAAAATGCCTAAGTCTATTCTTGGATTCCCATCAAGAACGCATGTGATTTCCTTGTTACTACTCCTTAACATTAATCATCACTCTTGTTAGTTTGTGAAACCAAGTATGTGGTAGATTTTGGAATCTCACACATAAAGTGACGAGCTTGTCTACTGTGTAAGTGGACTTTGTGTTGCTCATGTCCTATGCATGTAAATCTGATGATTTAGAAGTGTTCTAGATGTTCAGATTTATCCTGGCTCATCAAGTGTTGATGATGCTCTTGTGCACATCTGGGATGCATTTGGACTATGGTGTTGAATGTTTATACATGTGCACATTGGTTAAATGTTAACCATGATTAAAGAGTTAATCAAGTGTTAAAATCCCTTAAGCAATATTAAGTATTCAGATGCCTTCCAATGGATGACACTCTTCTTGCCTTGATCGATGAAGTGTGGGCTTGCCAAAACAAGGTGCATTAATCTATCTTGGTGAGTGTGCGAGCGGATAATTTTGATATCCTACTGTCGACATCGGGTCAAGCTTAACTGGGTGACTTCAAAGGTTGAGTGTCCAGAGGCATAGGGTTAGCATACACCATATGATTGATGCGAATAAATAGTGATTCACCAGTCATAAAAGAATTGCATAATGATGAAATTGGCAAGCGTTGCCTACCTAAATAACTGCATTGTGAGAGAAAAGTCAAAGCCGACTCATAGTGTTGGTGAAATATGGATCTTATCCACTAAGAGAGTTACTCGCACAAACTCTTCGAATTGATATCGAGGGTTATCAATTTGATAAAAATAGTGAGATTTATTTTGATTAAAGTTCTAATGAGAAGAGAAAATTATACATTGAAATGTATTACTAATTTGCTTTGCATTGATCCTTGTAGAATTTCATGGCAAGTGGTTCACACTGCACACTGTCCCTCAGAGTGATCCTTAAGAAGGAGAAACTGAGTGGTACAAATAATTTGGACTGCTACAGGAACCTGAGAATTGTTCTCAGCTAAGAGCACAAGCACTATATTTTGGAAGAAGAATCTCCTAATGAGCCTGCCGGGAATGCACCCCGTACTGATAAAGATGCTTACAAGAAGTACCTTGATGACTTCTTAGACGTCGAATGTCTCATGCTTGCGACCATGAACTTCGAGCTCCAAAAGCAACACAAGAGCATGGGTTGCAGGGAAATTGACGAGCATCTCAAGAAAATGTTTCAAGGGCAAGCTCGTTAAGAGAGATTTGATGTCACTAAGGCGTTGTTCTAGTGCAGGATGGGAGCTCGGGACCTAGTAGGGACTCACGTACTGAAGATGATTAGGTATATCGAGAACCTTGAAAGACTAGGGTTCCCTTTGGGACAAGAGTTGGCTACAGACCTAATCTTGCAATCGTTGCCAGACAGTTATGAGCAGTTCATCTTGAACTATAACATGATGGAAATAGACATGACACTACCCGAGCTCCTAGGCATGTTGCGAACTGCCGAAATAAACATGAAGAAGGGCAAGGCTGCTAGCCCCATACTGATGGTGCAAAAAGGCAAGGACAAGGTCAAGGGATTTAAGAAGACGAAGGTGGGACCTAAGTCTGCTCTAGAGCCTAAATCTTCTGCACTGAAAAGAAAGGTTCAGGGAAAGAGAGGAAGTGTCACCACTGTGGCAAGGCTGGTCATTGGAGGAGGAATTTTCCTTCGTACATTGAGGTTATACAAAAGATGAGGGGAGGTTATGACTTCCACTTCAGGTATATATATTATAGAGATAAACTTTTCTACTCCTTCATTTTGAGTATTGCATACCAAATGTGGTTCTCACATTTTTATAAATGTGCAGGAATTGGGAAGGAGAAGAATGCTGAGTAAACGAGAGGTAGATCTGTGCGTTGGCAATGGAGCAAGAGTTGATGTTGATGTAGGAGTTTACCGTCTTTCTTTGCCCAATGGGCTTGTTTTGGAACTTGATAACTGTTATTATGTTCCTGAATAACTAGAAACATTATTTTTATTTCATGTTTGGACATGATTGGATTTTCCTTTTCTTATTAAGAACAATTATTGTTCTATATTTAAGAATAATGTTTGTTATGTTGTATCTCAAATATTTAATGGTTTATATGTTTTGAATTTAGAACATCAGATCTATAACATAGAAAATACTAAAAGACTAAAAACAAATGACTTGAACCCTACGTACCTTTGACATTGCTGTTTGGGTCATATAAATGAGAAACGTATATCAAAGCTCCGTAAAGATGGGGTACTTGACTCATTTGATTATGAATCATTACAGAGATGTGAATCTTGTTTATTTGGGAAGATGACTAAGGTCGCTTTCACTGGCTTCAATGAGAGGGCTGATGATCTCTTGGGTATAGTACATAGTGATGAATGTGGACTCATGAGTTTTATGGCTAGAGGTGGGTACTTCTATTTTGTTACATTTACTGATGATTTCAGTAGATACGGATATGTGTATCTTATGAAGTGCAAATCTGAAACCTTTAAAAAGTTCAAAGTGTTTAAGAATAAAGTAGAGAACCAATTGGGTAAGAAGGTGAAAGTGCTCTGATCTGATCGTGGTGGCGAATACCTAAGTCATGAGTTTCGTGATCATCTGAAAGAGTGTAGTATTGTATCACAGCTCACTCCACCTAGGACACCGCAGCATAATGATGTGTCTGAGTGGAGGAATCGTAATTTGTTAGATATAGTGCGATCGATGATGAGTCATGTAGATCTACCTGTTTCCTTTTGTGGTTTTGCTCCAGAAACTGCTGCTTTTACACTAAATCATGTTCCAACGAAAGTGGTTCTAATGACACCATATGAGATATGGACTGGGAAGCGTCCTAGTATGTCGTTCATTAGGTTTAGGGCTGTGAGGCATACGTGCGACGTCAAATGCCTGAGAAGCTAGAACACAAATAAGATAAGTGTTATCTTGTGGGGTATCCTAAGAAAACTAAATGGTACTATTTCTACCTCCCGCCTGAGGGCAAAGTGTTTGTAGCAAGGACTAGTGTCTTTATTGAGAAAGAGTTCTTAAGTAGAAAGACTGCTAAGGTAGAACTTGAAGAAGCTCAAGAACCACAAACAGTGAATGAACCGGAATTTGAACCTAAGTCAGGACTACAAGTTGTTGTAGTTGGAGAAACTGCTCAGGAAACACAAGTTCCACGTAGATCTGGTAGTCCAAGGTTTGAGTCTGAGAGATATCGATTTCTCGTTTCTCAAATAGGTAATGTGTTACTTAAGGATCATATTGATGAGTCAGCAACATACCATGAGACTATGAGTGGACCGGACTCCGAGAAGTGGTTTGAGGCCATGAAATCTGAAATGGATTCCATGTACGAAAACCAAGTTTGGACATTGGTGGAACCACCTGAAGGGGTGAGACCCATAGGGTGCAAGTGGGTCTTCAAGAAGAAGACTGACATGGATGGAAATGTATAGACATTCAAAAGGCGACTTGTGGCTAAAAGTTTCAAGCAAATTCATGGTATTGACTATGATGAAACCATTTCCCCTGTTGTCATGCTTAAGTCCATCAGAATTCTACTTGTTATTGTTGCATATTATGACTACGAGATCTGGCAAATGGGTGTCAAAATGGCTTTCCTTAATGGGAACATCGTTGAGGAAGTGTATATGACACAACCCGAGGATTTTGTATCTCAAGGTGAAGCCACTAAAATATGCAAGCTGCAGAGATCCATTTATGGATTGAAACAAGCTTCTCGAAGTTGGAATCTTCCTTTTGATGAAAAGTGTTGGGTCCACTACCCACAATGTTCCGTAGATTGGATTTGAAGAGGCATCTCCATCAACATTAAGAGTACAGTTGTATTTGATGTTGTTTAAGCTCATCATGTGCAGGAGATTCCATGGAACAAGTCTAGATAGGTTGTCTAAGTGATGTGATAGGTGGTCACAAAGTGAAGATGATGGAAAGGCAGGAAGTAGCTTAAGTGGCCAAGTCAGGTAAACTCTTACCTATGTTGTGGGCTGACAGAAATCTGTCTAAGTCCACAGGCATTGAGTGATGAAGACACACTCAACGGCATACTGCAAAAGGCTGTGAGTTGAACTCAATTCAGGAATTCATCGTACTGAGTTCAGAGTTCGTCGAGCTCAGCTCACCGTTCCTTGAGCTAAACTCAAGAGCTTAGGATTCAAATCTCGTCGAGCTCAGCACACCGTTCGTCGAGCTTAGCTCACAGATCATCGAGCTCAACTCACCATTCATCGAGCTAAATTCAGAGTTTAAGATTCTGAGTTCGTCGGGCTCAGTTCAGGAATTCGTCAAACTAAGCTCAGAGTTCGTCAAGCTGAGCTCACCATTCGTCAAGCTAAGTTCAGAGTTTGAGACTCTGAGTTCGTCGAGCTCAGTTCAGAAAATTCGTCAAATGAGTTCAGAGTTCGTCGAGCTGAGCTCACCATTCGTCGAACACAGTTTAGTTAGTCGAACTAAGTTCAGAAATTAGGCTAAGGCAAAAAAGCATTGAGTGATGAAGACACACCCAATGCTCTCAACGCCAGAGAAGCAGGAAGATTTTGCCTAAGGAAAAAAGCGTCGAGACAGCTGAGACAGCTAAGAAGCTCAATACAAAAGCGCTGAGAGAAATGTTGTTCTCAACAAAACCGCTGAGACAGGAGTTAATCTCAGCACAACCGCTGAGACAAGTGTTGGTCTCAGCATAACCGCTGAGACAAGTGTATGTCTCAGCTGAGAACAAGAAAGCGCTGAGATAGTGAAGCAGAAAAATGGTCAAGGCAAAACGCGTTGAGTGGAGGTTGCTCACTCAACGCTGGCAACATATAGTGAAGATAGAATTTTGTCTAAGGAGTTTAGCATTGAGTGATGCTCACACACTCAACGCCAAGAAGAAGATAGCTGATCAAGTAAGTTGGCATTGAGTGAAGCTGAATCAGTCAACGCCTAAAAATAGATTTCAATTATAAGTAGTTTGGCGTTGAGTGAATGTTACTCACTCAACACCATGAGACAGTAAATCTGACTAAGTGTTTTGGCGTTAAGTGATGCTTACTCACTCAACGCCTATGCTAATGTTGTTCGATTTTTGGCTAAGTCCACAGTCGATGACATCAGCAAGTCAACAAGTCAACATATTTCAAATTAGTGGTGGGATGGCTACAGTACACGACAAATGTTGTCGCAGACCTACTGTACAACAGTTGGCGTTAAAGCAAGGTTGATGCTGGACATTAAAAGTGTGGGGCCCACAACCTGAGTTTGTTGTTGGCCATTAAATGTGTGGGGCCCACTGCTCAAGAGCCACTGGGTCAAAACCAATAAAAAGAAAATGGCGTACTGAGGAAGACAGCCTTCAGAGAAAACACAACAGGAAGTTCTTCTTCTCCTCCATTATTGTGGGGCAAACGAACAGGAAGCTCAAGTCAGCAAGACAAAGAGCAAGTTAGTTGTTGATATCAACATCGTCAACAGCAAGATAGTTGGTGTGATCTTCATCTGCACCAGCAAGCTAGTCCAAAGTATTTCTTTGCGGAAAGAAGAAGCAGCCAAGGGCCGACCCTTGCTGCAAGTTCTTCACAGTTCCAGCTGTAAAAGCATCCTGAAGATTCTAATCTTGAAGTTGTGAAGAGAAGAAGTTTGAAGAAGCAAAGATCTGAAAGAAGACCCTGGAGACTTTTCCCTAGGAGTCAAAGTCAGGGCTGAATCACCTCAGCCAAGGAAAGGAAGAAAAGGCAGAGTTATCTTAGTCTGCAAAGTTAGTGATGAGATTTTCTCAGCTCGGGTAGCAGCAATTAGCTGCAGTAACTTCACTGACCAGCAGGAAAAATCCCTGGTGCTGTGAAGTAGCAGTTAGGACTAAGTCCTTCTTAGTTTAGTGAAGGAAGACTCAGGAAATAAATTCTTGTAGTCATTGTTGCACTGAGTTTATCTCTGTCAAGAAGCTTGACACAGAGAAACATCTCTTGTGTCAAGAATAACCACCAACTCACCTTCATCATGTAGGATCCTAGTGTGGATCTTAGCTGTAAGGTCTTTGTGACCTGAGGTTTGGCTTAGTGTCGAGTAAAAGGTCTTTGTGGCATGTGGTTTGGCTTAGTGTCAAGTGAAAGTTCTTTGTGACTTGTGGTTTGTCTTAGTGCCGAGTGAAAGGTCGTTGTGACCTGTGAAAGGTCATTGTGAGTTGTGGTTTGGCTTAGTGCCGAGTGAAAGGTCTTCGTGACCTGTGGTTTGGCTTAGTGCCGAGTGAAAGGTCTTTGTGACCTATGATTTGACTTAGTGCCGACTGAAAGGTCTTTGTGAGCTGTGGTTTGGCTTAGTGCCTAAGTGGTAGGTCTGTGTGACCTGTGAGGTCCTACGGGATCTGAGGTGTAAGCTCTTTGGAGCAAGTTTTGGAGAAGTGCTTAGTCTAACAATATAGTTGGATAGGTGGGAGGGAAAGTGGATGTACCTAGTTGGGGAACCACTATAAATCACTATGTGCTTTTCTGTGTTGTTTTTCTTTGTTCAGGTTGTGTATATCTTGAAATCATAAAATAACCTAAAGCCAAAGCTCTTAATGAAGAAATATTTAAAAAATCAGAAAAGAGACCGATAACCTATTCACCCCCCCCCCCTCTAGGTGATTTAGTTATCATTAAAATAAAGACTTTCAAGTGGTATCAGAGGGAGGTTGCTCAAAAAGTACCTAACAGTCTGAGTTGACCTCAAATGATTGCTAAAAGGTTAAAGTTATGTTTTCAAAGTTGAACCATAAGGTGTGGAACTCTATGGAGCATCAAATTTGCAGAGAGGACAAGAACAGCATTGGGCTGTGGGCTGCTCTTGGTGAAGAAGGTGAAAGGAGATGTCATGGACCAATAGCTACACCAGAAGAAGAATCTTGCCAGATCAGCCTGGTCAACATAAGGTATATTCCCCATCTAGCTCGTCCTCAGAGTCTGGATATGAATCATGTACAGACTCTAAAGTCTCCTCCTCAAGTGATGATGGGGGTCATTTGACAGAGGATGATATCAATCAATTATTTGACAATCATGCTGTCCTTCTGAAAGCTTTCAAGGAAAGCAGGCTGCTTGTTAAGAAACAAGCAGAGGAAATAGCCTTCCTGCAGAAGATTGCTTCCCAGCAAGATGAAGTTTCATCCTCACTATGTTTAAAAGAGAGGGAAGTTGCTCATTTGAAGATCATGGTAGATATTCTTGTTGAGTCCTAAAAATACAAGGAATGATCAAGGTTCTTGAAGAGAAACTTGAAAGGGAGAAGAGGATAGTGACCAATTTCTCCAAGATAGATGTTATTAAGAGAAAATCTGAATCTGAGTGGATTTCAAAAGTTATCCAATCTCAGAGGAGAGGCCAAGCTCCTGTTGTTCCACAGTCTACCTTTCACAAGGTAATCCTCCTTTCTCATAGGTATGGCCAAGACCCCATGGATGGTCACTGGAGGAATGGGAATCTTCCTTGTAAGACTACAAATGTCTCTTACAATGGAAGAAGAAAGGACAGGGGAATGAGTGCCTTTAAGGCTCCCCATGAGTACAAATGGCCTATTCTTGGCCATTTATATTTGGTTCCTCAGTCCCAACTCACAAGGATAAGGCAGTGGCTTTCACTCAAACCCAACCAGCAAGGACTCAGACTAAGGTTCAGTCTACCAGTAAGCCTAACTTGGCTAGTTCTGATGATATAAACAACATGTCATCTACAAAGAAGACATCTGTAAATACCATTTAGGGCAAGCAAAGAAAGCCCGCTGGAAGAATAGCCTTCAGTCAGATCCTTGCTGAAAGGAACCTGAAGAAATTTGTTGCTCCTCTTCCTTCTATAAAGTTAGCAGTTAACCATACTGTAAGGCCTGCTCAGAAAAGAAGATATAATATTCATGAGTGTTGGTGTTGTGGCAAGATGGAGCATTTTTTCCTAGATTGCTGGCACAATCTTTCTATGTCTAGAGCAAGAGTTAGCCTACCTGTCAGAAATGCTGCAAGTAGGCAAGTCAGATTTCAGACTAATCAGAACCTAGGACCCAATACCTATTGGGGTCCTAAGGTAAGGTAATTCTATTTTGCAGGATTAGTCTAAGTGTCCATCCCTCATTTGACACTTGGACAGAAGATGTTCCAGAACTTGGACTGGAATAAGAAAGATATCTTAGGGTTCATTCTCCAGTGAGGGAAAGACATAAGATCAACTGTTGGTGATGGATATTGACCATCCAGGATATTCCTCTTACTGCCCAAGAGGAAGAGATTGTTGAGTGACATCCTGAAGGATAAGTGCAAACTCATGGATGAAGGCCAGCTGGATCCAGCCTGCAGGAATGTCTGGTTGGACAAAGTCTTGCTGCCACACCAGCAAATCTGGAAAGGACAAGTTGGCTGTACTCATCTCTGAGGAAAGCACAGGTAGCTCTCCTGAGGGCAGCAAGGAAGGAGCACATAAGGCTCTCTGAAAAGTTTCTTCAGTGGTATCATCAGCTATTAGACACTTCAGAGGAAACTTGAAGAGAAATGTATGCTCATGACTCAATATCATCTGAACCTATAGTAAGGTATGTCCAAGTCAGTGGGGTTTATGGATGGGTTTATGGATGATTCATGGAAAGATCATTCAAGGCTTAAATGGTATCAAAGTCCAGCAGTTGCAAGAGAACATTCAGCCTCATGAGAAGTGAAAGCGGCAGCTATACCATTAGTATTAGTTGCAATCAGCTAGGGGGAGAAAAGAAACAAAACAGACCAGCTCCTCCCTTTTTATTCAGAAACCAAGAAGTGATTGATCAAGTGGTGATCAAGTGTGGTACTCAGTGGGCTGAACACTCTTGTGCTGCTAATCTGAAAGGTGAAGCCTAATGCAAGTCTATTACTAAAGAAGGGGAGAAGATCTGTCTCAGCAAAAAGAGATTGTGCAAGGTGCAAGGGATTTGTTGTGCACAATGGCTGTAAATCCAGTATCAGCTCAATGGAAGATTAGTTTTGATGTAATATCAAGACTATAAAGATCATCAAGTGGTATCCAAGACTGGCATATACTAGAATGTTTACCAGGAATCTGACAAAGGATGCCTCAGTTGAGGGGGAGCAGGCAGCTGCTGTAGTAGATCAGCTGTCACAACTGTTGATCAGTTTGTCTTAAGGACAATGCACAGACTAAGGGGGAGATCATGAGAAGAGAGACAGCTACCAGCCAGCTCAAGTGGATCTGTGGTTCACTCAAGTGTTGAGGGCTGCAGTGATGTGGTATAACAATGATATCACCATAAGTGGATGCTGATTCTGTAGATACAACATCAGCAAGTGGAACTATGTGTGCAACAAGTTCAAGTGATACAGTGTTGTGTTGTTTTAATGTATCAACACAAAAGGTATGACTCATAATCTAGAAGTTTGATCACTAGGATATGATCCTTAGTGTTATCAACATAGAACTCTGACTAGGATCAAGAGATAATATCTCTAATGATCCTTTCTCATCTCTCAATAGATATACCTATTGAAAAAGACAGAAAAGGGGAGATGTGTGACAATACATGAGGAGACATAGAAGCTATACTTGACATGATCATGTCATGTTGAGTCAATGCTTCTAGTGGTGCTCCATTTAAATATTAAGTGATATAAATGAGAGTTCATATAACTTGAGCAATTGCTCAAGTAGTATGAGGATGTATTGACCTAAGTTACTAAGTCAAGACAATTAATTTGAGCACATTATATTAATATAGCATAAGTTAGCAGGTATGTAGCAATATCATAATCTACAGCTGCATGAATTTATTCTGCATATTATGATAATGCCTCTTAGTATTGCAGGGTGTTCTGCCTTCTTCAAATAAGGGGGAGATTGTTGGGTTCATTGCCCACAATATTCTCTCGATTGGATTTGAAGAGCCATATTCATCAACACTAAGAGCATAGTAGTATTTGATATTGTTTAAGCTCATCATGTGCAGGAGGTTCCATGGAACAAGTTTAGACAGGTTGTGTAAGTGATGTGATAAGTGATCACAAAGTGAAGATGCTGGAAAGGCAGGAAGTGGCCTAAGTGGCGAAGTCAGGTAAACTCTTACCTGTATTTTGGGCTGGCAGAAATCTGTCTAAGTCCACAGGCATTGAGTGATGAAGACACACTCAACGGCATACTGCAAAAGGCTGTGAGTTGAACTCAGTTCAGGAATTCGTCATACTGAGTTCAGAGTTCGTCGAGCTCATCTCACCATTCCTTGAGCTAAACTCGGGAGCTTAGGATTCAAATCTTGTCGAGCTCAGCTCACAGTTCGTCGAGCTCAACTCAAAGATCGTCGAGCTCAGCTCACCATTCATCGAGCTAAATTCAGAGTTTAAGATTCTGAGTTCGTCGGGCTCAGTTCAGGAATTCATCGAACTAAGCTCAGAGTTCGTCGAGCTGAGCTCACCATTCGTCGAGCTAAGTTCAGAGTTTGACACTCTGAGTTCATCGAGCTCAGTTCAGAAAATTCGTCGAACTGAGTTCAGAGTTCGTCGAGCTGAGCTCGTCATTCGTTGAACTCAGTTCAGTTAGTCGAAATATGTTTGGAAATTAGGCTAAGGCAAAAGGCGTTGAGTGATGAAGACACACTCAATGCTCTCAACGCCAGAGAAGCTGGAAGATTTTGCCTAAGGCAAAAGCATCGAGACAGCTAAGACAGCTGACAAGCTCAATGCAAAAGCGCTGAGAGAAATGTTGGTCTCAGCAAAACCGCTGAGATAAGAGTTAGTCTCAGCACAACCGCTGAGACAAGTGTTGGTCTCAGCATAACCGCTGAGACAAGTGTTTGTCTCAGCTAAGAACAAGAAAGCGCTGAGACAGTTAAGCAGAAAAATGGTTAAGGCAAAAATCGTTGAGTGGAGGTTGCTCACTCAACGCTATCAACGCCTAGTGAAGACAGAATTTTGTCTAAGGAGTTTGGCATTAAGTGATGCTCACACACTCAACGCCAAGCAGCAGATAGCTGATCAAGCAAGTTGTCGTTGAGTGAAGCTGAATCACTCAACGCCTAGAAACAGATTTCAATTCTAAGTAGTTTGGCGTTGAGTGAAGGTTACTCACTCAACGCCATGAGATAGTAAATCTGACTAAGTGTTTTGGCGTTGAGTGATGCTTACTCACTCAACGCCTATGTTAATGTTGTTTGATTTTTGGCTAAGTCTACAGCCGACGATGTCAGCAAGTCAACAAGTCAACTTAGTGGCGGGATGGCTACAGTACGCGACAAATGTTATCGCAGACCTACTGTAGGACAGTTGGCCTTAAAGCAAGGTTGTTGCTGGATATTAAATGTGCGGGGCCCACTACTTGAGGATTTTACTGGCCATTAACTGTGTGGGGCCCACTGCGAAAGAGCCATTTAGTCAAAACCAATAAAAGGAAAAAGACGTACTGAGGAAGACAGCCTTCAGAGAAAACACAACAGGAATTTCTTCTTCTCTGTCATTGTTGTGGAGCAAAAGAACAGGAAGCTCAAGTCAGCAAGACAAAACGCAAGTTAGCTATTGATATCAACATCGTCAACAACAAGATAGCTGGTGTGATCTTCATCTGCACCAGCAAGCTAGTCAAGAGTAGTTCTCTGAGGAAAGAGGAAGCAGCCAAGGTCCGACCCTTACTGTAAGTTCTTCACAGTTCCAGCTGTACAAGCATCCTGAAGATTCTAATCTGGAAGCTGTGAAGAGAAGAAGCTTGAAGAAGCAAAGATCTGAAAGAAAACTCAGGAGACTTTTCCTCAGGAGTCAAATTCAGGGCTGAATCACCTCAGCCCAGGAAAGAAAGAAAAGGCAGAGTTATCTTAGTCTACAAAGTTAGAGATGAGATTTTTCAAGCTCAGGTAGCAGCAATTAGCTGCAGTAACTTCACTGACCAACAAGAAAAATTCATCGTGATGTGAAGTAGCAGTTAGGACTAAGTACTTCTTAGTTCAGTGAAGGCAAACTCAGGAAATAAATTCATGTAGTCATTGTTGGACTGAGTTTATCTCAGTCAAGAAGCTTGACATAGAGAAACATCTCTTGTGTCAATAATATCAACCAACCCACCTTCATCATGTAGGATCCAAGTGTGGATCTGAGCTGTAAGGTCTTTGTGACCTGAGGTTTGGCTTAGTACCGAGTAAAAGGTCTTTGTGACCTGTGGTTTGGCTTAGTGTCGAGTGAAAGGTCTTTGTGAACTGTGGTTTGGCTTAGTGCCGAGTGAAAGGTCTTTGTGACCTGTGAAAGGTCTTTGCGACATGTGGTTTGGCTTAGTGCCGAGTGAAAGGTCTTTGTGACCTGTGAAAGGTCTTTGTGTCTTGTGGTTTGGCTTAGTGCCGAGTGAAAGGTCTTTGTGACCTGTGGTTTGTCTTAGTGTCGAATTTAAAGCATTTGTGACATGTGGTTTGGCTTAGTGCCTAAGTGGTAGGTCTGTGTGACCTGTGAGGTCCTGCGGGATCTGAGGTGTAAGCTCTTTGGAGCAAGTTTTGGAGAAGTGGATAGTCCAACAAGATAGTTGGATAGGCGGGAGGTAAAGTGGATGTACCCAGTTGGGGAACTACTATAAATCATTGTGTGCTTTTCTATGTTGTTTTTATTTGTGCAGTTTGTGTACATCTTGAAAGCATAAAATAACCTAAAGCCAAAGCTCTTAAAAGAAATATTTAAGAAATCAAAAAAGAGACCAATAACTTATTCACCCCCCCCCCCCCTGGGTGATTTAGCTATCATTGAATTAAAAACTTTCAAAAAGATCAAAGAATTTGGTTTTATCAAAAATGAGGATGAACCGTGTGTTTACAAACGGATTAGTGGGAGCATAGTTGTCTTTCTGATTTTGTATGTAGATGACATACTGCTGATTGGGAATGACAAACCGACCCTACAAGTTGTTAAGAACAACCTAGGGAACTGTTTTTCAATGAAAGACTTGGGTGGAGCAACTTATATACTTGGTATTAAGATCTGTATAGATAGATCGAAAAAGTTGTTGGGTTTGACCCAAAGTACATATATTGACAAGGTGTTGAAGCGGTTCAACATGCTTGAGTCCAAGAAAGGATTCTTACCCATGTCTTATGGTGTGAGTCTCTCTAAGGACCAGTGTCCTAAGTCTTGTGAAGATAAGGACTGCATGAAGTTGATTCTATATGCTTCGGCAATTGGGTCAATCATGCATGCAATGATATGTACTAGACCCGATGTCTCTTATGCCTTGAGCATGACTAGCAGGTATCAGTCTGATCCTGGTGAAAGTCACTGGATTGCCGTCAAGAACATCCTGAATTACTTGTGAAGGACTAAGGATACATTCTTGGTATTTGGTGGAGAGAAAGAGCTCTTTGTAAGTGGTTACACGGATGCTAGCTTCCAAACTGATAGGGACGATTCAAAGTCTTAGTCAGGGTTTGTGTTTTGCTTAAATGGAGGTGTTGTTAGCTGGAAGAGTTCCAAGCAGGATACAGTCGCCGATTCTACTACTGAGGCCGATTATATCGCCGCCGCAAATGCAGCGAAGGAGGCTGTATGGATTACAAAATTCATCGGCGAGTTAGATGTAGTTCCTAGCATTGTTCATCTCATAGATCTCTACTATGACAACAACGGTGCAATTGCACTTGCTTTGGAACCTAGATCTCATCAGCGCTCCAAGCACATAATTTGGCGGTTCCATCTAATTCGAGAGATTGTCGATCGAGGAGATGTGAGCATACGCAGAGTGCCGACTGAGGATAATATTGCGGAATCACTGACAAAGCCTCTCGTACAAAGAAAGCATGATGGTCATGTTAGATCAATGGGTATACGATACATGAATGATCAACTCTAGTTGAGTCATGTGGATTGTATGTTTGTTGGCTGTAATATTTCATTTGATGAATAAAAGTACAATATACATTTCATTCTATATACTTTGACAAGTTCTTTTATTATGCAATTTTTTCTATTATGATAGAGTAGTTCAATTTAATAAATGTCCTTATAGTGTTTGCTTCCATATGTCAGGTAATGACTTGAAGTGAGAACCTATGATCTTAGAATCTTAATTCTTAAAAGTCCATGGTCGTTGTATCATCTTAAAAGCTAAGGGCAATGATGATACCTTTAAAACTAGCATGTGCATTGACTGATGACCGGTCCTCACAGGTCATGATATTGTGATATCAAGTCATCACATGAGTACTTGTTATGAACAAGTTGTATTGGACAGACCCACCGTGAGAATACTTTGTACATTGTTATATGAACGTGTCACGAGTATGGCTCAAATGGCAATGGTGTATGTAGTCCTTTGACCTGAAGTCACAACACTCACTGAGGAAGAGCGTGCTTTGATGCTATCAAAAGTACAGTCTTGAGAAAGTTGGATGATAAAGGTGGTTTTGAGATACGTTACGAATCATTTGGGTGTTTGCGTGTGAGCAGAGATGGGATTTGTCCTCCTATATGACAGGAGTTGCATACATGGCCCCCTTGATGAAATGGGACTGAGAAATGCATGGTCATGCTTGGTTGAGTCAATATATGATATTGGACTCACCAATTTCTGGAAGTCCATTCTAGATCAAGAAAACTAGGATTCAACATTTATGAGGGTGAGATGATCTATACCTCTAGTTATATCCGGATGTAAGGGACGAAGGGACATGACAACACTGATACATTGGTCACAATGACTTTCGAGTGTAAAAATCTTATTACTTGGGGAGCAATAATGCATTGCTAGATGCTGCTCATTGTTTGTGAATCTTTTATTTGATACTTTCTAGATCAAGTGGGAGACTGTTGGTTCTACTATGATGATCTGGAAGTGAACAAGCATGTAGTCTCACTTTCAACGCAGTATGAGCCTATCGAATCACACATAAGAGTTTTGGAGAAGTTGGATAGGTTTGTGTTGGCCTTACTCATATATGATATGAGTTAAGGACCAAGCCTATGACAATGTGTACGTGGTGGAATTTCATTTTGGGGCCTGCATTGTGAATGTGGTTCGAACGGTATGAAGTCGGCATGAGCTCAAGGGAAATTCGTCGAGTATTGGTAAGGATTTTCAACTAAAGGTCTCGATTCGGCGAGTATCGTTGAGGCACCTTGCCGATTCGTCGAGTATCGTCCTGGTTAATCACCGATTCGTCTAGTATCGGCATGGCTCCTTGCGATTCATCATGTATTGTCATGGTCACTCGTCAATTCATCGAATATCGCGCCGATACTCACCGAATTCTGCTTCGACTAATTTTTTTCTTCTAAGTCCGGTCTGGCGGTTCTTTGTTGGCTTTGGCCGGTTAGGTTCACTATATAAATATTGTTTTACTGTTGAACCGAAAATGGTAGAAGTAAAGGTGAGACTGTTCATTCTAGACCAAATCGCACAAAGCCGACGGCGTATCTTCCTCGCGACGAAACTGTTCCGCCCCGCGATTGTCGTCGCTGCTTCCGCCGGCCTGCGCTTATCGCCATCGACTGTCCCCAGTCTTAATCGCCGCCGGAAAGCGTTTCCTTGGCGTCGTCTTCGTCGTTGCCGTCTCTCCTTGGAAGGATCTAGCAATCTGTGGATACGTTGAGGGCAAGCCTTTTTCCGACCTAGATCTTGTGTGACAAGAGTCTAGGGTTCTTTGTGCTCGTTTGCATACCCGGAGAGGCGTGGACACTATTCTACTCTCGTAACTCCGACCGTTGTCGTTCGTTGGAATCAGTCGTAGCACCTAGGTTAAGTATCGACTCAATCCTGTAAAGGTATAAATTTATTTATTGCAGATTACTTCTTGATTAATGATCATCACAAGTTGTACAACTTGTTTTTAGGTTTTCCTTGTTTTCCCTTATTTTCGCTGCGCGCACAAGTGTTGTGCCACCCCAGTGAAAACCCAATAGGAGGATCAGTCCCGGTTGGAGTCAGCGGAAGAACTGGTAGAGATGAAGGTTCTCACCAGGGAATGCAGGGTGGAGAAGGTGTGAATCAGTGGGGGCTAAGTCCAGAGGACTATGGGAGGATGTTGGAGTGCATCAGGAGGAACGTGGATTTCTTCGCGTGGAGCATTGCGGACGTGGATGCGGAAATCGCCTGGCACCGCCTCAACCTGGATCTTGTGGCCTGCCCCATCCGTCAAAACAAGAGGTATATCGCCGACAAGCTGGCCGAGCCAATCCGAGAGGAGGTGAGTAAGCTCCTCAAGGCTGGATTTGTCTCAGAGATCCCGTATCTAGCCTGGGTATCCAATGTTATAATGGTTAAAAAAAGGAGACGGTCACTGGAGGATGTGTATAGGCTTTTCTCTTCTTAATAAATCATGTCCTAAAGATTGTTACCCCTACCTCGGATCATAACGCTAGTTGGCTCAGCCGTCGGTTTTTCTATAATGAGTTTTCTTGATGCTTTTTCAGGCTATCATCAGATTAGGATGCACTCACCCAACATAAAAAATGTCTCCTTCATCATCGGGGATGGGTGCTAATGCTACAAGATGATGTCGTTTGGGCTAAAAAATGCAGGGGCAACTTACCAAAGGATGATGGATCGGGTCTTCTAGGAATAGAAGGGGAGGAACCTGGAGGTGTAGGTGGATGATCTCATGATCAAAAGTCGGGATGTTTACTCTCACCTTCGGGACCTAGAAGAGACCTTCGACACCTTGTGAAAATACAAAATGAGGCAGAACCCCTTGAAGTGTGTCTTCGGGGCAAGCAGGGGAAAGTTTCTAGGTCATCTTCTTACTCCTACAGGTGTAGAGCCCAACCCTGACAAGGTAAGGTCCATCATAGAGTTGGGATTGCCTCGGAACGCCAAGGAGGTCCAACACTTTACGGGGAAGTTTGCAGAGCTGAGCAGGTTCCTCTCTTGGGCTGGAGAGAAGTGTTCACCCATCTTCAAGGCATTGAGAGGGGGCAGAAATTAGAGTGGTCCGAGGAGTGCGAGGGAGCCTTCAAAGCCTTGATGAGGCAGCTGACCCAGGCTCCTCTGCTCAAGGAACCGAAAGGGGGGAGATCTATCACTATACCTTGGATTAGGGGTCGAGGCCTTAAGCTTCGTCCTGGTCTGGCAAGAGGGGAAGAAGCAGCTACCCATCTACTACGTAAGCAGGATCATGAGGAAGGCAGAACTCAGGTATCCTATTTTGGAGAAACTGGCCTTTGTTGTGGTCATCTCGGCCTGAAGGCTCCGCCCGTATTTCCAGGCACACTCCATCCGGGTGGTGACCAACCATCCCCTCTGCAATATCTTCGCGGGGGTGGAGCACTCCGGGAGGTTGGCCAAGTGGTCAGTAGAGTTGAGCGAGTTTGACATCTCCTTTGTCTCTCGGCACTCGATCAAGGCCCGGGCAATGACCGATTTCCTCGCTGACTATGTGGTTGAGGTGGCGGAGACCGAGCTCACCCACCCAGTTCCTTGGAGGGTGAAGGTGAATGGCACGTTAGGGAGTCACTCCTTGGGGGCAGGAGTAATCTTGGAGAGTCCACGGGGGACGAAGATTGAGTAGACGGTGGTTATTTACTTCCCCATTACCAACAATCAAGCGGAGTATAAGGTCGTGATTGCAGGGCTCCGGCTGGCCAGGGAGCTGAGAGTGCAAGACGTGGAGGTTCTCACGGACTCCATGGTGGTATCTTCCCAAATCAATGTTGATTTTGAGGCCTGGGAGCCTACCCTACAGCTTTACTTGGCAAATGTTAAGGGGATCATCAGCGCGTTCTAAACATTCTTCAGCAAGCATGTGCCACAGGAAAAGAATGAGCAGGTGGAACAGTGGGCCAATTTTGGATCCCGCATGGGAGAACTCTTCCTGACCTCTTTCTCCCTTCCATCGAAGAGGGCGAGCTGATAGAGGTGGATTAGTGTCCTTCCTGGATGGATCCCTTCACGACCTTCTTGTCCTCGGGAGAATTCTTGGAGGGCTTGGATAAGAACCGCTTCAAATACAAGTCGTCATACTATCTTATGTGCGACGGGAAGTTATACCGCAAGACCCTCTCAGTACTGCTAGAATGATGCGTGGCAGAGTAGGAGGTCCCAAGAATCCTGGAAGAAATTCACAATGGGGATTGTGGGAGTCACTCGAGGAGCAGGACCCTAGAGGGAAGGATTGTAAGGTAAGGGTACTTCTGGCTAACCCTAGGCCAGGATGCCGCCAAGTATGCAAAAAAGTGCCAGAAGTGTCAATTGTTCGCCCCACTCCAACTGCTGCAAGCTCAAAGGATAAGAAGCATCACCGCGTCCTGGCCCCTCTCCATCTGGTGAATGGACTTGGTAGGGCCCTTTCCTCAGACCAGCAGGCAGAAGAGGGTCTTGCTAGTAATGATAGATTATTTTTTTAAGTGGTTGGAGGTGAAGGTGCTGGCTAAGGTGACCTCTCAGGTAATCAGAAACTTTATATGGGGGAGATCATCTACCAGCATGGATTGCCTCAGGTCATGGTCATGGACAATGGACCGCAATTTTCCAGCGCCGAGTTCATCACCTTCTGCGATCATCCCGGGATTGATCTTCGGTTTGCGTCAGTTCACCATCCCAGGAGCAACGGGCAGGAGGAGGCAGCGAACAAAATCTTTGTGAACTTGCTGAAAAAGAAGGTTGAGAACCTGAAGGGAAGTTGGGTGGAGCAACTTCTTTCAGTCCACTGGGCCCTCAGAACTACCCCCAACACAGCCACCAAGGAGACCCCCTTCAAACTCTCTCACGGCTTTGAAGCTGTACTCGCCATCGAATTTGAGGTCCTAATGCCGCGAGTGGTGGAAGCAGAGGAAGGTCGGGAAGAATGGAGGGCTGAGAATGAGGACGAGCTGCGACTCTCCTTAGACCTGACAGAGGAGCTCCGGGAAGTGGTCGTTGTTAGGCAGGAAGAGATCAAGTGGCGAATGGACAAGTATTTTGACAAGCATATCAGAGTCAAGCAGTTCGCGGAAGGGGACTTGGTCCTTAAAAGGGTAGATGCAGCGGGAAGATCGGCTGCCGTGGGAAAGCTCAACCTGGACTAGGAAGGTCCATATATTGTCAGAAAGGTGTTGAGGTCAGGGGGATATCGCCTCCAGAATATGGAGGGTGAGGCCCTCAGTCACACCTAGAGCGATAATGACCTCAAGCGTTTCTATCCTTAACCATGTACGTTGTATCCTTTTTTATAATATAAAGCTGGTGATATCTCAAATTTCCTTCTACAATGACTTACATGAATGGGTGAAAAGTTCACCTAGCAGACCCAGAGCAGATCTCGCTATCAGGCTCCCACTAGCTTGTAGGGCTGGATATCACTCGAGAGCGTCTCCCAGATCACGAGCAGATCACGCTGTCAGGTTCCTACTAGCTAGCAGGGATGGATGTCACTCGAGAGCATCTCCCGGACCCCAGGCAGATTCCACTGTCAGGCTCCCACTAGCTGGCAGGGATGGATGTCACTCGAGAGCGTCTCCCAGACCCCGATCATATCCCGCTGTCAGGCTCCCACTAGCTGGCAGGGCTGCATTCACTTGAGAGCATCTCCAAGACCCCGAGCAAATCTCGTTGCCAGACTCCCACTAACTGGTAGGGCTGGATGTCACTCGAGAGCATCTCCCAGACCGCGAGTAGATCCATCTGTCAGGCTCCCACTGGCTGGCAGGGCTGGATGTCACTCGAGAGCGTCTCCCAGACCCCGAGCAGATCTCGCAGTCAGGCTCCAACTAGCTGGCGGGGCTGGATGTCCCTCTAGAGCGTCACCCAAACCCCGAGCAGATCTCGCTGCCCGGCTCCCACTAACTGACTTAAATTGATTTTCTACCTATAGATGATCTTTGCAGAATTCTTTAAAGCATTCTTTAAATTCAAACAAAGAAAAAAAAATAAAAATCATTAAAATATGATATCCAATCTTCTTCTTCTTCATCTAATGCTTCCAAAGCCATTAGACGGGCTTCTTTAGCAATTGTCTCTTCTTCACTTTCAGATGAAGGACTAGACTTAGACTTTGTGTCACTCTAGGTTTCAGCAATAAAATATTTTCCTTTCTTCTTATCTTTCTTCTTAAAGGGTTTCTTCTTGTTCTCCTTCCTTTGATTCTTTTCCTTCTGATTATCAGGACACTTTGTAGCTATGTGTCCTAGCTTTCTACAAGCAAAGCAGACAATCTCCTTGTTAGAAATTTTATCAAACTTTGGCTTGCTTGAGCTTCCTTCCCTCCATCTGGAATCTTCAGTCCTGATCCAGTTCTGAATCTTCTTGCTAGGACATTGAACATCTCTTTAGTGTTAGAAGTCTCTCCCTCAGATGCCTTCAGTGCAATTATTCTTTCCTTGGGAGTAGATACCTTCTCATGTTCTTCAGATTCAACTCTATTTTTGAGTAGAAGCTCGTAATACTTTAGTATTCATAATAGGGCATTAATGGTGATCTTATTGTGGCATCTGGATTCTCTGATAGCCTAGATCCCTAAGTACCATGAGCTTGGGAAGCACGGGAAGAGCTTGTCATTGATTTCAGTCAATGAGATCTCCTTGCCTAGTCCTTTGAGTCATTGACTATTATGTTGAATCTTTCATACATTTCAGCAACACTTTCCTCAGTTTTTTCCTGAAAGTTCTCATATTGTGATATGGGAAGATATCGATCTTTTATCCTTTCTTTCATCAAAACTTTCATCCACTATCCTTGATAGGGATTCCATGTTCTCCTTAGCTGATTGGCGATCAATATCTTTGTAGAAGATATCATCAATCATTGTGAACACTAAGATATTCATGGACTTGGCATCACAGTCTTTTGTTTTTCTCATCTTTTGTCCATTTAGACTTGGGAGTAATCTCTTGTGAGAGGTTTCCGCTAGAGTCCTTATATGGCATAAACGATCCTGTCAGAATAAAATCAAAAATAGCTTCATCAATCAAATTCATATAAAGCTTATTTCTAGTTTTCTAGAGCGTAAAATTTTCAAGATTACATATTGGAGATCTTGTAAATGCAAATCCTTTGAAGTTATTTGAATTCATTTTTTAAAATAAATTTATATACTAGTAATTATAATTTTATAAATGTTCAGATCTTTATTATCATGGTGTTAATCTTTTATGATAAATCTCGCTCTGATACCAATTGAAAGGGGAATAGTTATACCTCTGAGAATTCCCTAGAGGGAGATGAATAGAGATTAAAAAAAAATTCTTAAAACTATTTACCTGATTCAAATATTCTCATATTAGTATCCACAATCATATACATCAATAACTAAGTTAGCACAACAAAAGATAAAATTCAGAAAGTAAAGCACATGAAATGCACAAAAAAGAAAACACAGATTACACCAAAAAATATAGTAGTTCCCCAAAATCTAGGTACAACCACACTTCTATTACTTTGTTAGGCATTCACTATCTTAGTGTGTGAGTCTTTTGATAAGGAGATTTTTAGAACCAGTGACTGAGTTTTTTGATATGGAGACTCTAAGAACCAAACAACTAAATCTTTTGATAAGGAGATCTTGAATAACACAACTAGATCTTTTGATAAGGAGATCTTGAACTATGGACTGGATTCTTTGAAGTGGAATTCTAAAAGCTCTGATCTTCACAAAAATAGAAGTGAGATGAAAGTAATGTAGTAAGAAGTTGTAAAAATTTGTCTTCATGTTTGAATCCTCCTTTAACAAATATTCTTAGGTTTCTTGGGCACTCTAGTGGATTGGATCTTTGTGTATGAATAATCCTTGGTAAAGAAGAAGAAGCAAGGACTGTTGATCTTTCGATCCACTTGTCTCAAATGTTTGTAGAAGAGAGGATAGAAGGAAGAAAAAAAGTTGTTTGTTGTTCAAAATGATGATCTTTGTGATGTCAATTAGTTGTTTTCTTCTTCTTGAAAATCTATTTTAATCTCTAAATCATTTTGAATTCCTCCCAGTAATTGATTGTCTTTAGAAGAAATGACATATTCTCCAAGGGGTTCTTTCTAAAAGAGTCTTCTAAAATCCCATCCATCTCTTCAACTTTCTTCCTTAAATTTCTCTAAAATTTGTATAAAAATTTCTTTCCCTTGATACTTCTTCTAACAACTGTTCAAATTCAAATAATTTCCATAAGCATAATATTCAAATAATTCTGAAGGAAATATTCAGAAATTTCCATTCTTTAGAAGTGTTCGGCGCTATGTCGAGTGCTAGTATAAGATGCGTCAAATTCAATTTTAGAATAATTCTCTGTTAAAGAAATTGAGAATTTGATGTTACGTCGAGCACCTATTAACGCATGTGTCAACTTCTGCTCTGAAGATACTTTGATTTTACTTTATAAGATGGGTCAACTTCCAGTCAAAGATACATCAACTTCTCGTTGACGTTGCATATTCTAATCGACACAAATATGCCTTAGCTAACTTTCTTCCTATTTTTTTAGCTTGCCTTCTTTTGCCTTTGACTAGACTGACTTCCTATGACATCTATGACCAAATTATCCTCATTATACAACATTGGTAATTAACCTAAGAATCAAAATCACTTATACACAATTTGTTAAGTTAAATCAAGATATTTTCCCAACAAGCATCACCTCCATCATTCTCGGGGACTCATACCCCAACGGAAGCCGAGGTGTGGTTTTCTAGCATTAAGAAGACTTTAACGACAATATATGTAAACACTTTAACAAGTTCAAGAGAATCCTAATATCTTTAGGATTTTCTCGTGGAAGTTTGGGGCTAATTGGGTGTGATTTGGAGGTCATTTGGATCCTTTGAAGTAATACATGTGCGGGTTCAAGGGCGTGCACAAGCTATTTTCAAAACCCAACTCAATAGAGTGCCATGTAGCTTGTTGAATTAAATCACATGCCCACGTAGGAGGGCAAGTTAGCCGAAATAGCCTCAAACACAAATGTGTACTAACGCATGTAGATCCTCAAGTTTGAGTCGGGGCAAGAGAGTCCAGCTAGTGAGTGATACGGCCCAGCAAGAGTGTCGATGTCATATAAGTAATAATAAAATGGGAAGTGAATTCTCGAGTATCAAATATCGCAGAACATGGCAGGGTGGAGTTTACTTTTGAAAAAGACTTGAGATTGAAGTTTTGGCCAATGATTTTCATGGGGGTTTGATTTTGGTATCGCCGATGCAATGAAAAGATAACTAACTTAATGCATGGGTCGCCGGCACCGCTTTGCTTCTCTACGGGTCGCCGACTTCCGCTTTGCACACACGTACACAATGAGGGTCTCACTCACCTCTTCTCACCTTCACGGGTCACACTCCTCTTCGCTCTTGTTGCGCCTTGCACTTGCAAAGGCCAACCATGCTCACGTTTAGCTTCAAGCTCAAAGAAATAGCAACAAGCACATCACCATACAATTACAACCGTAAACTCAACCAAACAACCAAACATAAATAACCAGAGAAATCACAACAAGAAGAACATTATCTCATTCCAAACCATCAACAATAGAAGATATATCTACGGACATCTACACTCAACGGGCATGGTGTATAGTGTTGGGTTTCTATGAGAGGCACATCACATGTGCGCAGAGGAATAAGAAATCAAGAAAACCCAAAGAAAAATGAAACTTGCGATGAACATTGATCAAGAAGTAAAAATAACTATAGATAAAAGTATACCTTAGCGGGATTGAATCGGCACTCAAGCAAGATGCTCCAAGAAATAGATTTCCAGTTGGCGAGTGAGTCCACACAAAAACTATATGTGACTCTACATTGATCCAGACGAATGGGAGAACGTAGACACTTCGTCAAACGAAATCCGAGAAGGAGAATGGAAAGCACTCTGCATCTTCACAGACTGGTAGGTCTGCTCCAGAAGAGGCGGCGGCAACGGGCACCAGAATCGGACTGAGCGACGGCGACGACATCGGGACCTTCAGAAATGTTTTTCGTTGGCATTTTCCTCTCGGGCTTAGCACAGTACTTCCACAACGAAAAAGCCTAAGGCTTCTTATATTTAACACCAAAGGAATAAACATATGTAAAATCTTCACTATCAGCAGACCCGCAACACATGGAATTTGCTCGAGACGTATTCGTCTAGATGACTCGAGATGTCTCGACGAATCATTGAAATGACATGAGATAACTCGACGATTCCTCGAGAAGACTCGAGACACATTCGTCGAAATAACTCAGGATGATTCGACAAATTCGTCGAGATGACTATGACACATTTGTCGAAATGACACGAGATAATCCGACGAATTCGTTGAGATGGAATGAGATAACTCGGGATAACTCGAGGAATTCGTTGAGATGTCTCGGGATAACTCGACGAATTGACTTGACCTCTCGAATTCCAATTCAGTCAAGTGTTTGGTCATTCATTCATATCATATATGAGTAAGACCAACATAATACAATCCTCCAACTTCTCCAAACGTTCTTATGTGCGACCATGTAGGCTTATATCGCATTGACAGTGAAACTACCTGTTTAACCACTTCTAGATCATCATGATAACGAGAACATATAGATGCTTTAGAGTATATCTTAATATGAATACAAATATTTCAAAAGAGAGGGGGAGATGCAAATTACCACTCCTTCATAAGGAGGGGAAGAGATACTCTTCCTTGGGTTCATAGGAGATCCCGACTTAGTCCACCGACTCTACAAACTTAGGTGCGGCTGCTTCCACGATATAGGAGAAACTATCACCTTCTCCTAGTTATGTCTTCTCCCGGGGATTTTCCACCTCAATGTTAAGTGTTATGGATTTAGAACTCTGGTGGCACCTTTTAAATCAACCTCCTCCCTTTTGGAATGCTTGGGGATGTTGGAGGTGACGTAGGAGAGAAACCCTAGACATTTGGGCAAATATGAGAGAATGGCGCACTCGGTGCGGTTGATCCCGCTGAAATCGCGAGCAATAATTATATAGGAAAATAGTGTGCTCACGTATGTGGCGCAAAGCGCACATGCATGCTTAAGTTAAACAACTACAAAGAAATGGGCACTCAGGTTGTACACATACATGTACACATGCTACCACGCATGCGGAAATATCACATGATCAAATTTGAATTGACCCAAACTTCATAAGATCAGGAGAAATGATTGCCCACGCAATTGCATAGGTGCACATGCACATGTGTAACACCACACATACAAATTTAGATGGCACAAAAATGAATTGTGTTAGGGGAGCAAGAAGCGCATGCGCAAGCAAAAATTCTACACGGACGTGTGTAAACAAAATTGAAAATAACCTACCCTAAACACGCACGAAAATCCAAGCCTGTAAAAATAATTCATCAACACATCCTAGGTGAATAAAATATATCAATATAAGCAATAATCCTACACATCTAGCACAGAAATGGATGAAAACAAAAGGAATAGTGGGGTGAAAAAGCAATATAAAACATATTAAATACACTCAAACTTAAATGATTGCTCGTCCCAAACAAACCAATCTCCTCATAGGTTCTAGACAAGGCTAACTTATCAAATAAAAAGTGAAAGTAGGGAGTATATAGAGAATTTCTATGTTCGAGATGCAATTGCAAGAAAACTAGAAAATAACTTCAATGTATATTACATGTTCACACTTTTCAAAACAATGTATTAACAGGTTATATCCACTCTTAAGTAAGAAAGACGGATGGTCCTAGATATAACGTAGAAATAAAATATCATTGCCACTGAGTTTCGAATTATTCTTCTAAAACTAGAGAGTGTTCTTTAAAGAAATCCATTATTGACGATGACCATAAGCTTTCTCGGTCACACTCTCTCTGTTGTGTTGGCTAAATCTAATTCTACGAATCAATAAAACTTTAGAATTGGGATAAAACGTTAGGCTTGGGATTAAGGAGTAACGCCCCAAAATCGTGTCGCGCGATTAAATTTTGTTTGGTGTGCGTTTAGGGGATTTGGTGTGCGGATATCATTTTTCGAATAAGGGTTTTAATGTAAAACCTAACCTAACCGTTCCCCTTCCCCCCCCCCCCCCACCCCCACCCCCCCCAGCCGCTATCCCTCTTTCTCCTGATCCCGATTTCCCTCTCCCTCCCGATTTCTCCTCTCGCGCGCAGCAGCCGTCTCTCCCGTCGCCGTTGGAAGGTGCAGATCGGTCGCCGGATGAAGGAGGAAGGAGTTCCCTCCTCTTCCTCTTTATCTCTCCATCTCTCTCGTTCTTCTCCCTCACGCGCAAGGCCGAGCGCCGCTCCCGTCGCCGCTTGTAGTAGGGTCGAGCCCTATTCCGGCTGCCGCAAGCAAGCAGAAGCCCTACCCGAGCCCCTTCCTTCCTCTTTCCTCTGTCCAGGCCGACCACCATCTAGGACAAAACCCATTGCCCCCCTCTCAGATTTCCCTGTCCAGGCCCCCGCCGGCAAGGGAAGGACGACCACCTTGGGAGGGTGTTGTTAGTTGCACAGTCAGGAAGGTGAGCCTTGGGGCTCAACTTTGGCCGACCAAGGCAAGGGGAGATCTTGTGTGGTCTTTTTGGAGCTCGAATCGGCGTGTGCAAGCCGGATCCATGCGTTGATAGCCGCTGCGAAGGTCGTTAGTGACCGAGCCATGGCTCAGAAACGCGCGCCAACGGTAACGACTTTTCTTCTTGGGCAGGTGAAGACCTTAATTAGTATATTTGCATGGAAGCCCCTCGCCACCGACGGGTGGGGGAAGGGTGCTCTCCGACGGGTCGATGTTTACATCTCAGCTATTATTTGCATTAGCACCCGGAAGCGCGAGTACGGTTTAGGCATGCTGTGTGAAGCCCATCCGGACATGTTGATCTGGATTGGTGATGTTCTGTGGTTCCCGGAGAAGACTCCGTGGAAGTTGAATATTTCAGAATGGGGGTCTCCCCGGGGGCGGCATTTGGAACTGGAGGTGTGCTCCAGGAAACACCCTAATGTTTGCACGAAGTCATTGGATCGTCGGCATTAACTCCCGGGGAGTTTTGTTGTGTTTGTGCGAAGCCCGTCTCTCGGAGACTGTAGGGCTAGTGTGTGAAATTGTGTGTTTTGGGCGCGCAACTCTGGTGGCCGCGAGTGTCACCCTTGTTACATAACAATCAGTTATTGTTGCGTATTTCATCCACATGAACCCAGATTTGATGAAGTCACCCTGGAACTAAGATGAATTAAGTTGTATTTGATGCTTGGTTTGAGCTATGTGTGCAGGAGTTTCACTGGGAAGTGTAGGCCAATGTCAGCCCACAGTGGGTCACCAAACACAGGAACTGTGCAATGTAATCTCTCATTGCATATTCCAAAGTGTTGACTCATGTGTGGTCTCTCTATTGGGATACACTTCATATTCAAGCTATTGGACTATGGGAAAGGCATTGAGAGTTGGCTACTCTAGAAGAATCAATTTTTCCAACATCAAAAAAATTCTAAGTGTTTTACTCGAGTAGTGCTTTCACCTACTCGAGTAGTCTGGGTATAAGTTACTCGAGTAAAGGAATCTTGTACTCGAGTAGACATAGTCATATACTCGAGTAGCTAAGTCATCTACTCGAGTAGACTAAGTCATATACTCGAGTAAGTTTACTCACATACTCGAGTAGATAGAAACATACTCGAGTAGTTCACTTTACATACTCGAGTAGATAGAAACATACTCGAGTAGTTCACTTTACCTACTCGATTAGTTCTTGTGTTACCCGTGTACCTTTCAATTTCCCTACTCCAGAATTTTTCTAAGTCTTTTACTCGAGTAGAACCTTCACCTACTCGAGTAGGTTACTTTCTCTCGAGTAGTTTAGTTCAACTACTCGAGTAGTTGCCAGCAGACCTCTTCAGAATTTTTCTAAGTATTCCACTCGAGTAAGACTTCATGTACTCGAGTAGGTTATGTAATATACTCGAGTAGCTCTTCCAGTACTCGAGTAGATCCTCTATATACTCGAATAGGTCTCTTAGTATACTCGAGTAGTTCTGTCTATATACTCGAGTAGTTGATCTCAATATACTCGAGTAGTCTGTTTATACTTACCCGAGTATGTTTCCCATCATATATTCGAGTAGCTATTAAACTACTCGAGTAGTTATTGACTTACTCGTGTAGTTGGCCATATAATTCCGAAAATTTTCTAAGTCATTTTTCTAACGAGATTTTTCAAATCACGCGACATGATTGGTCCACGTGTACATCATTAAGACCGATTATGACCATTAGTCTCTCCTATAAAAGGTCCTATCAGAAAATGACAAACCCTAAGTTTTTCTCAAAGCCTTCTTGTAATCTCTTTTTAGAGAAATATTCTTCAGCCGCCTCTCTCCGACTTTCGCGAAACGGAAGCCGCCGTCGCCGCCTTCTTCTCCGGCCAAAGCTTCCACTTTCAGAGGATTAATTTGAAGAAAATTTACAGATCGAGATCGACTTCACTGATCACATCCTCTCTCGATTTCTGTAAAAGGAAGTAGATCCAGATCGAGGCCGAGACCTTCTTCACCGATTTCTGAAAAAGCTGCAAAGTTGAAAAGAAGAAGATCCTGGTCATTTCTTTCAGATCTGAGTGATTTACTGTTTGTACTCTTGTAAACTCTTTATTAATCTTGTAGGAGAAATCTTCTCCGAGTGTAGGAGTTTTTCACTCCGAGTTTGTAGGAAGTGCTATCTTCCGAGGTATAGATCCGTTTTGTTTGGATCGAGTTTGTAGGAACTTTGTTCCGAGGGTAGGATCGATTTTTGATCCGAGATAGTGGAGTAGCCGAGTCTAGTTGATTGCTAGATCGGTGAGGGAAAGTGGATGTACCCAAGGTTGGGGAACCACTATACATCTTGTGTCGTCTGTGATATTGGTAGATATTTCTGTGATGCGTTCTAATTAATTTTTATTCCGCAAAAGACGCACAAACCACCTATTCACCCCCCTCTAGGTGATTTAGGTCGACAACAGTTTTGTTTCAATTGGTATCAAAGCCAGGTTACGTCATTGCTGACTGCCCCCACAAGAAGAAGGAGGGTGGCAGAAGGGAAGATAAGAAATCCTCACACAACAGAAAGAGGAAAGAGAAGAGCCTCATAGCCAAAAGGAGCAAGACTCTTAGCGACTCCGACTCCTCAGAGTCAAGCGAAGAAGAAGAAGCTTACTTTGGGCTAATGGCTCAAACAGATGATGAACAAGAGCCCCAGTTCACTGGGAAGGTAAACTCTCACACCCCTCTCTCAGAGTCTGAAGTCTCTGAACATGATTGCGAGAGTAGCTCCTCTGACGATGAGTCAGAATTGATGGCCCAGTATAAGGAGTTAATCATGGCTTACGAGAAATGTCGTCGAGTCGTGAAGACTCAGGCTAAAGAGATCAAATCTCTAAAAGCCGAAGAGAGCAACTTGAGAGAGAAAATCGCAAAGACTGACTCCCTCGAAGAAAACTTCAATAATGCTATTGAAGAATACAACAAGGCTCTCGAGCACCTTGACCTGAAGGAGAAGATCATCAAAGGATTGGAAGCCGAACTCGCGGCTGAAAGGAAACTTGTTGAGAGTTTCTCTAAGCCCAAGACGGTTCTTCCATTCGTTGCTGAATTCTCAGCAAAGGCCAAGGGAGCTGGACTAGGCCATGAAGAAGCTCCTAGTAAATCCTCTAGGAGAAACAAGAATCAATGGAAAAATAAGGTCGTCAAAAAGGCCTCAGCCGAAGAAAAGGGAAAAGCCCCTCAAAATCAAACCACATTCAGAAAGGTCATTTTTCCAACAAATGAGTTTGATTTTGACTCATCATACGGGCACTTTGCTAGGCCTACTCGTGTAGAGCCAAAGTCCCGCTATCAAGGATGGGCTCGACCCCGAAACTTTGGCGAAAGTGTCTTTAAGGCACCTTATGAAGAAGTTGTTCTTCAGAGCTATGGCCCTTTCAATCATGGGCATAACTTCAAGAACGCACCAAAGACAAAGCCTGGTGTAGAAAAGCCTATAAAGGAGAAGAAGCCATGTGATTGCCATCACCATGAGGCATCTTCCTCCAAGAATACTACCCCTGCTAGACCAAAGTTCCAAAAGGTCAAGCAGGAGATTTTGAGGCAAAGGTACAACAGATTTGACTGTTGGTGCTGTGGCAAGGTTGGTCACTTCGCCATAGATTGCTGGTTCAATTCCAGAAACGCTGCAACCCCTCATGTCAGCAATATGAGAAAGACCGCTCATAATGCCAACACTCGTAGGGGAAGCACTCTAACCCGAGACCAAGGACCCAAACATGTTTGGGTTCCTAAGGCGAATTGATTGTAATTGCAGGGATGTCCAAAGGCCAACAAAATGCCTATCTGGTACTTGGACAGCGGATGCTCTCGGCATATGACCGGGACGAGAAGCCTCATTCAGAACTTTACTCCAGTCGTGAACGGACCAAAGGTCATCTTTGGAGGTTCAGACCGTGGAATTACTAGAGGCTATGGTATGATTACTAACGGCAATGTATCCTTCTCGGATGTGGCCTATGTTGAAGGATTGGAACACAATCTCATTAGCATAAGCCAACTCTGCGACAAAGGATACATAGTTGAGTTTCATGCTGATAAGTGCTTGATAAAATTCGTTGAAAATATGGAAACGATTCTATCTGGCACTCGAAGCAGGAATATTTTCTGTTTAAATTTCATCTGTATAGATTCCTCCACACCAGTGTGTCTTTTGGCAAAAGATAGTGCGTCTCTTGGTGACCAATGGCACAAGAGACTAGCACATATTAATTTCAAAACAATTAATAAACTATTTTCAATGAACTTGGTATGTGATGCCCCAAATGTCAAATGCGTCAAAGACAGACCTTGTCATGCATGCGTAAAAGGCAAGCAAACAAGGGCTACCTTTAAAAGCATTGTTGGCAAAGACTCTAACAGATGTCTCCATCTATTGCACATGGACTTGTTTGGTCCACTGCAGATTAGAAGTTTGGGAGACAAGGAATATACATTGGTAATTGTTGATGACTACTCGCGCTTTGCATGGGTGTTCTTTCTGAAACACAAGTCAGATACCTTCGATATCTTTACCAATTTTGTCAGGCAAGTCCAGAATGAATACAACTGCTCCATAGTCAAAATCAGAAGTGACAACGGAACAGAGCTCAAATCTGGGGTCATGACAGAATTCTGTGAAAGCTTAGGTATATTTCATGAGTTTTCCTCTCCTCGTACTCCACAACAAAATGGAGTGGCTGAGAGAAGGAACAGAACACTCATAGAGGCCTGCAGGACCATGTTGAGTGATGCTTCACTACCGGAGTACTTCTGGGCCGAGGCCGTCAACACTGCATGCCACGTGCAAAATCGAGCACTCATAAACAAAGACCACAATAAGACTCCTTACGAACTTCTGAAAGGCAGAAAACCAACAGTCTCTTACTTTAGAATCTTTGGCTGCAAATGCTTCGTACTTAACAATGGCAAGTATCATACCACCAAGTTCAGCGAAAATAGCTTTAAAGGTACTTTTGTAGGATATAGTAGTCATAGTAAGACATATAGGATTTTTAATAGAAAAACCCTGGTGATGGAAGAATCGATACATGTTGTATTTGATGAGACGAGCTTGCTGCAAAGCAATCCGTCTAGTGTGCTCATTGAAGATGCAGGTGAAAAGCTGAAAGAAACTAGCTTGGATGATCCGTCCGAAGAAGAAGGCGAGAAGTTCATTAAGATCACCACTCTCACTCCCATTGGAGAGGCTGATGATCAAAATGAAGAAGTCATCCAGGATGAAGAAATCACTCCGGTGCTTGAAGATATTCCAGATGCAAGGACCCTAGAGCTCAGACATCTGAAGGATCACCCCATGGACCAGATCATAAGAGATCCCCGGGACGGTGTCAGAACTCGGAGAGGTACAACTAATGAGAATCTTCATTTGAGTTTTCTCTCATAGGTTGAACCAAAGAAATTTGAGGAAGCAAACTCAGACGCATCGTGGATAATGGCAATGGAAGAAGAGCTAAATCAGTTCAAGCGCTGCAATGTGTGGATACTAGTTCCAAGACCCAAGGGAAAGAACATCATTGGAACAAAATGGGTCTTCAGGAACAAGATGGATGAAGACGGGACTATCATAAAGAACAAGGCCAGACTCGTCGCTAAAGGATATCGTCAAGAAGAAGGAATCGACTTCGACCAGACCTATGCTCCAGTGGCCAGGCTGGAGGCAATAAGGTTGTTCCTAGCATATGCTGCCTTCAAAGGCTTCACCGTCTATCAGATGGACGTGAAGTCGGCCTTCCTGAATGGTAACTTAAAGGAGGAAGTGTATGTGGAACAACCTCCAGGTTTCGTTGATCCTAACTTTCCCGATCATGTCTATTTCCTGCACAAGGCCCTATATGGTCTGAAACAAGCTCCTCGAGCTTGGTATGAAACGCTGTCTACCTTTCTACTTGAGAACAAGTTCACAAGGGGAAAGATAGACAAGACATTATTTCTTAGGGAAATAAAAGGCAAGATTTTGCTAGTGCAAATCTATGTCGACGACATTATCTTTGGCTCTACAGACAACAATCTCTGCAAAAAGTTCTCAAAACTTATGCAAGGGAAGTTTGAAATGAGTAGTATGGGCGAGCTGAAGTATTTCTTAGGGCTTCAAGTGAAACAATCTGAAGATGGAATTTTCATCTCACAGACCAAATTCACCAAAGAGCTAATTAAAAAATTCGGAATGGAGAACGAAACCTCTATGAGGACTCCAATGGGTTCAACTATGTCTCTGGACAAGGATGAGAAAGGGAAACCTTTTGATGAAACCAAGTACAGAAGCATAATTGGATCCTTGCTCTACCTTACTGCCAGTAGGCCTGACATAATGTTCTCAACATGTGTCTGTGCTAGATTTCAGGTGAACTCTAAGGAATCTCATTACGCTGCTGCAAAGCGGATCCTGAGATATCTTAAAGGCACATCAAATCTCGGCTTATGGTACCCAAGAAGTAATGACAGCGAACTAATTGGATTTTCAGATGCAGATTTTGCAGGGAGCAAAGACGACCGGAAAAGCACCTCAGAGACCTGCCAATTCTTCGGAAGAAGGCTAATTTCCTGGAGTAGCAAGAAGCAGAACTGTGTCGCAATCTCAACGGCCGAGTCAGAGTACATCTCTGCAGGCAGTTGTTGCGCACAGTTGCTATGGATAAAGAATAAGTTCGAGGACTACAACCTGCAGTTCAAGGATATACCCTTGTACTGTGATTCCTCCAGCGCAATTGCAATAGCCAACAATCCAGTCTCTCACAATCGGACAAAGCACATTGAGCTAAGGTAGCACTTCATCCGGGAACATGTGGAGCATGGAGACATAGATCTCCAATATGTGCCTACAGAGAAGCAAGTTGCAGATATCTTCACCAAGCCGCTGGACGAGACCAAGTTCTCGTTCTTCAAGACAGAGCTTGGGATGCTCAACAAGGAGGACTAAAGAAAGCTGAATGACTAAGAAGCAAGTATTTGCAAAAGGGTTAGTCAAAAAATCCACTCTCTCTCAACTTTTGCAAAATTCCACTCGAGAAGTATGAGACATACTCGAGTAACTAAAGACCTACTCGAGTATATGAAAGAACCTACTCGAGTATGTGTACTGACCTACTCGAGTACCTAAAGATCTACTCGAGTGCGTTTCTGACCTACTCGAGTAAGTCAAGATCTACTCGAGTAAGTTTCTGACCTACTCGAGTAAGTCAATACCTACTCGAGTAAGTCTCTCACCTACTCGAGTAAGTCCCTTTCTACTCGGGTAGTTTTTCTTACATACTCGAGTAGCTCCAGTCAACCTACTCGAGTAGCTCCTTTATCTACTCGAGTAGCCTACCTCTCTCTCGTGTCCTGATTTCCAGTTTTTCAAAATTTGTTCTATTCGTCACTCAAGGCTATATGCCGCCTCTTTATTTAAATTAATTAGCGGAAATTGAAGAGCTATATATATATATATATGAAATTCCGAAAACATCAAACCTACTCGACATCTTTCTATCTCTCGAGTACCCTGTCTCTTCGCCTACCCTGCCGACTCGCCTCCGCCGAAGTTGCAGTGTTCTCTCTCTCTCTAATTTCCTCCAGACAGTTGCATCCATGGCGACTTCTCACAAGATTGGCGTGGGCTCCGAACTCGTCACCGATGGTATTGCAGAACTTTCCGACGATTTCCACAACCTCCTCATCCTCCTCGACACCGCCGGCCTCTCTTTCATACTCCAAGAACCCTATCGCGTTCTCTTCCCCGCTGTTGCAGAATTCTTCACCAATCTCAAGGTTCGACGGAATGGCAAAGTACTAAAATCTACAGTAAAGGGTTTGAAACTAAAGTTCACCAAGACCTCTGTCTCTCAACTTCTCCGTTTACCGATTGTTGATGAAGAGGATCACCTTGTTGCTGAGGATTCCGACAGGACAGCGCTTTTCTGTGGCTTTTCCACTGATGCTCAATATTTCAAACGGTCAGATATGAATGCAGAAGGCAAATTCTTGGTTGATGTCATTGGAAAAATCTTACTGTGCAAAACTCACCCCATCAGAGAAATTCCCTCATACTTCTTCGATATAATGCAAGTCATTGTATGCCGCAAGAAGTACCAATTTGGTATGTTGATTCTGGACAAGATAAAGGATAGCATAAAATCCCCCAATTACGCAAGAATTATATCTCTGCTCCTTCATGAAACCAATCCTGAAGTTTTCAACTTCTCAAAAGGGACTCCTCTTCACCACATGAAGAAGGTCTCCATCTCTTCAATTCAGAGATGGGATCTCAAGCTCAAGAACTCTGCCCAAGCTGCAAAGGTTTCAGAAATTCCAGAAGTTCCAGCTGCAAAGGACAGGACTCCATCTCCCTCTCCTCATCATGTGGCCAGCTCCTCTGGTGCACCAAGTGAGGGGGAGCCTGCTCCTTCTAGCCCAGTCAGGCAACCCTCTCCTCAGTCAGAGATTCCATCCCTACATCATACTCCAAAGAGTCCAGCCATTTCCTCAGATCAAGTCCCTCAAGACACTCTTCTGTCCACAGCTGCTGCCATAGATGCCATGATTGCAGAGCTCACTGAAGATGTGTTTCCCCCTCCTCCTCTATCTCCTCCAGCTCCAACCACTGTACATCACAAGGACTTGTCTCCAACACAGTCTCCTGCCCATTCTCCAGCCAGAACTCTAACACCTTCTCCTCCTCCTCCAGCAGATGAGCCAGACACCATCTTCATTTCTGATGAGCCTTCTCCTGAGCCAGCTGAGGCCCCTCTCAGAAACATTGATTTCTCCATTCCCCATGGTACAGAAGAATTGGATGCTGTCACTCATACCACCAGAGCTCTCAGCTCAGTGATCATTGAAGAAATAGCTCCCTGGGTAACACCTCCTATCCCTACTGCTGCTCCCTCTACTGTTGCTGCTACAGTTTCCTCCTCCTCAGATTTGCTGCAAAGTATTACCATTCTTCTTCAAGAACAAAGACATTATTTTGACACCTCTCTAAAGGTGGTCACTGACAAGGTCACTGCTCTTGAGACTGAGATGAGCAGAGGTTTTGCTGAAATTCAGCATAACACTGACAATCTAAAGTATCTGTTCCAACTTGGTGGTAAAGCTCTTGACCATACTATCACTAGTATTGGCAATGTCATGGAACAAGGTGTAACCTTGGCAAACAATCAGATTGAGCTAGATAAGAGGACTGAAGCCAATAAGATGAAAATGTGTGAAGAGGTTGGAATCTTCAAAGATGACACCATAGAGACAGTATCTGTTGAAATCAGAAAGGGGGAGGGTTTGATAAAAGAACTCAAAGCCCAGGTTGAAAAATCTACTGCTCAGAAGACAGTTGAATGGGAAGCTCATATAAAGACCATTCATGATGATGTGCTTGCCCAGATACAGAGTGTCAAATTTCACACCTATGACACTGCTGTCTGGATGCACAACCAAATCTTGCCAGATCTTGCAGTTGACCCAAACATCATTACCCATCATCTCAACCCTCTGGCCACAGATGTTACTGCTCCAGCTGTTCCTCCTCAACCCACCTTCTCTCCCAGGCCTGGAGACTCAGTTGCTCCACCAGATACTTATGTTCCAGGCTGGTAAGACGATCCTGCTGATATATTCCTTCAAGCTCCTCCAGAGATCAGAACCAAGAAGAAAAGGAAATATGGTGAAGGCCCCTCTGCCAGCAGGACAGCTCCTTCTAAGGCCCCTGAACATGCTGAAGCCTGGTCTCCAATTTCAAAGTCTCTCATCTTGGACACACTCAGGTTGGTCATGGATCACAATGAGAACATGAACATGCACTACAGTTCCCAAGAATGGGAGTTATATGAGAAATCTATGCTGAAAAGGAAGATTCATGATAGAGAATTTGGGAGAAATAGCCCTGCTGCTCCTCCAAGGCCTCCTAAGTACTTCCCAAAGTCATTCAGCTACCTAAGGAGACAACAAGAGAAGATGTATAAGCAGCAATCCCAAGCCCAAACCTAAAAAGATGATGAGAAATTGAAATGACAATTGTAGACTTGATGTTTTTTTTGGAAACTTATATATATATACAATTCTTCATTTTGTCTAATTATCTTTTTCATTATCATTTGCTTACCTGCTCATATTTTTTTTCCTACTTAGTCTCTTTTATGTCCATAATTCACCTTAGTGTAAAGGATTCTGACTTCAACAAATAGGGGGAGATTGTTGGGTATTTCATCCACATGAACCCAGATTTGATGAAGTCACCCTGGAACGAAGATGAATTAAGTTGTATTTGATGCTTGGTTTGAGCTATATGTGTGCAGGAGTTTCACTGGGAAGTGTAGGCCAATGTCAGCCCACAGTGGGTCACCAAACACAGGAACTGTGCAATGTAATCCCTCATTGCATATTCCAACGTGTTGACTCATGTGTGGTCTCTCTATTGGGATACACTTCATATTCAAGCTATTGGACTATGGGAAAGGCATTGGGAGTTGGCTACTCTAGAAGAATCAATTTTTCCAACATCAGAAAAATTCTAAGTGTTTTACTCGAGTAGTGCTTTCACCTACTCGAGTAGTCTGGGTATGAGTTACTCGAGTAAAGGAATCTTGTACTCGAGTAGACATAGTCATATACTCGAGTAGCTAAGTCATCTACTCGAGTAGACTAAGTCATATACTCGAGTAAGTTTACTCACATACTCGAGTAGATAGAAACATACTCGAGTAGTTCACTTTACATACTCGAGTAGATAGAAACATACTCGAGTAGTTCACTTTACCTACTCGAGTAGTTCTTGTGTTACCCGTGTACCTTGCAATTTCCCTACTCCAGAATTTTTCTAAGTCTTTTACTCGAGTAGAACCTTCACCTACTCGAGTAGGTTACTTCCTCTCGAGTAGTTTAGTTCAACTACTCGAGTAGTTGCCAGCAGACCTCTTCAGAATTTTTCTAAGTATTCCACTCGAGTAGGACTTCATGTACTCGAGTAGGTTATGTAATATACTCGAGTAGCTCTTCCAGTACTCGAGTAGATCCTCTATATACTCGAGTAGGTCTCTTAGTATACTCGAGTAGTTCTGTCTATATACTCGAGTAGTTGATCTCAATATACTCGAGTAGTCTGTTTATACTTACCCGAGTATGTTTCCCATCATATACTCGAGTAGCTATTAAACTACTCGAGTAGTTATTGACTTACTCGTGTAGTTGGCCATATAATTCCGAAAATTTTCTAAGTCATTTTTCTAACGAGATTTTTCAAATCACGCGACATGATTGGTCCACGTGTACATCATTAAGACCGATTATGACCGTTAGTCCCTCCTATAAAAGGTCCTATCAGAAAATGACAAACCCTAAGTTTTTCTCAAAGCCTTCTTGTAATCTCTTTTTCGAGAAATATTCTTCAGTCGCCTCTCTCCGACTTTCGCGAAACGGAAGCCGCCGCCGCCGCCGCCTTCTTCTCCGGCCAAAGCTTCCACTTTCAGAGGATTAATTTGAAGAAAATTTACAGATCGAGATCGACTTCACTGATCACATCCTCTCTCGATTTCTGTAAAAGGAAGTAGATCCAGATCGAGGCCGAGACCTTCTTCACCGATTTCTGAAAAAGCTGCAAAGTTGAAAAGAAGAAGATCCTGGTCATTTCTTTCAGATCTGAGTGATTTACTGTTTGTACTCTTGTAAACTCTTTATTAATCTTGTAGGAGAAATCTTCTCCGAGTGTAGGAGTTTTTCACTCCGAGTTTGTAGGAAGTGCTATCTTCCGACGTGTAGATCCGTTTTGTTTGGATCGAGTTTGTAGGAACTTTGTTCCGAGGGTAGGATCAATTTTTGATCCGAGATAGTGGAGTAGCCGAGTCTAGTTGATTGCTAGATCGGTGAGTGAAAGTGGATGTACCCAAGGTGGGGGAACCACTATACATCTTGTGTCGTCTGTGATATTGGTAGATATTTCTGTGCTGCGTTCTAATTAATTTTTATTCCGCAAAAGACGCACAAACCACCTATTCACCCCCTCTAGGTGATTTAGGTCGACAACAGTTTTCTTTCAGTTATGTATGCGATAACAGGCAAGGGGAGGTTGACCCGCGTCGTGTGTGTTGGGTACGACGATTTGAACAACGAGCTTGACTGAACTGTACCTGCACTATGTGGTGTAGTTCGACTACCTAAGGAAATTGGTGTGTTGCTACAGGCATAGGAGAGAGCCGAGGACATTGAGTCACGACTAGCGAATGCTCAGTGTGTTGTCATTCAGTCTAGGACTGAGAATGGTGGTGGGACCCAGGGAATTCCGGTACACCGTTAAGGTGCCCTATGTGTACGAGACGTTGGGCCGGTCGCGCCAACATTTGTGATGAATGGTGCTTAAATAGCACAATCTAGATTTATGTATTTATGTTAATCCGCTTGCAGGGAAGAAGCACCACCACCCTGATAAACGGGTGGGGTCGTTATAATTTGGTCAACTCTTGCTGACCGTTACTTTGTTTGCCAACGCTTGGTGGAATGTTTGATTGCAGGTGCTGCGGAGCCAAGCGGGAAATAGCGGGCTGAAGCCCTTCTTGCTGTGCTGGCCCTCGAAGGCCCAACTGTTTGTTTAGTTGCATTTCATGTGTTGCCGACCTGCGTGCCGATGTATGCAAACACTTTTTATTTGAGTTAAACACTATTGTTGTAAGGCCTTAAGGCCAGTTTTGTGGTCGTTGTATTTCATTTTTATTGTGCTTAGTGGACATTCGCCTTTAGATGCGGTTTTATGAAACTCTTTTTATTCTTCCGCTAGAATGCAACTCTGTGTTAGGATTGCGTTTTCAAAATATTTAAGGGTTTTCGGTTTCATTTAGTAACTGTTTCGTCTGTCCGTTTCATATGACGTGGGGCCCCGGCCGGACCTTCTGTTATATTATTCGTGACGGATGGGGGTGTTAAAATTTGGTATCAGACTCTGATGTCGTTCTTCCTTATTTGAATTCGTGGTCGAATTCCTTTTAAGGGGTGGTGAGCACTCATGTGCGCTGCCATTATAACATGAAAAGAACTCATGAATGTCCACTTAGTAATGACAAACAAGTTAACAACATTATTTGTGAAACCTGAGCGTTCCTTTGTTTGTTGTTTGCGATGTCTTTTAGTCACTAAAGTGCATGTGACACAACTATAGGTGACCAGAAGTGGTGCTGAACAGTCTCAAAATCAACATTCTGCAGAGTAATACACCGGCGGAGGTGCCTACACCTCCTCCTTCTGCCGAGACAATCCGTTTAGTTGTGGAAGCGGTGTTCGCTATGATCAATGTGCAGCCAAGAGAGAAAGAACGCCCTGTGGTGGGCCCGGTGCAGGTTGTCGTAGTTGAGCCCGTGGCGGCGAGGCAAGCGCCTGCTGAGCCTTTGGCGGCAAAGCGAGCAACATAAAAGCAGTTGAAGCATGTGTTGAGCTTCTACCCTCCTACATTTTCAGGAGTGGAATCACCGACTCAGGTCGAAGATTGGCTCTCACGTTTAACGAGAACCATGACGGTGACAGAGACAGATGAAACACGGAAGGTGACCATAGCCACTTTCCTACTGGATGGAGAGGCAAGACTATGGTGGGATGAGGTGGAGTTGCACCAGCTTGCTGGCAGGAAGCTATCAGATGTTTCTATGGAAGAGTTCTCGAGATTGTTTTTGGCCAGGTACCTCGCTTCCACGCAGAGAATTGCGTTGGAGAATCAGTTTCAGCACTTGACCCAGGGAGAAGGTTCCGTTGACGACTACTTACATGAGTTCACAAGATTGGGGCGGTACGCCGGCTTCACATTTGCAGACGAGCAGCAAAAGACCAACAGATTTTACGAAGGACTGCGGGATGACCTGAGGTTGCTTCTCTCAGGCCCGATGATGCAGGGCTTTCAGGTTTTGGTAAACACTGCCCGATCTTTGGATCAGGACATGAGGAAGTGCAAAGTAAGAAAGACTTGGTTGTGAAGAAGCCAGAGTACAAGGTGCATACCTCTTCGAAGTCTGGGTTCCGCAACAGGTGGAACAAGAAGGTTAGGTCGTCTGGACCAGCCCCTCCTTCCGTTACTTCTGGAGCTACTTCGAGTCGAGGCCCGGTTACGTGTTATACATGTTGCAAGGTGGGACATTACGCTCGCGAGTGTCGCAGTGGCCCGCCAAAGACTTAGAAGAAGACTGGAGCATCTTATGCTGAAAAGGGCAAAGCGGTGGAGTCATCAGCTTCTCATTATACTCCTACACAGCCTCGAGTTTACAATCATGGCCAACAGGAGGCTATAAAACAGAACGACGTGGTAACAGGTACGACATAGTATACAGTTTTTACTGCTTTATATACTTGTTACCCTGTGTCTTCCTTAACTTGTTTGAATTAGGTTTTGTCCTAATTTGGGACGATCCGGCGAGAGCACTGTTCGATACAGATGCTTCTCATTCCTTTCTATCCAAGGACTTCGTATTGCGCATCGGAGTGCCTTCTGTTCTATCAACTAATAGATTGGATGTTTTGCTGACTAACGGTTGCTTGATGCGTGCGGATAGGTCTTGTTGTGTTCAGGTGCGGATAGGGAATCATGATTTTAAGTTGGAAGCATCTGTACTGCCCATATCTGAGTTCGACGTTATCTTTGGCATGGATTGGCTTTCGGAGCAGCGTGTCTGTATTGACTGCAACTCGAAGGAAATCACACTGGGTCAAGGTACTGAATGTGCGACCAAATTCGCTGGTATGCGAGGATCGAGCAAGACACTGATGTCTGCTCTCCAAGTGGTCAAAGCGGTTCAGAAGGGCGCGGAGTTGTTCTTCACGCTATTGGAGACTGTATAACCGAAGTCTCGTTTGGGTGACATTCATATCGTGTCAGAGTTCGCCAATGTGTTCCCTAAGGATCTCCCTGGGATTCCACCCCAGCGAGAGATCGACTTTCCTATTGATCTGTTGTCAGATGCGAAACCTGTGTCCCGTGCACCGTACAGAGTGGCGCCAAAGGAGATGGCGGAGCTGAAGGTTCAGCTGCAGGAATTGCTAGAGCAGGGTTACATACGTCCAAGTGGTTCACCTTGGAGTGCGCCGGTCCTTTTCGTGAAAAAGAAGGATGGGAGCCTGCGTCTATGCATTGACTAGCGAGAGCTGAACAAGCTGACAGAGAAGAACAAGTATCTGATTCCGAGAATCGATGATTTGTTTGATCAGTTGGCTGGATCAACCGTTTACTCGAAGCTGGATCTGAAGTCCGGCTATTATCAGTTGCGTATAAGGGAGAGTGATATTCCCAAGACAGCGTTTGGCACACGCTATGGTCAGTATGAGTTCACCGTGATGTCATTCGGGTTGACAAATGCGCCATCAGTACTCATGGATTTAATGAACAGAACCTTTCGGGAGTATCTGGACCGATTTGTGATAGTCTTCATAGATGACATATTGGTATCCTCGCAGTCAGAGGAGGATCATGCGAACCATTTGAGGTTGGTTTTGCACACCTTGAGGAGGAGTCGATTATATGTCAAGTTCTCTAAGTGCGAGTTTTGGCTATCGTCTGTGGCATTTCTCGGTCATGTCATTAGTGGAGAGAGTATCGCTGTGGATCCAGCGAAGATAGCAGCTATACATGAGTGGTCAGTGTTAACTTCAGTGGAGGAAGTCCGGAGTTTCCTGTGACTTGCCGGCTACTACAGGAGGTTCGTGGAGAACTTCTCGCGGATAGCTTTATCTCTCATTACCTTGACGAGAAAGAATCAGAAGTTTGGGTGGTCGCAGGAGTGCGCACGAGCTTTTGAGGAACTGAAGAGTCGTCTGACCACGGCGCCTATTTTGAGTTCGCCATGTGGTTCGGACGGCTACGAGATTTAGGCTTCATTTGTTTTAGCGGTGGCGGGTCGATCCGGCGGGTGGAAACAGAGAGTTCGAACCGGAGGGGGGAGATGGTTGCTCCAAACGGAGCTTTTTGGGGCATTTCTCAAGGCGGGTGGGTAGAAACGGAGCAAACGCCGCCGGAGGTTCATTTGTTTACCCTCCTTCCAGCAGCGTTTGCCCAAAACGAAGTTACGAAATGCCCAAACAAATAGAGCTTTATAGTGATGCCTCAGGGAGCGGCTTAGGTTGCGTCCTCCTACAGTTTGGAAATGTTATAACGTACGGCTCACGCCAGTTGAAGGTGCATGAGAGAAACTATCTCGTCCACGACTTGGAGTTAGCGGCGGTGATATTCGCCCTGAAGCTATGGCGGCATTATTTATATGGCGTGAAGGTTGACATCTTTACGGATCATAACAGTCTTAAGTATATGTTGAACCAGAAGGAGTTGAACATGCGGCAAAGAAGGTGGACGGAATTCCTCGGAGATTACACCTTCGAGATACATTACACACCCGGGAAGGGGAATGTGGTCGTTGATGCTTTGAGTCGCATAACTCCAGCACGAGCAAACTGGTTGCGCATGCATGATGAACGTTTAATCCAGGAATTGGAAGCCTTGGGTATCACCTGTGTCGACAGGAGCACTAGTGCAAACGTATGCTTGAACTGGACGGAGGTGCAGTGTGACCTTGCGGACAGAGTTCGGAGAGCGTTGGAGCTCGATAACAGCATGAAGCGCTATGCAGCGAAAGGGTCAAATTCCCAGTTCTTGGTTGAAGACGGTCTTCTGCGGAAAGGTGATCGCTTGTGCGTCCCAAAGTCTGGCACTCTACGGGAAGAGCTGATGTATGAGACTCACAATACCAAGTACTCAATCCACCCGGGGAGCTCAAAGATGTACAAGGACATGAAGATACTGTTCTGGTGGCCAGGTATGAAGAAGGACATAGCCCTATATGTGGCAAATTGTCAAACATGTGCGCTAGTGAAGGCCGAATGCCAACGACCAGGAGGCTTCTTGAAATCATTGTCGATCCCGGAGTGAAAATTTGATAATATTTCCATGGATTTTGTGCACGGTTTGTCAAAGTCATTGCAGAAAATGATTCTATCTTGGTGATTGTCGATCGGTTGACCAAAGTTGCGCATTTTATCCTGAATCGGAAAAGCGATCTAGTGGAGAAACTAACAAAGTTGTTTGTGGAAAACATCGTGCGGTTACATGACGTCTCTCGCAGCATAGTTAGCGACCGTGATGGGCGGTTTACGTCCGGTGATTGGCGGCACGTCCATCGGTCATTGGGCACAAAGCTCAAGTTTAGTAGAGCTTTCCATCCGCAGACTGATGGGCAAACTGAGAGGACAAATCGTATGATGGAAGATATGCTGTGAATGTGCGTTTTGGACTTCGGACAACGTAGGGAGGATCACCTTCACATGATAGAGTTTGCCTATAACAACAGTTATCAGGCAAATATTCAGATGGCCTCGTACGAGGCGTTATACGGCAGGAAGTGCCGCACTCCGTTGGCATGGGCAGAAACCGGTGATACCAAGCTGTTGAAGCGCAAAGATGTTGATGAGGCGAATGAGTCCATACGAACCATTCGAGAGCGGTTGTTGATCGCCCAAGATCATCAGGAGAAGTATTACAACGCCAAACACCGGAACATGGAGTTCGCGGTTGGAGATTGAGTATACTTGAAGATAAAGCCTTTCAAAGGAGTGTCGAGGGTTCGACGCTTGAAGAAGCTGAGTCCTAGGTATTTAGGGCCATTCAAGATCACTGAACGCATCGGCGAGGCAGCTTACTGACTTGCATTGTCGACGGAGCTGAGTGGGTTGCACGAAGTCTTCCATATTTCTGTGTTGAGGAAGGCGGTGCGGGAACCCGATTCTGTGTTAGAGGCCGATGTTGTACCGGTGGATAGTGGCATATCTACCAGGGTGAAGCCAGTTTGCATTGTCGATAGCAACATACGACAGTTACGGAGAAAGGCAATAAAGATGGTGAGAGTCCTTTGGGACAATTGTGGTCGCGAGGAGCTTTCTTGGGAGCCAGAAGAGGTCATGCGCGAGCGATACCCCGATCTGTTTTACTCAGGTATGATGAATTTCATTTCGATATTCATATTTTAAATTTCGGGACGAAATTTCATTAAGGAGGAGAGAATTGTAACTCCCCAAAATCGTGTCGCGCGATTAAATTCTGTTTGGTGTGCGTTTAGGGGATTTGGTGTGCGGATATCATTTTTCGGATTAGGGCTTTAATATAACACATAACCTAACCCTTCCCCCTCCCCCCTCTCAGCCGCTATCCCTCTTTCTCCCGATCCCGATTTCCCTCTCCCTCCCGATTTCTCCTCACGCGCGCAGCAGCCGTCTCTCTCGTCGTCGTTGGAAGGTGCAGATCGGTCGCCGGCTGAAGGAGGAAGGAGTTCCCTCCTCCTCCTCTTTATCTCTCTCCATCTATCTCGTTCTTCTCCCTCACGCGCAAGGTCGAGCGCCGCTCCCGTCGCCGCTTGTGGTAGGGCCGAGCCCTATTCCGGCTGCCGCAAGCAAAGAGAAGCCCTACCCGAGCCTCTTCCTTCCTCTTTCCTCTGTCCAGGCCGACCACCGTCTAGGGCAAAACCCATTGCCCCCCTCTCAGATTTCCCTGTCCAGGCCGATCGCCTTGGGAGGGTGTTGTTAGTTGCACAGTCAGGAAGGTGAGCCTAGGGGCTCAAGTTTGGCCGACCAAGGCAAGGGGAGATCTTGTGTGGTCTTTTTGGAGCTCGAATCGGCGTGTGCAAGCCGGATTCGTGCGTGGACAGCCGCTGCGAAGGTCGTTCGTGACCGAGCCATGCCTCAGAAACGCACGTTAAGGGTAACGACTTTTCTTCTTGGGAAGGTGAAGCCCTTAATTAGCATATTTGCATGGAATCCCCTCTCCACCGACGGGTGGGGGAAGGATGCTCTCCGACGGGTCGATGTTTACATCTCCGCTATTATTTACATTAGCACCCGGAAGCGCGAGTACGGTTAAGGCATGCTGTGTGAAGCTCATCCGGACATGTTGGTCTAAATTGGTGATGTTTAGGGGTTCCCGGAGAAGACTCCGTGGAAGTTGAATATTTCGGAATGGGGGCCTGCCCGGGGCGGCAGTTAGTACTAGAGGTGTGCTCCAGGAAACACACTAATGTTTGCACGAAGTCATTGGATCGTCGGCATTAACTCCCGGGGAGTTTTGTCGTGTTTGTGCGAAGCCCGTCTCTCGGAGACTGTAGGGCTAGTGTGTGGAGTTGTGTGCCTTGGGCGTGCAACTCTGGTGGTCGTGAGTGCCACCCTTGTTACATAACAATCAGTTATGTATGCGATAACAGGCAAGGGGAGGTTGACCCGCATCGCGCGTGTTGGGTACGACGATTTGAGCAACGGGCTTGACTGAACTGTACCTGCACTATGTGTAGTTCGACTACCTAAGGAAATTGGTGTGTTGCTACAGGCATAGGAGAGAGTCGAGGACCTTGAGTCACGGCTAACGAATGCTCAGTGTGTTGCCATTCAGTCTAGGACTGAGAATGGTGGTGGGACCCGGGAAGTCCGGTACACCGTTAAGGTTCCCTGTGTGCACGAGACGTTGGGCCGGTCACGCTAACGTTTGTGATGAATGGTGCTTAAATAGCACAATCTAGATTTATGTATTTATGCTAATCCGCTTGCAGGGAAGAAGCACCGCCACCCCGAGAAAGGGGTGGGGTCGTTATAATTTGGTCAGCCCTTGCTGGCCGTTGCTTTGTTTGTCGTCGCTTGGTGGAATGTTTGCTTGCAGGTGCTGCGGAGTCAAGCGGGAAATAGCGGGCTGAAGCCCTTCTTGTTGTGCTGGCCCTCGAAGGCCCAATTGTTTGTTTAGTTGTTTTTCATGTGTTGTCGGCCTGCGTGCCGATGTATGCAACTCTTTTTATTTGAGTTAAACACTATTGTTGTAAGGCCTTAAGGCCAGTTTTGTGGTCGTTGTATTTCATTTCTAATGTGGTTAGTGGACATTCACCTTTGGGTGCGGTTTTTATGAAACTCTGTTTATTCTTCCGCTAGAATGCAACTCCGTGTTAGGATTGCGTTTTCAAAATCTTTAAGGGTTTTGGTTTCATTTAGTAACTGTTCCGTCTGTCCATTTCATATGACGTGGGGCCCCGGTCGGATCTTCTGTTATATTATTCGTGACGGATGGGAGGTGTTACATAAGGTGAGGTGAATTAAAGATAAAACCTAAAGGATTTAATAACACTTAAACTAAAAATGAGATATTGCATCAAAATTGATCTACCAAATGAAAGAAAGAAGAAGTAACACACCCATACTTATAACTTTTGCACAAGGGGTCACTTCCATATTAGTTAAACACTGATCTCCATTCCAATATAGATTTTTTTCTTTTTCTAATTTCATTTTTATTTTATTTTTTCTCCTTTTCTATATTTATTTTCAATGATAATTCATTTAATTCTTTTTTAAAAAAGCACCCATATAAATATATAATAAACTTTAAGTGCACACCACATCAGAACAATTCAACTGAAAAACCAGAAGTAGAAAAATTAGATTTGAAATGTAAGCTCAAATTTAAGCATGAAATTAGGTCGATCTTTTACGATTTGGTGATTATATGGTGGATGTGAACCAAAAGGATAGGTATAAGGCCCAAAGAGTGTCTGCAATGGTTGTTTGTATAGGCACAGATGCAATGGTTCAAAAGATCCAATGAAAGGCCTACGCCATTTTTTAAAATTAAATTAACCGAAGAATATACTTCGACAGTCACTTGGGGGAAGTTCTAAACATTGAGAAATGATACACTATTGTCAAATTCTAATAATACCAAACTGCTGGCTTGTTGCACACATTCCTACACTAATCTACATTTGAAAATGCTTTCTAACTAGAAGTAGATATACACCATAGACAAAGAGTTGAAAATCATAAAATGAGAAACATACAAAGCATTTAAAACTAAAATGAAATCATATTTACACACATGTGACAAACTAGAAACACTGCATAAGTCATTATACACTCCCTAAATTACATTATAAAAGAAATGTAAACTAATTTAACACCTACAAAAAAGAGCTCGAAAGCTTGAAAGCTAACAAATATTCAAATCCTAAGCGCGGGTGTGGAAATGAATGCAAACGTGCAAGAAAATTTTGAAAAATTGAAGCATAATTTAGAAAAGAATGTAATCAGAAGGCATGTGTGATATATGAGAAAAATGAGTAACGCACTACCCACCCGAGCTCCACAGACTTGAACATTGCATTGACTTCAATGTATAAAAATATGAAACAAGCGAGAGAAACATGTTACCCAATGCCCGAGATGTGGCATTCCGAGATGACGTGAAATTTGAATATGAACCAAATGTTTGCACCAACAAGGATGCTGCATGGTATTAGCACCAACAAAAACAAATACAAACAACTATATATATAAAGACTAACACAAAGATCAATGCAAGCATGCAAACACACAAAAAAATTCAACTAGGCTGTTATTTTGGATAGTCCCTAACTGGACTCATGCACACATGCAAACAAGCAAAAGCTAAAAACTTAAATGAAAAAAGTGGATAAACATGGGGTGTCTCACAAAAGCGCTTTGTTTAACATCCTTGAGTTAGACCAAATACTTGTATTAGTAGTTTAAAATATTATGTAGACATAAATAAAAGAGCAAAAGTCTGAAGATTCTAATTACTAGTAATACAAGCTCATCAAAATGATCAACTATATATTGATTTGAAATAGTAACAAAAGATAAAGGGAGAGGGGGTGGACCAGTAGTAGGGCTAGATTGGTGGAGATATAATCCTCAATCCTCAAATCTCCTCCTTCTTAGATCTCTTCTTCTCCACCAACAACACTTCATCATAGAAGAATCTCTTGCCATCCTACATCCAATCCTTTAGTGGAAACACAAGTTGTAATGATGGGGTAGAATTAGTGATGTGTTCCATCACTGTCATATGCTTTCCCTGCCATTATTGCACTTTAAGATTGCTTAAGAATAGGTCTGCAAACTCATGCTCATGCAGAGAGATACAAGAAATAACATTAAATGTATTAGAAGGAAATGCAGGAAAAATTAATTGAGCAATTTCAGGGTTAAAAGAATGGGGTTCAAGTAATAAATGGAAGAAGAACCAGAAGAGTAGATAATAGGATGAGTGACCCCGGTCTCATTCCCATTAAGTTTCACAAAGGGATCATTTTCGGTCACAATAAAATCTTTGTAGGGAAAAGATGAGTCGTAAGGAACTTTGGTAGTGAGGTGGACTTTCTTCTCTAGTGATGAGGTAGGAACCTCGTCACTAAGGAAATTATCCTCCTATGTGCAACTTGGCACAACTTTAGGATCTACATGCACCTCCTGCAAAACTACATAATCGATAAGATCAAAAGACACAAGCATAGTGAAGTCAAAAAAGTTGGAGGATAAACAAGACTCATGATAGAATCAGCTAAAAGATAGAAGTTGTTGAAACCGGAAACCGCCTTCTTGTGGAGTCCAAAACCTTGGGGAAGGGGTGATTGCACACTTACTTTGCCCAGCAAACTTGTCTGACTTAAAACTTAGAGTTTAGAACTAACTCAAGGCTCCAGCACGGAGGTCCCACAACAAACCCGAAAGATCTTAGAGCTCTTCCCCTCCTTAGCCTGCGCTGAGCTAAGGGCACCTCAGAAAGGCTATAAGACAAGAGAGTAATGATGCAGTTGCCCCGAGCCGCCCCTCTCGGTCGGCCCTACTCGGCCTAGCCAGAGGACCACGTTCTGGCGACCACTGTCGGGCTGCAGCCCAAGCACCCCACCCATGACCGCGCATATTCTCAACTGCAGCTCAGTTGGTGATAGTCCTTGTTAGGAAAGGGAATTATCAAGGGGGCTGGGTTCGAGACCCCGCCTCAACATCCCGCCGCGCTGAGAATAGGCGCGGTCATGGGTGGGGTGCTTGGGCTGCAGCCTGGCAGTGGTCGCCAGAACGTGGTCCTCTGGCTAGGCCGAGTAGGGCCGACCGAGAGGGGCGGCTCGGGGCTACTGCATCAAGTAAGAGAACTGGAAAGCTTGCCTTCTGAGATACCCCCTTAGGTCAATTTATAGATTTTAAAACCTGGCCTGCAAATAGCATAACTCTGTTGTTCTGAAAGGTTATATGCAGCAAAAAAGTGGTCTGTCAATAGCCAAACTACGTTGTTCTGAAAGGCGATCTACAGCCTTGCAAGGGCATCCAGGTAATTTTGTCTTTGAATCCCACTGGGCGACTGGCCCGTGAAGGCACCACTTGCCTAAAGGGGCGAGTGCTGGGGCAAGCCAGGCACTCGCCGCCGCGATACCCCATTTTGGGTAAATGTGAGATCTAAGGCCACTCGCCTAGCACCGGCGAGACCTTTCATGTCTTTTTGGGCGAGAGCCCCCTGTCTACTGTGGGCGATAGCTCTTATGCCCCGTGGGCGAAAGCTATTCAGGAAAGGTCTCTCTCACCTTCCTGAGCCAAGATCAGAAGGCATCGACAACACTTGCCTCACTCAATGTCAAGGAACTGAAGCGCTGACAGCGCAAGCTTCACTCAACTCCAAGGACGGAAGGCGTCGACAGAGCAATCTTCACTTGACGCCAAGGAACTAAAGTCATTCATAGCACAAGCTTCACTCAACGACAGGGAACTAAAGGTGTCGAGAGCGCAAGCTTCACTCAACGCCAAGGGCGGAAGACGTCGAGAGCGCAAGCTTCACTCGAAGCCAAAGGCGGAAAGCGTCGACATCGCAATATTCACTCAACGCCAAGGACGGAAGTCGTCGACAGCTCAAGCTTCACTCAACGCCAAGGGCGGAAGGCGTCTACAGCGCAAGCTTCACTCGACGCCAAGGAACTGAAGGCGTTGACAGCGCAAGCTTCACTCGATGTCAATGAACTGAAGGCATCGAGAGCACAAGTTTCACTCAACGCCAAGGGCGGTAGGAGTCGAAATAGCAAGCTTCACTCAATGTCAAGGGCGGATGGCATCGACTCGACGTCTTAAGCCCTCTCGCCTATGAATACCCCGCAAAGCACTGATCCTGGGGAGAACTCACTCATCGAATACGGGGTTGTACACAATCCCCTCTCTTTCGAGCTTCCGCGAAGGTCGGAAAGAATCATCCAACCCCAGGTATTTGATGAGTGGGTTCCCCCTCCAGGATCAGTGCTTTGCGGGTTCTTCAGAGGCGAGAGGGCTCAAGACGCCGAGTCGACGCCTTCCACCCTTGGCGTTGAGTGAAACTTGCTCTGTCGACGTCTTTCTCCATTGGCGTTGAGTGAAGCTTGCGGTTTCGACGCCTTTAGTTCCTTGGCGTCGAGTGAAGATTGTGTTCTCAACGCCTTCAGTTCCTTGGCGTCGAGTGAAGCTTGCGCTGTCGATGCCTTCTTACCATGGTGTTAAGTGAAGCTTGTGCTGTCGACGCCTTCCGCCCTTGGAGTTGAGTGAAGCTTGTGTCGTCGACGCTTTCTACCTTTGGCGTCGAGTGAAGCTTGTGCTCTCAATGAAGCTTGCGCTCTCGACTCCTTCAATTCTCTGTCATTGAGTGAAGCTTGCGTTGTCAATGCCTTCAATTCCTTGGCGTCGAGTGAAGCTTGCTTTGTTGATGCCTCCTGCCCTTGGCATTGACTGAAGCTTGCGCTATCAACGCCTTTAGATCCTTAGCTTTGAGTGAGGCGAGTGTTGTCGATGCCTTCTGATCTTGTCTCAGGAAGGGGAGAGAGACCTTTCCTGAATAGCTTTCGCTCAGGGGGCCTAAGAACTCTCGCCCACAGAATACATGGGGGCTCTTGCCCAAAAAGGCATGAAAGGTCTCGCCGGTGCTAGGCAAGTGGCCTTAGATCTCACATTTACCCAAAATGGTGTATCGCAGCAGCGAGTGTCTGGCTTGCCCCAGCACTCGCCCTTTTAGACGAGTGGCGCCTTCATGGGCCACTCGCCCAGTGAGATCCAGAGACAAAATTACATGGATGCTCTTGCAAGGCTGCAGATCGCCTTTCAGAACAATGGAGTTCGTTTGTTGGCAGACCACTTTTGGTTGCATATAACCTTTCAGAACAGCGAAGTTACGTTATTTGCATGCCAGGTTTTAAAAGCTATAAATAGGCCCAAGAGGTATCTCAGAAGGCAAACTTTCCAATTCTCTTACTCTTTTGTCTTATAGCGCTTTTGAGGTGCCCTTAGCTCAGTACAAGCTAAGGAGGGGAAGCACTCTAAGATCTTCCGGTTGTGTGGTGGGACCTCCGTGTTGGAGCCTTGGGTTAGTTCTAAGCTCTAAGTCTTCGGTCAGCCAATTCTGTTGGGCAAAGTAAATGTGCGATCACCCCATCCCCCATGGGTTTGGACTCCATAAGAAGCTAGTTTCTGGTTTCAACAGAAGTAATCCTCCAAAACTGAATTCAAAGGTAATGACGATGCTAGAGAAGAAAGAAACTCCATGATGTCCTCGTAGTGATCAACATTTAACGCTAATTGATACATTCCCTGTTCTCACATGAAGACCAATTACTATCAGTTGAAGATTTGAGAATGTGATATTTTGAATATGACTTTTAGTACCTACTACAAGCACTATGAGTTTACCATGATGTCCCTTGGGCTATCTAATGTGTCATCGGTATTCATGGATTTGATGAATAGAATGTCCCTTGGGCTATCTAATGTGTCATCGACATCATTTTCCTCAAGGATATCTTAGTTTACTCCCAGTTCGAAGAAGATCATGCAGATCACCTACACATAATGTTGAGCATCCTGAAGAAGCATTAATTACACGCCAAATTCTCAAAGTGCATGTTTTGGCTAGTATATGTGGCGTTCTTGGTCATATGGTTAGCAGAGAGGGTATTGTAGTGGATCTGTCGAAGAAAGTGGATATCTGAGAGTGGCATGTACTAAAAAATGTTGTGAAAGTTCAAAGCCTTTTTGGACTTATCAGCGACTATAGACGCTTCATGGAGATCTTTTTGAGGGTCTCACTTGCCCTCACGATGTTGACCAGGAAGAAGCAGAGGATCATTTAGACATCGGAGTGCGTACAAGTTTTTGAGTAGCTAAAGAACTGACTAACCTCGACACATATTTCTTGTTCGATGTGTGGGGTATAAGGCTACAAAGTTTACAATGACATTTAAGGAAGCAGCTTGGGTTGTGTTTTGTGCCAGTTTGGAAAGGTGATCACTTACGGTTCACACAAGCTAAAGGTGCGTGAGAGTAACTACCTGGTCCATGAAATAGATTTGGGGGTAGTGGGGTTGCTCGTAAGTTATGGAGATAGTACTTGTATGGTGTGGAGATCGGCATATTCACGGACCACAAGAGCTTGAAGCAGTTGTTAAATCGGAAAAAGCAGAATATGTGACAAATGAGGTGGATGGAGTTCCTTAGGGACTACACATTTGATATACATTTCACAAATGGGAAGGAAAATGTTGTTACGGACGTGTAGAGACGACAAGCTCCAGTGCAGGCAAATTGGATTTCAGCGGATTATGAGCATCTAGTATGTGACTTGGAGGCACTTGAGATCATATGTGTTGGCAGAGTGAGGCGGCTGCAATATGTTTGAACTGGATGGAGGTTCAATAAGACATTGCGGACCAAGTTCGTCAGGCTTTATAGCTTGATGAGAGAATGAAGGGCTCTATGGTAGAAACCGTGAAAGGGTCAAATGCAAAAATTTTGTTTGAAGATGGGCTTCTTTAGAAGGATGGTAGATTGTGTGTCCCAAGTTTTAGAAAACTTTGTTATGAATTGATGTATAAAGCACATTTCATCAAATACTCAATTCATCTAGGGAGCACAAAAATGTACATGGATGCGGAAACTATTTTGGCGGCCAGACATGGAGAAGGGTGTTGCTCTATACGTGGCAAGTTGTCACACTCCGGTGGGTTTCTAAAGACTTTGTCGATTCCAGAGTGGAATTTTTATGACATATTGATGGACTTTGTGCACGGATTGCTGAGTTCGTGGCAGGGAAACGGTGTCATTTGGGGGATTGTTGATCGTTTGACAAAGGTATCACACTTCATTCTGAACCAGAAAAATGATTCTATGGAGAAACTTGTGAAGATATATGTTGACAGCATAGTGTGGTTACACGGTGTTCCTCAGAATATTGTGAGTGACTGAGATGGGCAATTTACGTCAAAAGTTTGGATGCTTATTAACCATCTATTGGTTATCAAGCTGAAGTTTAGTATGAATTTCATCTACAAATGGAAGGGCGGATCGAGAGGGCCAACAATACCATGGAGGATATAATTTGAATGTGTGTCTTGGACTTTAGAAAGTGATGAGAAGATCACCACTACGTATTTGAGTTTGTTTACAATAACAACTACCAAGCTAGTATTCAGATGGCCTCCTTTGAGGCCTTATATGATATGAAGAGTAGATACGCCCTTGTCTTGGGCCAAAAAAAAGTCACAAAGTTGGTGAAGTGTAAGGATATTGAAAAGGCAAATACGACAATTTGAGCGATACTCGAAAGACTTTTAATTGCATAGGATAAAAAGGCAAAATACTCTAATGCCAAACACCGGGGCATAGAGTCAGTCATTGGCAGTTGGGTTTATCTGAAGATTAAACCATTCAAGAAAGTATCAAGGATCCGACGCTTGAAAAAGCAAAGTCCGACTTAGGAAATTTTGAGATCATAGAGCGCATTGGTGACATTGCTTATCGATTTACTCTTTCTACAGAGCTTTTTGGACTTCATGATGTTTTCCATATATTGGCTTTTGGGAAGGCGGCGCGAGAGCCTACTCAGATTATTGTAGTAGGCAAGGTGCTGGTTGGTGGGGTTATCGACTAAGGCCAAGCCAATTCACATCAAAGACACGGAAATCCGGCAATTACACTATAAAATTATAAAGATGGCCAAGGTTCTGCGGGACAACTGCGGTCGGGAGGAGCTCTCTTGGAAGCAAGTGCAAACCATGCTCGAGGAGTATCCCGAGTTGTTTCCTCAGGTATGAAATATTTTAAAGCATTTTTATTCTTAAAATCTTGATATGAAATTCATTTAAGAAGGATTGTAACACCCCAAAAACCAGTATTAAAAGAGATCATGAGGGGCCTAAGTATCTTAGGGAAGTCCTGTGGAGTTTAGGGGCTAATTGGGTGTGCTTGGAGGTCATTAAATTCTTAAAAGACACTACATGTTCGGGCACATGACCATATTAAAGAGCGTGTAGAGGTACATAGCCTGGCACATAACTATGTTCATAGTATAAGACACAGGTATAAGACCCGGTTTTCCAATAAGCTACATGGCTTGTTGATTTAATTCACACGACCATGTAGGTATCCATGTCAACAGGCACAACCAAGGACACGGGCGTATCAGTGGGTGTGTAGATGCCTATGAATGACCTACTGTAGTGAGTTTTCCTATAGAAGATTGATATGGCATGGCACACGTTTGTGTATCAAAATGTATACAGATCCAGGAGTTTAAGTAGAGTGATAAGGCCTAGCATACAGTTGTGTTTCAAGCCATGTAAGGCTCTGTGAACTCATTTTAAACACAAATTCTAAGATGTGTGATGTGGGTTTCAAGATCTGATGGCTAGTACTTGCTCCCAAGCCTATTAAGTTTGTATTGAGAGGTTTCCAAACCCATTTGTCATACTTCTCTCTCTATCTATCTCTCTCTCTTAGGGTTGAGAAATAAGAGAGAAGTAAAGAGGAAGAAGGAAGATCATGATATTGGAGGAGCTCCGGAGATCCAACCTTCAAGCTCATGAGTCAAGATTTGTAGAGAGGAATCTATTGCATTCAACTTCATCATATCATTCTTTGTTCTATAGTGTCAAAGTCATCTCCAAGGGTAATGATCCTTCTTCTCGGTTTTAGGATGATGTTTGTCCATTGCATATTGTTTTTGCATGCATAAGAAGAGTCCTTTTTGCTAATTAATGGAAGGTATTACCACCTTTAGTTCAGTAGAACCCCAAGTCGATTGAGTTAATCCCCAACATGAAATGCATGCAGAAAATCGGATAGTCATTGCGTATTTAGACATTATATGTGAAGCCTATTTATGGTCGTAGGCCCGGATTGGTGATGCTATGAATGACCTTGCAATTAGGTTTGACCTTCTATGCGTGCCAGAGAATTACTCCGTGAAATGCAACATATTGATTGTGGGATTTGGGAATGTGGAAACAGTTGGGTGTTCCTATCAACGGTCCTAGGATGGCGGCATCCTATTTAACCCTTCAAAATTACCACATCGTGAATGCTACTTTTGTAGCAATCGTTATCATTGACCGTGAGATTGAGAATGTGTTTGGAGTGGAACGTGAACCCTCCCCATATTTCGTAGAGGAGTTGAATTGGACCTCATCTATTAAGAAGTGAATATGAAATCTATGTTCGAGTGTGAAGAATTAGGTCCGTAGTATGTTAACGTACAATGAACATTTACGGATTGAGGTAAAGCCACACATGCACCGTATAGATCATGATGACTTGAGCAACATGCAAAAGGTAAACCTAACCCTTCGCCATGTAGTTCGACACCAGGTAAAATTCTCATTAATGTGGAAGGATCATGGGATAGGCCGTGTTATGTGAATTCATCTCAGTCTAAAAATGCTCAAACGGAAGTTTGACGCAAGGTAAAATCCTCAAAACTGTTGATGGATCATGGGATAGGCCGTGTTACGTAAAATCATCTCGACAAACAAATGCTCAAAACGGACGTTCGGAATAAGGTATATTCTCATGATTGTTTATGGGTCATGTTACGTGAAATCTTCTCGATCGATGAATGCTTGGGAATGTATATCCTTGCGTAGTTGTGATGTTCGTATTTGAGACGTCTAGGACCTCCATGCCGAGTACTTATGTGGGTCATGAGTGCATGAACTCTTGTTGTCGGAAGTGCTAATGACCATCTTATTATTGGATGATGGTTTGTAAGCTTCATATGTTGTTGCTTAGGTGGTCGTGGGAAACCCTTCAAGTGAACCCAACAATCATCACTTTTATACCTAGGTTCCCAATTTCTATATGCTCAACCTAAAAGATTGAATATGCATGAGCTTTCACCTTGTGTGGCGTAGTTGTACTTTCAATTTGTTTACATATTTCTTATTGTGGCGTATTTGCAGGTAGGCTTTATTCTGCCCCGGAGTCTGCTAGGATGACCAAGGGAGGCATCGTACATGGTTTGTAGTCTACTAATAGATGACCCTCGTTTACCTTGTGTTTAGTGCAGGTGTCGTGGAGCGTAGCGGAGTATAGAGGACTTTCGGCACAAAGCTGAAATTGCAAAAGAAAACCACCTTTTTACTGTTTTCTTTTACTATCCTAGCATTCGTATTGATGTTTTTATCATGTACCTGCATGCTATTTTGATACTCTTGATGAGATTTAATTGGTTTTATAAGCTTTCTGATGCAGGGGTAGGCTAGTGGTGCTCGGAAGCTAGGACTCTACGTGCACGTGCGAGGGGATATGCTTATGCAATGCTACATGCAGTGAAACACCAATGCTAATTACAGTCGGATGGCTACGACAATTAATTTAAGCAATGAGAATTAACAACACCACGCAGTTAATCAAAATAAAGAAGCAATTAAATAATTTTGGCGATTTGGCAATGACTTCCTCCGCGCGGAGGGCCTAAGAAAGCGGCGGCGATTAATTCCACAACCAAATATTAGCGCAAAAGTACAACAACTACCAAACTATGATCACAGCACAAATATAGATAAACAACCAAGTGCAAATGTCAAATACAAAACACAATATCACGAGATACTCACGATGCAGTGGGCTGATCCGAGGCGATGGAGGATTTGACGAACCAGATGCAAAACGAGCAATCGGAAGTGGAACCGGAGGCGAAGCGGCGATGGCGGTGGCTGCCTTCGGCGAAAAGTGGCGGTAACGGATGGTAAAACGGCGGATCCGGCCACAAATGAGTAGATCCGGGTCGGGGGTAAATAGATCTGATGATTTGGAGCGGATCCGAACAAAAAAAAAAGGTTTGGGTGGAGGGGATAACGGATCGGAGGATGGTAGCACTAGATCAAAATAAATCTAGGGTTTTCGGAGCGGCGGGAAGTGGATACACGAACGGGAAGGGGGAGGAGTGGTCGGCTAGGGCTGGAAAGTCCCTTGGGTGGCCAGTTTTGGAGGGAAAGAGGGGGGGCGGAGGGGGCTGGGGAAGGAGGGCTGGCGATGGTGGTCGGCTGCAGGAATACAAGCATATGGACTTTGTGAACAAGGAATTATATAAATGAACAGTGAAATCAATAGTGAACAGTGGTGTAGGGTCTGTTTGGGACAGCTCTGGCGGATTTAAAAGCTGCTGTCCGGATAGAGCTATTTTAAAATAGATCTCTGGGGAGCAATTTTGAAAAGCTGCAGAGTGTTTGGGTGTTCTGTACAGAAGTGCGCTTTGAAGAGCGATTTTTTTGTACCTGTTTGGAGAAACAACTTTTGATAGCTGTTTGGAGAAACCTCCATAGAAATCTAAAAATTACTATATGTAAAGACTTCAACAACAATACCAATATCCCCATAAACATCTTAAAGCAACCTATGCTCTTAACTGAACATACCAACCATGAAAAAAGACCAAATTAGATTTGAACAAGGGCAAAAAATCAATTTAACATATATAACAATTAAAATCCAATCATTTTTCCAACTCAATCACAACCCCTCATAAAATCTGAACCATATAACACTAGTGAGGCAAAAGTTTCAAAACAGCAATTAACCAACCCCTTGGCAACACAATAAAATTCATTATATGTAAACACACATTTCACTTGAATACTTTATGAAACCAATCCAAACGGCCAATACAACCATCCAACAATAATAAAATTCAGTATTGCAAAGAGGGAAGAAAACCCTAGGTTCATTCCATACCATCTCATCTCAATACTTGTCCATCTGTACTTCTGTATCACCAAAGAAGGAAGAAAGAAGAGGTAAAACAACAAGGAAGAAGGATTGCAGTGAGAAAAGGGGAAGGTTCAGAACTTGTGCAGTTCAATCGGCCTCTACCGAGGAGAGGAAAGGCAGCGTCGAGCTTCCAGAAGGCTTCCAGTAATGTCGATCCCAACAGCGAGAGGAGAAACTCATCAACCACGTGCAAGAAAGAGAGGGAGAGGAGGAGGAGGCTCAGTCGTCGTCATCGGGGAGGTTGCTCGAAGAACCCCTAGCGGAAATAATAGTCGCCGGTCGGCTGCGAGCTTGCCTGCGCGAAGGAGAGGAATGGCTGGGAAGGCGTCGGTCGCCGTTCGCGAAGGAGAGGAATGGCTGCGTGCTTGCCTGCGCGAAGGAGAGGAATGGCTGGGAAGGCGTCGGTCGGTCGCCGTTCGCGAAGGAGAGGAATGGCTGCGAGCTTGCCGATCGGTAAGAAGGGTTGCGGGATCGGGAGCGAGGCGTGATCGGGAGGAATAAAAATCGATTATGGAGAGTTAAACGCAGGGAGGGTCTGGCTTACGGAAAATAGCTCTGGGAGCTGTTTTCCAAACCGCGATTTTATGGAAGAGCTCTCCCAAACAGCTGTATTTACAGCTCTGGCGGCTGGAAAAGAGCTTCTCCAGCCGCCAGAGCTGTCCCAAACAGAGCCGTAATCTGGACAGCAACCGCTGCTTTCGGGTGCTGGAATGGGGCTGTTGGGAGGGGAATTTTGGGGGTCTCCGGCGGTGGAAAAGGGGGGAGAATGGCTTGAAAATGATGGAGGGGGTTGGGGGTTACCTTGGGGAAGGTTTGGCAGCCTAGGAGTCGTCACCTAGGGTTCCACGGCGTCGGCACCGGGGAGTGGTCGCTGGAATCCGGGATTACTCTTCTCCAAATTCTGCAATCGCCTCAAACCAGCCCCCTAGCATCCTATTTATAAGAAAACACAAACTAGGGCATCCCCATCAACGGCTATGATTGGCCGGTGGGTTAGCCCTTAAATTACATCAAAATAAACTCAAAAAATATAAAGTAATATAGCGTTTTGACTCGCGGCGACCCTCCGGACGCAATCGCGGAGCCCGATCGTCGATCCGGGCACGCCATATATGGAAAGTTGCCAAATTAGCCCCGAACGGGCCCAAAACGCGTCCTCGTCTCTGCTCTGCATCAATCTCCCCGGCTTGAAAGAATTCATCTCCTGATGAATAGGGATCAAAATTCTCTCGCTGCATGCCGGGTACAACTCGAAGAAGTCCACCAGAGGTCGCCCAAGTGTCGTCGCTGGAAAGTGTCTGCGCCAATCAACTCCCCCTGACTGAAAAGATGTCATCTCCAGTGAATGGAGACGGACGTGCTGAATTCGAAGTCCAGGGGCGAATCGATCAAGCTCTGCAAGTACCCAAGAGTCACCAACGTCTGTAGTGGGAATGCACTGGTGGAGTCTGGTCTCCATGAAGCTCTTAACACTCAACTCACGAGTGGTGGATCCCGGTGCGATCGGCGGTGTCTGCGGTGAAACCAAAGAAGACGAGTCCCCAGGTGGGTGGAGGTCAACAATGGGTGAGGACGTATGAGGGTGATATGGTAATGACAGTGGGGGTGGCTGGGCATCTCCACTGATCGGGCTCACATACTCATGAGGTTCATAGTATGGAGTCATATCTTCAACATTAAACACATGGTGCATTCTCATACTGCTCGGGATGTCAAGTCGGTAGGCATTGGTCCCAATACGACTAATAATGGAGTACGGGCCCAATCGGCTCGCGCTTCACTTCTTGGCAGGCCCCGAAGGGAGCCTCTCAGGGCGGACTCGCATCATTACCTTCTCGCTTACATTAAATATTTGCTCTCGCCTTCGCTTAACTGCATGGGCTTTGTAAATTTCATTGCTTGTTAATATTCGTTGGCGGACCGACTCATGCAAATCATGCAAATGTTGTGCAAATGACTCAGCAGACTCATGCAGGTAATGCAAATGATGCAAATACAACATGACAGACACAGTACACTCCATATAGAAAAATCCAATAATTCCTGAGATGTCTCTCAAATGTGGTGGCCTATCAGGAGGTCCTTTCGGTGGAGTATAGACAAACTCATCCTGTGTGTGACGAGCGCTCAGATGACCGTGAGAGACAACTATACTCAAATACGGGCTCGTAAAGAGCCAAATGTGTCTCGGGAAACATAGCGTATCACGGGGGTCCCCAAGAGGTGTGTAAGAAAAGTCATCATGAAGGAGACGACCACCTGAGTGAAAATCGTGTACACCGACTGGAAGTTGTGACTCTAAAATATGGGGAGCGTCCCAGACAAGAAAGAACTCATCGGGTGGCTCAGCGGGTGGCGTGTCCCAAAACTCATCCAGAGTGTGAGGCGTCATAAGGTAGTTCCTCCCAATATGAGTATACTCAAGTGACCTCAAGGTAGGCCCTACATATGTCTTGCTCCGCTCAAGGTCCCTTTTCTTGGGCAAGGTCAGAAATGATAGTGAAAGAGGCGTCATACCTGAGTGGCTCACCCGAGCCTCGTCCTCACCAAGATGGGGTGGATCATCAGGAGGCTCAACAGGGGGCTCGTCATAGGGCTTGTCACTAAGGTCAAGGTCCTCCCGATACGTACCATCGAAAGGGGTAGTGCACCCGTGCATGGGTCACATAGCCACTACGAGGTCAACACCAGGCTCTGACCTCTCGGTCGTAACGTGGCTCAGGGCAATGCCAAGGGAAAAGCGACATAGACCTACGCTCAAGAATGGGTCTGCGGGTGCGGTGTAAGACATGAGTCTAGGGTATGAGTGTTAATCAACCCCGGACATGCCAAAAGTGGAGGTGTGGGTGAGGGACACAGCACTACAGACTCAATAGGTCGCTCAGGCTTACCCTTCATCGGGATCACAAGAGACGGGTCAGAAATAAGAGATAGGTCACTCGCGGTACTAAGCATCTTGCTGGGGTGACAGTAACCCGCATAAGGTATCACTCCCGTCGTGGGTGACAGGGCAGTGGTCGGCATCGTAGTGACCTCAGTATGAGAAGGGCTCGTACTGCGGAGGTCAAGGTGAGGGTCCAACCGTCCAGCTCTGGCGAGTCTCAAAGACTGTTCGTAATGAAGGGAAAGCTGACACGTCTACTCGAGGGATTTCGAGCTATGATAAGCCACCTTAGTACGAATGTCAGATCGAAGCCCAGATCTAAATCTGCAAGTGGTCATGGCTGGGTCCTCTCAGATGTCGCTCCTCACAACTAACTCATCAAAGAAATCAATGTACTCAGCGACAGACATGGATCCTTGCTGAAGGGAAAATAATTGGTCGAGCAAGCGACTCTGATACAATGAAGGCAGATACCTCTGACACAATATACGTTTCATGTCCCTCCAACTAATGATGCGACGAAAACGGTCTCGCTCGCGGGTCCTCTCAACGCTAGCCCAATATGCCCTCGCCAGATCTAAAAGTCTAAGTTTTGCAAACTTAACGCGACGCTCGCCGAATAACTCAAAATGATCAAGATAATACTCAACGTCCACGAGCCAATAACTGAAAGACTCAGGACTCGATGAGCCGTCAAAGGAAGGGGAAACTGTACGAAACAGACTCTCAAGATCTCTCTCAAAGTGAGGATCCTCAAAATAGTCATCCCTAAGGTAATCAGGTCGACTCGAAGGTTCAACGCGATCCGCTCGCGTGCAAGGATAAGAACGACAACAATCATCATACTGATCATCTCTAGCATAGTGAGGTTGTGTCGGTGGGTCGACACGATCTCGGGAAGTGGTGTGTCGTAGACGATAATAATCATCATGATAACGTGAGGATTTCTCTAAAGTTACTCTATGAGATCGGGTATAGGCGGACTTAGAATACTCAGATGGAGGAGATGAACGACGATGATAACTAGACATGGATGAACCTAAAAACTCTATATGACCTACCACTACAAAGCATGCAAATGGCCTAACCTTGGGCTCTGATACCAAAATGATGTAGGGGTAGGCTAGTGGTGCTCGTAAGCTAGGATTCTACGTTCACGTGCGAGGGGATATGTTAATTCAATGCTACATGCAGGGAAATAGTCGGATGACGACGACAATTAATGTAAGCAATGAAAATTAACAACACCACGCAGTTAATCAAAATAAAGAAACAATTAAATAATTTTGACGATTTGGCAATTGCTTCCTCCGCGTGGAGGGCCTAAGAAAGCGGCGGCGATTAATTCCACAAACAACTATTAGCGCAAAAGTACAATAACTACAAAACTATGATCACAGCACAAATATAGATAAACAACCAAGTGCAAATGTCAAATACAAAACACAATACCACGAGATACTCACGATGCAGTGGGCTGATCCGAGGCGATGGAGGATTTGACGAACCGGATGCAAAACAAGCGATCGGAAGTGAAACCGGAGGCGAAGCAGCAATGGCTGCCTTCGGCGAAAAGTGGCGGTAACGGATGGTAAAACGGCATATCCGGACACAACTGAGTAGATCCGGGCCAAGGGTGAATAGATCCGATGATTTGGAACGGATCCGAACAAAAATGTAAGGTTTGGATAGAGGGGATAACGGATCGGAGGGTGGTAGCACTAGATCAAAATAGATCTAGGGTTTTCGGAGCGGCGGGAAGTGGATCCACGAAGGGGAAGGGGGAGGAGTGGCCGGATAGGGCTGGAAAGTCCCTTGGGTGGCCAGTTTTGGAGGGAAAGAGGGGGCGGAGGGGGCTGGGGAAGGAGTGCTGGCGATGCTGGTCGGCTGCAGGAATACAACAAGCCTATGGACTTTGTGAACAAGGAATTATATAAATGAACAGTGAAATCAATAGTGAACAGTGGTGTAATCTGGACAGCAACCGCTGCTTTCGGGTGCTGGAATGGGGCTGTTGGGAGGGGAATTTTGGGGGTCTCTGGCGGTGGAAAAGGGGGAGAATGGCTGGAAAATGATGTAGGGGGTTGGGGGTTACCTTGGGGAAGGTTTGGCGGCCTAGGAGTCGTCACCTAGGGTTCCACGGCGTCGGCACCGGGGAGGGGTCGCTGGAATCCGAGATTAGTCTTCTCCAAATTCTGCAATCGCCTCAAACCATCCCCCTAGCATCCTATTTATAAGAAAACACAAACTAGGGCATCCCCATCAACGGCTATGATTGGTCGATGGGTTAGCCCTTAAAATACATCAAAATAAACTCAAAAAATATAAAGTAATATAGCGTTTTGATTCGCGGCGACGCTCCGGACGCAATCGCGGAGCCCGATCGTCGATCCGGGTACGCCATATATGGAAAGTTGTCAAATTAGTCCCGAACGGGCCCGAAACGCATCATCGTCTCTGCTCCGCATCACTTTCGCTAGTGTTGTTTACTTTCTCTTGGTTTTTTTTTTACCTTATATAATATCAAGCTATGTTGTGGGATTCTGTTGTTTACTTTCTCTTGATAATTTATTTTTTTACCTTATATAATATCAAGCTATGTTGTGGGATTCTGGTCGAACCCATGTGGTATTATTTGTGCAAGAATAATGTTACATCATAAGTCTTCTCAAGTTTAATAAACAATATATGCAAATCTTATGTTTTTATAGTTGTCAATGAGTATTCTCAAAAGGTATATAACTTCCATGGTCAACTACCCTGACATAAATCCAAATTGATTTTACGGGATGTTAGTCTCTTGTCTTAATCTTATCTCTATTACTCATTCTCATAATTTTATGATATCACTCATTAATTTAATTTCTTTTAATTGACAGAATTTTGTATAACTCTTTTGCTCTTATACAATGCCCCTCGCTCTACCCTAAAAAGGTGATTACACACTGCAACTCCCAAACCGCCGCCGCCTGGAACACTCGAAACAACCGCCAGAGCTCCATCCAACGCTTACTTGACGCAATGTCTCCCCTGTTAACCTCAACAACTAGATCTTGACGAACAACTATGCATCTGTCGGCGAAATCGTAGCGGTCGAGGGAGTGCTGAGGAGATGAAAGACGACGACGAAGTGGTCCTACAATGGAACACTTAAAACAATTAGTAGGACCACCATTCGACTCTCTTTAGGATCTCGAGTCATTAGGTCAAATAGCCTTGGAAAAAGGCTTGGCAAATTATGAGGAAAAAAGACAAAATCAAATTTAATTTTTTTAAAAGGACTATGAATATCTGTCAGGACTACAAATATTTATTTAAATGTTAAAAATATCCAAAAAAAACTACAAATATGGATTAAGGGCCTACAAATATTAATGACCAAAAAAAATTAAAAAAATATTAATTCAAACTAATTTAAGCATGCAGAAAATAATACATATAACGGATTTAAACATACACTGCCATTATGCTAACAAAACATAAAAATAACGAACGATATGTTCAAAACTCACTTCACCCGATATTTTGAAAAAAATCAGATGTCTGCCTATATTTTACAAAAGATCAATCTATTTGCTAAGAAAAAAAATTTTGCCCTCAAAAACTCATGTTGGCACGAACACGTCTCATGAATAACAGCTACAAAGCTAGTATTCAGATGGCCTCCTTCAAGGCCTTGTATGATATGGAGAGTAGTACGCCCTTGGCTTGGGAAAAAAAAGCGACACAAAATTGGTGAAGCGTAAGGATGTTGAAGATGCAAGTACGACAATTTGAGTGATACTCGAAAGACTTCTAATTGCATAGGATAAATCGTTCATAAGCAGTTGGGTTTATCTGAAGATTAATCGTTCAAGAAAGTATCGAGGATCCGAAACTTGAAAAGCTAAGTTCGACTTAGGAACTTTTGAGATCATAAAGCGCATTGGTGACATTGTGATGGGGAACCATCGGATGCACCTGCAGGGGTTCGCCGCAAGGCGGGACCCACATACATGTATTCGCACAGGAAGACTTGATCGGATCGCCGATCGGACTCCGCAATTGCGTCCGGGATGTCGCTGCGAGTCAAAAAACTATATTACTTTATTTTTTCAATTTTATTTTGATGTATTTTATGGGCGAACCCACCGGACAATCATAACCGTTGATGGGGGATGCCCTAGCTTCTCTTTTATTATAAATAGGATGTAGAGGGGCTGAATTCAGCTATTGTTGGATTTGGAAAAAGGCTTTCCCGGATTCCAGCGATCCTTCTCGGTGCCGACGGCGTGGAACCCTCGGTGACGACTCCTAGGGCGCCAAACTTCCCCCCAAGGTAAACCCTACCCCCCCCCCCCCCCTCCATCATTTTCCATCATTTTCTCCACTATTCCACCGCCGAAATTTCCCCAAAGTCCCGTCCAAGTGCAGTCGGCCTGCTGCATGCCCGCAGCCCCCCTTTCCCCTGGTTTTCCTGTAGCCGCACTCCACCCGAGCCCCTCCCTCCACCGGTTGGTGTCGCCGGCCTGCTGTGGTGGTCCCAGCCCCACCGCCTCCCCTCCCTTCCCTCAAAACCGATCCCCTAAGGCACGACCTACCCTAGCCAGCCACTCCTCCCCCTTCCCCTTCGTGGATCCACTTCCCACAGCTTCGAAAACCCTAGATCTATTTTGATCTAATGCTACCACCCTCCGATCCGTTATTTCCTCCGCTCAAACCTTCCACTTTTGCTCGGATCCGCTCCTAAACATCGGATCTACTCACCTCCAGTCCGGATCTACTCATTTGTGGCCGGATCCACCGTCCCAACTTCTGTTTCCACCACTTTCCACCGATGGCAGCCACCGTCACCGTCGTCTCGCCACCGGTTCCACATCCGATCGCCCGTCTTTACATCCGGCCCGCAAATCCTTCAGTGCCTCGGTTCAGCCCTCTACGTTGTGAGCATTTGTGGTATTGTACTTTGTGCCTTGACATTATCATTTGGTATTTTATCATATTGTGCTGGGAATATTGTTCGCTAGAGATTGGTTCTTTTACACTAACAATTGCAGGTGGAAATATTCGTTGCACGCTTGCTTAGCCCCTCCGAGCGGAGGAAGTCGTTATCAAATTGCTGAAAATTAATTATTTGTTTCTTTAATTCAATTATTTGCGTGGCGTTATTAATTCCATTGCTTAATTTAATCGCCGTCGTCACCAACGGTTGCATCGCATTTAGAGTTGCAATAGTGTGTCGCCCCCGCACTAGCACCTAGGGTTGTAGTCTTCAAGCACCACTAGCCTACCGCTACATCATTTTTGGTATCAGAGCAGGTTAGGCAACTTGCATGCTCCGTAGTGGTAGGACTTTTAGAGTAAGCATGGTACAACCACAGAACACCGAGGACCGAGAGACGAGCTCGAATTCGGACGCCGCTTTTGCTGAGTTCCAACGCCTTGTCCTAGGTAGCCTTGACACCATAGGACCCCAATTCGACGATGTGCGGCATGACCAAGCCGAGGTGAACCTTCATTTAGGCCACTTAGAGGATGCCAGAGACACTCCGACACAGCGTGACGATTCTCTTGAGGACGACCCCGACGCTCCTCCGCGTCGAGGGCAACGCCCGAGGGATGGTCCACCTCCCGCAGACCGTCACCATCGTGATATTCCTCATCGATCCCCGATTCCGTCGGTAAAGCGACATCCTGATTTTGCGATAGATCATAGGCAAGTCCCGGCGCGGGATAGGATGCCACATCAGCGTGATGAGTATCGTATGTCACGTCATCCTCAGCCTGACCACAGAGATCGTGTGCGCCCACACGGTCGTCGTGACCATCAACAGGATGAATATTATCCCCCGGGCCGGAGAGAGCGTGGTCCCCCACCCGCTCGATACGACTACGCCCATGATGACTACCTAGAGGACTACCCTGATCCTCGGAGAGGGGGCCACTATCATGATATCACTCGTCGCATCCGACTCGATGCCCCTTCGTTCGATGGTCGCCTAGATCCGAAAGCCTTCAGCGATTGGCTCTTGGACATGGACCACAACTTCGAGTGGTACGACATGAGTGACGAGCGTTGTGTCCGCTTTGCGAAGATGAAGTTGATCGGGCAAGCTAAGTTATTCTGGATCAGTGTTGAGAGAGCTCTAGAGCGGGATGGTTACTACCCCATCGCCAGATGGGACGAGATGAAGGAGAGGCTGAAGGAGAAGTACCTCCCCGCGTCGTACCGAGATCAGCTATTTGAGCAGCTACAGAACCTACGGCAGGGGACACTTACCGTTGGCGAGTACATGGCTCGCTTCGATGAGCTGATCGTCAGGAGTGATATTTCAGAGGAGCCTATTGCCACTGCCGCCCGCTTCAAGGCGGGCCTTCGTTTCGATATTCGGAGAGAGTTGATTCCCCGCCGCTTGGAGACTGTTGATCAGATATTCCAGCTCTCCCTCGAGTACGAGCAGTACCTCCGATCGTCTAGTACGAGGCAGTTCACTTCGCGGACTGATTCCTCGACTTTTAGGAAGCCCGCTCCGCCCCAGACCACCACGGCTGCTCCCTCACGTATCCCCGCGGATGCGAAGGGTAAAGCCATAGCCACGGATGACCAGCGATCTGGGGGCATTGTATGTTTTAGATGTTCTGGTAGAGGCCACGTGGCGGCGCAGTGCCCCACACGGAACCTGCTAGTTGAGGAGGAGCATGGTTTAGAGGACGAAGAGGCCCAAGAGGAAGTTAAGGCCGAAGTTGAGGAAGGTTGGGAGAGTGACGCCGAGCGATCATTAGAGGTGGGAATGATTAGACGCCTCTTGCACACCCCACGTGTAAACGAGAATTGGCGGCGCACTACCATATTCTACACGTACTTTCCTAGTGCAGGCGGTCCCTGCAAGCTAGCTATTGATAGTGGGAGTTGGGTGAAAATCGTGGCCCAGAAGGGGCTTGACCGTATGCAGGTCAAGGGCGAGCCTCACCCCCACCCATACCGTGTCGACTGGGTCGATAAGACGGCGATCCAAGCCACACAGCGTTGCTTAGTCCCGATCACAATCGCGTCCTTTCAGGACAAGGTCTGGTGCGATGTCATTCTCATAGACGTCGCTCATGTGCTACTCGGCCGCCCCTGGCTATTCGATCGTGACGTCACGTGCTTCGGTCGCTCGAACACGTGTCTTTTATGATAAGGGGCGGAAGATTACGTTGACACCCACTCAGCCCCGAGATCGATCCAAGGGTGTGGTAGAGCCATCTGTGAGCACGAGCGCCTCACGGCCACTGCATATTTTGAGGCGGGCTGAGTTCCTACGAGATAGCGCCAAGTCAAACGTCATTTATGCCGTCGCCGCTACCCAGGTTACTGAGGGCGCCCCAGCTGACCACCCACCCGCGGTGCGTCCCCTTTTAAGCGGGTTTGCGGACATCATGCTAGACGAGCTCCCCGATGAGCTGCCTCCCCCACGGGACATTCAGCACGGAATTGATCTAGTCCCGAGAGTCTCCCTCCCGAACATGCCCCACTACCGTATGCACTCGGATGAGCATGCTGAGCTCAAACGGCAGGTTGACGAGCTTCTCCGGAAGCAGTTCATTCGTGAGAACATGAGTCCATGTGCGGTCCCCTCCTTTCTTACCCCTAAGAAGGACGGTAGTTGGCGTATGTGCATCGATAGTCGCGCCATTAATAAGATCACGGTCAAGTATCGTTTCCTGGTCCCACGAATCGATGACCGACTAGATACTATGTTCGGTGCCCAGATCTTCTCCAAGATCAACCTTCGTAGTGGGTACCATCAGATACGAGTTCGTGAGGGAGATGAGAGGAAGACCGCATTCAAAACCAAGGACGGTCTATATGAGTGGCTAGTTATACCATTTGGGCTATCCAATGCCCCGAGCACGTTCATTTGAGTTATGACGCAGGTGTTGCGGCCCTACATGGGCAAGTTTCTAGTGGTGTACTTTGATGATATATTAGTCTATAGCCAGACTCAGGTTGCTCACCTCGATCAGCTGAGACTTCTCTTTGGCACCCTTCGTCAAGAGAAACTGTATGTGAACCTGAAGAAGTGCGCATTCCTCTCCGAGTCGGTCCACTTTTGGGGCTTTATTATATCATCGATCGGGGTCTCCGTGGATCCTGAGAGGGTAAAATCTATTCGAGATTGGCATGTGCCCAAGAATATCCGCGAGGTTTCACGGGCTTGCCACCTTCTACAGGAGGTTTGTCCAGGGGTTCAGCACGATCATGGCCCCCTTCACGAGCTGTCACAAGAAGGGAGAGTTTCAGTGGAACCCCGCCGCCACTAGAGCCTTCGAGGAGATTAAGGAAAGGTTGACGACAGCTCCAGTCCTACGCCTGCCGGATTTTAGCCGCGCTTTTGAGGTCGCCTGTGACACGTCGGGGGTCGGTATAGGTGGCGTATTGAGTCAAGAGGGTCATCATGTTTCTTACTTTAGTGAGAAGCTGAACGAGGCTAAGCAAAAGTACTCGAATTACGATCGAGAGTTTTATGCGATAGTCCAATCTCTGCGCTACTGGAGGCACTATCTCCTCCCACGGGAGTTCGTGTTGTACTTCGACCCCCAGGCACTACGTTACCTGGACTCGCAACGCAAGCTGGGCCACCGGCATGCGAAGTGGGTCGAGTATCTACAGGATTTCCATTATGTTCTCAAGCACCGCGCTGGTGTTGAGAACAAGCCGGCTGATGCGTTGAGTCGCCGTGTATCCCTGTTGCAGACGATGACTGCGAGTGTCGAGGGACTTGAGAGGTTGATACTCGACTATCCGACGTGTCCTGATTTTGGCGGGATTTACACCGCCCTATCTCGAGACCCACCCGACCTAGTTGAGGGTTATCAGATCTATGAGGGATACCTGTACCAGGGTTCCCATCTATGCATTCACCAGACATCATACCAAGATTATCTGATTTGGGAGTTGCACGCTGGCGGGACCGCGGGCCACTTCGGGCGGGATAAATTCATCGCTATTATCGAGGACCGTGTCTACTAGCATGGCCTTAAGAAGGGCGTGGCCCGAGTTGTGCGCCACTGTCATATTTGTCAGACGGCAAAGGGCAATAAGCAGAACACCGGTCTTTATACGTCGTTACCCGTACCACACCGCCCTTAGGAGGACATCAGCATGGACTTTGTTCTCGGACTTTCCCGCACCTTGCGGAAACACGACTCCATCTTCGTGGTGGTTGATCGGTTTTCGAAGATGGCACACTTCATCGCCTGCCGCAAGAAGGAAGATGCAACCCACGTTGCATCTATATTCATGATGGACGTCTTTCGATTGCATGGCCTGCCCAAGTCGATTGTGTCGGACCGCGATGTGAGATTCATGAGCTACTTCTGGAAGACCCTATGTCACAAGACTGGCACTATCCTTAGGTTTTTCTCGGCATATCACCCACAAACGGACGGACAGACTGAGGTAGTGAATCGGAGTCTAGGGAATCTGTTGCGGTGTCTGGTATGAGAGCATGTAGGAGGTTGGGACTTATATTTGCTGATAACAGAGTTTGCCTACAATAGCTCAGTCAATAGGTCCACTGGGTTGAGTACATTTCATATAGTGTCAGGATATGACCCGAGGAAACCCATAGACCTTGTGTCGAGCCCTTTAGAGTCCCGCCCTAGCGAGTCTGTGCAGTCATTTGCACAGTACTTGCATGATTTGCATGAGTCGGTCCGCCAACAAATAATATTAAGCAATGAAAATTACAAAGCACATGCAGATTGCGAAGGCGAGAGCAAGTATTTAGCATAGGCGAAAGGGTAATGGTGTGAATCTGCCCCGAGAGGCTCCCATCGGGGCCTGCCAAGAAGTTAAGCGCGAGGAGAATGGGTCCGTATTCCATTATTAGTCGTATTGGAACCAACGCCTACCGACTTGACATCCCGGGCAGTATTGGAATTCACCATGTGTTTAATGCTGAGGACATGACTCCATAATATGAACCTCACGAGTATGTGGACCCGAGCAGTGGAGATGCCCAGCTACCCCCACCCCCACTGTCGTTACCATACCACCCTCGCACATCGCCACTATCTGATGGACATCCTGATTCACCCACTGTTGTCACCCACCCAGCCGGGTCGTCACCCCCTTCGGTTCCACCGCTGGCACCACCGATCGCACCGTGATCCACCTTCCGAGAGGCGAGAGATGAGAGCATTACGGAGATCAGATCCCACCAGTTTGTTCACACCTCGGACGAACTGCGTTGCCGCTACCTGGTACATTGGCGGGGCCGCCCTGACACTGACGACACTTGGATACTACCGGTAGAGCTCGATCGGCTCGCCCCCGGACTTCGACCTCAGTATGATCATCTCCATTCATCGGAGATGAAGGCTTCTCAGTCGGGGGGAGTTGATGGGGAACCATCGGATGCAACTGAAGGGGTTCGCCGCAAGGCGGGACCCACATACATGTATTCGCGCAGGAAGACTTGATCGAATCGCCGATTGGACTCCGCAGTTGCGTCTGGGACGTCGCTGCGAGTCAAAAAAACTATATTACTTTATTTTTTTCAGTTTTATTTTGATGTATTTTATGGGAGAACCCACCGGCCAATCATAGTCGTTGATGGGGGATGCCCTAGCTTCTCTTTTGTTATAAATAGGATGGAGAGGGGCTGAATTCAGGTATTGTTGGATTTGGAGAAAGGCTTTCCCGGATTCCAGCGATCCCTCCTCGGTGCCGACGCTGTGGAACCCTAGGTGACGACTCCTAAGCAGCCAAACTTCCCCCCAAGGTAAGCCCTACCCCCCCATCATTTTCCATCATTTTCTCCCCTATTCCACTGCCAGAATTTCCCCAAAGCCCCGTCCAAGTGCAGCCGGCCTGCTGCATGCCCGCAGCCCCCCTTTCCCCTGGTTTTCCTGTAGCCGCACTCCACCCGAGCCCCTCCCTCCACCGGTTGGTGTCGCCGGCCTGCTGTGGCGGTCCCAACCCCACCGCCTCCCCTCCCTTCCCTCAAAACCGATCCCCTAAGGCACGACCTACCCTAGCCAGCCACTCCTCCCCCTTCCCCTTCGTGGATCCACTTCCAACCGCTTCGAAAACCCTAGATCTATTTTGATCTAGTGCTACAACCCTCTGATCTGTTATTTCATCTGCTCAAACCTTCCACTTTTGCTCGGATCCGCTCCTAAACATCGGATCTACTCACACCTTGTCCGGATCAACTTATTTGTGGTCGGATCCGCCATCCCACCTTCTGTTTCCACCACTTTCCACCGAGGGCAGCCACCGTCACCGTCGTCTCGCCACTGATTCCACCTCCGATCGCCCGTCTTTACATCCGGCCCGCAAATCCTTCAGTGCCTCGGTTCAGCCCTCTACGTTGTGAGCATTTGTGGTATTGTATTCTGTGCCTTGACATTATCATTTGGTATTTTGTCATATTGTGTTGGGAATATTGTTGCCTAGAGATTGGTTCCTTTACACTAACAATTGCAGGATGAAATATTCGGCGCACGCTTGCTTAGGCCCTCCGAGCGGAGAAAGCCCTTATCAAATTGCTGAAAATTAATTATTTGTTTCTTTAATTCAATTATTTGAGTGGCTTTATTAATTTCATTGCTTAATTTAATCGTCGCCGTCACCAACGGTTGCATCGCATTTAGAGTTGCAATAGTGTGTCGCCCTCGCACTAGCACCTAGGGTTGTAGTCTTCAAGCACCACTAGTCTACCCCTACATCACATTGCTTATCAATTTGCTCTTTCTACAGAGCTTTTTGGACTTCACGATGTTTTCCATTTATTGGTTTTGAGCAAGGCAGCACGAGAGCCTACTCAGGTTGTTGCAGTAGACAAGGTGTTGGTTGATGGGGTTATCGACTAAGGCCAAGCCAATTCACATCAAAGACACGGAAATCCGGCAATTACACTATAAAATTATAAAGATGGCCAAGGTTCGGGGGGACAACTGCGGTCGGGAGTATCTCTCTTGGAAGCAAGTGCAAACCATGCTCGAGGAGTATCCCGAGTTGTTTCCTCAGGTATGAAATATTTTAAAGCATTTTTTATTCTTAAAAACTTGATACAAAATTCATTTAAGAAGGGTTGTAACACCCCAAAAACTAGTATTAAAAGAGATCATGAGGGGCTTAAGTTTCTTAGGGAAGTCCTATGGAGTTTAGGGCTAATTGGGTGTGCTTGGAAGTCATTTAGTGCTTATAAGGCTTTACACGTTCGGGTACATGACCATATTAGAGAGCGTGTAGAAGTACATAACTTGGCATACAACTATGTTCGTAGTTGTTTACATGGACAGGTATACGACCCGGTTTTCCAATAAGCTACATGGCTTGTTGATTTAATTCACACAGTCGCGTAGGTAGCTATGTCAACGGGCACAACTAAGGACACAAGCACTGTTGGGTTCATGCCCACAATGTCCTAGATTTGAGGAAGTCAATCTTGTCAATGATATACATATATCAGTAGATGACAGTGATGGGACAGATAGCCTATGTGGCTAAGTCATTTGGTTTGAGAAATTTGGCTAGGTTCAAATTCGTCGAACTAAGCTCAGAGTTCGTCGAGCTGAGTCAATCGTTCGCCGAACTAAGCTCAGAGTTTGTGAATTTTTGCCAAGTCTAAATTCGTCGAATTGAGTTCAGAATTCGTCGAGCTGAGCTCACTGTTCGTCGAACTCAGTTCAGCATTCGTCGAACATAGTTCAGAGTTGAGTGAGGCTGGCTGAGAAAGTCTATGCCTAAGGTTTAACAGGCAGAAAAGTGGCTAAGTCCACAGGCGTTGAGAGAAGGTCATTCACTCTACGTCGTAGTCTCTTAAGTGTTGAGTAACACTCAGTCTGTCTAAGCCAGTACTTTTAAAGAATATTGAAATCTGGCTAAGGCAAAAATGCGTTGAGTGAGGTGCGGTCACTCAACACACTCAATGTCATAACGCAGAAATTGTTAAAGCAAAAAGCGTTGAGTGAGGCATGCTCACTCAACGCTGTCAACGCTTAAGATACTGAAAAAGCAGAAATGGCTAAGGCAAAAAGCGTTGAGTGAGGCATACTCACTCAACGCTCTCAACGGCTTACATGCAGAATAGGCTGCAAAAACTATTAAGGCAAAAAGCGTTGAGTGTGCATTACTCACTCAACGCTGTCAACGCCTAGTAAAGACAGAATTTTGTCTAAGGTATTTGGCATTGAGTGATGCTCACTCACTCAACGCCAAGTAGCAGAAAGTTGAGAAAGCATGTTGTCGTTCAGTGAAGTTGAATCACTCAATGCCTAGAAACATATTTATAATCCATGTAGTTTGGCATTGAGAGAAGGTAACTCTCTCAACACCAAGAGATAGTAAATCTGTCTAAGTGATTTGGCGTTGAGTGAAGCTCATTCACTCACGCCTATACTACTGATGTTTAAATTTTGATTAAGTCTTCAGGTGTTGATGTCAGCAAGTCAAAAAGTCAACCATATTCAAATTGTTAACGGCAAAGACACAGTACACGACAAAAGGCGTCGCAGGCCTACAGTACAGCAGATAGGCGTTAAAGCAAGACGCAGCTGGAAGCTATAGGTGGGGCCCACTTCTCTCTAAGGGACGTTGATCAGCGGACTACAAAAGGAGGAGATGGGTCAAGACACAAGACAACTTCCCAGGGCTTCATCAATAAAAAGAGTTAGCAGCCGACTTCATCTTCTTCGTCATTGTTGCATGCAAAAAAAAAACTTGAAGCTCTCCTGCAAGATAAAGTTCAGATAGCTGTGCAATCTCCATCAGTCACAGCAGATTCAGAAATTGTTCTGAAAAAAGAACTTTCAGCCTTGGGCAGATTCAGTTAGCTGTTTGAAGGCTCAAGATCAACAGATCTTTAGGCTTCTTCAGCAAGTTCAGAAGTCATCTTCTTAGTACCTCTAGCAATATTTTTCTCTGCTGTGAGGAGAGTTAGAGCAGAAATTTTTCAACTCTAGTTATTGACACAGAGAAATTTCTCCGTGCCAAAGTTGATTAAATTATCTCTCATTGTAGGATCCTTCTGTATCTAAGTTGTAGGGCCTTTTTGCCTGAGATATGTGACAAGTGTGTCACTGAGCTATAGGTGCCTGGAAGGGCACTGAGGTAGGTACCTGGAAGGGTACTGAGCTGTAGGAGTGCTGCAACACTCTGAGAGTAGGGCTTTGTGCCTGAAGTTGTAGGGCTGAAAAGCCTGAGTTGTAGGCCTTAAAGATAAGCCTGAGGTAGGTGGTTTGAGGACCACTGAGTTGTAGGAGCACTACAGGGCTCTGAGGTAGGAACCTTTGTGGTTCCGAGGTAGGGTTTTGTAGAGAACCTGAGTGTAAGACTGAGGGCCTGAGGTGTAAGCTCTGAGGAGCATTTTGGAGGAGTTTGGGCCTTGACTAACAGGAAGTTAGAAAGGTGGGAGGAGAGTGGATGTACCCATAATTTTGGGGAACCACTATAAAATACTTGTGTGCTTTGTTGTGCAGTTTGTTCTTCCTTTATATTACAGGTACTAAAGACATGCTCTAAGATCACCTTAAAAAGAAAGTAAAAGAAAGCTAAACACTAAGTAAGAAAACATCAAAAAGACTTAGGAATTCTCAAAAGACCTAGATAAACCTATTCACCCCCCTCTAGGTTGCTAGCTACCTTTAAAACAAGAACTTTCAAGTGGTATCAGAGGGAGGTTGCTCAAAAAGAATTTAACAATCTGAGTGATCTCCAAAGATAGTTATAGTTAAGTGATCATAGGCTCTGGAGAGAGCCAGAGAGAGCTGAGTTCCATGAAACTTCTCATCTGCAGGAAGGAGTATTTTGGAATATGGAAAGAGATGGTGAGGCTATTCATGGAAGCCTATGATCCAAGGATTTTTGTAACAGTCAAGGAGGGACCTTTCATCCATATGAAAGTCTCTGTTCTGAATGCTAATGACCAAACTCCCATGACATACTCTGAGATGACCAAGGATGAAATCATCCTTGCTGGACTAGACAAGAGAGCACAGAATATTATTGTCATTGTTGTTGATGACTCAACCTTTCTGAATCTAGTTCACCGCAAGACCTCCAAAGAGATGTGGGACAAACTTATAGTCTACATGGAGGGGACTGAAGAGGTAAGGGATGATATGAAGTCTCTGCTCAACCAAGAGTATGAGGCTTTCAGGCAAAACTTGAACGCGAACATAACTACCTGTTATGAAAGATTCTTCAGGATCATAAATGAGTTGAAGACCTATGGGATGGTCTTCAATAATTATGAAATAAATGACAAATTTCTCAGATCTCTCAATAGAGACTGAGATACCAAGATCTGTGTCATAAGAGAGGTGGCTAAGCTAGTTGATACTCCTCCCCAAATTTTGTTTGGAAAGCTGCTCTCCTATGAGAGGTAGCTAGCGGCCAGGAAGGAGGAGGATGCCACCAGAAAATCCATGGCCAAGGAAAAGTCCTTGGCCTTCAAAGCAGAAAGCACAAAGAAGGGCAAGGAGAGGATTCATTCTCCACCAAGAAAACCCGCTGAGTAGCATAGCTCAGACTTAGAGGCATCAAATAGTAGCATGTCTGATGAAGATTTTGCAGCATTCTCTAGGCAACTCCAGAGGCTGATGAAGAAGAAGCATTGGAAGAAGAGGTCTTCCAACTCCACTCATCACAGGAAGAATCAGTCCAAGACTGACAGGAATGGTTCCAAACCTAATAAATATAACTCTTCTAAAGTAGTTTGCTACTATTGCAGCAAGCCTAGGCATATGATAGCTGACTGCACAGGGAAGAGGAATGAGGCTGAGGAGAAGAAGCAACACCAGCAGAAAGGAAAGAAGGAAAAGTCCTTCATTGACAAGAAGGAAAAGAGATGTACAGACTCATCATCATCTGAGTCTGAAGAAGAGGAAGCATATATTGGGCTAGTAGCTGTTGCTGGTAATAATATAGTTGTTGTAGCTGAAGAAGCTAATCCTCCAGTGAGGATAGGAATTAGGGCCCTTCTGACACTATCAGATAGTGACTCAGAGGAGGATGAAGATGCCCACAGCTACAAAGGGCTGATGGCAATGACAGATGAAGAGGGCAGCCAGGATCAGCCTGGTCAAAGCAAGGTACATTCTTTACCTAATTCTACTGCTAAATCTGAGTATGAGACCAGTTCTTGCTCAGAAGCCTCTTCACCCGGTGGTGAAGAAGATTTTGGATTTGAAGGAGATGTCAATCAACTGATTGACAAGTATGGAGAATTTTTGAATGCCTTCAAGAAGGTCAAGAAGTTGTCTAAGAAGCAAGCTAAAGAGATCTCATCTCTTAATCTTGTAGTTGCCCAGCAAGCTGTAACAGCTAATCTGCTGGACCAGAAAGCTAGGGAAATAAGTCAACTGAAGTCCCTCTTGGACATCCAGATAGACTTCATCAAGAGCAAGAACTGTCTCATCAGGGAGCTTGAAGATAAGCTTGAGAAGGAGAAAATAATTGTGGTTAGCTATTCTAAGCCAAGTACAGTACTACCCTTGATAGACACCTTCTCCTCTAAAAAGGGTGAGAAGGGGTTGAGATTCAAGGGAAGCACAAAAGTTGTTCCTTCCAAAAGGAAGAGCAAAGCTCCAACTCCACCTCAGTCTATTGCTTCCAAGCCTCCCATTCTTTTTAGAAAAGTTTTGTTACCTTCTAACAGGTATGACCAGGAAAGCTCCTGTGGTCACTGGAGAAGGGTTGTTCATCGGGGGTGAACAAAGATGTTCACTGCCATGGTGAAAGATCTAGCCGGGTGAGTGCCTTTGTGGCTACCCATGAGAAATTTCAGATGGCCCATCCAGGATCATTTGTTTTTTGTGCTTCAGCACCAACACTCAAGAATGTTGCTGCAGACAAGGATCTGAATCCGACAACTAAGGGTCATACTAAGGGCAAGTCCTACAGTCAGGCTGATTTGGGCATTTTTGATGTCATCAAAAGCATGCTCTCTGAAAAGAAGCTTGCTGCTGATAGCACTCAGAAAAGACCAAACAAGCCAGCTAGAAGACATACCTTCAGTCAAATTCTAGCTGAAAGAAATCAGAAAAGGGCTGCAGCACATCTTCCTCCTGTTAGGACTGCTGCTAACCAAGCTGCATGGTCTACTCAGAAGAGAAGATATAACATACATGACTGTTGGTGTTGCGGTAAGATAGGGCATTTTGCCATTGATTGCTGTCACAATCCCAATGTGGGCAGAGCTAGGGTCAGTCCACCAGTCAGAAATTCTACTGGTAGACATGTTCAGTTTGATACTAATGTGCACCTAGGACCCAATAGATATTGGGGTCCTAAGGTAAGTAAATTGTGTATTGCAGGTTAGTTCAAGTTGTCATACCCCTATATGGTACTTGGACAGTGGTTGTTTCAGACACATGACCGGAACAAGGAGCAACTTAAAGGAATTTACTCCAGTAAAAGATGGACCCAAAGTCATCTTTGGTGGTTCAGATAGAGGTGTAACCAAGGGATATGGTAAGATCACCAATGACATAATCACCATCACCAAGATAGCTTATGTTGAAGGGTTGCAACACAATCTTATAAGCATAATCCAGCTTTCTAATCTTGGCTATGTTATTGTCTTCCACAAGGATGAGTGTCTAATTAGGAGGTCAAGTGACTCTTGACAGACACTGGGAGTGGGAATGTTTATTGCTTAAACTTTCTATATCTAGATACAGATTCTCCTATCTGTCTAGTGGCAAATGAGAAAGTCTCCTACTGTGTCCAGTGGCACAAGAGGCTAGCTCATTTGAATTACAAGACTATTGGTAAGCTCTTTAGTCAAGAGCTAGTTAGTAATAGTCTCAATATGAAGTTCTCAAAAGAGGGCATTTGCTCAGCTTGCCAAAAGGGCAAGCAGTCAAAAGCCTCCTTCAAGAGTATTGGGGTCAAAGATTTTGTGAGGTGTCTATACCTCCTGCATATGGACTTGTTTGGTCTTATGTCAGTTCATAGTCTTGGTAGAAAGGTCTACACCCTTGTGATGGTTGATGACTTTTCCAGGTTTGTTTGGATATTCTTCCTAAAGAGAAAGAATGAAACTCTTGATATCTTCACTAAGTTTGTCAAGCAAATTCAGAATGAGTTAAACAACTCCGTGGTCAAAATCAGAAGTGACCATGGGACTGAATTCTAGTCTGACAGCATGACAAGATTCTGTGAAGAACATGAGATTCATCAAGAATTCTCTTCACCAATGACACCCCAGCAAAATGGGATTGTTGAGAGGAAAAATAGGACTCTCATAGAGACTGGTAGAACACTGTTGAGTGACTCATCTCTCCCAAAATATTTATGCACTGAGGTAATAAATACTGCATGTCATGTCCTCAATAGGGCCTCTATAACCAAAAGGCACAAGACTCCCTATGAGATCTTGAAAGGCAGAAAACCAAACCTGAGCTATCTCAGAATCTTTGGTAGTAAATTTTATGTGTTTCATAATGGAAAGTCCTATGTGATTAAGCTTGTTGTCAAAACCTTTGATGAAATATTTGTTGGGTATAGCAATCATAGCAAAGCATATAAGATCTACAACTTGAAAAGCTAAGTTATAGAAGAATCAGTTCATGTAGTCTTTGATGAGTCTACTATGATTAACAGGGAGCTATCAAGCTCATCTTATAGTACTGCAGGTACAGATCAGATGATGGACAAATTGACCATCAAGGAAGCATCACCAGAAGATGAAGTGGATATTCGAGATGATCTACCAAGTACACTGGGAGTGGATGAAGATCAACAAAAGGCAGCGCCTGAAGCTGAATCTGTTGCTGAAAGAAGACTGTCACCCACAGTCAGACACATAAGAGATCATCCAGCTCATCAGATAATTGGCGAGGCAAGCCAAGGAGTAACAACAAGGAGAAGAAGTCAGAATACTGCCATGTATTCAAGCTTTCTATCCCAAGTGGAGCCCAAGAAGTTTGAAGAAGCCAATATAGAGCAGCATTGGATTGGAGCTATGCAGGAGGAACTGAACCAGTTCAAGAGGTGCAAGGTCTGGAAGCCAATATAGAGCAGCATTGGATTGGAGCTATGCAGGAGGAACTGAACCAGTTCCCAGACCACAAGGACATAATGTCATTGGAGTCAAGTGGATCTACAGAAACAAACTTGATAAAAATGACATTATAATCAAGAACAAAGCCAAACTTGTGGCTAAGAGGTACAGGCAAGAAGAAGGTATTGACTTTGATCAAACATTTGCACCTGTAGCAATATTGGAGGTCATCAGACTGTTTCTTGCATATGTTGCACACAAGGGATTCAAAGTCTACCAGATGGATGTAAAGTCAGTCTTCCTGAATGTTGACTTAAAAGAGAAAGTCTATGTTGAGCAGTCTCCAGGTTTGTAGTTCCTAACGCACCTGATTATATTTATAGAATTGGGAAAGCTCTATATGGGCTGAAGCAAGCCCCTAGAGTATGGTATGTGACTTTGTCTAGATTTCTCATTGAGAACAAATTCTCAAGGGGTAAGATAGACAAGACTTTATTCCTAAGGGAATCTAAGGGTAAGATCATCTTAGTTCAAATCTATGAGATGACATTATCTTTGGATTTACTGATGACAACATCTGCAAAAGGTTTGTTAAATTTATGCAGGGGAAGTTTGAAATGAGTAGCACGGGTGAACTTAAGTTCTTCTTGGGCCTCCAAGTAAGACAGACTGATGATGACTTGTTCATATCCCAGTCTAAGTTCATTAGGGTGTTGATAAAGAAATTTGGCATGGAGAACTCCTCCACCATGAGAACTCTCATGGGGTCAAGTATGCATGTAGGCAAAGATGAAGTAGGGAAACCTGTTGATGAAATTTTGTATAGAGGGATAATTGACTCTCTTCTATATCTGATTGCAAGTAGGTCAGACATCATGTATGCTACATGTGTTTGTGCTAGCTATCATGCTTGCCTTAAAGAATCTCACTACTTTGCTGCTAAGAGAATTTTGAGGTATCTTAAGGGCACTCCAGGTCTTGGCCTATGTTACCCTAGGAATGGGGAGTTTGAACTAACAGGCTATTCAGATGCAGATTTTGCAGGATGCGAAGAGGACAGGAAGAGCACATCTGGCACCTGTCAGTTTTTGGGAGGGAGACTGGTCTCTTGGAGCTGCAAGAAACAAACCAGTGTTGCAATATCAACTGCAGAGTCAGAGTGCATCTCAGCAGGTAGCTGTTGTGCTCAGTTGTTGTGCATCCAGCACCAGATTCAAGACTACAACCTCCATATAAGTAGAACTCCTTTGTTATGTATTTCTACTAGTGCAATCTCAATTGCTAGGAATCTTGTCTCCCATAGCAAGACTAAGCACATAGAGATTAGATATCATTTCAATAGGGAGCATGTGGAATGTGAAGACATCACCCTTGAGTTTGTTTCAACAGACAAGCAAGTGGCTGACATATTCACTAAGCCACTAGATGAAGCAAAGTTTAACACCTTCAAATTTGAGTTGAGTATGCTGAGTTGGTATGCTAAACTTAACATAACTTCAGTTGTTCCTCATATGTTTGCAAGCTATTTGTTATTCTGCAGATGGAGCTGTTTTTTAGAGAAATGAAGGTTCTCCAATTGAGGGGGAGCATGTCGATCACAACTCCAATAATTCTCTGCTGTCTAATTGAGGGGAAGCAGATGACAAGATGATCAGATGAGTCCTACCAGCTATTTGCTGAAGTCAAAAAGGGGGAGGAAAAGATGATCAGATGATTTGATTTATGTTCTAGCATGGTAGCAGCAATTCAGGGGAAGCAGGTGCAGTGATGTTCCACTCTGCAGGCTGGGAAGTATGGTAACTATAGATCACTTCTCAATTACATAATTTTTATTCTTATTGCTGCATGGTGTTGTGTATCATTGGCTCACTTGCTTAAAAGTTTTGACTTTCTCAAATATGGGGAGATTGTTGGATCTATTGACCACAATGTCCTGGATTTGAGGAAGTCAATCTTGTCAATGATATACATATATCAGTAGATGACAGTGATGGGACAGATAACCTATGTGGCTAAGTCAGTTGGTTTGAGAAATTTGGCTAGGTTCAAATTCGTCGAACTAAGCTCAGAGTTCGTCGAGCAGAGCCAATCGTTCGTCGAACTAAGCTCAGAGTTTGTGAAATTTGACCAAGTATAAATTCGTCGAACTGAGTTCAGAATTCGTCGAACTGAGTTCAGAATTCGTCGAGCTGAGCTCACTGTTCGTCAAAATCAGTTCAGCATTCGTCGAACACAGTTCAGAGTTGAGTGAAGCTGGCTGAGACAGTCTATGCCTAAGGTTTAAGAGGCAGAAAAGTGGCTAAGTCCACAGGCGTTGAGAGAAGGTCACTCACTTTACGTCATAGCCTCTTAAGTGTTGAGTAACACTCAGTCTGTCTAAGACAGTACTTTTAAAGAATACTGAAATTTGGCTAACGCAGAAAGCGTTGGGTGAGCCGTGGTCACTCAACGCTCTCAATACAATAACGCAGAAATTGTTAAAGCAAAAGGCGTTGAGTGACGCATGCTCACTCAACGCTGTCAACGCTTAAGATGCTGAAGAAGCAGAAATGGCTAAGGCAAAAAGCGTTGAGTGAGGCATGCTCACTCAACGCTCTCAACGCCTTACATGCAGAATAGGCTGCAGAAACTATTAAGGCAAAAGGCGTTGAGTGTGCATTACTCACTCAACGCTGTCAACGTCTAGTAAAGACAGAATTTTGTCTAAGGTATTTGGCATTGAGGGATGCTCACTCACTCAACGCCAAGCAGCAGAAAGCTGAGAAAACATGTTGTCGTTCAGTGAAGCTGTATCACTCAACGCCTAGAAACATATTTATAATCTAAGTAGTTTGTCATTGAGAGAAGGTAACTCTCTCACCGCCAAGAGACAGTAAATCTTTCTACGTGATTTGACGTTGAGTGAAACTCATTCACTCAACGCCTATACTACTGATGTTTGAATTTTGACTAAGTCTTCAGGTGCTGATGTCAGCAAGTCAAAAAGTCAACAATATTCAAATTGTTAGCGGCAAAGCCACAATACACGATAAAAGACGTCGCAGGCCTACAGTACGACAGATAGGCATTAAAGTAAGATGTAGCTGGAAGCTGCAGGTGGGGCCCACTGCTCTCTAAGAGTCGTTGATCAGCGGACTACAAAAGGAGGTGATGGGCCAAGACACAAGACAACTTTCTAAGGGCTTCATCAACAAAAAGAGTTAGCAGCCGACTTCATCTTCTTCGTCATTGCTGCATGCAAAAAAAGCTTGAAGCTCTCATGCAAGATAAAGTTCAGATAGCTGTGCAATCTCCATCAGCCACAACAGATTTAGAAATTGTTCTGAAGAAAGAAGAACATTCAGCCTTGGGCAGGTTCAGTTAGCTGTTTGAAGGCTCAAGATCAAAAAATCTTTAGGCTTCTTCAGCAAGTTCAAAAGTCATCTTCTGAGTACCTCCAGCAATATTTTTCTCTGCTATGAGGAGAGTTAGAGCAGAAATTTATCTGCTCTAGTTGTTGACACAGAGAAATTTCTTTGTGCCAAAGTTAATTAAATTATCTCCCATTGTAGGATCCTTCTGCATCTGAGCTGTTGGGCCCTTTGGCCTGAGGTAGGTGACAAGTGTGTCACTGAGCTGTAGGTGCCTGGAAGGGCACTGAGGTAGGTACCTGGAAGGGTACTGAGCTGTAGGAGTGTTGCAGCACTCTGAGAGTGGGGCCTTGTGCCTCAAGTTGTAGGGCTGAAAAGCCTGAGCTGTAGGCCTTAGAGATGAGACTGAGGTAGGTGGTTTGAGGACCACTGAGTTGTAGGAGCACTGCAGAGCTCTGAGGTAGGAACCTTTGTGGTTCTGAGGTAGGGTTCTGAAGAGAACCTGAGTGTAAGGCTGAGGGCCTGAGGTGTAAGATCTGAGGAGCATTTTGAAGGAGTTTGGGCTTTGATTAACAAGAAGTTAGCAAGGTGGGAGGAGAGTGGATGTACCCATAATTTTGGGGAACCACTATAAAATACTTGTATGCTTTGTGGTGTGATTTGTTTTTCCTTTATATTGCAGGTACTAAGGACAAGCTCTAAGATCACCTTAGAAAGAAAGAAAAATAAAGTTAAACACTAAGTAAGAAAACAACAAAAGCCATAGGAATTCTCAAAAGACCTAGATAAACCTATTCACCTCCCCCCTAGGTTGCTAGCTACCTTGAAAATAAGAACTTTCAGGCACATCAGTGGGTGTGTAGATGTTTATGAATGACCTATTGTAGTGAGCTTTCCTATAGAAGATAGACATGGCTTGGCACACGCTTGTGTATCGAAATGTATACCGATCCAGGAGTTTAAGTAGAGTGATAAGGCCTAGCATGCAGTTGTGTGTCAAGCCGTGTAAGGCTACATGAACTCATTTTAACACGAATTCTAAGACATGTAATGTAGGTTTCAAGATATAATGGCTAGGACTTGCTCCAAAGCCGTGTAAGGCTCTCTCTCTCTCTCTCTCTCTCTCTCTCTCTCTCTCTCTTAGGGTTGAGAAATGGGATAGAAGTAAAGAGGACGAAGGAGAAGATCAAGATATTGGAGGAGCTCCGGAGATCCAACCTTCAAGCTCATGAGTCAAGATTTATAGAGAGGAATCTATTGCAGTTAACTTCATCCATATCATTCTTTGTTCTATAGTGTATAAGTCAGCTCCAAGGGTAATGATCCTTCTCCTCGGTTTTAGGATGATGTTTGTCCATTGCATATTGTGTTTTGCATGCATAGGAAGAGTCTGTTTTGCTAATTAATGGAGGGTATGACCTCCTTTAGTTCAATAGAACCCCAAGTCGATTGAGTTCATCCCCAACATGAAATGCATGCAGAAAATCTGATAGTCATTGCGTATTTAGACATTATGTGTGAAGCATATTTATGGTCATATGCTCGGATTGGTGATGCTATGAATGACCTTGCATTTAGGTTTGACCTTGTATGCGTGCCAGAGAATTACTCCGTGAAATGCAACATATTGATTGTGGGATTTGGGAATGTGGAAACAGTTGGGTGTTCCTATCAACGGTCCTAGAATGGAGGCCTCCTATTTAACCCTTTGAAATTACCACATTGTGAATGCTACTTTTGTAGTAATCGTTATCATTGACCGTGAGATTGAGAATGTGTTTGGAGTGGAACGTGAACCCTCCCCATATTTCGTAGAGGAGTTGACTTGGACCTCATCTATTACGAAGTGAATATGAAATTTATGTTCGAGTGTGAAGAATTAGGTGCGTAGTATATTGACGTACAATGAACATTTACGGATCGAGGTAAAGCCACGCCTGCATCGTGTAGATCGTGATAACTTGAGCAATATGCAAAAGCTAAACCTAACATGCGCCATGTAGTCTGACACCAGTTAGAATTCTCATTAATGTGGATGGATCAGGGGATAGACTGTGTTATGTGAATTCATCTCGGTCGGAAAATGCACAAACGGAAGTTTGGCGCAAGGTAAAATCCTCATAAATGTGGATGGATCATGGGATAGGCCGTGTTATGTAAAATCATCTCGACAGACAAATGCTGAAAACGGATGTTTGGAATGAGGTAAAATTCTCATGAATGTTTATGGGTCATGGGTTAGGTCATGTTACGTGAAATCTTCTCGACCGATGAAAGCTCAGGAATGTATATCCTAGCGTAGTTGTGATGTTCGTATTTGATATGTCTAGGACCTCCACGCCGAGTACTTCTTTTGTGTGCCATGAGTGCATGAACTCTTGTTGTCGGGAGTACTAATTAGTGTCGTATTAATGGATGATGGTTTGTTAGCTTCATATGTTGTTGCTTAGGCGGTGGTGGGAAAACCTTCCAGTGAACCCAACAATCATCACTTTTATACCTAGATTCCCCATTTTTATATGCTCAACCTAAAAGATTGATTATGCTTGAGCCTTCACCTTGTGTAGCGTAGTTGTACTTTCAATTTGTTTGCATATTTCTTATTGTGATGTACATGCAGGTGAGCTTTATTCTGCCCCGGAGTCTGCTAGGATGACCAGGGGAGACATCGTACATAGTTTGTTGTCTACTCATAGATGGCCCTCGTTTACCTCTTGTGTTTAGTGCACGTGTCGTGGAACGTAGCGGAGTATAGAGGGCTTTAGGCACAAAGCTGAAATTGCAAAAGAAAACCACCTTTTACTGTTCTTATACTAGCCTAGCATTTGTGTTGATGTTTTGATCATGTACCTACATGCTATTTTGATACTCTTGATGAGATGTAATGCTCTAAGTCCGACTCTTTTTTGTTGAAACATTCCTTAATAATATTAGACATGCGTAGTTGGTTTTATAATCAAGCTTTCGCTAGTGCTGTTTACTTTCTCTTGGTTGTTTTTCTTACCTTATATAATATCAAGCTATATTGTGGGATTCCGGTCGAACCCATATGATATTATTTGCACAAGCATGATGTTATATCATAAGTCTTCTCAAGATTAATAAACAACATATGCAAATCTTATTTTTTTCGATAGTTGTGGGTATTCTCAAAAGCTATAACTTCCATGGTCAATTGCACTGACATAAATCCAAATTGATTCTATGAGATGTGGTTCTCTTATCTTACTCTTATCTCTATTACTCATTCTCATAATTTTATGGTATCACTCATTAATTTAATTTCTCTTTAATTAACAAAATTTTTATATTTCTTTTATTCTTATACAACGCCCCGCTCTACCCTAAAACGGCGATTCCACGCTGCAACTCCCAAACCGCCACCGCCGCCTAGAACACTCGGAACAACCGCCGAAGCTCTATCCAATGCTTGCCGTAATGTCTCCCCCCATTAACCTCAACAACTACATCTTGATGAACAACTATGCATCTGTCGGCGAAATTGAAGTGGTCGAAAGAGTGTTGAAGGAGATGGAAGATGACAAAGTGGTCGCACAATGGAACGCTTACAACAATACTATCCTTAGGATGGAGAGTCATTAGGTCAAATAGCCTTAGAAAAAGGCTTGGCAAACTGAGGAAAAAAGATTTTAAAAAATTCAAATTTAATTTTTTAAAGGACTATAAATATCCATCAAGGACTACAGATATCTATTTGGAAGTTACAAATATCCAAGAACTGCAAATATTGATTAAGGGTCTACAAATATTAATGCCCACAAAAATTTAAAAAATTATTTATTCAAACTAATTTAAGCATGAAGAAAATAATACATACAACGGATTTACACATACACTGCCACTATGCTAAAAAAACATAAAATAAAAATAAAGATAACGAACGATATGTTCAAAAATCACTTGACCCGATATTTTGAAAAAATCAATTGTCATCATATATTTTACAAAAGATCAATCTATTTGTTAAAAAAAAAATATTACTTTGCACTCAAAAACTCATGTCGGCACGAACATGTCTGAGGACATTTCCTATACACGAGTACATTTAAAAGTTATTTTATTTCGATTCTGGCAACTTCTGAAAGCATAAACAAAAACTAAAATTGTCCCCAAAAACAGTTTCAAATAGAAGTAATCATGTACCAAACTTGAAGCAAAATCCCACAACTATGCAAATTTCTTACAAGATTTGAAAGTCAGCAGATCCAGAAACAGGTCTTATCAAAACTTAGAACGATCAGCAAACTGGAATATGTTCTTCTGAATATAGTTCAGACTAAAAACAATTGTCCAAACCTTAATTTAACATGATTGGACTATGAAAGGAGAGGAAGGCATCTAACAAAAACTCACCTTAATTGTTGATAGCAGCTATAAGCAACAGCTACCGATGCAATGGCCGCGACAACAGCAAGAGCTGCATAAGAATCCTCGAGCTCCCAGCACTCAAACCAAGACGGCAAAGCGCTCACCTTCCTAATGCTGCAGCTACTCTTGTTTAAACTGTTTCTCTTGCAAGGAAGCCTCGCTTGGCTCCCCCGCACTTCTAAATTTGCACAAAGGTTCTCTGATTTTCCATTGACTGCTCCATTTTGACAGCAACTCGAGCTCGCAATGCCCTGACAACTATCTTCTGGGATTGAGATGTCATTTTCTATACCTGCTTCTGATTCTAGTTTGGGACTCTTAGAATTAAGTTCCTCGGTCTCAGCATTCACTTGTACTCTGAGTTCTTGAGCCCTCCGCTGCTCCTCCTCACTTAATCCCATTTGGCCCCTGCAAGTTTGTAAAAACTATACACGCTTGTAGAACATCCAAAGTAAGTATGAATTAATGAAGCTCATGGGCCAGAGTAGTAATGGGAGAGAAAATGAGAAGTCATCCTAAGAGATGCATATTTGGATGAATATTATTACATAAAATGTTAGGGTGATTCATTGGAGAAAAATAAGATATCTAGCGTATCATATTAACTACCTTAAAACCTTATAGGGACAAATTTGTCTACGCCTGCTGTTGGATTGATACAACTTTAGAAGGGTTTGTGAATATGGCATGTACACAAGCTACACGAACTTAAAAATAATCGACTAAATTGCGGAGAGATACTCACGCGGATGTAAACATCAATAATCACAGTGTGGTAATCAAGTAATAAATAGTAGCTTGAATACAATATAGAGAAAGAACAATAAACTGGCTTTAGTCAAGTTGACTTATCCCAGTTTCCATTGAATGTGATCATCCCACATTCCACTAAACAGTGTTCACCCAAATGTGTACAACATAGTTTAACCTAAATCAAAGACATCAGAGAAGTGATTTTCTCAATGCTAATCAAACATTCATGTCCCTTATAAGGGTATAATTTATTCCCTAGTTCTACAAACTAGTCGCCATAGAAATAGGCCCTAACATCAGAGAAAACAACAGATTTTAACCTAGGACACATAAACGCAACATTCACCAAAATGTGTACAACAGATTTTAACCTAGGGCACCAAAAATCTAGACACCAGAGGAGACGTGATTTTCTTCAAAGCTTTTCAAACCTTCACGTCCCTTACAAGGGTACAATTTCTTCTCTAGTTCTATAAACTAGCAGCTACAGAAATAGGCACTCAGTAACTCTCGCTAGTCTACATGACTAGACACCACAAGCCGCTCACCACAAACCAAAAATAAAGGATAAATAAGAAATAGAAAATGTTAGAAAAGAAATATTGGGTCTGTTTGGGACAGCTCTGGCGGATTGAAAAGCTGTTGTCCGGATAGAGCTGTTTTAAAATAGATCTCTGGGGAGCAGTTTTGAAAATCTGCAGAGTGTTTGGGTGTTCTGTGCAGAAGTGCGCTTTGAAAAGCGATTTCTATTTTTAGCTGTTTGGAGAAACAACTTTTGGAAGCTGTTTTTTTTAAAACTCAAATATATAAATATATAAAAGTAAATGATAACATGAGTCTTTCACATAGTTCTAGAATATAGGGAAAAAGGTCTTCCAACATCCGACGGCTGCTTTTTCCAATCCTTCTGATCACCTGTTTGAAAATAAATTGATATGAATCAAACTTTTCCAATCCAATCCTTTATTTTTTTAGTAAAAAATTGATCGAATTTTTACCTCCGCGCACTGTATATGTCTTCGGCAATGCTATCTCGTAATGTAGACATATGTTCTGCTCCAGCAGCATCACACATATCGCCTTCAATATCATCCACTGCTGCAGGGTCTTCATCCTCTAAGGTAACGAAAGAAGACTCATCAGCATCACAAGCATTAAACTCAGGGTCCCAGCGAGACGGATGTCTCCTAATGAAGTTATGTAAGGCCATTGTTGCTAACACTATGGAACGCTGTTCCTTGAAGTTGTACTGAAGCATTTTGCTCAAAATGTGCCATTTTTTTCCACACTCCAAACGTTCGCTCGATTACACTGCGAAGAGATGAATGCGCCTTATTGAAATGTTCTTGCCTCCCTGTACAGGCCGACTCCCACGGGCAAAGTCTGTCAAGTGATATCTTGTTTCTGGGTACGGCTTCAAGTAACCCTTCTTTAATGGGTATTCAGCATCCACTAAGTAGTATTTACCTGCATTTACTTAGTTTGTTAAACAGGTAAACTCTTTGATATACAAAAAATTTGAATGAATGCAAACATATTGATTAGTATACCTTGTGGGGGATGCGGAAAATGCAATCTATCGTCTGTCAATGCGCGCGCGAAGATGCGACTATCATGAGCAGATCCCTCCCATCCAGCCAGGACAAATGTAAAACACATGTTAAAATCACATACTGTCATTACATTTTGCGTCGTCGTGTCATGACGTCCTATGTATCGTACTTGATCTTCTATGGGTATCCTCGCATCAACGTGTGTATCGTCAATGGCACCAACGCAATCCTTGAAGAATGACATGTAACGAGGATCATACCTTATCTCAGCTGGAATATCTCTGAACTGACGGTCAATAGGCTTTATAGTATCAATTGAAAGTAACAAAAGAGATTTGAGCCCTTTCGCAAAATATCTACTAATCGTTTCGGCCGAGTGTTGGAACCGTTCTTTTGTTAGTCTAACGGAACCTCGTTGTGCTAAGATATACAATGTAATCCCTATGACTTCTCTTGAAGACGTCCGCTGTGATCCTTGAAGTTCATGATCTGCTTCCAGTTTATGAAGTAAATCTTTGAAAATGCGTTTCGACATCCTAAATGCATCATGAATCCTATCTGGATGTCCTTCTAGTAACTCTTTGATCCATTTCGCACCTGTTTGGGTAGATGTCATGCAATGTCGTGTGTCTTTAACATGGTAATTCATCCTCTCGATCGATGACATAACTAGACGGCAATACTCTATATATTGAGTACGCTCCGGCGAAAGACTTGTTGAATCTCCAGAATCTTCAGGGGAGGAGTCATGCTGTTTCATTATCGTACCTGCATTTAAATCATCACAGAACATTTATCATAATCTATATGAAGATAGTAACAAAACAACTCCCATAATTTATCAGAAAACAGTAATCATCATGAGGTACAACAGCAAAATAGTAAATAAAAACATCAAAGTGTTCTCCATGCAAAACACAAAAGGAAATATAAGTCGAGTTATGCCCGTATCACTGAGCCCTCTTCTCGTACGCCTTCGTAATCAACCAAACCCGCATATCTTCTGGGATACTCATGAAGATCTCCCTAGTGGTCTTGTCTCTGATGTGCTCGAGAGCAAAGTAATATAAATCCAGATTTGCCCTTAGCTCTGGGCTACTGGAAATCAACTTCACCACCTCTTTGACTGTGATAACTGGTGGAGGCTTCACAGCTAGGGTGGATTGATGTAAATCTGACATCAAAGAAAATATCATTCCTTTGTTCTTCCCAATCCTCCTTCTTTTACTCGCCGAGGATGACGCATTCCCAGGAGGTGTGGAAGCACCTCCTATATCTTCAGGACCACCTAGATTGTTCTCCATGTTATCTGCTACATCATCATCCTCCAACTGGATCCTCCCCACATCCGGCGGCAAACTCCCAATTGAAGGAGCTCATGAGTTTTCTCCAGTTGCGACAACCTGACTGAACATAGTGTTGAGTTTCTCCTCCAACTCAGGTGCAATACCGCTGTATCGAAATTTCTTCGCCGCTGGAATAACCTGTTATAATCAATATAGCAATATTAAAGTGTGGCGAATTAAAAACTAATTTTATGAAATAAAACATTAACGAGGATTTGACCTTAATCTTCTTTGCCCACCATTCCTCAGATGCAGCAATAGTCCTCTTCTCTGGATCCCAACCTAAACCGGTCTCGCCATGTCTCAGCTCCTTCCATAACTTCCAATCCTTCTTTAAATGATCTCATTTATTTTTCATTTGCAATCGATCGTAGCTTTTCCCGGTTCGTTCTTTAAACCCTGCAATCAAATTTTTCCACCCTTCTTTGCTAAAGTGGGTGGTGGGCCGATTCTCCAAACCAATCTCTTTTATGCAGAGATCACAAAATAACATCACTTCTCCTGACTCCCAACTCGCTACGATTCCTCCTTCCTTTGTTTTTACCATTATGCTATAAACTAATAACATTACAATAACAATTAGTAATCAAAAAAATCTCTAAACACAAACAAACTCTCACACATACACACACACACACATACAACCATACACATTCATACACACACACACACACATAATACACACACGCACGCACCTAAGCACACATACACACACACACACACATACACAATCCCTAAACACAAACAAACTCTCTCTCTCTCTCTCTCTCTCTCTCTCTCACACACACACATACAACCCTAAACCATATAAAGAAAATAACCAACATACACACACACACACATACCCTTACTCATTCTCATCCACAAACAAACACACACACACACACACACACACACACACACACACACCCAAAGCACACATTCATACAATCACACACACACATTCATATACATACCCAAACCAAAAAAAAAGAACACACACACACATACAACCATACACATTCATATACACATACACACACACACATAATACACACACACGCACCCTAAGCACATACACACACACACACATACACAATCCTTAAACACAAACAAACTCACACACACACATACATACAACCCTAAACCATATAAAGAAAATAACCAACATACACACACACACACATACCCTTACTCATTCACATCCACAAACAAACACACACACACACACACACCCTAAGCACACATTCATACAATCACACACACACATTCATATACATACCCAAACCAAAAAAAAAAACACACACACATACAACCATACACATTCATATACACATACACACACACACACCCTAAGTACACATTCACACACACACACATACACATACACAATCCCTAAACACAAACAAACTCACACACACACACACATACATACAACCCTAAACCATATAAAGAAAATAACCAACATACACACACACACATACCCTTACTCATTCTCATCCACAAACAAACACACACACACCCTAAGCACACATTCATACAATCACACACACACATTCATATACATACCCAAACCAAAAAAAAAAGAACACACACACACATACAACCATACACATTCATATACACATACACACACACACACATAATACACACACACACGCACCCTAAGCACACATACACACACACACATACACATACACAATCCCTAAACACAAACAAACTCTCACACACACACACACATACATACAACCCTAAACCATATAAAGAAAATAACCAACATACACACACACACACACACACACCCTTACTCATTCTCATCCACAAACAAACACACACACACACACACACACACCCTAAGCACACATTCATACAATCACACACACATTCATATACATACCCAAAACAAAAAAAAACACACACACACACATACAACCATACACATTCATATACACATACGCACACACACACACACATAATACACACACACACACACCCTAAGTACACATTCACACACACATACACATACACAATCCCTAAACACAAACAAACTCACACACATACACACACACACATACATACAACCCTAAACTATATAAAGAAAATAACCAACATACACACACACACACATACCCTTACTCATTCTCATCCACAAACAAACACACACACACACACACCCTAAGCACACATTCATACACACACACACACATTCATATACATACCCAAACCAAAAAAAAACACACACACACACACATACAACCATACACATATAAAAAAAAACCAACATACACACACACACATATCCTTACACATGCACAATCCCTAAACTTCATCCTATCAGTTAACCAATTTCAAGCTCAACGGATTAGTTGTCTAAAATAGAAATTTGGTATACCTAACCGGAAGAAGAAACTGGGCCACAGAGAAGGAAGAAAGCCTTGTAGACGCTGGAGGAAGAACCTCCTCGTTGTCGTCTCCAGAGAGGAGGAAGAAGGAGCGGCAGAGGAGTACCACCTTGTCGGCGCTGGGGGAGGAGGAGAAGCTGGATTCCGTCGTCGGACGGTAGGGTTCCTGCGATCGGGAACAAGCGGCGGCGTCTGCTGCGATCTGGAAGAGGTTCGGCGGCGACGTTCTGCGAATGAGAAGGCGGCGGCGTCTGCGATCGGGAGAAAGCGGAAGGAGAAACGACTGCGATCGGGAATGCGGGAGTAGACGCGGGATCGAGATCGGGAAAGATGCGGAAGGAGAAGCGGAAGTAGACGCGGGATCGGGATCGGGAAAAAAGAAATTTACATCCGCGATTTTAGGAGCGCTGAACGCAGGGGGGGTTGCTTCCGGAAAATAGCTCCTAGAGCTGCTTTTTAAAAAGCGATTTCATTAAGAAGCTGTCCCAAACAGATCCATGACCAGCTCTGGCGGCTGGAAAAGAGCTTCTCCAGCCGCCAGAGCTGTCCCAAACAGACCCATTATGACAATAATAACTCCCCAAACCTCAATCCCTCTTGTGATGAGCCTTTCATGGAGGAATCGAATTCATTGTGAGATTGATTGTGGAGTTCATGTCCACTTCCTCCTTGCAATGGGCATGATGGTATTGTAGAAGAAGCTCACCTCAGGTCACTTTGCTCTGGGAGGTGGAGGATGAGCTACAAACCGCCCATCCATGTATACTAACCTCTTCAAGATGTGTAAGTGTCTCCGCCAAGGCCGAAGCTCTTCTCCTGATCTTTGAACAATAAATCTCCGCCCTTGCGCTCCGGATAGATTCTCAGCATGATCTCATGGCATCTATCCATGCCATTACGATCCGACTTGAACACAACTACGCTTCATCACAGCCTATCCCGAAGCCCGCTATCTGCAGCCATTTGTGATGGATATCCAGCGTATCAAATTAACTACATATCTTACATGGTCAATTTGGTCTTCCACTTAGGCAGTAGTTCAAACAATTTAGACTCTCAGAGTTAAAAGTATTCATAAAAAAGGACTAACATCCACCAACAGTTTTGTTGGAGCTACACGTGAATGACAAATCTGGCAATTTTGTTTTTTAAAATTTGAGTGTTGTTGTAAACAAATGTTGGAATAAAGATCAAAATCAGGATCTTGCCTGAAGCACAATGCACGGCCACAAAAAACCCTGTCAATGAAAACTTGATGTAATCTGTTGTAATATTAATAGGTGTATTGGCTATAAATAGCCTTGGGTGTATGCCCTAATTGAGTTTTTAGGGTTCATTCTCTTCGACTTGGTATCAAAGCCGGGACGAAATCACGCTGCCCATTGTTCGTGATTCTGCCTCCCCGCGATTCGGGCGCCCCGACTGCGTGTGACTTCCGCTACTCCGACGGAGGACCTCCGCTCCTTCCACATCTGACGGGAGCTCTCCCTCTCTCCGTCGACCTATCCAGTGGTTGCCCCTGCTGACTCCGACGGAGGAACCCCTCCTCGCTCAATATTTGTGCTCGACAGAGGACCTCCGTCCCTAGGGATGCGGGATCGCCCCTCCCGTCGCCATATCCTGCAGTCGCCGCTGTCTTCGGCTGCTGCAGTGGGCAACTAGCTCGTCCGCAACTAGTGGGTCTTCAGCGGCAACACCTCCGCATCCTAGAGGATCTGAGGATGCGGTGATCAGATCTAGGGAATGAGGAGGCATTGATTGGTACCGGACCCACTGCGATGATCGGTGAGGAAGTGGATCCATGGCGTCGAAGGAAGGAACGATGGAAGATGTCTTCAAGATGTTGTGCCCGGATTGGTTGGCCACATTGTTGAGGGTGTTGGGTTCATCTCAACGGTCGGCCAAATTGGAACTTCCACTGATTGACTAGAAGCTTGACGGACTGACGACCTACCTGAATTGGTCAAGACGTGTGAAGAAAATCCTTGCAGCGAAACAGGTAGGGGGATTCCTGACAGGGGCGTTGAAGAAACCAAATAACTCGGTTGGAGATGAGTGGGAGTCAGCCCACATGACGGTGTTTATGTGACTTCTCAGCTCGGTTGTCCCATTGATTGTCGTCACGGTAGATGGCCTCAAGACAGTTATGGAGGTTTGGGACAAGCTGAAAAACACATATGATGGTGTGGGCAACACTCTGCGGGTCTTCCAGGTGAAGGGAGAAATTGATGACACTGCTCAAGGAGAGAAACTAGTGCAGGAGTACGCCTCCGAGTTGGAACGGCTATGGGTGGACTACGATCACGCATATGTTGGGATGTGTTGCACTGATTCTCAGTGTCGGGCTTCCAAGATCATCGTGGAGGAGAGGGCGATGAAGTTCCTGAAGGGGTTAGATGACAAGTTCGATCAACGAAGAGCCCTACTTCTTTATGGTACGTCGATTCCTACACTCACCGAGAACATCTCTGCTATGATTCAGGAGGAGACACGTCTCAAGCTTCAGGCAGGAGTAGGAGGGCCCACGACTGTGAAGTCAGCATTAGTGGTTGCTGCTCCTGGCGTTGCACCGTAGAGTGAAGAAACCCGTCAGTGCTACAACTGTGGCGAGGTGGGCCATTTGAGGCTAGCATGCCCCAAGCCACCCAAGGAGAGAGATTCGAGTGATTGACGGGGACGTGCTCGTGATGGCAGAGGAGGCTATCGAGCTAATTTTGGACATGACTGAAAGTGCAGAGGAAGTTGATGTTTCCTATACAGAGTAGGAGCAGACCCTACGTAGCATGATGGAAGGCATCAAGAGGAAACAGACGGGCGAAGGGAGCAGAGATGAAGCTGGGGGGGGTGGGGGGCGGTGGGGGTGGTCACGATGTATGCCCACCCAACTGATGGATATCTCACTCTTGCATCTATATCCTCCTCTGGGGCGTCAGTCTGGATCATCGACTCGGGTGCATCACGTCACGTGACAGGAAATGAAGGTGAGTACTCCTCCTACAGTCGTCTAGCTGCTACAGATAGCATCCAGACGGCGGACAATACGTTTCAGTCAATGGTCGGTAAGGGTACTGTTAATTGTTTAGGTTCAGTAACATTATCCAATGTTTTGCATGCTCCTTTTCCAGTTAGGCTCTTATCCATTAGTTTCATAATCATTCAACTGAAATGGGTTGTTTCTTTTGATATTCCTAAGGTGACTTTCCAGGAGAAAGGGACGAGGCGGATACTTGGGACTGGGAATTGGCATGACGAGTTGTGGTATCTGGATCGGGAAGGATTTGATGCGGCTCTAGTGTCTGTGGTAGAGAAAACGGGAGTTAGAGGACAAAAGATGAGTGCATAGGACATGTTGATACTTCATCGCAGGCAGTTGGGCCACCTATCATTTAGTACTGTAGCTAGATTATTTCCTACTATTGTTAAAAAAGTTGATAAAACAAAGTTGGTGTGTGAAACTTGTGAGTTCGGCAAGCTTACTAGGAGTTCGTATGCTAGTACAGGCCGAAGAAATTCTTCTGTTTTTGATGTTATTCATTCTGATATATGGGGACCTTGTACTGTAGGTTTTTTGAATGGTTATAAGTACTTTGTAACGTTTATTGATTGGGCCTCTCGTGTTACTAGGCTATATTTGATAAAAACTAAGAGTGAAGTATATACCTGCTTCTGAGATTTCCATAAGCTTGTTCAAACTCAATACAATGCAGTGATTAAGGTACTACGATCGGATAATGGAACAGAACACATTAACAAGACAATAGAGGAATATGTATCGGCTCATGGGGTAGTGCACCAGACCACCTGTGCCTATACGCCTGCACAGAACGAAGTGGCGGAAAGGAAGAACAAGCATCTTCTGGAGGTGGCAAGGAGTATGACGCTCAACATGAAAGTTCCTCAAATTCTGTGGAGATATGTTGTGCTAACAACAGCATAGTTGATCAATAGGATGCCTTCTCTGGTTCTGGGGTGGAATTCCCCGTGTCGGCAGTTGCAGACACATAATGGAGGGATGCTTCCTTTGAAGGTGCTTGGGTGTATGTGCTTCGTGAAGGACAACAGGTAGGGTGTTAGTAAGCTTGATGTAAGGACAGTCAAGTGTATGTGATGCGGGACGGGCGTCACACCTGCCCGCCACCCTAGAGTCCCACCAGGGGGCCCACCTGGAGTCAGCACCAGGAGGATTTCATCAGGGTCGCAGCCCGTACACCCCAACCAGCTCTCTGTCATGGAGTCACCACTATGCGGCAGGTTGTTGAGGTCGGGGCTGAATCTCCAGACCTCCTAGATAAGAGGCTTTCACCAACACTCTCATCACCAACTGATCCTGCACTTTTATGATGCGGGGCAGGCGTCACACCTGCCCGCCACCCTGGAGTCCCGCCAGGGGGCCCACCTGGAGTCAGCACCAGGCGGCTTTCATCAGGGTCGCGGCCCGTACACTCCAACCATCTCTCCGTCATGGAGTCACCACCATGCGACAGGTTGTTGAGGCCGGGGATCGATCCCCGGACCTCCTAGATAAGAGGTCTTCACCAGCACTCTCATCACCAACTGATCCGCGGATGAAAACCAAACTTTTTTTGCTTAATGAAATAAAATGTATCGCTAAGCGCGATTTAATTAATTGCTTGTTTGTTCCCTCCGTCGCGACCTGTTTGAATGCTACATATAAGAGAGTTACATATTTGCACCTCACTTAGGGTTGTTTGTTAGTCGCACACACACGTATCCAACCGTTCATTAGATGGTGTTTAGGCTTATTACATTTGTTGCATGAATACTTGCATTACATCTAGGGTTAGGGCATCACTCATCCGCCAACAATAGATTCGTCATGCGCTAAATGGTATTAGAGTCAGGTGGCGAGAACTTTTTTGATACATACTTATAGTCTATAGATTCCGTCCTATGGCGTACTATTATTTCCACCTCTCGCCTTCAGTTGATAGGCACCCTTATTATTACAATGATTAACCTCTTGTGCAGCACATCACTTCCAGAGATCATGTTGACCCTTCGAGACAATTCTATTATGCAAGAGAAAACCACTACAATGAGAGATACTTGTGTTATCATCATTACACGTCTTCACGACTTTATAATGGTAGGGTTGAGTACCCTTCGGGCCATCATCTTTACACCTTGTTGCTATTTGAGGAACCAGAGTTCGTATATACTCGATCCCATAAATCTCCTCTGGAGAGGTCCTCATAATATTATGTTGATCATCCTCGCCCATCGTCGCATGTTCGTAGGATCGCGTCCACCCACAAGCACGATTTGATTATGTTAGAAACAACCGTCTAAATGACTCTTAGGAGGCCAATAGAGGACACCATCGTCAGGATCACATCACGTGTCAAAACCCCCTAGTGTTCCGCAAATAGAGATACTTGAGGCCAAATTTCAGTGATTAGTTCTTGATCAATTTAATTGCATGAATGCTCATCTTGATCACTTGAAGAATTCCTTAAGAGAAATTAATAAGAGAAAGCATGTGGATTTAGATCAAGCCACCGAAGTGTCAAGTAGTACTCTCACTGGCATGAGAGACCTCTACACCTGATTTTGATTCATCTCATCTTGATGAGACACAATGCCCACTTCATTTTGGAGTCAAATCTGATCCTAACCGTATGTTACAGATGGAAAGCGACATTAGTATAACTAGTGAGTATTGTCACGAGAGTGAGGATGAGCGACCCAGAGACACTGTGACGGTATATTCACCCTCTACATATCATATAGACCTAGGGTCCCCTCCGGCTAGAGATCCGGTCCATTACACTCTACATATTATTTCACTCTTGAGAATGGGGTTTCCCCACTCTTCTTCTGTCATTGTCCCGAGCGAAATCACAACCGAGAGCCGAGAACCTAGTGTTGATCTCGTAATGACAGCCTCACCCATTTTTGGGAACACTATCCCTCACAGAGGTACACATCTGAAGGATCATGGCTCGGTTAACGAGTTATTTGACAAGCCTCCTGTTGAGCCTCTTGATGAGTCATCGCGTCCTTGTGAGGATGAGATTCAAATGAGCGGCTCATTTACGAGTATTGAGTTATTTACATCTCTTCAATTATTGTCATTGATCTTGATCTATGGAGTGGATCTTGAGTGTAACATCAAGTATGTAGGACTTTCCTTAAACACACATGAGCATACTTCTGATGATCTGAAATTCTACCATCTGAGCACTCACACTCTTGATGAGTTTTGGGACACTCCGTCTACTGATCCACCAGATGAGTTCTTTCTTGTGAGGGGCACTGGCCACACTCTAGAGCACATCCTCTTGTCAATGTCTATAGTTTTCACTCAGGTGGTCATCGCATTCACGATGACTTTTCATACACATACCTCCTAGTATGTCACAAGATGCGTCACGTTCCCTGATAGATATTTGGCAGTCTATGAGCTCGTATTTGAGTGATGATGCCTTATGCAATCATTTGAATGTTTGCCGCACACTTGATGAGTTTTTCTACTCTCCATTGAAAGAGTCCCGTGATAGGCCTCCCCATTTTAGAGATATCCAGGTCAATGTCAGACTTTTCCCTAGGGAGTGTGTCATGTCTGTGGTGCGTTATTTATATCAATTGCATTATTTGTATGAGTCTGTGAAGACATTTGTTCATCATTTACATATGTTACATGAGTCGATATGACAGATGATCAATACTGATAATAAATCTTAAAAATCTCATGCAGATAACAACAGACGAAAGCAAGTATTTCATGAAGGCGGGTAAGTGATGGTGTGATTCCGCGTTGAAAGGCTCCCTCGAGGTCCTACTAAAAAAATGAGTGCTAGGAGAATGGGTCTCTATACAATCATGAGAAGGATCAGAGCAAATGAATATGAACTTGATATCTGTAAGAGTATGGATATTTATCTCATATCTAATATTGAGGACCCGACGCCATGTTACGAGCCTCCCGAATATTTGGACCCATATTATAGAGACCTCTCAGAACCTGCACCTCCACATCCTTTTGAGCCTACACATCCATATCCTTCTGAGGCTACACCACCATCTCCCCAATCCCACACCCTTCCCACTCATAAGCCCCACCCGCCTTTGGGTAAATCTCATATGGCTTTGCCTTCTGCACCGGTGATCGCATTGGGACTACCAATACATCATTGGATTCTTGAGAGCATTACTAATATTGTGTCCTACGCGTGCATGGTCACACCTGACAAACAGATTCGGGAGTACAAGGGAGAGGATGCTCTGTCATCGACGATACTTGGACTACCTATGATTGACCACATCGATTTTTACTTGGCATAGACCAAGAGAATTCGTCTTTATTCAACATGAGATGAATTTTTTCAAGCCGGGAAGAATGATGGAGATCGGCGACGCGAACCTGCGAAGGAGCATGAATTTTGGGTGGCCACCTTCCATATATGGCGTCTCGGGATTCACGACCCGACTCCGCAAATGCTTCTGCATCGACGTTTCAATGTTTTCATGTATTTGTTTTACTTTCTTGTGTTATATTTAGTGAGATCGGGCAACCATCATGTATGAACAATCATAGTCGTCCAAGATAGTTTCCCTAAGTTATTTTTTCATAAATAAGAGGGTAGGGGCAGCCGTCATGAGCATTGATGATTTTGGAGAAAATAACTTCCGGAATCCGACGATCTTTCACGGTGCGACGCCGCGAAGACTTAAGGTGGACTCCTTTGGTTCGTAGCTTTGTTTTCCCTTTGATCCCCTTCCACCATCACCTGATTCCCTATCTAAATCTCTCATGCAACCCCTCGTCCAATACCTCCTTGCCCTAATTGCCATCCCCCAGTTTTCATTTTCAATAAATCCCATTTCTACTTGTTCGGTGAATCCCATTTCTGATATTCAAATTTTCTGCATCGGGAAGCTATTCTCCTCTCAGCATACATTGTAACCCCCCACCAAGCTTGCTCCATCATTGTAATCCTACACTGCATGCGTACAGATTTTTTACATCAGGAAATCACTACCCTCGCCAATTCTCTGAACCAACACCTAGTCCAACCACCTTAACCTCCGTGCGCAACAACTGCCCGCAGAGATGTACTCTGACTCAGCAATTGAAATTGCCACAGCCACTCACCATCCTCCAAAGCCCCTCCAAAACATGAAGCAATCCTTCACAGAAAGCACCCACCCCCCTTGAAGAATTCTCCCCCTTCTTCCCGGCAGCAAGCAGACCCCGATCCACCCCTCCCCAGCACGCTAATTCCAGTCACTTTGCAGCAGCTACAACCTCCTCCAAGTGCCCGTGAATCACTGGATTTGCTCGTCACGGCTTCCCCATCGTGAGTATTATTTTATTGTTGTATCAAGCCTTTTCTTCAATATCAATATATGGTTATGTGATTTTATACTTGCTTGGATCAAAAGTACAGAGGCTGTTTGTTTTGGAATATTTTTGTGATTTGCAAGAATCGTTTGCCGTGCACTTTTATTTTGGCCCACCACGTGGAGGAAAACCTAACCATGTTTTGCTTAATGACATAAATTGCATCGCTATAATTATCTAAGTGTGATTTAATTATTTATTGTTGGTTTGTTCCCTCCGTCGCGTCCTGTTTGCATCTACATATATGAGACTTACTTGCTTGTCAGTCGCACACCCACATATCCCACCCTTCATTAGACGGTGTTTAGGCTCATTGCATTTGTTGCATGAATACTGGCATTATATCTAGGGTTAGGGAATCACTCGTCGGACACCTATAGATTCTTCCTACGCCAATATACATACAAATGATCGTTAATTTCACTGTCTTGTTGATCTAATTTTCTTATATAAGTCTTTTATTACTTCATTGCGCGGAGATTAGCTTCTTTCTTCCATGATATGCCATGTTTACTAGTTAAGCTCCCTTATCCCTAGTGTTGAGTTTTGATTGCTGGGGGAAAAGAAAACATTTCAGTTTGGCGTATTTGAAACGTCTATTTTATTAGATATTTTGACATATTTTTTGCACTATTTCACCCTTAATTTTCCATAACTTACCATACAATTATGTGATATTGCAAATGTTCGTCCATGTCTGATATAGGAGCGCATTTGGAGCAAAAGACAATGAGTTTTGTGCATTTGGGACCATTTGGATAAAATTCCAAAATTTTGCATCTGGTGCATGGTCCTGCACTTTGATGTGCACAGTCGTGCACCACGGGATTTCCACTTTGCTCCTTTTTCATTTCAGTATAAGTCTTTTTTTGTAAACATGCACGACCCTAAATCATTTTGTGCACGCCCATGCATTTCTGCTAGTCGACCTATGTAGACAGGCCAGACGGACAACTGTGCGGTATTTGTGCACGATCGTGCGAGATCAAATCAATCTCCTTCCGAAAAATTGAGTTATGCCCCCTGCCCGTGCACTTCACACACGGTGGGCTGTTGTTAACAAAAATTGATGGTAAGGGTGGGGTGCAAATTGTGGCACGACCATGCACCTAAGGCGCACAACCGTGGGACTTATCTTGACATCCCTCTATCTTACCTTTTCAGAAGAGCAAGTTTCCATGCAAAGATTTTATAAACCGTGCATGATCAGGCTCCCGACCGTGCATGACCATTTTTTGATGTGTATTTAAGGTCGATTTCAAGTCTTTTGAGGAATCTTCCACCATTTCGAAAAAAATCTCTTCAACCATTGTAGAGCTTCAAGCTAGGGTTTCCAAGAGTCCAAGGCAGCTAGAAGGATAAAGATATTAATGTGGAGGCAAGAGCACATAGAGAGAAAATGGGTAATTTGGGAGGTTGGTGACAGCTCCTTCTTAACCCCGGACGAGGCCAAAGATTGAAGAGAAGTCGTAGTGATGACCCGCGGTTCTTTCTCTCATACCCGAGGAGTAGCCTCTCTTCTTACTCCGTATTTTTCTCTCCTCCGATCAAAACTTTGGATGCTCAAAGATTCTCATATTCATTCAAGGGTGTAAGCTTTTCCTATGTTTTCTTGTATTGTATAACTCATACAAGGGGGCCTGGATACTCTTCCTGTGAGTTTCCAATCCATTTGTAGTCACTTATCGTGTATGCATGCTAAGGTCATTGCCGTGCTTAAATAGGTCAGGTTCTAGAGCTTGACATCCATTCGCAAGGGCTCTTGGAGCCCCGCTATAAAATCCGGCGCATATTGATGAGATCAGAGAGGTGGTAGAAGCTAACAAATTCTGGAATCTTTCTATGTAGTCCTCTTCAGGTCTCGTTTTCTTTAATTAACTCTCACAATGGTTTGCTTCGGTGCAGAGGATTGAAAAGCATGTTGCAGAAGAATTGAAATCCTTTCAATTCATATAAGAGTTCTCTCTAAAGAATTGGAAGAACCAGAGCTATGTTATGCCGACTAGGTGAAATGATGCGAGTCCAATAGATGCAGGTCAAGGTGTTGTCTTATTTATGAAGAACAACTTGCAGCCGGTGTTCCAGCCCATGGGATCTTCATTTCCATCTAACAGAGGAAAATCTATTTTGATGTAGCAGGGAACTTTGCTCTGTTACGAAGGTGGAATCGCATTCGATTGCACTAGATGGGATGCAGGAATTAGAGGAAGGGATGGGGAAGAAAGAAGGAATGTAGGATAGAAATTCAGCCCCAAGTCTTCTGGGATCCATGTCCTTATCTCCTTGATCCCTACTTCAATAAACATGCCACATGTGATTGCGCCCCTCACGTTGGTCTTAATTCTTAACAATGTAGCCCTATGGAAAAAAATGTCTTGTCCTCAAGGCAAAATTTTGGGAATTTATGCGGAATGTATCGTGGTCCACCCATGAGGCCTCGGATGGGGGTCGGCCAATCCAATGCACCAAGACTGATCCCTGAGAGACCCTCCCGGAGCGAAGTGCGTGTATCCTGAATGAGCTGGGATGTTGGGAAAAACCCTATTGATTTAACTTAACAAATTAATTATAAGTGATTTTACATCCTACGTTAATTACCTATGTGTATAAAGATGGTAATTTGATCATAGAAGTCCTCGGAAGTCAGTTAAGTCAAGGGCTTGAGAAAGGCACACTGAATATAGGAAGAAAGTTAGTCAAAATAATTATGCGTCGACTGGAAGTCGACGCAACGCAGACTGGAAGTCGACGCAACGCAGACTGGAAGTCGACGCAACGCAGACTGGAAGTCGACGCAACGCAGACTGGAAGTCGACGCAACGCAGACTGGAAGTCGACGCAACGCAGACTGGAAGTCGACGCAACGCAGACTGGAAGTCGACGTCACTCCAACTGGATATCAGCTCATCATCGGAAGATAAGTCGACGGCACTTCAAAGCAGAAAACGACGGATGCGTCAATACTATATCGACGCAACGTCGATCATTTGGCTAGTCGGCAGAACTTCATTCTAAAGGCAGATCTCGACGCACCTTCAACTAAAAGTAGACGTGGCGTCGAATAAAACCTTGAATGAAAATTGCAAATCTGTACAAAATTATTTAGAGAAGATTATTATGGAATTTTTTTGAATCCTTAGAGTTGTTGGAAGAGAGTCTAAGGAAAAATTTCTTCATCAAATTTTAGAAGAATATATCGAAGATATTTGAAGAGAATGTCGTAATTCATGAAGACAGATATAGAAGAATATTATATTATTCCTTTTGAAGACAAAGTAATTATTCGTTGACTGGAATTCGACGCAACGCCGACTGGAAGTCGACGCAACGCCGACTGGAAGTCGACGCAACGCCGACTGGAAGTCGACGTCACTCCGACTGGATATCAGCGCATCATCGGAAGATAAGTCGACGCCACTTCAAAGCAGAGAACGACGCATGCGTCAATACTATATTGACGCAACGTCGATCATTTGGCTAGTCGGAAGAACTTCATTCTAAAGGCAGATCTCGACGCACCTTCAACTAAAAGTAGACGTAGCGTCGAATAAAACCTAGAATGAAAATTGCAGATCTGTCCAGAATTATTTAGAGAAGATTATTATGGAATTCTTTTGAATCCTTAAGTTGTTGGAAGAGAGTCTAAGGAAAGATTTCTCCATCAAATTTCAGAAGAATATATCGAAGATATTTGAAGAGATTTTTGTAATTCATGAAGACAGATATAGAAGAATATTATACTATTCCTTCTGAAGACAAAATAATTATGCGTCGACTAGAAGTCGATGCAATGCCGACTGAAAGTCGACGTCACTCCGACTTCGATAGGTTAGGGTAAAAGTCAATAACTTCGATTGAAATGCCAATAGGTTAGGGTTTAGAGAGCATTAAAGCAGTTTTAAGGAAGTTAACGCAGCAAGTTAGGTTCTCGAGTAGATGACCCTAAAGTTAGTCTATGTTCATCTGAACCAAAAAGATCGAAGTAGTGAGAAATCCTCACAGTCTAGAGTAATCACTATCATGAGAAAAGATCTTTAAAAAATTAAGTAATATTTATGTTTACTACATCATCTCAACAAGTATTTTTTGATAAATAGAAATATAATTTGTTATCTTCATATGATTTTGAATTCAGAATCTTTATCCATGTCTCACTTATCTTGTTTATCCATATAAGCTTAGGTGTAATAATGGAATGAAATGAAGCAAGGTATTCACAAGAACCCTATGGAATGCGAAAGGGATATAACAAATTATATACTATAAACCATATTTGTGCTTGCCTTTATAAAGTAAGAATACGTAAATCTATCATCATTATAACATACGGTAGCGACATTGAGTTTTATAATGTTGGTCTCATCAAAGTATTTGGGACCCCATAGATTTTAGACGTTATTGTCGGGGAGATTCTGATAATATTCTAAGAAAAAAAATTTCATTACTTATACCATAATATATATATGAGTGACAATGCACGGGGGCCCCTCGTATCCTGCACAACAATAACCTTGTCACGGTATTGCCACAGCACAACAGTGCTCCTGCAGCACGCAAAACCCCATGCGATGTGCTCTGCGCGTCGTGTGCACATGGATCTACGAGCGGCGAGAGATATTTCTAAGGCTAAGTGATGTAGGGGTAGGCTAGTGGTGCTCGGAAGCTAGGACTCTACGTGCACGTGCGAGGGGATATGCTAATGCAATGCTACATGCAGTGAAACAGTCGGATGGCGACGACAATTAATTTAAACAATGAGAATTAACAACACCACGCAGTTAATCAAAATAAAAAAGCAATTAAATAATTTTGGCGATTTGACAATGGCTTCCTCCGCGCGGAGGGCCTAAGAAAGCGGCGGTGATTAATTCCAAAAACAAATATTAGCACAAAAGTAGAACAACTACCAAACTATGATCACAACATAAATATAGATAAACAACTAAGTGCAAATGTCAAATACAAAACACAATACCACGAGATACTCACGATGCAGTGGGCTGATCCGAGGCGATGGAGGATTTGACGAACCGGATGCAAAACGAGCGATTGGAAGTGGAACCGGAGGCGAAGCGGCGATGGCGGTGACTGCCTTCGGCGAAAAGTAGCTGTAACGGATGGTAAAACGGCGGATCCGGCCACAAATGAGTAGATCCGGGCCGGGGGTGAATAGATCCGATGATTTGGAGCGGATCCAAACAAAAATGGAAGGTTTGGTTGGAGGGGATAACAGATCAGAGGGTGGTAGCACTAGATCAAAATAGATTTAGGGTTTTCGGAGCGGCGGGAAGTGGATCCACGAAGGGGAAGGGGAGGAGTGGCCAGCTAGGGCTGGAAAGTCCCTTGGGTGGCCGGTTTTGGAGGGAGAGAGGGGGCGGAGGGGGATGGGGAAGGACGGCTGGCGATGGTGGTCGGCTGCAGGAATACAGCAAGCCTATGGACTTTGTGAACAGGGAATTATATAAATGAACAGTGAAATCAATAGTGAACATTGGTGTAATCTGGACAGCAACCGCTGCATTCGGGGGCTGGAATGGGGTTGTTGGGAGGGGAATTTTGGAGGTCTCCGGCGGTGGAAAAGGGGGGAGAATGGCTGGAAAATGATGGAGGGGGTTGGGGGTTACCTTGGGGAAGGTTTGGCGGCCTAGGAGTCGTCACCTAGGGTTCCACGACGTCGACACCAGGGAGGGATCGCTGGAATCTGGGATTAGTCTTCTCCAAATTCTGCAATAGCCTCAAACCAGCCCCCTAGCATCCTATTTATAAGAAAACACAAACTAGGGCATCCACATCAACGACTATGATTGGTCGGTGGGTTAGCCCTTAAAATACATCAAAATAAACTCAAAAAATATAAAGTAATATAACGTTTTGACTCGCGGCGACGCTCCGGACGCAATCGCGGAGCCCGATCGTCGATTCGGGCACGCCATATATGGAAAGTTGCCAAATCAGCCCCGAACGGGCCCAAAACGTGTCCTCGTCTCTGCTCCACATCAATCTCCCCGGCTTGAAAGAATTCATCTCCCGATGAATAGTGATCAAAATTCTCTCGCTGCATGTCGGGTACAACTCGAAGAAGTCCACCAGAGGTTGCCCAAGTATCGTCGCTGGAAAGTGTCCGTGCCAATCAACTCCCCCTGACTGAAAAGATGTCATCTCCGGTGAATGGAGACGGACGTGCTAAAGTCGAAGTCTAGGGGCGAATCGACCAAGCTCTGCTGCAAGTACCCAAGAGTCACCAACGTCTGTAGTGGGAATGCACTGCTGGAGTCTGGTCTCCATGAAGCTTTTAATGCTCAACTCACGAGTGGTGGATCACGGTGCGGTCGGCGGTGCCTGCGGTGAAACCAATGAAGACAAGTCTCCAGGTGGGTATAGGTCAACAATGGGTGAGGACGTATGAGGGTGATATGGTAATGACAGTGGGGGTGGGGGTGGTTGGGCATCTCCAGTGATCGGGCCCACATACTCATGAGGTTCATAGTATGGAGTCAGATCTTCAACATTAAACACATGGTGTATTCTCATACTGGTCGGGATGTCAAGTCGGTAGGCATTGGTCCCAATACGACTAATAATGGAGTATGGGCCCAATCGGCTCGCGCATGACTTCTTGGCAGGCCCCGAAGGGAGCCTCTCAGGGCGGACTCGCCTCATTACCTTCTCGCTTACATTAAATATTTGCCCTCGCCTTCGCTTAACTGCATGGGCTTTGTAATTTTCATTGTTTGTTAATATTCATCGGCGGACCGACTCATGCAAATCATGCAAATGCTGTGCAAATGACTCAGCAGACTTATGCAGGTAATGCAAATGATGCAAAGACAACATGACAGACACAGTACACTCCATATAGAAAAATTCAATAATTCCTAAGATGTCTCTCAAATGTAGTGGCCTATCAGGAGGTTCTTTCGCTGGAGTATAGACAAACTCATCTTGTGTGTGACGAGCGCTCAGATGACCGTGAGAGACAACTATACTTAAATACGGGCTCGTAAAGAGTCAAATGTGTCTCGGGAAACGTAGCGTATCACGGGGGTCCCCAAGAGGTGTGTAAGAAAAGTCATCATGAAGGAGACGACCACCTGAGTGAAAATCGTGTACACCGACTGGAAGTCGTGACTCTAAAATATGGTGAGCGTAACAGACAAGAAAGAATTCATCGGCTGGCTCAGCGGGTGGCGTGTCCCAAAACTCATCCAGAGTGTGAGGCGTCATAAGGTAGTTCCTCCCAATATGAGTATACTCAAGTGACCTCAAGGTAGGCCCTACATATGTCTTGTTCCGCTCAAGGTCCTTTTCTTGGACAAGGTCAGAAATGATAGTGAAAGAGGCGTCATACCTGAGTGGCTCACCCGAGCCTCATCCTCACCAAGATGGGGTGGATCATCAGGAGGCTCAACAGGGGGCTCGTCATAGGGCTTGTCACTAAGGTCAAGGTCCTCCCGATACGTACCATCAAAAGGGGTAGTGCCCCCGTGCATGGGTGATATAGCCACTACGAGGTCAACACCATGCTTTGAGCTCTCGGTCGTAACGTGGCTCAGGGTAATGTCAAGGGAAAAGCGACATAGACCTACGCTCAAGAATGGGTCTGCGGGTGCGGTGTCAAGACATGAGTCTAGGGTATGAGTGTTAATCAACCCCGGACATGCCAAAAGTGGAGGTGTGGGTGAGGGACACAGCACTACAGACTCAATAGGTCGCTCAGGCTTACCCTTCGTCGGCATCACAAGAGACGGGTCAGAAATATGAGATAGGTCACTCACGGGACTAAGCATCTCGCTGGGGTGAGAGTAACCCGCATCAGGTATCACTCCCGTCGTGGGTGACAGGGCAGTGGTCAGCATCGTAGTGACCTCAGTATGAGAAGGGCTCGTACTGCGGAGGTCAAGGTGAGGGTCCAACCGACAGTCTCTGGCGGATCTCAAAGACTGATCGTAATGAAGGGAAAGCTAACACGTCTGCTCGAGGGACTTCGGGCTATGATAAGCCACCTTAGTACAAATGTCAGATCGTAGCCCAGATCTAAATATGCAAGTGGTCATTGTTGGGTCCTCTCGGATGTCGCTCCTCACAACTAACTCATCAAAGCAATCAATGTACTCAGCGACAGACATGGATCATTGCTGAAGGGAAAATAATTGGTCGAGCAAACGACTCCGATACAATGAAGGCAGATACCTCTGACACAATATACGTTTCATGTCCCTCCAACTAATGATGCGACGAATACGGTCTCGCTCGCGGGTCCTCTCAACGCTAGCCCAATATGCCCTCGCTTGATCTAAAAGTCTAAGTTTTGCAAACTTAACGCGACGCTCGCCGAATAACTCAAAATGATCAAGATAATAATCCATATCCACGAGCCAATAACTGAAAGACTCAGGACTCGATGAGCCGTCAAAGGAAGGTGAAACTGTACGAAACTGACTCACAAGATCTCTCTCAAAGTGAGGATCCTCAAAATAGTCATCCCTAAGGTAATCAGGTCGAGTCGAAGGTTCAACACGATCCGCTCGCGTGCAAGGATAAGAACGACAACAATCATCATACTAATCATCTCTAACATAGTGAGGTTGTGTCGGTGTGTCGACACGATCTCGGGAAGTGGTATGTCGCAGACGATAATAATCATCATGGTAACGTGAGGATTTCTCTAAAGTTACTCTATGAGATCAGGTATAGGCGGACTTAGAATACTCAGATGGAGGAGATGAACGACGACGATAACTAGACATGGATGAACCTAAAGACTCTATATGACCTACCACTACAAAGCATGCAAATGGCCTAACCTTGGGCTCTGATACCAAAATGATGTAGGGGTAGGCTAGTGGTGCTCGGAAGCTAGGACTCTACGTGCACGTGCGAGGGGATATGCTAATGCAATGCTACATGCAGTGAAAAAGTCGGATGGCGACGACGATTAATTTAAGCAATGAGAATTAACAACACCACGCAGTTAATCAAAATAAAGAAGCAATTAAATAATTTTGGCGATTTGTCAATGGCTTCCTCCGCGCGGAGGACCTAAGAAAGCGGCGGCGATTAATTCCACAAACAAATATTAGCGCACAAGTACAACAACTACCAAACTATGATCACAACACAAATATAGATATACAATCAAGTGCAAATGTCAAATACAAAACACAATACCACGAGATACTCATGATGCAGTGGGCTGATCCGAGGCGATGGAGGATTTGACGAACCGGATGCAAAACGAGCGATCGGGAGTGGAACAAGAGGCGAAGCGGCGATGGCGGTGGCTGTCCTCGGCGAAAAGTGGCGGTAACGGATGGTAAAACGGCGAATCCGACCACAAATGAGTAGATCCGGGCCGGGGGTGAATAGATCCGATGATTTGGAGTGGATCCGAAAAAAAATGGAATGTTTGGGTGGAGGGGATAACGAATCGGAGGGTGGTAGCACTAGATCAAAATAGGTCTAGTGTTTTCGGAGCGGCGGGAAGTGAATCCACGAAGGGGAAGGGGAGAAGTGGCCGGCTAGGGCTGGAAAGTCCCTTGGGTGGCCGGTTTTGGAGGGAAAGAGGGGGCGGAGGGGGCTGGGGAAGGAGGGCTGGCGATGGTGGTCGGCTGCAGGAATACAGCAAGCCTATGGACTTTCTGAACAGGGAATTATATAAATGAACAGTGAAATCAATAGTGAACAGTGGTGTAATCTGGACAGCAACCGCTGCTTTCGGGGGCTGGAATGGGGCTGTTGGGAGGGGAATTTTGGGGGTCTCCGGGGGTGGAAAAGGGGGAGAATGGCTGGAAAATGATGGAGCGGGTTGGGGGTTACCTTGGGGAAGGTTTGGCGGCCTAGGAGTCGTCACTTAGGGTTCCACGACGTCGGCACCGGGGAGGGATCGCTGGAATCTGGGATTAGTCTTCTCCAAATTCTGCAATAGCCTCAAACCAGCCCCCAAACATCCTACTTATAAGAAAATACAAACTAGGGCATTCTCATCAACGGCTATGATTGGCTGGTGAGTTAGCCCTTAAAATACATCAAAATAAACTCAAAAAATATAAAGTAATATAGCGTTTTGACTCGCGGCGACGCTCCGGACGCAATCGCGGATCCCGATCGTCGATCCGGTCACGCCATATATGGAAAGTTGTCAAATCGGCCCCGAACGGGCCCAAAACGTGTCCTCGTCTCTGCTCCGCATCACTAAGGAGATGCCATAAAACTCCATCCTTTTTGTGAGATCTTGGGTGTCTGTAAGATAGACTTTGTCGGTCCATTCCCTATGTATGGAAACAAATATATCCTAGTGGTCGTTGATTATTTACCTAAGTGGGTAGATGATGCAGTGGTAGACCGGCTAAAATGAAAGTACTCTAAAATGTAAACTAATGAGTATGAGACCTATGTGTCGTGCACATGCAAACACGAGAGCAATCCAAGTAAAGATCGACTAGCAAGTGACAGAATTTTGACAAAGGCTAAGAGCACGACATCCACAATTATAAGCAACAATTAACGTAAGAGCCGATTATAATTTACCAACAAATGAGGCGCGATTCGATTAAGCGCGCTGGTAGAGAACCCGCAAGTCGAACAACAAATCAAATACGGTAGCATATAACGATTCCACAACCACAACAATAGTTCAAAATCAAACATCCAAATGAGAGAAATAAAACAACATATACCTTGATTTGCTCGTGCGTGCGGCGGCTCGGCTTCGGGATGGAGTGTCGTGGGCGGGGGTGCTTCCGATGTATCGGTGGGTCCTCGGAGGGCTGCGGGTAGTAAGGGAATGATGGATTTGGGCTATTGGGGGAAGTGGAGGGCGGGATCCATGGAGGTGGGTCTAGGTTTGGGCCGGATGTGTTGTGGGGCTTGGGGAAGAGGAATGGGGAAGGAGAAGGTTGGTCGGGAGGTGTTTGTGGCTGGGTGAGGGCGGAGAAGAGCGGGGTTACCGGACGGGGCCAGCGGAGGGTTGTAGGGGGGAAAGGGATGGTCGAACTTGTCCTGTAGGGGACGACGGGCTGCGAGCGGGAGGGAGGAGAGCCGGACTTGGACGGGGATGGGACGGCGGGCTGCGGGAGGGAGGGAGGATTGGCGGACTTGGGCGGGGGATGGGGAAGAGCCGGCGCGGAACAACTGAGAACCACCACTCCGGAATCCACCGAGAGGAAGGACCGGCAAGTTGCAAACCGCAACTCTCGATCCCTAGGGCCGGCCACCAACAAGCATATTTATAAGAGAAGCTAAAGCAAAATTAGGGCTCGCGATCGGACGACTATAATTGTTTGGCCCGATCGGGGGCTAAATACATCAAAAAAACTAATATAAAAAACTGGCTTTGAATGACCATCCGGGCGCATCCACGGACTCAGATCGCCCAACTGGATCGTCGGTCACAGCCTCCTGCGGGAATAGATGTGTGTGTGTCGTCGATCGCCATCAACTCCCCCCTACTTGAAAGCACTCATCTCCGGTGAGTGAAGATGATCGTACTCTTGGCGCAAGTCCGGGGCGAGTCTCTCGAGCTCCTCAACAGCAATCCAAGTGTCGTCTGAAGTCGGGCGGGCAGACCAATGGACCAAGTACCGCATGACCACTGAACCGCCCATCGTCGTTAAGTCATGACCAACAATTTGTAGTGTATCTCTGGTAGGCGGCTGTCGTAGCAATGTATCTCCGTCTGAACGCGGTGCCACTGGAACTGTCAGCTGTAAAGTGGGGTCCTCGGAGCGGTGCTAAACCGTCCGCGACTGCCAGGGCGAAGTGGGCGTAGGTGCACTGGTGGGATGAGGGTCAAGCTGGGGCTCAGGGGTAGGTGGAGAAAAGGGATCCGCGTACACTCGCTCCTCATAGTATGGGGTCAAATCCTATACATTGAACACCCAGTGAATCCCCATTGTTGGTGGTATGTCAACTTCATACGCGTTCGTACTAATCCGTCGGGTCACTGTCCGACGAGCACTTTTATGATGCAGGACCAGAAGTCCACCTGCCCGCCACCCTGGAGTCCACCAGGGGCCCACCTTGGAGTCTACCAAGGGGGTTTATCAGGCCCGCGGTCCGTACACCCCAACCCATCCCGGCCCCACAACGGAGCTAATAGGTTGTTGAGGCCAGGGCTCGATCCACGGACCTCCTTGATAAAGAGTTTTTCTGCGAACTCCCATCACCAAGGGGGTTTATCAGGCCCGCGGGCCGTACACCCCAACCCATCCCCGTTCCCACAACGGAGCCGATAGGTTGTTGAGGCCAGGGCTCGATCCCTCGACCTCCTTGATAAAGAGTTCTTCTGCAAACTCCCATCACCAACTGATGGGAGTTCGCAGAAGAACTTTTTATCAAGGAGGTCGGGGGATCGAGCCTTGGCCTCAACAGCCTATCGGCTCAGTTGTGGGGTCGGGGATGGGTTGGGGTGTACGGCCCGCAGGTCTGATAAACCCCCTTGGTGGACTCCAAGGTGGGCCCCTGGTGGACTCCAGGGTGGCGGGCAGGTGGACTCATGATCCTGCATCAATAGAAACTCAGGCATTGCGTACTAAAGATGTTAAGGTTATTACAAAATTTCTACGCAAATTGTTTTCATGATTTGGAATGCCTCGCATGATTATTAGTGATCAGGAAACTCATTTTTGCAATGCACAATTTGAGAAGATTTTATAAAAATATGAGGTTTCTCATAAAGTTTAAACCGCCTATCATCCTCAGACCAGTGGACAAGTTGAGGTTTCCAACCGGGAACTTAAGCATATTCTCAAATGTTGGTCGAATGAAATTGTAATTACTTATTCCAAGACCTAATCCCCTCTATATATGGAGGCGGATGTAACGGCTATTACATATCAATATTAAGAAATGGACAAAACATAATTTCTACATATTGCAACCTTCCCCCTCAAGTTGGACGTGAGATATTAATCATACCCAACTTGTCGACAATCCTTCCAAATGTATTCTCACTCAACCCTTTGGTGAGAATGTCAATTAGTTGTCTGTCAGAGGGAACAAAAGGAGTACACACAATTCCCCTCGCAATGTTCTCCTCAATGAAATGTCGATCTACTTCAATGTGTTTGGTGCGGTAATGTTGAACAAATTGTGGGTGATACTAATAGCTGACTTATTGTCACAATACAATCGGATGGGTCCTGCCTCAGTAAGGCCTAGATCACTCATCAGGGAGCGTAGCCATAAGCCTTCACAAACCTCATGAGTCATAGCTCTAAACTCGGCTTCTGCACTAGATCTTGCCACAATCTGCTGCTTCTTGCTCCTTCAAGTAACAAGGTTGCCCCTGACAAGAGAACAATATCTTGAAGTTGATTGTCGGTCTTCAACAGACTCAGCCCAATCGACATCAGTGTAAACTTCAATATTTAAACCAAAATTAGGAGTAAACAAGATTCCCCTTCCTAGTGAGGATTTGAGGTACCTAAGAATTTTGTGAACTGCATCGAGATGATGTGTCATTGGAGCATGCATATACTGGCTGATAATGCTTACCGCATAAGAAATATCAGGGTGAGTGCGTGACAGGTATATCAGTCTCCCCACTAATCTCTAAAACTCAAAGATGTCTTCAATCAACTCCCCTCATTGCGCCTCAAACGGTGGTTTGCTTCAATCGGGGTGTCAGTTGGTCTACATCCACTCATCCCCACTTTCTCAAGAAGATCCAGAATATATTTCCTCTGAGAGATGAAGATTCCCTTCTTGGATCTTGCAACCTCAATACCCAAGAAATACTTGAGTTTTCCCAGGTCCTTGACCTCACACTGTCTGGCCAATTTTTTTTTTTAGATTTTGGATTTTTTCCATGTCATCACTTGTTATTACAATATCATCAACATATACAATGAGGGCAGTGAGTTTCCCGATCTTATGTTTGATGAACAGTGTGTGATCAACATTGCTCTGATGATATCCAAATGACACCATAGCTTTGTGAAATCTTCCAAACCAGGCTCTTGGGGATTATTTCAGCTCATATAGAGCCTTCTTTAGTCTACGGACTTTCCCTCCCACACTGCTTAGAGTGAGATCAGGTGGAATAGACATGTGTTCTTCATATCAAGTTGTCATAGATTCCAACCCTTACAAACAGCAAAGGATAATAAGACCCTGATGGTGTTCATCTTTGCCACCAAGTCAAATGTTTCCTGATAGTCAATACCAAGGGTTTGCATATAACCCCTTGCCACCAGTCTTGCCTTGCACCGCTCGACAATTCCTTGAGAGTTCTGTTTGACAGAGAACACTCATTTACACCCAATTAACTTCTTTGCATAGGGAAGGCGCGCCAAGTATCATGTATGGTTCTTCTCAAGGGCATTTATTTCCTCAACCATTGTCTCTCTCCATATAGGGATCTCCAGAGCGTGCTGCCAAGATACATGTATAGAAAAAGAAGACAGAGAAGACACAAAGGCCTTGTAGGCAGGAGAAAAAGAGTCATACGATACATAATGTAAGAGAGGATGTCGAGTACAAGAGCGGATACCTTTCCGAAGGGCAATTGGTGGATCGGAAGGCCCTGAGTCAGGATCCAATGACTGTTCTGGTGTCATAGTCGGATCTTGTGTGCTTGTCCTCTTTGTGTGCCGAGTATATACCTATAATCTCGGAGCAGTAGATGGAAGGGGTAGAGCAACAATAGGAGAACACACTTCCACTGGTAGAGGCTCCCCCTGAAGTAAGGGATACGGCGGAGGTATTGGCAGAGGGACAGAAGGAGGTAAATGAGCTGGGTAACCCGAGGTAGGGTAGTATGCCTCGGATTCACGGAACGTGACATCCATAGTGAAAGAATTTCTTCGTAGGAGGGTGAAAACACTTGTACCCCTTCTGTGTGGGAGAACAACTAATAAAGACACTTCAGTGCTCGAAGATCGAGCTTGGTTGGACAAGGGTGGTGGATGTGAACGAAGCATACACATCTAAACACCTTAGGAGAAAGCTGAGAAGGAGGTACATGAAGAGTGCTAAGAGGAGTGGCATTCCCAAGAACGCGCGAGGGCATACGACTAATAAGATAGGTTGCGGTCAGGACTGCATCTCCCTAGTAGAATTTTGGAAGATGCATGGTGGACGGCAGGCATCGAGCGACCTCCAGCACATGACGATTCTTCCTCTTCGCAACACCATTTTGAGCCGGAAAATAAGCGCAAGAAGTCTAGTGGAGGATACCATGATAAGTAAGATATTGCTCAAACAGCGAATCATGTATTCGCGGTCATTGTCACTACGAAGAATTTTAATGGCGATTTGAAACTGAGTAGAGAACATGTTATGAAATTTACGAAATACGGGAAAAACGTCACTTTTGTTTCACGGTAAATATAACCAAGTAGTACGAGAGAAACAATCGATAAAAATAACAAACCACACGTAACCAGATATGGACGATATGGGACAAGGCCCCCAGGTATCAGTATGAAAAATTGCAAAAGGATTTGAACTAAGTAAAGAAGTATGATTAAACGTAGTACGATTATGTTTATTAATAGTACAGACATCACAAACAAATGAATCAAAAACAGTAACAGACAAAGCAGGAAACAACAATCTCATAACGCTAGTAGACGGGTGGCCCAAGCGATAATGCCAGGAATACAATGGATGGGTGGTGCTGAAGTGAAGAGCCAGAGGTTGAGTAGTTGGGCTGGAGTCGAGCACATAGAATCCATTGACCAGGCTACCAGAGCCAGAGGTTGAGTAGCTGGGCTGGAGTCGAGCACATAGAGTCCATTGACCAGGCTACCAGAGCCAATCATCTTCCCCATCGTCAGATCCTGAAAAACACAAGAAGAAGGGAGAAAAGACAGAGCAATGCATGGAATTAGTAATATGACTAATAGAGAAAGATTACGAGTGAAATTGAGAAAATGTAGAAGGGAGGAAAAGGTGAGAGATGAGCAGATGATCTTGGAAGAAGTGCACTCCGGCGAGTGCGGGAGCCACTCGGGAAGCCAGACCTTGGAGGCAAGGGTGGTCCGATAGGGGTACTTCCGGCCGACCCTGAGGAAGGATGCAACGAAATTCGCAAGGAAATGTCGAAAGTGTCGGTTGTACGCTCCACTCCAACTTCTGCCCGCCGAGAGGCTTAGGAGCGTCACGGCGCCTTGGCCCTTCGCCATCTGAGGGATGGATTTGGTTGGACTTTTTCCCCAGGCAAGTGGGCAGAGGAGGTTTTTCTTAGTCATGATCGACTACTTCTCAAAGTGGTTGGAGGTCAAGGCGCTGGCCAAAATGACCTCCCAGGTGATACGTAATTTCATATGTTTAGAGATCATATGCCTACATGGGCTCCCACGGGCCATAGTCACTGACAATGGACCTCAGTTTGCAAGCGAAGAGTTCATCAGCTTCTGCACTCAGCTAGGGATAGACCTCAGGTTTGCCTCCGTCCACAACCCTCGGAGCAACGGGCAGGTGGAGGCGGCAAACAAGATCATTGTAAATTGTTGAAAAAGAAGGTAGAGAACCTGAGAGCAAGTTGGCTAGAACAGCTTCCCTCGGTGTTATGGGCTCTAAGAACCACCCCCAACACGGCTACCGGAGAGACCCCCTTCAAACTTTCTCACGGCTGGGAAACTGTTCTGCCCGTGGAATTCGAGGTCAGGTCCCCGCGAGTAGAAGCTGCCAAAGGAGGAGATGAGGAATGGAGGATAGAAAATGAAGGGGAGCTACGACTCTCACTGGATCTGATAGAGGAACTCCGCGATACGGCCGTCGTCAGGCAGGAAGAGATCAAGCGACGGATGTCAAGTACTTTAACAAGCATGTTAGGATCAAGCAGTTCATAGAGGGGAATCTGATCTTAAAAAAGGTGGATGTCGCGGGGAGATTGGCAACAGTGGGAAAGCTTCATCCAAATTGGGAAGGTCTATACATCATTAAGAAAGCACTAAAGTCAGGGGGATATCGCCTCCAGAATGTGGAGGTAGAGATCCTAAGCCACACCTGGAGCGGTGATGATTTGAAGCGCTTCTACCCTTGAGCCTTATATGTAACATATTCTCTGTTTTTATTATTAATTTTCTTATGCCTCAAGATCCAAATGGACTGTGTGAGTGAACGAAGAGAATGAAATGTTGACCCCGAGAAGATTCGGCTGACCAAACTATCATTAGCTGGCAGGGCTGGAAGTTACTCGGTGGTGGTTGGAAATGTTGACCCGGAGAATATCCCGCTGACTAGGCTCTCATTACCTGGCAGGGCTGGAAGTCACTCGGCGGAGGTTGGAAATGTTGACCCCGAGAAAGACCCCGCTGACCAGGCTCTTATTAGCTGGCAGGGCTGGAAGTCACTCGGTGGTGGTTGGAAATGTTGACCCCGAGAAGATCCCATTGACCAGTCTCTCATTAGCTAGCAGAGCTGGAGGTCACTCGGTGGAGGTTGGAAATGTTGACCCCGAGAAGATCCCGCTGACCAGGCTCCCATTAGTTGGCAGGGCTGGAAATCACTTGGTGGTGGCTGGAAATGTTGATCCCGAGAAGATCCTGTTGTCAACCTCTCACCAAGCTGACAGGGCTGGAAGGCCCTCGGTGGAGGTCATGAAATATCATGGAGCTAAGTCCCGAGGTGATCCCACGGTCAGGCTCTCACCTAGCTGACAGGTCTAGAGGGCCCTCGGTGGACGTGGTGAAACACTTTGGAAGGGGGTTGGTCCAAAGAGAATGACGCACATTCAGAGTATGTCAGGTGAGACCTAGACGCGCGAGTGGGGTCTGCATAGCGCGAAGACCCACTCGGCAAAGACCCACTCGGCAGGCTCGCTCGACGGCCTCTTGGAGTGGGGAATCGAGGTCACCTCGCACCAGAATGTCCACGCGCGCGAGGTCGTTGCAGTCACCACCTAAGAGCCTAAGGCAAGGGCGAATATGCACAGGTGGGGTCAGGCTTTCGCTAAAAACACTCTTCGGGCGAGAGTAATACGGTCGCAACCTAGAAACCAAGGGTCGGCAACGAACGAATACGTGGGGGCATTTGCGAATGGCAAGAAACGAAAAACAAGATATTAACCATAACAGCCGTTTCGGCAGAGACAAAAAAACTTAGAAAATTTGTACTTATATCTCAAAGTATTCTTACAAGTGGGGGTTCCGCCCCTGGCATGAATAATCAAGAAAAACAAAATACAGTTAAGGAAAAACGGAAGAGCTTCAGGAGGAGTCATCGGGCTTCTCGCTGGAAGATCCTTCGCTCCCGCGGAGGGGTGAATCGGCGTCGTTCCAGCGCTGGAGGTCCTCATCCTCGGGCGTGTCGATTGGGATGAAAAGCCAGGGGAGGATGCTCCGCGCCGTGAGTCTCTCGCTGCCTTCCATCAGAATTCCGGCCTCTCGCAGCACCTCGACTGGGTGCTTAGCCTCCCCCTGGGCATTCTCCTGCATCATCACCTCGATCTCGTGGTTGGTGTATTGATGCAGTTTACCCTTCTCACCGGGAGGTGGCGGGACAAGGAGCTCTTGCAGGCGCATGTTCTCAGCCTTCAACACTGTGACCTCGCGTTCAAGGCCATCCACCCGCGCGCGCAAAAGTTCAGCATTCGCGGAGACTTGCAGAAAGGGTAATTAAAAGAGTTAGCATAAATTAAAGCAAGAGTGTGAAAGACTAGTGAGGCTTCACTCACCCCTTGCGTTGGGCGACTGGCGAGAAGCGTCTCGGAGGCCTTCAGCTTGTCCTTCAGGGAGGCAACCTCCGCCGAGGCCAGGTCCCACGATCTCTGGACGTCGCCAAGGTTCCGCTCGCGGTTGAGGCTGCGGCGCGACGACATATGCGCACGCTCGAGGGCTCGAAGTTGGGCCCGTGCAGCCTCATGCGCGAGTTTCCGGGTCGACTCCGCATCGAAAATGATGCCATCTTCCCAGCTGTATAGCCCGAAGGCGAATGCGAAGGTGTCGCCGCAAGTGGAATCCTGCTTTATCCATGAGGGGAGGAGCGTTGAAATGGAGGCCCGGTTGGCCTTGTGGTCCCAATAGAACAGAGGTTGACCAGCCTCGTCCATGTACTTCACGCCGAGACCAAAATTCTGGTGCCCTCTCGGCACCGGTCTTGCGGGAGCCTTCTCGGTTGCGGCAGCGATCTTGGCGGGGGCTTTGACGACTGTCTTGCCCTTGTCTAGCGCTGATGTTTTGGCCTTTTTGGAAGATGTTGGGGGAGGAGCGTCCGGCTTCCACTTCGGGACACTCGGCTGAGACAGTGCCCGGCTCCTCCCTGCAGGCAGCGGCCGCAGATGGGGCGAGAGGCAAACCGTGGGCGAGAACCTCGGTTTCCTCATAAGGTTGTCGGAGGGAGACCTCTCGCACACTTGCGCAGAAAGAGACGAAAAGTTTTACTTGACGTCCAAGACGGGATTTATGAGCAAAGAGGATAGAATGGTACCTTCCCCGGTGAGAACGGGCAGGAGGGATTCAAGGTTCCGGCGCGGGTACTTTACATAAAAATTCTTTGTGCCGAAGAAGGCGTGAAGGGCAGTCTCGTGGCCCCCGAGCGCGGGAGGCCTGTAGTTCGCCTCGTCGTACTGAACTGGCGAGAGGGGAACGTTGCCAAAGTTTGCCGACACGAAGATGAACTTCTGGGGCGAGTAGTGGTTCTTGTTGGCGAGACCACTGGTCTTGATCATCTGGCCCGAGAAGAAGACGATCTCGCTCTTGGACCTGAAATTGAACAGCTTCCGGAAGACCGAGAGGTTGAACTCGATCCACTCTTTGTGCATGTAGCAGGCTAATGCAACCAGGATGGCGACGGAGTTCGGATTAAGATGGGCGGGAACCACTCCGAAGTACCGGAGGGTCTGGCGCACTTCCGGCCACAGGGGGGCGGAATCCCACCTCGAAGTGTTCCAGGGGAATGGCGAGATTCCCTTCCGGCAGGAAGTTAATTTTATTAGAGCTATCAGGATGGCGCGCGACGAATCCCGACGGCACGTAATTGGCGACGGTGGAAAGATACTCCTCCTCGGTCAGCTTGCAGGGGGGAAATCATGATCAATGAAGCCTTGGGCACCCACGTCCGGCCGTCAGCCTCTCCCGGCATCTTGCGAGTGGGTGGGGGAAGCTAAGTTTGCGCAGACGCGTGGCCTCGAAGTCGCGAGTGTGCAAGAGAGCAGGACGATGACTCAGAATTGAAATGATAGTAAATGTGGTAGGTGAAGAGCCTATTTATAGAAAAAAATCGGCAATTATGGGGTTCTCAGGCGTCGGGGCTGCTGATAGCAATTCCATCATCCTGACGCCTCGTAATCCGCCCCGCCTTCTCGTCGCTCCGCCTACCTACGAATGGAGAATGCCTCCAGGAAAGGCCATGGGTAAGTAGAAAGCACAGCAAGACGGGTGTAAAGAGAGAGATACAATGCGGGGGGTAGGGCATTCGGCAAAGGTATCAAATATTGTGCAAGGTAAAAGCGTTGCTTAAAATACGAAATGTCACTCGTCGTGCGAAAGCAAACTTAAGTGTTTATTATTACAAAACAAAACAGAAGGGGTACAGATAAACGAAGGGCAAGCGGAAGGCTTGGTGAGACGTGGCGAGAGTCGACGGACTTAGTACTGGATCCATTGCCAGCGGTCCCGACCTCGCCTCCCTGACCTCCGAGGCACTCGCAGGTAGTAAAACGCGCTCACGGCGGTCAGCTCCTGGTGGACCAAGCACATCTAGTCCCTCGCTCTCATGATATACCTTCCGGGAGAGGTTTCTTCGCACCCGCCCCCTTGGCGCTCATCTCCCTGACGAGGTGCGAGTAATCCCTCTCGAGAGCACCAAGCCGACGCTCAGTGGCTGCTCGATGTGCGTCCGTGCGATCAGAGGCTTCCCACTGCTCCCAGATGACCTTTCCCAGGACTTCCACCATCCGCTTCTTCATTAACTCGAGATCACGAGGATCGTCGAGAAAGTCCGCAAGCTCGCTGGGGGAGGGAGGCGGTGATACCTCTTCATCAGCGTCAGGGTCGGTCGTCGGGACCCTCCGATAACCTGGCAAGGTAGTTCAACCTTTAGTGAAATCAATTTGGAGCAGGAAGGCGAAGTGTGTTCTTATTTACCTGGCGCAGGGACGGCGCCTTCGCCCGGTTGATGGCGAGAAGAACCGGGTCTTCCACTCTCCCCTCGAAGAGCCTCTCGGGGAAGGATTCGCGCGATTTCCCCCGTCACAGACGGGTCGGTGTTTGCACCGCGAGAGGGATCTCGGCTGGTTGTGAGGTGTCGGTCGTCTTTTCGGTCAAAGGACGAGAACCTGACGCAGGATCTTGTGGGTTCTCTGCAGTCGGGGTCTTCGGCGCTGGACTGACCAGTCCCGTAGTCCCGAAGGGAGCATCTGCAAGGAATGATGTGAGCGGGGCATGAACTAAGAAATGCGAGAAGGTGACAAGTCGATTACCAGAAGCGAGTGGGGGTTCGACTTGGGCAACTTGAGGGACGGTCTCCTGGACTAACGGTTCATTCCCATCGAAGGGCTGGGACGCCTCAGCATTCGCTAGGGGGGCCCCGACATCATTTCTCGTCAGCGGTTAATGCGAGTGGACCAGTCGCACAATATAACAGGCCTTTTAGGTTTTTGACAGGGTGGAGGTAAGTAAAGTACCTCCGGCAGGATGGCGAGGTTCTCGCGGAGAGGGGTTGGGGTCGGAGACGCGGACTCGTCCATCGTGAGGTTCCGCCGAACCTTCTTGGCCTTTCTCGGCCGATATGGCGAGTCCGCGGACCTCTTGGACGAGAGCCACGGGGCATATCTGGAAGTATTGGAGGCGGTCTTCGCTTGCGCGGTGTACAACCCCGTGTCCGGCGAGCAAGGCCGCCAAGGCCCAGACGGATCGGGCTAAGAGCAGTCGGCGAGCTCGGCAGTGGAGAGGCCAAGCCCGAGCTCGGCGTTCGTCGAGCGGAGATCAGCTTTCGTCGACCCGGAGCTCGGCATTCGCCGAGCTAGTCCCAGCTCGCGTCCTCGCAGTGGAGCTCGGCAACGGTAGGCGAGCAGGACCTGCCAAGGTGATCAAAGCTCCCCAGCTCGCCTGGATGAATGAGGTATTTTTTACTGTTTTGCCCCCGCTGGTCTGCCTATAGCCCTTCAAGACAGCGGAGTTTGGCTGTTGGCAGACCCAACCAAGGGTTTTCTGGTAATTGCAGGTCTGTTCTTTTGGTTATTGGCAGTCCGGATTCTAAAAGCTATAAATAGGACCCAAGGTGTACCCCAGAAAGCAGGTTTTTCCTGCACTCTCCTGCTCCAATCTTCAAGTGTTTTCTGAGGGTACCTTAGCTCGGCTTCTGGCTAAGAAGGGGAAGCGCTCTGAGATCTTCCGGGTGTGTGGTGGGACCTCCCCCGCCGAGCCCTTGGGTCGGTCTTACCTTGTCTTCTTTGTTGTTTTGCTTGCAGGGGCGAAGTAGGCGCGAGATCACCCCTTTCCCCAAGGGTCGAACTCCACAGGAGACTGAATTTCGGTTTCAACATTTTGGTGCGGTGAGCGTGGAGAGTGGTCAGTGCAGAAAAGCTTCAGCGAGTTCAATGACAGGAGGACAGGGATCTGACAGACCGAACTCGCCCCCCCCCCCCCCCCCCCGCCTCTCGCAACGGTGGTGATGTTGGAAGATTTCAGGAATGAGGTGTTGAGCCTCGTCAAGTTCGCACTCGGCACGCGGGCCGAGTGCTCGACTCCGGCAGCCCAGATCGCGGTCGCCCCCTCTTTGGGCGAGGACGCTCCCGGCAAGCGAGCTGGGAAGGAGGTGGCCGAGGAAGGCCGGGGGTGCGAGCTCCCCGGGCGCGAGCACTTCCCCGGCTCGGCAGGCCGAGGCCGGTTCGGCGAGCTGGGCTCGCGAGACTCGCCGGCTCGCCCGGTGGGGGGAGGCAGTCCTTTCAGCGAGCTGGTCTCCTCAGCTCCAGTTCCAGATGGGTTCAGGGAACCCGAGATGTCCTACTACACCGGGAAGGGGGACCCGGTCCAGCATGTCCAATGGTTCGAAGATGTGGTCTCCATCCGTCAGATGTCGGACGGATTCAAATGTCGACTCTTCGCCATCACCCTCAGGGAGAAGGCAATGGAGTGGTTCCACCAGCTACCGGCCAGCTTCATCTACTGCTTCGAGGAACTGCGCCGAGGGTTCATGCTGAGGTTCACTACCTCGAAGAAGAGGAAGAAGGAGTCCGAGTCTCTGTTCCACATTAAGCAGGGGGTGAACGAGACGTTCGGAAGCTACGTGGACCGATTTCAGGAGGAAGTTACTCAGGTCCAGGAGATGCCGGGCCATAGTCTGATGATGGCCTTTACCTTGGGCCTGCAGCAGGGTTTCTTCCGAATGGAGCTGAAGAGAGTTCCACCCCTCTCCTACGAGGAGTTGATGGAGAGGGCGGCGAGAGAGGTCGACGGGGAGGCGTCGAATCCGGAGTTTGCGCGAAAGCTGGCCAGGTGGGCCACGGAGGAGGAAAAGGAGTCGAAGGGAGGAAGAGGACAGGAAGAAAGGAGAGGTGAGCCCCGGCAGAGGGAGCAGAGACAGCTCCAGTGGCAGCAGCAGCCGAGGTGGGGGCGTCAGGAGCCCGACCGTCGCCTGGGCTGGAGGCCTGAGTGGCAAGGGCGGGGGCCGCAAAGGGGGTACCACGGAAGGGATCACTACCAGGGGAGGCAAGATCAGTTCCACCCTCCGGGATGGAGGCAGGGCCAGAGGCCCCGGCTTCCCGATCAAGAGGAGGCCATGGCCATAGCCTTGGGAGCAAGGAGGGGGGTGATGAGGAGGAGGAGAAGAGAGGTCAGGGTGGAGCTGCCCTATTGCGACTTCCATCAGGAAGAGGGGCATGCCACAGCCACCTGCCCGGAGTTCCTCGAGATGAGAGGGAATAGGGAGCAGCAGCAGCAGCAGGGTCGGCAAGAAGTGAGGATTGAGGAGGTCCTGCCTCGGGCCGAGGAGGATCGTTGCGAAGACCGGGTGGATGTTGGAACCCGAGGGGGGATCGGAGTGATCCACGGGGGGGTAGGGGTCGAGGCTTCCCGCAAGGCAAGCCTCCACACCATGTATCGGCGGAGTGTCGCCTCCACATCCCAAACCCCACCCCCGGAGGAGAGGATCACCTTCTCCAGGAGCGATATGACAGACCACGAGGATCCGTTTTGTGATCGCTGGTCATCAAGGCAGCCATCGAGAATTTTACCGTCTCTCGGATCCTCGTGGACAACGGGAGCTCCGTCAACGTCGTCTTTAAAAAGGCGTGTTGGATCCCTAGTAGATTTGGGCTAGGTTCACTGACTTAGTATGTGACCCATCATGTATAGTCTGGGTCAAGTTTTTTGTCTTAGAGTCTAGGACAGTCCTTTATCTCAACTTCAGATGGACCAGCCTTCTTCAAGACCATCAGAAACTCCAGATCTATCAGTTTTTTCAGACTAAGTGAAATGAGTTCGACGTTCGTCGAACTCAGCTCGACGAAGGTAGTTCTGCGCTCGACGATCGTGAGACAATTCGCAGTGCTGAGCTCGACGAACTTCGTTCTTTGCTCGACGAACAACGGATTCTACCTCAAGCATTCTCAGGACTACTTCAATTTCTCTAAGTCCAGCTTCATGCTTCGATCGACGAATTTTATTCTGAGCTCGACGAACTTGGACCTCAAGTTCACAGCTTCTCAAGTCGACGAATGCTAATCTCTACTCGACGATTTTTGTGCTCAGAGAATCTGTGTCGACACTTAAGGCTTGTGTCGACACCAGGCGATTTGTGTCGACACCAGGATTTCAGTCGACACCAGCTTCTGTCGACACCAGAGGATTTGTGTCGACACCAAGACCAATCTGTCGACACCATTTTGTGTCGACACAGCAATTCAGCAGATGCAGAGTATTTCGTCCAAGTCCAGAACTTTTCTCAGCTCGACGAATTCAGTTCTCTGCTCAACGAATAGTGTTTGTCTGATATTGAAGATTGTCTATTCAACGATAAAGTCTGTCAGCTCGACGAACTCTGCTTAGCTCGACGAACTCAGCTCAGCTCGACGAACTCTGCTTAGCTCGACGAACTCTAAACTCAGCTCGATGAATTATGTTCTTCGGTCGACGATTCCAGACTAGGTCTTCTTCCGTTCCCGTCTCATTCCATGGCGCTGATTCCTGGACAATTAATGGCAGTTCTTCACAGAATACTACCGTCAGGATGCGCAGTTAATTCTGAATTATTACATGCTTTTTTTCCCATGGAAACAATTGGGGAAATAATTAATTGTTGCTTTCTTTCCAGGCCGTCTGCCATTACTGCTCGACTTTCAAAAATTCGAAGGTGTTCTTATGAGAAACAGACAGATATACAGAAATAGGGAGAAACACACATATACACAGCAATTCAGACAACACAAGAAAAAAGAATTCATTCTTGGCCCAGAGAGAAATTGATCTAGAAGAAGAAGAAGAAGAACACTACATCAATATCAAGAGTCTTTTTCATCTGCTTTCACTCAGGATAACTTCAAGAAACAATACATTCATATCAGTTGCAAGAAGTTCCTGAAGACTTTCTCTGGACCTGGAATTCTAGGTCTTTGAAGACCTATCACCCTGAAGCAGTGCTCCAGCATTCTTCCTGATCTATTCTACATCTCAGGGGGAGCAAAGCTGCTAAACAACATTCCACAAGTCTTCTCATTTGACTTGAGAAAGAGAAGACCTCATCACCCTCTCACTCCACCTCTGTACAGGGTTTTAATTCCCTTCAAAATTATTCTGGTTGCAAGTCTCCCACCAAAAGACTTGAGGGTTTGGTTTTTGGGAACCTGATCAAAACCTCATTGGTGACAGGACACCTGATCAACCCCTTCCTGCAGTGGATTCCTACCAGGGTGGTAGAAGAGTGGACTACCCAGATTTGGGGAACCACTATAAAATTCTTGTGTCGTCTGTTTGCTTTCTTTTCCTTTTGTTTTCTGGTCTTGCTCTGTGAATGTGCTGTGATTAGTCCATAGTTGTTTTCTTTTTGATTTATTGTGTTTGCTTCCATACACACACACACACACACACACCTAAAATACAACAGCAGTTGTAAAAGTTTTAAAATCACCATATACTCTATTCACCCCCCCCCCCCCTCTAGAGTATATCAGATCTAGCTGCACTTTCAAGGCGTTTGACGCGATGAAGGTAGAGGCAAAGAGGGTGCTGGCCTCGGATGGACCCTTGTTCGGGTTTTCGGGAGAGAGGAAGGAAGTTTAGGGAGTAGGCCTCCATGTCACCTTGGGGGGGCAGTCCCGAAACTGCAGGTTCGTCATCGTGGACGCCCCCAGCAGCTACAGCGCGATCTTCGGGAGGCCCCTTATCAGCGTCTTCTGCTGCGTCCCCTCGTCATTCCACCAATGCTTAAAGTTCAACGCTGAGGGGACTCGGGTCCGGGTCAGGGGGGACCCAAAGGTGGCGCGGGAGTGCTATGTCACTGCGGTGAACACCATCTCTTGGCAGGAGGGAGCTGAGGAGATGGGGCAGAGGATGGAGGAAGCTGAGCGAGGAGAAAGAAGGGAGGAGCTGGAGCTGGAGAGCTGGGCTGAGGAAGCGGCAGGAAGAGACCTGGAGGAGGTGGCCGAAGTGATGGCCGTGGGGGAAGAGATGGAGGTGGAGGTCCCCGTTCCGGAGGAAGGGGATGCTGAAGGATGGGGGGAGCAGTCTAGGCTGGAGGCTGCAGAGGAAGTGGTGGAGCTGGAGGTGCTCACCCGGGGAGGCAGGATGGAGAAGATCCGCGTCAGCGGGGGGCTGACCCCGGAGGACCAGGGCAGGATGCTGGAGTGCATCCAGAAGAACGTGGACATCTTCGCTTGGAACGCCGCGGAGATGTCGGGGGTTGATGCGGATGTGGTCTGTCACCGCCTCAACCTGGACCCGGGAACACGCCCCGTTCAGCAGAAGAAGAGGTCCAATGCAGACAAGCTGGCGGAGCCTATCAGGGAGGAGGTGGCGAAACTCCTCAAGGCCGGCTTCGTGTCCGAGATTCAGTACCCCCGCTGGGTCTCCAACGTGGTCATGGTTAAAAAAGGAGACGGCCGATGGAGGATGTGTATCGATTTTTCCTTACTTAATAAAGCTTGTCCTAAAGACTGTTATCCTTTGCCTCGAATCGACGCGCTGGTTGACTCAGCCGTTGGTTTTTCTGTAATGAGTTTTTTAGATGCTTTTTCAGGTTATCATCAAATCAGGATGCACCCCCCAGACATCAAGGATGTCTCGTTCATCACAGGGGATGGATGCTACTGCTACAAGATGATGCCCTTCGGGCTGAAGAACGCAGGGGCAACCGACCAAAAAATGATGGATATGGTCTTCAAGGAGCAGAGGGGGAGGAATTTGGAGGTGTATGTAGACGACCTCATGATCAAAAGTCGGGATGTGGACTCCCACCTCCGGGACCTGGAGGAGACCTTTGCCACCCTGCACAAATACAAGATGCGGTTGAATCCCCTAAAATGTGTCTTTGGGGCCAGCAGGGGAAAGTTCTTGGGGCACCTCCTCACCCCCGCGGGGGTCGAGCCGAATCCTGATAAGGTCAGGGCTATCTTGGAGCTGGGGTCTCCGCGGAATGCTAAAGAGGTCTAACGGCTGACGGGGAAGCAAGCAGTGCTGAGTAGGTTCCTCTCCCGGGCAGGGGAGAAGTGCTCCCCCTTCTTCAAAACGTTGAGGGGTGGTTAGAGGTTTGAATGGACCAAGGAGTGCGAGGAGGCGTTCCAGGCTCTCAAGGTGCAATTGACTCAGGCTCCGCTGCTCCAAGGACCGAAGGAGGGGGAGGACCTGTTCTTAAATCTCGGGGTCGGGGAGGAGGCCTTGAGCTCCGTCTTAGTTCGCGAAGAGGGGAAGAGGTAGCTCCATATTTATTACGTGAGCCGGGTCCTGAGGAAGGCCGAGCTCCGATACCCGATTTTGGAGAAGCTAGCCTTCGCCCTGATCATCTCAGCCCGGAGGCTACGACCTTACTTCCAGGCACACTCAATCCGAGTGGTGACCGACCACCCTCTCCGCAACATCTTTGAGGGGGTGGAGCATTCAGGCAGGCTGGCTAAGTGGTCGGTGGAACTGAGCGAGTTCGATGTCTCCTTCGTTCCTCGGCTCTCAATTAAAGCTCAAGCGATGGCCGACTTCTTGGCCGACTACGTGGTTGAAGTGGCGGAGGAAGAACTCACCCGCCCGACTCCTTGGAAGGTGAGGGTGGATGGCGCCTCGGGGAGGCATTCCCTAGGAGTGGGGGTGATCCTGGAAAGCCCTCAGGGGACTCGAATTGAGCAGACGGTGGTGGTGCACTTTCCCATTACCAACAACCAGGCCGAGTACGAGGCAGTGATAGCGGGGCTACGCCTGGCCAGTGAGCTGGGGGTGTTGGACGTGGAGGTCCTTACTGATTCCATGGTGGTAGCTTCCCAGATCAACGGGGAGTTCGAGGCGAGGGAGCCCACCCTGCGATTATACTTGGCCAAAGTGAAGGGGGTCATAGGCACTTTTCAAACCTTCTCCATCCGACACGTGCCCAGGGAAGAGAATGAACAAGCCGACCAGCTAGCAAAGCATGGTCCCCAGGTGGAGGGTATCATCACCGACCTGTTCCGCCCCACCATCGAAGAGGGGGAGCTCATGCAAATCGATCAACAAACTGCGTGGATGGACCCAGTTGTGGCTTTCCTCTCCACTGGAGAATATCCGGAGGGGGTAGATAAGAAGAAGCTAAGGCACAAGTCAGCATATTACCTCCTCCATGACGAGCAGCTGTACAGGAAGACCCTCTCAGGGATGCTGGCTCGCTGCGTGACCGAGGGCGAAGTGCGAAGGATCTTGGAGGAAGTCCACTCCGGAGAGTGTGCGAGTCACTCCGGGAGTCGGACCCTGGAGGGGAGAATAGTCAGGCAAGGGTATTTCTGGCCCACCCTAGGCCAAGACGCCACGGAGTTCGCAAGAAGATGTCATAAGTGCCAGCTGTTTGCCCCCCTCCAGCTACAGCCGGCCCAGCGACTCAAAAGCATCACGGCCCCCTGGCCCTTCGTCATTTGGAGAATGGATTTGGTTGGACCATTCCCCCAGGCCAGCGGGCAGAGGAGGTTCCTCCTAGTAATGATCGACTACTTCTCCAAGTTGTTGGAGGTGAAGGCACTGGCCAAGGTGACCTCCCAAGTTATCAGGAACTTTGTTTGGGGGGAGATCATCTGCCGCCATGGGCTGCCCCAGGCCATCATCACAGACAACGGGCCCCAGTTCGCCAGCGCCGAATTCACCAGCTTCTGCGAGCAGCTGGGAATCGACCTCAGGTTCGCCTCAGTCCATCACCCCAGGAGCAACGGGCAGGTGGAGGCCGCGAACAAGATCATCGTCAACCTCCTCAAGAAAAAGGTGGAGAATTTGAAGGGGAGCTGGGTGGAGCAGCTTCCCACGGTTCTTTGGGCCCTAAGAACCACCCCCAACACGGCTACTGGAGAGACCCCCTTCAAGCTCTCCCATGGGTGCGAGGCAGTGCTCCCCGTAGAATTTGAAGTCCAAACACCTCGAGTCGTTGCGGCCAAAGAAGGCCGAGAGGAGTGGCAAGCGGAGAACGAGAGGGAGTTGAGGCTCTCCCTTAACATGGTGGAAGAGCTGAGGGACCTTTCCGCTATCCGACAGGAGGAGGTGAATAGAAGAATGGTCAAGTACTTTGACAAGCATGTCAGGGTCAAGCAGTTCGTGGAAGGGGACTTGGTGCTGAAGAAGGTGGATGCAGCAGGGAGGTCGGCATCCGTAGGGAAGCTCAACCCCAGCTGGGAGGGACCGTTTATTGTAAAGGAAGCTTTGAAGTCAGGAGGCTATCGACTCCAAAATGTAGAGGGCGAGACTCTGAGTCTCACCTGGAGTGGTGACGACTTAAAACGTTTTTTCCTCTGAAGCATGTAATCGATATTTTGATTATAATAAATTTCTTCAACACTCCAATGCTGTCATAGCTAGCCTGCATAGAGAAATGGAATGTGTTTGGACCTCGAGCAGATCCCGCTGTCAGGCTCTCACCTAGCTGACAGGGCCGGAAGTCACTCGATGGCGGTAGTTGTGGACCCCGAGCAGATCCCGCTGTCAAGCTCTCACCTAGCTGACAGGGCCGGAAGTCACTCGATGCCGGTAGTTGTGGACCCCGAGCAGATCCAGCTGTCAGACTCTCACCTACCTGGCAGGGCCGGAAGTCACTCGGTGTCATCCTTGGCCTCGAGCAGATCCCGCTGTCAGGCTCTCACCTAGCTGACAGGGCTGGAAGTCACTCGATGGCGGTAGTTGTGGACCCTGAGCAGATCCCGCTGTCAGGCTCTCACCTAGCTGGCAGGGCCGGAAGTCACTCGGTGTCATCCTTGGCCTCGAGCAGATCCCGCTGTCAGGCTCTCACCTAGCTGACAGGGCCGGAAGTCACTCGATGGCGGTAGTTGTGGACCACGAGCAGATCCCGCTGCCAGGCTCTCACCTAGCTGGCAGGGCCGGAAGTCACTCGGTGTCACCCTTGGCCTCGAGCAGATCCCGCTGTCAGGCTCTCATCTAGCTGACAGGGCCGGAAGTCACTCGATGGAATGTGTTTGAACCCCGAGCAGATCCCGCTGCCAGGCTTTCACCTAGCTGGCAGGGCCGGAAGTCACTCGGTGTCATCCTTGGCCTCGAGCAGATCACGCTGTCAGGCTTTCACCTAGCTGACAGGGCTGGAAGTCACTCGATGGTGTCGGCCCCGAAATCGCCAGATAAAGATCAAGAAATCTCAAAGTGCCAGGAAGCAAGGGGAAAAGGGTTCTGTAGAGGCGAGCTCGGGCTCTGCTAACCCAGTTCGGCATCAGCAAGAGGATTCTGCATGGGCAAGTTTGGACTCGTCAATCCCGGCTCGGCATCGGCGAGTAGGAGGCGAACCCGGGCCTCGCCAAAGGAAGGCGAGCCAGGCTAGGGCACTTCACCCCTTCGCTGGTTTCACTTAGAAGATTTCTTCTTCTTTTTTGAGCTCAACCTGGAGGGCTCGCGAGCGAGTTAAGATGGCGTGACAAGGGCGGAGAGCAGCCCGCTCCCGAATCGCCTGGGGCTCGGTGAGCACTCAGAACGTACTCGCGGGAGCGTACACATGACTATCCTACTCGCGAAACCTGTCTACGCGAGGTCGCCAGGGGAGGCACTCGCGGGTATATACAGCACAACAAGGAAAGTACAAAAAAAGGGGGAGAGAGAAATGGCACGGGTATGGTCAAAATCTTTCATTCATTAAATAAGTGTTTACAAAATGTTTTACAGGGAGCTCGCCTCGGCGAGTAAACAAAAAAGAAAAGTACAATCTACCCTCAGGCCTCCCCCCCCCCCCCCCCCCCCCGCCGGACTGATCCTCGCCTTCACCCGAAGGATCCTGGAAGCTTTTCCCGAACATCGCATCCAAGCTGTCCTCCTTCTCGCTGGGCGGCATTGCCGGGAACAGGCTCGGCATCAGGTCCCGGGCCGAGATCCCTTCACATCCCTCCACCAGCACCCCCGAATCCTTCATCATTTGGAGGGTGCACTCGGCGGCTTGGATTGAGTTGATCTGCAGTCTCTCGGCGAGGTCGGCCTCGCCGAAGATCCGCGGGCTCTTGTAGGGGAGGGCAGGGTCAACGCTGCGGGCAGGGAAGAAGATCTCCGCCTGGCGACGGACCTCGCTGAGGAGGTGCTGATTCTCCCCCTTCAGCTTCGCGTTCGCGCCCTCCAGCTCGGCCAGGCGTGCGCGCAGCTGGCTGATCTCCTCCCCCTGCTCTGCGTTGCGAGCCTGAAGCTCCCCCGCGGCCTTGGCATCCTGGCAAAGAGAGTCCATTTAGCAGCAGCACAAAATATCCTAAGTGAAAGAGAAGAGTAGTGCTTGACACTTACCAGCCCGCCGGCGGCTTGGGCGAGTAGACCCTCCGCTATGCCGAGCTGCCTCGCCTGGTCGGTGACCTTATCCTTGGCGATGTCGCGAGCCTGCTCAGCCTTTTCGAGTTGGTGGTTGAGGGCGAAGCTGCGGCGTGCCAGCATGTGATGCAGCTCCATGGTCCGCAGGTGGGACTGCAGGCCCTCATGGCCGAGCTGCCGGAGGGTCATCTTTTTGTAGGCCTCGGCATCCTCCCGGCCATATAGGCCGAAGCCGAGGGCGTAGGCGTGACCGGTGGCGGGCTCGCGGTCGTGCCAGGAGGGGTGCAGGGTGGAGACGGAGACTCGATGAGCGAGCTCGTCCCACTGCAGCATGGGCTCGCCCGCCGAGTCCTTCCACCGCCCGCCGAAGTTGAAGAGGGGGTGTTGCTTCGGCGGCGCGCGCTCGCGGGCGACCCTCTTCACCGATGGAGGAGGGGAGATCGCCGCCGTGGAAGAGGGGCCCTCGCCACCTTTCCGGCCCTTGCTGGTTGTCTCCTTCAGCGGGCTCTCCGGCGACGCGTCGGGAGGGGTCTCCGACGAGCTGATGTATTTGGGGTTGGGTTGTTGTTGTTGTTGTTGCCCCCGCGGAGCCAGCAGGGCTCTCTGCATCTTCTTTAATTGTCGTTGGCGGAGTGGCGGGTTCGACCCCGCGTCCTCAGGTCGCCTCTTGCTGGAAGAGGGTTGCGAGAGGGCCGCCTCATCTCGGCAGGCCTCCGCCTCCACCCTCTCGCGAGCAAGAGGGTCTGTATGAAGCCCCGGATCTGCGAACGGCGGGTTCACGGGGATTATTCGCTCCCCTGCAGGAAAATACTTTGAAAAAGTTAGGAATTCAACAATGATATGGCGAGCTCGGCGGTCAGGCGAACTCGGCAAGATGGGGAGAGAAGCATACCTTCGCCGGGCAGAACAGGAGGGAGCGCGTCGAGGCCCCTCCGCAGGAAGGCGACCTCGAAGTCTTTATGGAGGAAGTACTTGTGGAGCTCGGCGTTGTTGCCGGACACGGCCGGCGGGCGGTACACCTCCTCGCCCTTTTGCTGAGGCGAGTAGGGGATGTTGCCGAGATCGCCCTTGATGAAGGCGATCTTGGTCATCCAGGTATGGTGCTTGTTCGCGATCTCGCGAACTTTGATCAGCGAGCCGCCGAAGTAGGCGACCCCGTCCGGCGTCGCCTTGTAGGAGAAGAGTTTCCTGAACACTGTCAGGTTGAACTCAATCGTCTCCCGCCGGAGGTAACTCGCGAACGCCGCCATCATCGCGATGGCGTTGGAATTTAGTTGCGCGGGGACGGCTCCGTAATACTTCAGGATCTGCCGGATCTCCGGCCAGAGAGGACGGCGCAACCCCACCTCGAAGTGCGAGATGGGGAAGGCGAGCTCGTCCTCATAAAAGGTGTTGATAGCCTCGCCCTGCCTCGGCCTGCGCGCCTCAAAGCCCGGCGGCACGCGCTCCGCCACAAACTCAGCGAGCTCCTCCTCGCTAGTGTGCCCCTCGAAGAAACAATAATCCGTGAAGTGCTGCGCGCACTTGGAGCGGCCGTCGGCATCCGGGTTGGTCTTGCCCATGATCGCGGAGGAACGAGCTCGGCAATAGCAGGAAGAGAAAGAAGCACAGAGGAAAGGAAAGCAATAAAGGCACAGTACGGGGGTAGGTGAGGGGGGGCTATTTATAGGAAAAGAAATCTGGGGCAGGCCATCCCATCGGCTCAGCCCGCCACCCCAGCTCGTCACCCCAACTCGCCACCCCAGCTCGCCGACTTCCGGCGCATCCCAATCAAGGCTAAGTCAAACATTGCAGTATATTATTTGAATAACGCATGATCAAGAATATTCTAAAAGCTATTTATTACAGAAATAAAGTTCAGGAATTAAAAGGTGGGGCGTGCGAGCAGGGAGAGCATCGGGATGCGAGTACCGGTCGGCTCGGCAAAGGAGCCGCCCACTTACCTACCCCGGCCTCGCGACCCTTGCCCCCCAGACTGCCGCGCGCGGAGCAGCTCGCGGATCCTTCCGGAATTCCTCTGCGCAACCAAGAGACCGTCATCTATCTCGTCCAGGAGCCGGGACGGGGCCATCAGCTCGCCAGCCTGGTCGCTTCGCACCTCGTCGGCGAGACGCGCATAGTCGCGCTGCAGCGTCTCGTTGACCCCCTGCACCTCGCGCAGCCCGCACACCAGCTTCTTCAGGAGCTTGATCTCCCTCCTCGTCAGCTCGCCTTGATCCAGCTCCGGACCCCGGTAAGAGTCCAGCGAGCTCGGGGAGGGGAGGGGAGAGTAGTGGGCTGCCCGCGAGGATTCCTCGGCAGCGGATTGGCTGGGAAGAGCTGTGAAGGCAAATGTCAGCAGGAAGGGAAATGCAGAAAGAACTCATGGGGCAAGAAGCAAGGTTGACCTGACGAGCTCGGCCGCTCAAAGGAGATGCGGGGAGGGATGAACCTGAGATCCTTCTCGCGACCTGGACCGCGAGCCCCCGGCGAGAGGAGCTCGAATCACGGGGTGGGGATGGTTCCTAGACCCGCCCCCGCGGCCGCGTCAGTTTGGCGAGGAGGGGAGGCGCCCACTGGAGAGTTCGGCCTATGCGAACTCACTGGCAGGATCCCAAAGAGGAGAGGCGGGTCCTGGGGACGGTTGTCCGGTGCCATGAACCGCGACTCGGCAAGCGTGGTCTCGCCTCGCGGTGTGGGCTCTCGCGGCGCGACCCCCCCGCCGTCCGGTTGACCATCCGGGTCGTCGCCGACTTCGACGACCTCTCTGTCCTTCTCATGAATCGTCCGGGTGGAGTAGCCGGTCTCGCGCTCCAGGGTAACCCTCAGGTCTTGGTAAAGGTGCTCGGCTGCCTGGGGGAATGGCTTTGACCTCTTAGAGCTGGGCTCGGCAGAGTCGATTTGGGGAGCTTTGGCGGGGACCGCCGTCAGGGCGACTACGCGAGCTGCGGAGGCTTGGCGAGCTCGGTCTATGCGCTCTTGGATCTCCTTGGGAAGAGGCATCTTGACAGGGCAGCAAAGGGAATGGCAAGAGTCAGGCAGGTGGGCAGGTGCACATATATATAGCCGCAGGTGGCCCCCACCCAAAGATTCCCTACAACTCGCCAACCCGCGCTCGCCGCACACTCTGGGTTGGATGGTTCTTTCCGAGCTTGTACCAACCTCGAAAAGAGCGGGGATTATGTACAACCCCGTGTCCGGCGAGCAAGGCCGCCAAGGCCCAGACGGATCGGGCTAAGAGCAGTCGGCGAGCTCGGCAGTGGAGAGGCCGAGCCCGAGCTCGGCGTTCGTCGAGCGGAGATCAGATTTCGTCGACCCGGAGCTCGGCATTCGCCGAGCTTGTCCCAGCTCGCGTCCTCGCAGTGGAGCTCGGCAACGGTAGGCGAGCAGGACCTGCCGAGGTGATCAAAGCTCCCCAGCTCGCCTGGATGAATGAGGTATTTTTTACTGTTTTGCCCCCGCTGGTCTGCCTATAGCCCTTCAAGACAGCGGAGTTTGGCTGTTGGCAGACCCAACCAAGGGTTTTTTGGTAATTTCAGGTCTGTTCTTTTGGTTATTGGCAGTCCGGATTCTAAAAGCTATAAATAGGACCCAAGGGGTACCCCAGAAAGCAGGTTTTTCCTGTGCTCTCCTGCTCCAATCTTCAACTGATTTCTGAGGATACCTTAGCTCAGCTTCTGGCTAAGGAGGGGAAGCGCTCTGAGATCTTCCGGGTGTGTGGTGGGACCTCCCCCGCCGAGCCCTTGGGTCGATTTTACCTTGTCTTCTTTGTTGTTTTGCTTGCAGGGGCGAAGTAGGCGCGAGATCACCCCTTTCCCCAAGGGTCGAACTCCACAGGAGAACGAATTTCGGTTTCAACACGCGGCGGCGAGACGGTCTAGTAGTTCTAGCGAAAGCAGCTTCGAGGCTAGTTTGGCGAACATCGTCGGAGCGGTGGAAGCTTGGGGGATGAACAGTGGATGAGCAGATGATATCAAGTTAAGGCCAGGCCCTGGGATATATATAGAGCCGTGGAGGGACCCACCAAAGATTCTATTCCAGGTTAGCAAGCACTCAACGAATGTTGGACTCTTCTTTCCGAGCGTGGGACTAGCTCGAAAAGAGCGGAGATTGTGTACAACCCCGTATCCGCTGAGTGCCCCCCCCCCCTGGCGAAGCCAAGGATCCTCAGGCGCGGGCTGGTCAAGGTAGGCGTGTGGGGTAGGCATACTCACACTCGCCCGGAGAGAGTGAAGGTCTTTCGCCAGGTCGGGCGGAAGGGCTTTCGTCCAGGCAAGCGGAAGGATTATTGGGTTAGGCAGAAAGGCTCTCGCCAAATCGGGCGGATGGCATAAGGATCCCGCACTCGCCCTTTGAGAACCTGCGGGGAGAAATGCTCGGCTCACCCCAGCATTCGCTTCTTGAGGCGAGAGGTGCCTTCATGGGTCACTCGTCCAGTGGGGTCCAGAGGTAAAATTATCTAGATGCCCTTTAAGGTCTGCAAATAGCCTTTCAGAACAACGGAATTACGTTGTTGGCAGACCCAATTGGGCTGCATATAATAGAGTGAAACAGCGGAGTTACGCTGTTGGCAGACCCAGTTTTGGAATTCTATAAATAGACCATGTGAGCACCTTTGGAGGGGATCCAGTTCATTCTCGGCTTCTTCCTCCTTGAGTTATTTTGGTCTGACTGCATAAGCCCTCCAAGGTGTCCAGCCCAGCTTTTTGATTGAGAGGGGAAGCGCTCTAGAGATCTTCCGGGTGTGGTGGGATATCCACGTTGTAGCCCAGGATCAGTTTTCAATTCCTAGCGACTGGTCAGGAGCCCAAGTTTGGAGAATTAAGTGCAAGCTACCTCCTTAGATCTGAACTCTCGTTGAGGCCAAGTTTCGGCTTCAACAAGAACCATCTGCAATGCTCACCTTATCACGACCGGAGAGGGGTATATGAGATGAAACCTGAAGCAGACCAAGTCATATAATTTGTGGCCCCAAAGTCAATAATCCACTGGGTGGAAGGCTGAGAGTAGAGCTATCACTTAAAACCGTAAACCGAACCAGAACTGAACTGGAACTGCAAAGAATCGGACTGAACCATTCGCTAATTATCCGGGTTTCGATTTCAATTTTGGAACCGTGAACAACATTGGTCCGGGTATAGTTCTTTCATTTTATTATCCAGACCGAAACCGGAACCGCAACATGCAAGTCTCATGCGGTTTCAAAAATTTTAGACCTGATTTGAAACAGAACCGAACCACGACCCGTTTATTATTATTTTTTAAAATACTTTTTAGTATTAATATTATTATAATATTGTTATTCTTTTATAATCTATATATAACATGTAAACTTACTATTAAGAGTGAAACGGGTGCGGTTTGAAATGAAACCGCAATCGTACCAAAGAGGGCTGATTTTGGACTGAAAAAAATCACAACGCACCAAAACTGTGCGGTGTGGTTTGAATAATGCATTAACATTACACAATCGTGATCTTTGAATTTCTGAATGGAGATTGGTGGTCCACGGTTCATTTCTTCCCTCGGAAGTCAGGAATTCAAATTCTGAATATTATTTAATACATGTCAAGGAAGAGCCGAAAATGAAGAATAATAACAAAATGGTTTCTAACATGAATTCCTGCAATCGATGTCTAATAATAATCGAAGATGAAGGAACCACTAGCCGAAGAGGAAACGACAAAACTACGGAAAAATGAAGTTAATCTATACTCATTGGCGATGATTAGAATGTCATGCCCTCTAGAAAAAGTCGGTATGAACAACGACAACAGTGTGACGCGGTTTTCTAGATTTTGCACCGCCAAAAACCGTACCGCAAACTATGTAGATTTTCAACGAACGAAACCACTCCACAACCAAACCATTCAGTGCGGTTTAAAATCAGCGCGGTAAGGTGCGGTTTTGTGATTTTATGATTTCCTATATTACACAAAAAGTACTCATCCTTGATATAACGTAAAATTCATGTATTCGGGTCCTAGACTTCGAATTCCTGCTTGCAAAAAATTATAACGGGTTTACTTTTTCCCTCATGTATTTTATTTTTGACCTCACTCATTCATTCTGTCAAGTTTGGTTTTGATTCTGTTTGGAACCGATTGGAACCGGACCGAACCGCATAGAACCGGAGCAAACCATTAGTGTCTGGTTTGGTTTTGGTTCTTGTTGAACCATAACTGTACAACCTTGGGCTCACGAGAGGTGGCTCAATGAGCGAGAAGGGGAGGCTGGCGAGATGAACTTGACAGACGAGTAAAACCAGGAGGCTCACCTGCAGGAGGCGGGATGTGGGATTCTCTGAAGTAGGCGAGACGCCCTAGGGGGAGAGATTACTCTAGGAGGCGAGATGGCCTACAGGGCGAGAGGCCGGCGAGATGAACAGGGCGGTCGTCTCGCCCGTCAGTCTTTTTCCCACTCGCCACATGGGAGAAGAGATGTTTTTACCTTTTTACCCCCAAGGGGGATTTTACCTTTCTGTCCCAGGTAATTTTACAGTTCTACCCCTGGAGGTCTGCGTATAGCCCTCCAGAACAGCGGAGTTTGGCTGTTGGCAGAACCAGCCCAGGGTGTTTTGGTCATTTCAGGTTAGTTCAGAAGTGATATTTGCAGATCAGATTCAGAGGCCTATAAATAGACCGATAAGGTGCCTGAGATGGTGGTTGAACCTTTCCACTGTCTTCCTCACAGGCACGTAGCTCAGCATTGGCTAGGGAGGGGAAGATCTTCAGTTCTTCCGGGAAAGAGGTGGGACCTCCGAGCTGAGACCCCTCGGTCTGTTTCCAGGTCTCTGACTCACGTCGGGAGGGTAGTTCAAGAAGAGTACGTGTGGGCTGCATCCTCAGTTTCGAACTTTAGGAGGGACTAGAAAGCTGGTTCCAAAATGTTTTGGTGTGGTGAGCATGGAGCGCAGCCCTCAGAGAAGAACCTTGAGCAACCACATAGCGGGAGGTCACGGAGAAGGAGAAGGAGAGGGGTCGGATAACCCGGGAGGATTTGTTGGAAGGGAAGAGTTTATGGCTTCAATTAAGGGCATCATGGACTTGCTGCAGGGGATCTCGCGACAGGGAGATTGTTCAACTCCACTGCCTCAGGTGCCCGCTCTCGCACCACAAGAAGAGCTCGTCTCGGCACGAGTGGGAGGAGATGCCCCGGGAAGGAGGCCAGGGAAGGAGGTGATAGTGGAAGGGAGCGGGAGAGATATGGCGGGAAGGGAGCTGTTCCCAAGCCCGGGGAGTACCATCTCGCCAGGGGAGGTCGTCGCGCGAGTAGGGGCGGCGAGACCGGCGGCGAGAGGGTCGCCTTTTTGTGAGCTGATCCTGTCAGCTCCCGTCCCAGAAGGGTTTCGGGAACCAGAAATGAACTATTATGTGGGGAAGGATGATCTCCTCCATCACTTGGAGTGGTTCGAGGGCGCCGTTTCGATCAGGCCCATGACGGACGCGTTCAAGTGCCGTCTCTTTGCCATCACGCTGAAGGACAAGGCTCGGGACTGGTTTCACCAGCTTCCAACTGGCTTGATATACTGCTTCGAGGACCTGAGCAGGAGTTTCCAACTACGGTTCTCAACTTCGAAGAAGAACCCGGAGTCAATCTTTTTGATTAAGCAGAAGGCAGATGAATCCCTAGCTCAGTACGTAGATAGATTCCAAGAGGAGATCCTGGATATACAGAAGGTGTCTGGGTTTGCCCTCCAGATGGCCTTTACCGTGGGATTGCGGGAAGGCTTCTTCAAAATGAGCCTCACCCGAAAGGCGCCACTATCTTTTGAGGGTTTGATGGAGAAGGCGGCAAAGGAAATAGCGATGGAAGAGGCGAATCCCGCTTTTGCGAAAAAGTTGGCAAGGCTTACGGAGGTGGAGTCGAGGGAGTCGGGGAGACATCAGGAAGTGAGAAGAGAAGAACCGAGGGCGTCGGCCTATCCATAGTTGGGATGGAGGCAGCAGGGAGGCCCTGCCCCAGGACAAGGGAGAGGATTTCCCCACGGGGGGAGGAACCAACAGGGAGGACCGGGAAGGTTTCACCAGCAAAGATGGGGATACGGTCATAGACCACCCCTGCCTCCTCTGCAACAAGCTATGGCAATCGGCCGAGGGAGAGGTAGAGGCCGGGAGAGAGGAAGAGGAGCAGGGGCTGGGAGAAGGAGAAACCCTCAGGAAGGAAGGCAAGAGGGGAGGTGGCGTTGCCATATTGCGACTTCCACGAGGAGGAAGGTCACGCAACGGCTACCTGCCCAGATTTCCTGGAAATGAGGAGAGCTAGAGGAGCAGGAGAGCAACAGAGACTGGTGCGGATAGAGGAAGTGACAGGAACAGGAGAGGAGGATCGATGTGTAGATCGAACGGATGTAGGAGATCGAGGGGGAATTGGAGTAATCCATGGAGGGGTTGGGATAGAGGCAGCCCGAAAGGCGAGCCTTCACACTATGTATCGCCGAAGCGTAGCCTCGACATCGCAATCCCCTCCCCCATATGAGATAATCACCTTTTCAAGGAAGGACATGCCAGACCATGAAGACCCTTTCTGTGACGCGCTGGTGATACGAACCGCCATCGAGAACTTTACGGTGTCACGGATCCTAGTAGACAATGGGAGCTCTGTGAACGTTATATTTCAAGAAAGCATTCAATGAGATGAGGGTGGAGGCCCGGAGGGTGCTGGCGGCGGATGGACCATTGTTTGGGTTCTCAGGAGAGAGGAAAGAAGTCGAGGGGGGAGTGGGGCTTCAGGTAACCCTGGGGGGGGGGGGGGGGGGGGGGGGGGGCTATCCCGAAATTGCCGCTTTGTCATAGTGGATGCCCCCAGTAGTTACAACGCCATTTTCGGGCGCCCCTTGATCAGCGCTTTCATATGCGTTCCTTCATCGTTTCACCAGTGTTTGAAGTTGAACTCAGGAGGTACCCAAATCAGGGTGCGGGGGGATCCAAAGGCTGCAAGGGAATGCTACGTGACGGCAGTGAACACTGTCTCCTGGTAGGGAGATGCTGAAAAGATGGAGAAGAGGATGGAGCAATTGCAACAGGAACTGGGGGGCGAAGTAGAAGAAAGGGAGGGAGAAGTGGTAATGGTTGGAGGCATTGCGGGGGAGCCAGATATGGCGGGAGAGAAGCATGGAGAGACGGGGATAGTAGAAGAAAGGGAGGAAGAAGATGCTGGAGGAGAGGGAGAAGTGGTAATGGTTGGGGCCATTGCAGGGGAGCCAGAAATGGCGGGAGAGAAGCATGGAGAGAGGGAGGCGGAAGAGGAAGGGGAGTCAAAGGAGGATGGTAGGAGGAGGAAAGAGAAGAGGAAGATGGAGGAGCGGGAGGGTCGCCCAGTAGGGGGTCCCGGCTGGAAAAAAGAAGAGCCTCACTGCAGGAAAGAGAGGACGCAAGCAAGTGGGAGATGGAAAAGCTTGGGGAAGAAATGGTGATGGCTGTCGCGGAAGACGAAACCAGAGAACAGGACGCGCTGGAAGAGCAGGAAGGAGAGGAAGAGACATCAAGGCTGAAGGCGGTCGTGGAGGTACTCGAGGTAGAGATCCGCGCCAAGGAAGGGAGAAAGGAGAAGGTAAAGATCAGCGGCGAACTCAGCCCGGAAGACCGAGAGAAGATCAAGGCCTGCGTGCAAAAAAATATTGACGTCTTCGCGTGGAGCGCCGCAGACATGCCCGGGGTCAATGCGGACGTCGCTTGTCACCGCCTCAACCTCGATCCCAACACTCGCCCCATACAGCAGAAGAAGAGGGTCATCGCCTCCAAGATGGTCGGGCCTATTAGAGAGGAGGTAGAGAAGTTACTCAAGGAGGGGTTTGTGTCCGCCTGTAAGTATCCGGGGTGGGTAAGTAATGTTGTAATGGTTAAAAAGGGGGATGGTAGATGGAGAATGTGTGTGGATTTCTCTTTTTTAAATAAAGCGTGTCCTAAGGATTGTTACCCGCTGCCCCGAATCGACGAGCTGGTTGACTCAGTCGTCGGTTTTTCTTTTATGAGTTTCGAGGATGCGTTTTCCGGATATCATCAAATACGCATGCATCCTCCGGACATTAAGGACGCCACCTTCGTCATGGATGATGGGTGCTTCTGTTTTAATATGATGCCCTTCGGGTTCAAAAATGCGGGGGCGACCTACCAAAGAATGATGGATCGGATCTTCCGAAAACAGAGAGGGAGGAACCTCGAGGTGTATGTGAATGACTTGATGATCAAAAGCAAGGACCTCGAAGCTCATGTCCTGTACCTTGAGGAAACCTTTGAGACCCTGAGAAAATATAAAATGAGACTCAACCCTCAGAAATGTGTATTTGGAGTCAATAGGGGAAAGTTCCTAGGACATCTTCTCACCCCCTCTGGAGTGGAGCCCAACCCCGAGAAAGTAAAAGCAATCCTAGAGTTGGAGTCCCCTAGAAATGCCAAGGAGGTTCAACGTCTCACCGGCAAGTTGGCCGGGCTAAGCAGGTTTCTCTCTCGAGCCGGAGAGAGATGCTCAACTTTCTTTCGGACACTGCGAGGAGGCAAGAAGTTTGAATGGACCCCAGAATGTGAGAAGGCTTTTCAGGCTCTAAAGCAACACCTCACCAGGACGCCTTTACTCCAGGCGCCAAGGGAAGGAGAGGTCTTGTTCTTATACTTAGGGGTAGGGACTGGGGCTGTGAGCTCGGTTCTTGTGCGAGAAGAAGGGAAGAAGCAATTTCTGATCTACTACGTGAGCAGGGTCCTAAATAAAGCGGAGCTCGAGTACCCCATTCTTGAAAAGTTAGCATTTGCCCTCATCATCTCGGCCCGAAAGCTCAGGCCGTATTTTCAGGCTCATTCTATTCAGGTGATAACGGATCACCCCCTCCATCACATCTTGGAAGGGGTAGAACACTCCGGGAGGCTGGCCAAGTGGTCAATAGAGCTCAGTGAATTCGATCTCGCTTTCATTCCTCGGCCTGCCATTAAGGCACAAGCGGTGGTTGATTTCCTGGTGGGCTACGTAGTTGAGGTCCAAGAGACTGAAGCGTCCCCTCGAGCAACCTGGAAGATGTTGGTAGATGGAGCGTCAGAAAGAAATTCCTTCGGAGGGGGAATGATCTTGGTAAGTCTGGAGGGGATCAGGATTGAACAGGCCTTGAAGATCCATTTCACGATCACCAACAACCAAGCGGAATATGAGGCGATCATCGCAGGACTCAGGTTAGCCCGGGAGTTGGGCATACGAGATATTGAGGCCTCGACGGACTCCATGGTGGTAGCAGGCCAGATCAAAGGGAGTTTGAGGCATGGGAGCCCACCCTCCAGTTGTACCTAGGGAAGGTCAAGGGCATTATCGGGCAGTTCCGAAGCTTTTCAATTCGGCACGTCCCGAGGGGGGAGAGCACTCAGGCTGACCAACTCGCCAAGAATGGCCCTCGAGCTGGAGGTACAATGACGGAGCTCTTCAGGCCGTCTATAGAAGAAGGGGAGCTCATGGAGATATGTCAGCAGGGGTCTTGGATGGACCCCTTCATCGCCTTTTTGGCTTCAGGGCAGCTACCTGCGAAAGAACTCGACAAGAAGCATACCATATACAAATCGTCGTACTACCTGCTGAAAGATGGAGTTTTAAACCGCAAGACGATGTCGGGTTTGCTGGCCTGATGTGTGTCAGAGTAGGAGATTCCAAAGGTTCTGTAAGAGATTCGCTCAGGAGAATGCGGGAGTCACTCGGGGAGCCGGACGTTAGAGGGGAGGGTGCTGAGACAGGGGTACTTCTGGCCTACCCTCAGGAAATATGCAGAGGAGTTCGCAAAAAGGTGTCAAAAATGTCAGGAGTTCGCCCCCCTCCAACTCCTTCCAGCCCAGAGGTTGCGGGCAATCACAGCTCCCTGGCCCTTCGCCATATGGGGGCTAGATCTGGTAGGACCTTTTCCCCAAGCAAGTGGTCAAAGGAAATTTCTGCTAGTCATGGTAGACTACTTTTCGAAATGGCTGAAGGTGAAGCCCTTGGCTAAGGTGACATCGCAGGTGGTCAAGAATTTCGTATGGGGGGAGATCATCTGCAGGTATGGGTTATCGTTGGCCATTGTGACGGACAATGGACCACAATTCACAAGTAGGGAATTCGTTGATTTTTGCATCCGTTTGGGAATAGATCTCCGTTTTGCCTCTGTTCATCATCCACGAAGTAACGGACAGGTGGAGGCAGCCAACAAGATCATTGTCAATCTTTTGAAAAAGAAAGTGGAGAATTTAAGAGGAAGCTGGGTTGAGCAACTGCCTTCAGTCCTTTGGGCCTTGAGAACCACACCAAACACCGCCACGGGAGAAACCCAGTTTAAGCTATCTCATGGCTCGGAGGTTGTCATACCCATCGAGTTTGAGGTCACATCACCAAGGGTAGCTGTTGCAAAGGAAGGAGATGAAGGATGGAGAGCGGAGAACGAGGAAGAGCAGAGACTCTCTCTGGATCTCGTGGAAGAGCTCAGGGATTTGGCGATGGTCAAGCAGGAGGAGGTCAAGCGCCGGATGGCGAGGTACTTTGACAAGCATATAACGATCGGGCAGTTCGAGAAGGGAGATTTGGTCCTCAAAAAGGTGGATGCAGCAGGTAGAGGGGCCTCCGTAGGGAAGCTCAATCCCAATTGGGAGGGTCCTTTTGTAGTAAAAGAGGTCTTGAAGTCGGGAGGGTACCACCTCCAGGATGTGGACGGGGTATCCCTCGATCGCGCCCGAAGTGGTGATGTTTTAAAGAGATTTTACCCATAACATCTTTTGTTCATTACATTTTTTATTGTTATACAATGCTTGCAATTTCGATGTGCTCTTCTGATATGATGAGAGTGTAGGTGTCCTTTTTCATGGCATCAAAGGGGAGGTGGAAGAGAGGAGACCCCGAGCAGACCCGCTGACCAGGCTCCCATCTAGCTGGCAGGGCTGTAAGCTCAATCGGTGGTTGGAGGTTTTGGAGAGGAGGTCCCGAGCAGACCCGCTGATCAGGCTCTCATCTAGCTGGCAGGGTTGTAGGCTCACTCGGTGGTTGGAGGTTTTGGAGAGGAGACCGCGAGCAGACCCGCTGACCAGTCTCTCATCTAGCTGGCAGGGCTGTAGGCTCACTCGGTGGTTGGAGGTGTTTTGGAGAGGAGACCCCGAGCAGACCCGCTGATCAGGCTCTCATCTAGCTGGCAGGGCTATAAGCTCACTCGGTGGTTAGAGGTTTTGGAGAAGAGACCCCGAGCAGACCCGCTGACCAGGCTCGCATCTGGCTGGCAGGGTTGTAGGCTCACTCGGCGGTTGGAGGTTTTGGAGAGGAGACCCCGAGCAGACCCGCTGACCAGGCTCCCATCTAGCTGGCAGGGTTGTAGGCTCACTCGGTGGTTGGAGGTTTTGGAGAGAAGAACCCGAGCAGACCCGCTGACCAGGCTCTCATCTAGCTGGCAGGGCTGTAGGCTCACTCGGTGGTTGGAGGTTTTGGAGAGAATACCCTGAGCAGACCCGCTGACCAGGCTCTCATCTAGCTGGCAGGGCTGTAGGCTCACTCGGTGGTTGGAGGTTTTGGAGAGGAGACCCCGAGCAGACCCGCTGACCAGGCTCTCATCTAGCTGGCAGGGCTGTAGGCTCACTCGGTGTTTGGAGGTGTTTTGGAGAGGAGACCCCGAGCAGACCCGCTGACCAGGCTCTCATCTAGCTGGCAGGGTTGTAGGCTCACTCGGTGGTTGGAGATGGTTTGGAGAGGAGACCCCGAGCAGACCCGTTGACCGGGCTACCATCTAGTTGGCAGGGTTGTGGGCTCACTCGAGGGCAAGTCAAGTGGTAAGAGTTCACGGGGAGAAGTGTCCATGTTTATCAGGAGATTGGTATAAAATCCCTTGAAAAAGGAAGGATGGGGGATTAGGCCAGGGCGGAGGATTTCTGGCCGACATCCGGCATGGGTGGTCTCGCCCATAGCGAGTGGGTCTTCCTTGTCCAAAGCACGGGCCTAGCGTAAAAAGGTGGGGCCTGTCATAAGGAGCGGCTGGTCTCCAAGGTCTTCAGCGCAGCTTAATCTTACGGCGAGACGAGCACTAAGGGTCAGATGATCTCGCGGGTGGTATAGGCGAAGAGAGATCCAAGATCTCGCGTTTTGGGCTAACTATTAAGCGAAACAGCCGAAGGTAAAATCAGCAATAAAGTAACGTATAAAAAGTTAATAACAAAATTTCCTTAGATCATCACAAAAAAAGAACACCTCGCTATCCCGAAGGGAATGTCTATATCATGAGTAATTACAAGTACAGGACAAGATAAAAAAGAGGGGGGGAGAAGTCCCTGGCACTGGTGTCTCCTTACTCCTCGCTGCCGGAAGATGAACTGTCGTCCGTCTCGCCGAATAAACGGGGGACCAGGTCGCGGACAGTAACCGTCGCGGCATCATCGCGCACCACCCCCAACTCCATCATTTTGAGAACGAGCTCCGTCGTCTTGATATTGGAATCTCGGCAGAGGGCATCGACCTCGTCCACGGAGTAGCGAGAAGGAACTGGAAATTGATCTGAAGGGGGTGTCGCGCTGTCCCGAAGACGGATATTTTCAGCTTTTAATCTCTTGTTCTCTCCCTCCAGTGCCTCAATGCGTGAATGCATCCGGTCGGCAGTCTCGGCATCCTGCAGGAAGATTTAATGAATAAAGGACCATAATGAGCAGCGAGTGAGGCTGGCAAAGCAGCGGTAAGAAAACTTACCACACCACCCTGACTCTGCGCAAGGAGGTTGTCGGCGACGACCAGCCGCTTCTCAAGGTCGTTGGACTTCTCACGTTCCGCTGCGAGACCGGCCTCCGCTTCCTTCCATTTCTTATTATTGAAGACCAGGCGGCGCGAGACCCGGTGCGCGAGCTCCAAGGAGCGAAATTGAGCATGGGCGCTCTTCAGAATGAGGTCTCGCGACATCTCATTATCCGCGGGCTCAATGTCGAGGCCACCATACAGCCCGTAGCCAAGGGAGAAGGCGTGGCTGGTGGGCGGGTCTTGCTCCTTCCAGGAGGGAAGAAGGGCGGACACCGACACGTGGTTGACGTCCTTCTCCCATAAAAGTACCGGCTCGCCGGCAGCGTCATCCGTCACAGGCCCCATGTTATAATTGGGGTGCGAGGAGAGAGCCGGGCGGCTAGAGGATCCAGCCTCGCTAGAGGGGAACTCAGCGGGCTGGACAGTGGTGGTGGCGGTTGGTTCTGACAAGACCGTCTCGCGGGTAGGCGAGACGGCTAGTTGGCGAGGTGAGGGAGACCCTAAAGAAATGGGGGACAGGGATCCCGATAACTCCTTCCTTTCTTTGGGGGCGGACGTTTTCTTCTCCTTTTTAAAGGACACCGATTTCTTCACCCTCTTCTTTGGGCTATGCCGAGAAGTGCCCTCGTCCTCGGGCCTTTTCTTTGGGGTGGGGGTCAGCGTCTCCTTCGCGGCCTCCGCCGCCATACTCGTCAGGGCGAGACCCCTGTTACTTTGGTAAGGAGGTTGGACAGGGACGGTTCTCTCCCCTGATCAGGTTAATAGTCAGCATAAAACAAAAAATTTACAATGCTAAGGGGGGCAGGAGTATACCTTCGCCGGGGAAGACAGCAGGAAGCGAGTCGAGGTCTCGCCTGAGGAAATTGACCTCGAAGTTTTTCCCTGCGAAGAAGTCGTAGAGAGCCTTCTCGGCACCCCCAACCTTGGGAGTTTCGTAGTAGCACTCGGCAGGGGACACCGGGGCGAGAGGGATGCCTCCCAAGTCCCCGCGAATGAAGACGAAGCGGCTCAGCCAGTGGTGATTCTTGTTCGGCGTTTCGCACACCTTCAGGCCTTGGCCGGTGAAGTAGGAAACGCCATCGTCTTTCGCGTGATAGATGAACAGTTTGCGAAAGACGATCAAGCTGAATTCGATGCGATCTCCCCGCAAGTAGCAGGCGAAAGCGACCAGCATGGAGATAGCGTTGGGGTTGAATTGAGCGGGCACAACCCCGAAATACTTAAAGACTAATTTGACCTCTGGCCAAAGGGGAAGTCGCAGCCCCGCCTCGAAGTGCGAGACGGGGAAGGCCAGTCCGTTGGGGTAAAAAGTATTGATGCACTCGCCAACTTTGGGTGGGCGAGACAGATACCCGTCAGCAAGAAACTCGCTGGCGAAGCGAGTATACTCTTCCTCTGATAGTCTGCCGAGAGGAAAATCATGATCCGCGAATCGCTTTCCGCAGCGGCTGCGGCCCTCACCTTCTTCCACCTTCTTCTTTCTCATAGCAGGCGAGGAGGCAGAAATAGGAGAAAAGAAAATATTAGGGAGAGCGGGACGCGAGAGGTGTTGGGAAGAAGAGGGGCAGGCGGAAGCTCCGACCGCGAAGATAGCAAAGAACAGTAATGGAAGTATGGAAATATCTGAATCTAAGAGAGCGGTATTTATAACGGATGGAGAAGAGAGAGGGGATTGAGCGGGAAAATCAAGAGGCGGGAAATGAAGAGGCAGCCTGGCGCTTCGTCTCTCTCTCTCTCTCTCTAGAACCCAAGGGGCGGAAGCGCCGCGGCGACTTTTTCGATGAGTCAAAACAATCAAGACAGATTAATTAATTGAAAAAGGAGCTAATCACAGTAATGATGAAAAACCCAGCACGACATGACAGGTAGACAAAATACCATAATTATAAATTATTTCATCCCGCGCGGGGGAAGCATCTCGTCCAGGGGGTTTTTTATACAACAAATTAATAATTAACATAATTAACTTGGTAATCAAGATACAGGAGAGCCTTGAGAAGGCGAGACGGAGCCGTGACCGCTTAATTCTTGACCCATTTCCAACGGCCATCCTGACCTCCCGCGCAGGGAGGGCGGCCAGGTAGATGAAAAGCGCGGGCGGCGACCAGGCCGTGGCGCGCGAGATTGAGGTGTTCATCCGTCTCGTTTAGGATTGCTTGGGGGTATGTCCCATCCATTACGCCGTCGGCCTCCATCTCGGCAGAAAGACGATGGCACTCAGTTTCTAGCCAGTCCATGCGCTGGTCAGAGGCTTGCTTCTCCAGCTCCATCTCGCGGATTATATGCGTGTATTTGTGGAACATCCTAGCCGTCCTCCGCTTCAGCTCCAAAGTATCCATGGGATCACCCAAGTAATCCTCGATCTCATTAGGGCGTGGAAGAGGCGAGAGGGGAGGAGACGCGGTAGCATCCTCAGTGTCGGAGTCAAATTGGATGCCTGCACAGAAAGCGAAAAATCGTAAGGAAGGATGATCTCGCGGCCGCGTGCCAGGATTACAGAAGTCAACCCAGTGATCTCGCATGGGTTGGGTAAAGGAATGCAAATTGGAGCGAAACCGAGGAAGATGAGTTTTCTTACTTGGGATGCGAGGGTTTCCCACAACTCGCGAGAGGTTTTCTTTCCGCGTGAGGGGTGGGGAGGATGCCTCAGGCGAGTCGGTGCACAGATAAGTTTTGTTGGTAACGTCGGGAGGATTTGCAGGCATAGGGGAATCAGCGAAGTTTCTCTGTAAAAGCATGATCAACAAGCGGGCCAAAAGAAGAAGAGAGGGAAGAATGAGAAATTACCCGTCTCTCCCCGGGAGATGCGGGAGGAAGACTATCTGTTGTCGAGGGTGCAGAGGAGGTCGCGCCAGCTGAGAGGGGAGGGCAGGCGGCCTTCAACTTCTTCAGGCGAGAGGATGGAGGAGCTGAGGAAGGAGTACACCCCAGATCCGGGAACAGGGCGGCCATGTTGGCTTTATTTCGTTTTCGCACCATCGCGAGGCGCTCACGAAAACTCTGGCTGTGAGACATGCTGAGGGTTGGAGAAATGGAGGATAGAAAGGGGCGCCCTGAGGAGAGGTGGGATCTCATATTTATAGGCCATAGGGAGGGGACCCACCAAAGATTCTCATGAACGAATCTCAGTGTCGCGAGCCTCGGTTGGACTTATCTTTCCGAGGTTAGGGCAACCTCGAAAAGAGCGGGGATTATGTACAACCTTGGGCTCGCGAGAGGTGGCTCAATGTGCGAGAAGGGGAGGCTGGCGAGATGAACTTGACAGGCGAGTAAAACCAGGAGGCCCACCTGCAGGAGGCGGGATGTGGGATTCTCTGAAGTAGGCGAGACGCCCTAGGGGGCGAGATTACTCTAGGAGACGAGATGGCCTACAGGGCGAGAGGCCGGCGAGACGGACAGGGCGGTCGTCTCGTCCGTCAGTCTTTTTCCCACTCGCCACATGGGAGAAGAGATGTTTTTACCTTTTTACCCCCAAGGGGGATTTTACCTTTCTGCCCCAGGTAATTTTACACTTCTACCCCTAGAGGTCTGCGTATAGCCCTCCAGAACAGCGGAGTTTGGCTGTTGGCAGACCCAGCCCAGCGTGTTTTGGTCATTTCAGGTTAGTTCAGAAGTGATATTTGCAGATCAGATTCAGAGACCTATAAATAGACCGATAAGGTGCCTGAGATGGTGCTTGAACCTTTCCAACGTCTTCCTCACAGGCACCTAGCTCAGCATTGGCTAGGGAGGGGAAGATCTTCAGTTCTTCCGGGAAAGAGGTGGGACCTCCGAGCTGAGATCCCTCGGTCTGTTTCCAGGTCTCCGACTCACGTCGGGAGGGTAGTTCAAGAAGAGTACGTGTGGGATGCATCCTCAGTTTCGAACTTTAGGAGGGACTAGAAAGCTGTTTCCAACAATAACCAAAACCGTTGGTACGGCGGTTCCAAAACTTATGCTGGAAACAGAATCAGAACCGGAACCGGTTCAACCAAATAAGGTTTTGATTCTAATTTGAAAAACGGTTACCCTAGCGGTTAGGTTCACAGTTTTAGTAAAATCGAAACCGAACCGGAACCGTGACAGCTCTAGATGAGAGGCGGCAGAGTGAGCACTTGGAGGTCCCATGTCAGCATAGGCAAAAGAGGCAGAAGGGTCCGTAGAAAGGCCCTGCATAAAGCGATGGAAGGCAAGAACTCATCCGCTGTGAATACACCAGGAGGGGCGGAACTATAAGAGCTGGAATGGTTAGGAGGAATATCCGCAGTAGCATCAGTAAGATGAGCAGCACGAGGAGAAGGATGACGGCCAGAGGAATGCCCAAAACCACGGCCACCACGAGGTGGAGCACCTCCACATGGCGGAGGGAACCCATGGAGCCTAAGCAAGTGTATCGGGTGTGACGATTGTTTCCACAATAATCACCGAGAAGATGATCATTATCCGAGCCCTTCAACTTGGAGTCACGAGATGGACGGCTACCAAGAGGAGAGGGGGAAGTAGCAGCAAGGGCAGATCCTTACGGCACAGGATCAGGAAGTAAGGTCTGGAGGCAATCAAATTCCTGTTGTACAGTACTGTAGACCTCAGGAAGAGACGGTAACTGAGAGCGTCCCAAAATCTAAACACTGATCTGATCAAAATCCTGATGCAGACCATGAATAAATTCAAAGATTCGATTGCGGTCTTCTCTGGCACGAACCATCGCCTCATCAACTGGGATAACAAAAGGGGACCAAAATGATCATATTCCTAATATAGCTGAGTGAACTTCAAGTAGTACACAAAAGGAGGGCGATCACCCTTTCGGAGTAAGGATATCTTTCGCCGCAACTGGAAATCTGAGCGGCGTTGCCTCGACAAGAGTAGGTAGACTCCGCTCTTCGCCAAATGTCTGTAGCATTGTCAAGAGATAAATAATTAGAAGCGATGGACTCCTGCATTGAATGAGTAAGTCGGGACATGACTAAGGAGTTTTCTGACTCCCACTATATCCATTCGGAAGAAGTCTGGTCCAGTTCCGTCATTTGTCCAGTGATATAGCCAAAAAGAGGACGACTTTTGAGCGCCAAGGTGATAGACCAGGACCATGAGAGATAATTAGAGCAGTCCAGGAGAATGGTCGTTATCTAAGGAGTATTATGATCATGATTCCCACAGAGATGATTCACATAGGAGACAACCGCTGGAGGAGTGGGCGACGCAGAGGAAAGAGCGGGAGAATCAGCCCCGCTAGACATTGGAACTCAAGAATAGAAATCTGGAGACCACAGAAGACTTAGGGGAACAAGGGGCGGTAAATTACGCCAAGAGAAAGCAAATCTGGAACAGGAGAGGAATAGAAATCCACTTCATGCAACCACCAAGAAGCGCTAACGGCGCCAGAAGGGGCAGACGCTTCACTGCATGAGGGATCCAGCGCCGAACGGGATCAGAAGAGGACGAAAAAACGGGAAAAAGGAACCACTAGCTGCGGAGGGAAGTAGACAGCCGTGAAGGGTACGCGGGCTGCTGGGACGGCGAAGGCGCTGAAGGATACGGGACGGTGGAGGTGTTGGAGGAGACGCGGGCTGCTAGGACGACGAAGGAGCGATGGTGGGAGAAAAACACGAGCGCTGACGGGGAAGGAAAGACGCGAGCGGCAACGGGAAGACGAAACCGAAAGCCTGCGTGCAGCGCTAAGCCACCAGGAGCGCTTGCTCTGATACCATGTTGGTCAAATGAAATTGTAATTACTTATTTCAAGACCTAATTCCCTCTACATATGGAGGCGGACGAAACGGCTATTACATATCAATATTAAGAAATGGACAAAACATGAATTTCTACATATTGTAACATCAAAACTCCATTGAATCAAATCACAAGGAGTGGTCTAGGAAGCTAGATGATGCTCTTAGGGCATATCGAACAACGAACAACGTATAAGAAACAGTTGGATCAACGTCATTTCAGAAAGTGTACGGCAAAGCTTGTCATTTGCCCATCGAAATAGAACATAAGGCTTATTGTATCATTAAGAAGATGAACATGGATTTAAAGTTGACGGGAGATGAGCGTTATTTACAACTAAAAAAACTTGATGAATTGCGTAATATGACATACGAGAACTCTCATATTTATAAAGAGCGGACAAAAGCTTTTCATCGCCACCATTTATGGAAGGCTGATGGAAGGCTGCACGTATCAGCCCCGGTAGTCAAGTTTTAATATTTAACTCTTGATTGCGACTCTTCCCTGGCAGAACCAATTAATTATAGACTGTTCCGCAATTTATATCTTTACAAAGAAAAAATCTAAGTGAATGACATTTCTTTTACTTATATTCTCATAATTTTTAATCATTCATATTTTGATCTTTCATTTTTTACTAATATTCATTTAGATCTGTTGAGTGGGCTCAAAACTTGTATGTATTGCTTGTGTGTGTAAATACAAGGAGAGAATACAAATATATAGAAGATGGAAGAAGAGAAGAAATCATATACAATGATGTGGGACTAATAGGAGAAGAAAGTAGAAAATACATGGGCCCAATACTTGGTCAATTACATGGTCTTTTCTAACACTCCCCCGCAAGCTGGAGCGTACAAATCGTATGCACCAAGCTTGGACAAGCACTGATAGAAGAGTGTACTAGGAAGAGCTTTACTGAGAACATCCGCCACTTGTTCTGTCCCGGGAACATGCTTCAGGTCAATCTTCTTCATTTGAACTTTTTCTCTGATGAAGTGGCAATCGACTTCAATATGTTTAGTTCTCTCGTGGAATACCGGGTTCCTGGCAATATGTATCGCCGCTTGGCAATCACAAAGGAGAAGAGCAGAAGAAGGAAGTTTTATACCCAGATCGGTAAGAAGACTCTCCAGCCATGTTAGTTCAGAAACAACAGATGTCATTGCCCGGTATTCAGCCTCAGCAGATGATCGAGCTACAACAGCTTGTTTCTTGCTCCGCCACGTAATCAAGTGTCCGCCAAAATAGGTGCAAAAGCCACTGGTTGAACGTCGATCATCAAGAGAACCAGCGTAGTCAGCATCAGAGTAAGCTATCAATGTAGAAGCTGAAGATGAGGTCTTGTAGATCAATCCTTGACCAGGGGCTGTTTTGAGAGATCTGAGAATGCGTTCAACGGCTTGAAGATGAGATTTCCACGGGAAATGCAATATAACGGCGGACAATACCAACTGCGAAAGATATATCAGGTCTAGTTACCGTGAGGTAGATCAATTTTACAACTAAACGGCGATAGTATTCAGGATTCTCAAGTAAGAGATCTGAGTCAGAAGCCTGAGCACATAACTTGTGATTCACATCCATTGGTGTATCAATCGGCTTACAACTCGAGTAACCTGCATCATGGAGAAGGTCGAGACAATACTCTCGCTGGGGAAAGGACGAGACCATATGGTCTTCTAGCAACCTCAAGGCCCAAAAAATACCGGAGGGGTCCCAGATCCTTTGTTTGAAAAACAGTACCGAGATGTCGTTTGACCTCCTGCATTCCCTGTGAGTCATCCCCTGTAATTATAATGTCGTCAACATAAACTAACAAAGGACTGTCCCTGCTGTACGGTGGCGAGTGAACATCGAGAAATCTGCTGTGCTTCGAGAAAAACCAACCTCCCGGAGAGTTTTGTTGAACCTGTCGAACCATGCCCGTGGTGATTGTTTGAGGCCATACCGAGCTTTCTTAAGGCGACAAACCTGAGACTCCCCCGTGGTCTCAAACTCAGGAGGTTGTTGCATATAGACAGTTTCTTGTAAGTCGTCATTCAAAAAGGCATTTTTAATATCCTGTTGCATTAAGGGCCACCGGCGATGGACAGCCACCGATATAAGAACCCGAACGGTGTTGAGTTTGGCAACCGGAGAGAAGGTTTCCTCATAATCGATCCTGTGTTGTTGGGTGAAGCCCCGGGCGACCAGCCGAGCTTTCAGACGGTCAATCGTCCCATCAGCGGCATGTTTGACGACGAAAACCCACTTACACCCAACCGGTTTCTGACCCAGGGGAAGTGGTGCGAGAGTCCAGGTCTGGTTGGCCCAGAGAGCAGTCATTTCCTCCTCCATCGCAGCCCTACATCCGGGATGTTGAAGTGCCTCCTGCACAGTGTTAGGAACAGCAATGGAGGAAAGAGAAGTGGCAAATGTATGTAGTTGGGGAGAGAGACGATGCAGAGAGACATAATTTGCCAAAGGATGAGCGGTAGAGGGAGATACCTGATCAGAAGGGTGCGGGGTAGCCGAGGAAGAGGCCGACTGCAGAGGGGTAGCGGGATGAGAAGGAAGGCGGCGAGAATAAACCTGGATAACTGGTGTCCTGGAGGGAGCAGAAGTAGGGTGAGAAGGACGTAGGGGAACATAGTCAGTAGGAGGGATGACGGGTTGGGGTAGAGGCAGTGGTGGAGATGTCGGCGGGGAGGAAGGAGCAGGAGGTGGGGGAAAGAAAGATTGGTCTTCCCGAAAGGTAACATCGGCGGAGACGATGACCTTCCGGGTGACCGGAGAGTAACACAGGTAGCCCTTCTGAGTGCGAGAGTAGCCGACGAAAATGGATTTAGTTGCTCGGAGATCCAACTTATCCGAGGAGGGACCCAGGAGGTGAACGAAGTAAATGCAGCCAAAGACCCTCGGTGTAAGAGGGAAGGCCGGAGTGGAGGGGAAAAGAAGACTGAACGGAGTGGCAGAGTTGAGAACCGAGGAAAGGAGGCGGTTGATGAGGAAACATGCAGTGGAGACCGCAAAGTGTCAGTAAGGTTTTGGAACATTCATTTGGAGCATGAGGGAGCGGGTAACATCTAGGAGGTGGCGGTTCTTACATTCGGCCACGCCATTTTGTTGGGGGGTGTACGCACAGGAGGTCTGATGAATAATACCAAATTCGGCACATAGATTGGCAAATTCATGGTCGGTGTATTCGCGAGCGTTATCGGTGTGCACGGTTTTAATAGTTTTGGAGAATTGCGTGCGAGTTTCTTGTATAAAGGCGCGGAATATGCGAGGCAGCTCAGAGCGATCATGAAGTAGGTAAAGTCAGGTGGTGCGGGAATAATCATCAATGAAGGTTATAAAATAACGGTACCCAAAAATACTGGTAACTTTAAAAGGACCACAGATATCTGAGTGTAGTAAATCAAATGGAGCAGCGCTCCTAATACAATGAGCAGGAAAGTAAGTACGCGGTTGTTTGTCGTAAACACAAGAATCACAGTGGAAAGCAGGAAAAGAGATATCAGGCAGCGCCTTTTGGAGAACAGGAAGAGGGGCATGCCCAAGACGTCGGTGCCAGTCAACAGCGGAGACAGAGGAGAGAATAGTGGGAGAGGCGTCAAGAAGGTAGATCTCGTGCTGCAGTCGTCCGCTACCAATGGTAGTCCGCGTCCGCCGATCCTGTATCAAAAAATAAGAGGGAGTAAATGTGACAGAGCAACCCATATCATGAATGAGGCGGCCAACAGAAAACAAATTAAAAGTTGAGCCCGGAACATAAAGAGCCGAGCGAAGAGAGATAGAGGGAGCAAGAGAGATGTCGGCGCAGCCGGAGACCGGAACAGTCTCCCCATTGGCGACGGTGATGGACTTCGGATGAGGAACATCTGAGCACTAGAGGGGCCGCATCGAGGTGATGTGATGAGTAGCCCCCGAGTCCAGGATCCAACGCGGACCGGAGGAAAAACAAGTAATACCTGCAGTAGAGATGGAGGCAACAGAAGTAGGAGGAGGGCTAAGAAGCCCCTGGAGGTGTTGTAGCTGGAGACGGACGGCCTCAAGGTCGGTACCAGTGGAGGAGGAGCCATCAGTGGCAGCAGCAGCAGTGGGGCGAGGAGGATAGCCATGTTTCTTGTAGCAAACGGCATTCGTGTGGCCATCTCGGCCGCAATATGAACACTTGGGGCGGCCCCGACCCCCACGTCCCCTTCCGCGAGAACCGGAACGGCCACCGCGAGCAGAAGGCGGTGGGGAAAGTAAGGGGGGAAGTTTCTGCTGAAGGAGAGCCGGAGAGGAGGGTGCCGGAGAATCCAGGGGTGGTGATACTCGAAGGAGCATAGAGCAGACATCAGAGAGGGATGGTGCAGAGGCCGAGACCAAGACCTGAGCCTGGATGCTCTGAAGGTGAGGCGGGACACGAGCCATCAGCAGCGAGAAGTGGGGCCCACGGGTGGAGAGGAGAGGCTATAAAAGGAACTGAGGGGGTGGATCTACGGGAGGGAGGAAGAGTAGAGCAGGCAGCGGTTTAGCAAGGGAGAAGCCGCGGAGAGACCAGCGGGTAGAATAGACCGCTACCCGGGCGAGTAGAGGAACAGGTCGAAGAGAGAGAGCGGTCAGGAGAGTAGGACAAGCTGGGTGGTTAGAAAAAGTGAAGCCGCGAAGTCGGAACCTGGCTCTGATACCATGTTGAGTGGGCTCAAAACTTGTATGTATTGCTTGTGTGTGTAAATACAAGGAGAGAATACAAATATATAGAAGAGGGAAGAAGAGAAGAAATCATATACAATGATGTGAGACTAATAGGAGGAGAAGAAAGTAGAAAATACATGGGCCCAATACTGGGCCAATTATATGGGCTTTTCTAACAAGATCTTTCATTTTTTACTAATATTCATTTAGATCATGGTAAGAACTTATTTTAAATTTTGTCGATCTTCCTTTTTCAATCTTTACGACTATCAATCCGAGTTTATCTTGTTGTTTGATTTCATCATTGTTTTAAATGTTCACATTTCCTTTTCATAAAAATAAAATAAATGTTATTATGTTTTGAATTAGCTTCCCTTTTTTGCATTATTGTTTTTTCATCATTTGGTCGTGTCCACACCAGATGTAAAAATATGTTTCAGAAAAACGATTGGACGTAGCCTATTTTGGGGCGTTTATATTACAATTGTTTCTAATCAAGACAGCATTAAAAGTAATAATATACTAAATTTTAGGTAAAAGACCAATAAGACTAGATAAATGATTATAGTAACCGACTGGATTTATAGGTACATTCAGGATAATATATCACAAGTAGATGTACAAATATTTGATAATGCACCCAACATGTCTATAAGTTCAACCCAAAGAGACAGATATACTCTAATTACCACTGTAACTTATATAAACTAACATATCTCGCATGGGATGACTGGGTCTGTCGTACAATGGCAAACATGTATTTATCATTTAAGCTAGTAAACACCAACCAAAAAACTTTTACTTAGTAATACAACTAAGTTTCCACATACAAATAAAAAGTTGCATTACAATTCTAACCAAATATCACTAACAAATAAAATGTTTCTCAAGGAGCAAATATTAAAATAGCAATCTCTAACTTGCATCAGTTCCTATGGTTGTAAACTTGGAGCTCTATATCAATTGCCCAAATCTTCCCAGTGATTTCAACCAAATTTGCCTCCGTGGTGATCATACTTGTCAATGGCAAATGGTGCACCATGGCTCAAGGGTTAGTTGGGGCCATACCACATTGCACAATGAAAGGTATATGCCACAAAAATTAGATAAAAATAAAGAAGCAATATTTAAGAAAAATAATGACAATATAGTAAAAGAAAATTAACATAACAGAACTGAAATTTAATCTTTGAAATAAATGATGCACATAATTAAAAAAACAAAACATAAGATGTAACTAAGATTTAAATTTATTAAGACAGGCTATACTAGAGATTTCCATGCTCATCATTACCACAAACAGAAGGAACTTCATTTCATTATCTTGAAAATTATATTGCGTCATGAAAGTTATGACTCACATATAATCATAGAATAGTTTAATCGTTAATGTTCAGAATGGACAACATCCAGGTCCAAACGTAAGCTTTAAAATAAAAAAGGTCAGTAATTAATAAAGTATTAAATATTAAGGATAAACAAGAGCATAAAAAATAATAAGGAATGCAAAACAATGAACACTTCTAAAGCATCAACAACTAAAACATGATAAAACTATAAGCAAAAGCAAATAAGTATATAGAATTTGGATAAGTAGTAAGCTATTTTGAAGAAAGAAAAAAGAATGCAATGAAAGGAATTATTTCATATACTTGTATCTAAGCCAAAAATACCAAAGGCATGTCAATCAAACAGAAACAATACAAAGGATTAGAAATGGGGCAAAATAAATCATTTTCTAGCAAGAAACTGAGAAGAGAGGATGATGTAACATAGAGATACAGGTAAAACTATGTGTTTGGTAGTGCTATGGTAAGAAAAATTATGGTTTTCATAATAGCGGTACATAAATGATGTTTGATATTCAATAATCGAATGAACAATTCCATGTGCGACAGTAGAGATGTGATGTATTTCACAAGGAACAAAATAGGCATAGGAAAGAGAAAATACCTCCACAGATGATCAAGAATCTCTCCTTTGCCAATATGCTGCTCAAGCAGTAAGGGTATGTCATCTGGAGTAACATTTCCATACCTACAAGGTCAAACCAGGCAAAGCCACAATGAGTAAGAAAATAATTTTTCACATAAAGGTATGCAGAAAACATCACCATTAAAGTTGATACCATAAATAATAATGACATAATGAAGCATAAATTTATTACCATTGCCCGGTCACTTCTCCATTAATGCTTGAACTAAATATGATAACATTTCCAGCATACTCATGCCCACCAATGTGGGAGCAAGGGCTCACAGACACTTGACCATGAAGGTCACGTAAATTTATCTCTTCTTTAAACTTCTTAATAAGAACAGGTTCACAGACACCACATCTCGGATCTCGACTTCCATGGGAGCATACAAAGACAAAGGAACCTTTCAGGTTCTCAACTGCTCCAAGGAGCCATTGACCATCCTTAACAAGCACTTCTTCAACAAAATGATCAACATCGAAATGCGTCAAACGCCTGAACCATATTTAGAAATGCATGGTAACAAAGTATCTCCGGAAGCTATAATCAACAATTTGCTTAAATTTAGACAATGATAGTCAATTAACCTGTATCTAATCATGTCAGGAAAAATCAGTACATCTCCATTTGAGGTCTCAGTACCATCTTCTCCTTCGCATATTGTTAGGCGAGTCTGCATGTTAAGGGAAATGAATATCAATATAATAGATTGTAGAGTTAAACATTATTAACAACTTGACAAGGAAGAATACTCGACCTGTAATTAATACATACAGTAGAGGAAAACATTTTTTCACGCTTGTTTATCAAAAAATGAAAACAATTTATCAGTTTTATATATAATCAGGCAAACCTAATTGATATTTAAGGAACGGGATCGCTTTTTCCCAACTATAAAAGCGTACAGAAAAAGGTGTACATGAACAAAAAGTCTAGAAAACTGAATATTTAGGCAGTTTTGCATCAAGTCCCCTTCATCATGAACATTCAGAAATTATGAAGAAGCGTGAATTTAAAATATATAAAAGATAATCTAGCAAATTTACTTTAAAAGAAGACCTTTAAACCATCAAAGAAGTAGTTTCAAGAAAATTTCTCCATTCTGCATTCAGTTTGCAAAACATACGAGTTTAGTCAATATACACATTTCTCACTAAAACCAACTTACATATTCATATCATGTATCAACAAATTCCTTAAAAGAATGCTTACAACAATCAAACGCATCTTATTTGTTTTTCCTTGATAATCAACCGCATATCAGAAGGAGCCGAATAAATAAATAAAGTTATTGTTGGAAAAAGATTTTTTTATATTTAAATTTAATATGAAATATGTAATATGTAATCCCATGTATATATATGTATATGGGCCGTCACTTGGAAATTAGAATTATTATTTTCCCTCTCAACATGGTATCAGAGCAGCCCTAGGGTTCGTACGATCCGTCGCTTGCTCTGCGCCGTCTCCCGCGCCCGATCCGCCGTCGTCCCCCATGCCCGATCCGCCACCGCTCCACCGCCGTTCTCCACGCCCTAGGCTTCTGTCCCTCTTCCTCTCCAGTGACCGCCGCTCCACCTCTGTCCCTCTTCCTCTCCAGCGCCCGCCGCTCCACCCCGCCCCTCTTCCTCTCCAGCGCCCGCCGCTCCACCTCCGCCCGTCTTCCTCTCTTTCTCTCATGCTCTAGGGCCGCCAGTCACATGTGGTATTGATCTCCTTGTTGTCGGCGTTCCCTTTTCCTTTTTCTCGTCATTCCTTGCCCTCTATTGGGTATGTGGGTTCTTCCCCTCTTTCAATGAGGGCAGCCCCCCTTCTTCGACATCCATTGTGATATATTTGTGTGCACTCGATTTCTGTTCGGGGTTTCTTTATGCCTGGAAGCGATTCCTCTACAACAATGTCTTCCGGTGGAGCAGCTTCTCCTCCTCCGGCCTCTGTGGGATCTTGTCGTGTTAATTCCGAACACGACACTCCTCAAATCACCACTATGAAATTAGATGGTTCCAACTACCTCCTGTGGGCTCGCTCTATCCTTCTTGCCCGCAAAAGCCGTCGGATGTTTGGCTATGTCAGTGGCCTGATGAAGTCTCCTTCGTTTGTTTCTTCTCCTGAGTCGCTTCAATGGGAGTCTGAGAAATCATTGGTGATGTCTTGGCTGCTTAATTCGATGACAGAGCTCATCGCTCGGAATTATCTCTTCTTGGATACGGCAGCAAATATTTGGAAGCGCGTAGAGACTATCTACTCATACCGTGGTAATGCAGCTCAGATCTACCAACTTCGACGCGGGTTGTTCCTCCTGTGACAGGGTGATCGACATCCTTCTACCAATATTCGAAGTTCACTGAACTTTATCAGGAGTATGATCACTTTGATTCTTTGACCCTCGTGTCTCCAGAAGATGAGGTGTCGGTACGCGCAAGGGAAGAAATCGCATCTTCGAGTTCCTTCAAGGCTTACATCGGGATTTTGATTCGATGAGTATTCAGATCCTTGGATGCTCCCCTCTTCCTTCTTTGCCCAAGGTGTACAGCCTTGTCCAACAGGAATTCGACCGCCGCCTGACACTGCTTCCAGACTCTGCCACTAAGGGATCTGCAGTTGTCACTCTTTCTCAGCATGGGGTTCATCCTGCTCGTGACACTAGATTGAAGTCTGCAGAGAAAGAGCACCTTATTTGTGATTATTGCGGGAAGGCCCGTCATACTAGAGCAATGTTGCAGATGTCGATTGTCGGGGACACGTCGGTTTTGATTTTCATGTCGGTTTTTTATATATCGGAGATATTCCATATATCGGATTTTAATATTTAATTAATTATATTGTAATTAATTGTTATTTTTTATACATGTCACAGTACTACCTATTTTACAACCTATTAAACTTTTAAATATTAAAAGTTATATGTAACATTTAACACACACTTTAAAAATAAAAATTTGTACAACTACTGATTTAACAACCTATTACATGCAACTACTAAGTCAGCAAGGAGCAATCAATAAGGCAACAACCCACAAGGCAGGCACCATGCTATAGAACCAGCAAGTCAGCCGGCAAATAAGGCAGCAGGGAGCAAGGCAGTAGGGCAGCTGGCCAATAAGGTAGCAGGCCGCAAGGCAACAAGGTTGCATGGCAGCAGCCAGCACAACAACCAGCACAAAAAAAACAAAAAAGCGGAGCGAGAGAATGAGAGAGGGAGGAAGGGAGAAAAATGCACCAGCCGAGAGAGTACCGAGATCGAAAGCACCAGTAAGCTAGAGAGCACCAGAGAACCGGAGAGCACCAGCGAGCAGGGAGAAGAAAGAACCAGAAAGATAGAGTGTCGACAGCGTGCGAGAGAGGGAGGGCACCAGAGCACCAGAGAGCAGGGAGAAGAAAGAACCAGAGAGATTGAGTGCCGACAGCGTGCGTGAGAACGAGGGAGAGCGTCAGTGAGCAGGGAGAAGAAAGAACTAGAGAGATAGAGTGCCGACAGCACTCAAAAGAGCAAGCGAGAACACCATCGAAGAGCGTGAGGGAGAGCTAGGGCAGGAGCGGCGGAGTGAAATGAAATAAGCGGGTCGGGGGGAGTTAAAACATTGGCCGTGTTTAATAAAAAAAATTAATTAAAAAAACAGGCATTATGTCCGCTTTTTAAGGCCGGTATATCGGTTAAAACCGACATATCGTCCGATTATTTTCAAAACGCCACGGCCAAATTTAAAATGGTTTTGTGGTGTTTTAACTCCCAAACCTTCATGTCAGACATGTCGGCCGATATCGACAACACTGTACTAGAGATATCTGCTTCAAGCTCTATGGCTTTCCATCTGTGCAAGACGGCCTTGCACCTTGTGGTGGTCGTGGGGTTGGTCGCTCCTAGCATCATTCCTCTCTATTTAGATCGACTCACCTGCCAGACGTTGTGGAGGACACCTCAGTTCATCATTCTCTGGATTCCACCCCCCCCCCCCCACCTCCCCGGCTCTTTCTGTCTTTTTCGCTGGATGATGCATGGATCTCCTGCTGAGCAGTCCAGTTCAGACTCCTCTTCCTATGCTCACCAGGGCCCGACAGGTCCTCACTCTGCTTCCTCCATTCTATCCTCTCAGTGTATCATTGATTCCGAAGTCACGGATCACATGACTGGATCAGCCACAGGTTTTGTGTCATACACCCTTCTGTCTAGCAGAGACAAAGTAAGCATTATTAATGGATCGATATCTCCCATTGCTGGGAAGGGATCCATTCCATGCTCCTCCTTTAATCTCTCCTATGTTGTTCATGTTACTGCTTTCACTCGCAATCTTCCGTCTATTAGTCATCTGACTAACTCTATGAATTGTTCAGTGATTTTTTTCCTACCTCTTGTCTTTTTCAGGACCTGAAGACGGGGATAGTGATTGGCTCTGGTAGACTGTGCAACGCGTTCTATGTGTTCGATCTCTCTGCCTCCACTTCATTCAGTATCACTCCGCCTCCCAAAGTTTTGCATGTTGCTCATCCCTTTGAGTTGGATTCATGGCATTGTCGGCTGGGACATCCTCCTATCGTTATTATGAAGTTGTTGCTTCCTGATATTTCTCCTAATTTGTGTAATGGTTTTCATTGTGATGTATGTGAACTTGCTAAACATAATCCAAGCTCTCTTCCGCTTATGTCTCCTCGTAATTCAGTTCTATTTGTTGTTATTCATACTGATGTTTGGGGGCTTGGTCCTACTGCTTCTATTTTTTGTTATTCTTGGTTTATTTCCTTCATTGATTGTTACTCACGTTGTACCTGAGTTTATTTAATAAAACATAAAAGCAATGTGTTTTATCTTTTTCAACGTTTTTATAAGATGGTCACTGTTGGAGCCAAAAAAGTCACCAACTCTTCACGCATTGTCCCCGAGTAGGGAGGCCGGCAGAGGAAAAAGTGGTTCGCAAGTGGTCGGTTACTTGTCTTGCGGACGGTGTGAGCGAGTAAAAAGGGTGTGGAAAGAAAGTGTCATTGGCAGCGGCGAACACCAGACTTGACCCTCCGCGGTGAATGCCTTCCTTGCGACGGGCCTCTTGATTCACAGAAAAAAGGATTACATTAAATATTCAGACGAATACAAGGGAGAATAAGAGAGAAAACTTTACCAGACTTAGTGTCCGCACCAACAACTATGCTAATTATGGGCTAAGTCCGCCTCCCCCTCCAAAGCACCCCCGGTCCTCCTTTTATACTTGAGGATAGGCTGCGTGGGCGATTCACGAACCGACTGGCGTTTAATGTCTTATTAATCGTGATATTAAATGCACAGCCGCACGAGGTACATGAAGAATCGGATGGCGGGGACTAAAAGAAGAGACAGCACGAAACCGCGTGACACTACCTAAGTGATCAAAGAAGAAGAATCTGTGCGGGCTTGGCTGTAGCGTCCGTGTACACTCCAGACCGGGGCTTCCAAACTGCACTTCGGGAGGCCGCCTGAAGGTCGTCTGCCGACTGTCCGCATCGAACATCGTCGCGCCCCCAGGGTGTGTCCGCGGGTACTCTGGAGTGTTCACCCGGGAGGTTGGCGAACACCGAGAGCGGTCACTTGGCAAGTAGTCTACTTCTGCTTCTGTTGGATGCTCTCCTCTGTTGTCGCAGGATTTGGGTTAACATAATCCCCGAACTTTTTTGGAAGACCACGAGGGCTCCGGAAAACTAAACTGGTAACCGCAAAGACTGCGACCAAAAGCTTGTGGCGCAGGCCTATAAGTAGGGCAGGTTAGCCCACCTCCTCTTCACCTTTCTTGCAAATTTGGACCATGTGAGCTTCCTCCGATGAAAATGGCCGGCATGAACTAGGACGTTCTGGAAAAATGGATATCGAGGAACAGGGCTCCTACATTACGTCCTTTTGTCGGGAATCCGCCAGCTGGAACAGGTTCGCTGAAACATCTGCGGAAAGTGGTGGTCAAGAGGGCCCGCACTATCAGAAGACGGGCATCCGCTGAAAGTTCTACTTTGAAGATTAATGCGCTCGAAGGAACCCTCTGAGCGACGATTGGCCCGGTGAGAGGGCCTATTATCCGCAACGCTGCTGGGGAAGAGGTATTGACAAAGGCGTTGTTGGGTCCATTGCCCACAATTTTCCCTAGATTGGATTTGAAGAGACATCTCCATCAACACTAAGAGCATAGTTGTATTTGATGTTGCTTGAGCTCATCATGTGCAGGATGTTCCATGGAACAAGTATAGACAGGTGGTCTAAGTGATGTGACAGGTGGTCACAAAGTGAAGATGCTGGAAAGGCAGGAAGTAGCCTAAGTGGTCAAATCAGGTAAAATCTTACCTATGTTGTGGGCTGACAGAAATCAGTATAAGTCCATAGGCGTTGAGTTATGAAGACACACTCAATGCCATACAACAAAAGGCTGTTAGTAGAACTCAGGTCAGAAATTCGTCGAACTGAGTTCAGAGTTCGTCGAGCTAAGATCACATCACAAAGGTTGTGAGTTGAACTTAGCCGAACTTTATAATTCGTTGAACTAAGTTCAGAGATCGTCGAGCTGAGCTCGCCATTCGTCGAGCTGAGCTCGCCTTTCGTCGAGCTGAGCTCGCCTTTCGTCGAGCTGAGCTCGCCTTTCGTCGAGCTAAAGTCACAAGCTTGGGATTCAGAATTTGTCGAGCTCAACCCACCGATCGTCGAACGCAGTTCAACACTCGTCGAACTAAAGCAAGAAGAATTGACTAAGCAAAAAGCACTGAGACAACTGAGAAGTATGTCTCAACATAACCACTGAGACAAAGCAGCTGGAACTGCTCTAAGTCCAGAAGCGTTGAGTGAAGCAGGTTCACTCAACGCTTCTAATGAAGAAGGTAGAGTTGAGACAGTTAAGTCAGTGTTTTCAAACACAGAAAATTGGCTAACGCAAAAAACGTTGAGTGATGAAGACACACTCAACGCTCTCAGCGTCAGAGAAGCAGGAAGATTTTGCATAAGGCAAAAGCGTTGAGACCGTTGAGAAGAAATCGCTGTGACAGAAGACTGTCTAAGCTGAGAAGAAGAAAGCGCTGAGACCGCTGAGAAGAAACCGCTGAGACAGAAGACAGTCTTAGCACAACTGCTGAGACAAGTGTTGGTCTCAGCACAACCGCTGAGACAAGTGTGTCTCAGCTGAGAACAAGAAAGCGCTGAGACAGTAAAGCAGAAAAATGTTAAGGCAAAAAGCGCGGAGCGGAGGTTGCTCACTCAAGGCTGTCGACGCCTAGTAAAGACAGAATCTTGTCGAAATAGTTTGGCGTTGAGTGATGCTCACACACTCAACGCCAAGCAGGAGCTAGTTGAATAAGCAAGTTGGCGTTGAGTGAAGCTGATTCACTCAACGCCTAGAAACAATTTTATATTTAAAGTAGTTTGGCGTTGAGTGAAAGTTACTCACTCAACGCCATGAGACAGAAAATCTGTCTAAGTATTTTGGCGTTGAGTGATGCTTACTCACTCGACGCCTATACAAATGGTAGTTGATTTTTGGCTAAGTCCACAGTTGATGACGTCAGCAAGTCAACAAGTCAACAGAATTCAAATTAGTGGCGGGATGGCTACAGTACGCGACAAATGTTGCCGCAGACCTACTGTACGGCAGTTGGCGTTAAAGCAAGTTGTTGCAGGCCATTAATTATGTGGGTCCACTGCTCAAAGATTCGTTGGCTCAAAATCAATAAAAGAAAAGAGCCGTACAGAGGAAAGCAGCGTTGGGAAGACTTCAAGCAAATAGAAATCAAGTTAGTTCTTCTTCTCCGTCATTGTTGTGAAGCTGAAGAGCAGGAAGCTCAAGTCTACAAGTCAGAGAACAAGTTAGTTGTTGGATCAAGACCTTTAACAGCAAGATAGTTGGTGTCATTCTCACATGCACCAGCAAGCTAGTTCAGAGTATTTTCTCTGAGGGAAAAGGTAGCAGCCAAGGGCCGACCCTTGCTGCAGGTTCTTCATAGTTCCAGCAACACAAGCACCTGAAGATCTTTATCTTGAAGCTGTGAAGAGAAGAAAGCTTGAAGAAGCTGAAGGAAGACTCAGGGGACAATTCCTCAGGAGTCAAAGTTAGGGATGAATCACCTCGGCCCATGAAAGGAGCAAGAGGCAAAGCTATTCCAGTCTGCAAAGTTGAGCTGTGATTTTCTCAGCTCAGGTAGCAGCAGTTAGCTGCAGTAACTTCACTAACCAGAAGAAAAATCTCTGGTGCTGTGAAGAAGTAGTTGGGGCTGAGTTTCTGTCTCAGTTCAAGAAGTGGCAGAACATTGTTCTGCAAGTAACTTACAGCACAAGTATTAAGTTGTTGTGGAAGTAGTTAGAACTAAGTATATCTTAGTTCAGTGAAGGTTGACTCAGGAAATAATTTCCTGTAGTCATTGTTGGGCTGAGTCTATCTCAGTCAAGTTGCTTGACACAGAGAAATATCTCTTGTGTCAAGAATATCCATCAACCCACCTTCATCTTGTAGGATTCAGTTCACCTAAATCTTAGTGGTAGGTGACTAATTAGTCACTGAGGTAGGTGCCCTGCTGGGGTACTAAGGTAGGTGCCCTGCTGGGATACTGAGGTAGGTGCCCTGCTGGGGTACTGAGGTAGGATCCAAGTGTGGATCTGAGCCGTAGGGTTTAATTGTCTGAGGTAGGAGAGTGTTGATCTCTGAGTGTAGGGCATTTGTGCCTGAGGTAGGTGACAAGTTTACCACTGAGATGTAGGTGCCTGGAGGGGCACTGAGGTAGGTACCTGGAGGGGTACTGAGTTATAGGAGTGTTGCAGCACTCTGAGAGTAGGGCCTTGTGCCTAAAGTTGTAGGGCTGAAAAGCCTAAGCTGTACGCCTTAGAGATAAGGCTGAGGTAGGTGGCTTGCGGGTCACTGAGTGTAGGAGCACTGCAGAGCTCTGAGGTAGGATCACTTGTGGATCTGAGGTAGGGCTGTCCTCCCAGCCTGAGTGTAGGGCTTAACAGCCTGAGGTAGGTGGTCTGCTGACCACTGAGTGTACGCCCTTGTGGCTGAGAAGTGAGTCTTGGAGGAGACTTGGAGATCCTGCGGGATCTGTGGTGTGAGCTCTTATGAGCAGTTTGGAAGAGTTGTGTCTAGTCCAACAAGTTAGTTGGATAGGTGGGAGGGAAAGTGGATGTATACAATTGGGGAACCACTATAAATCACTGTGTTTTTTGTGGTTGTTTTCCTTTTCTTATTTACAGGTGTTAAGGACAAGCTCTAGACCACCCTAAGCTGAAAGATAAAAGAAAATAACAAGATACTATAAAGAAAGCAAAAGATAGTCTCAAAGGGACAAACAACCTATTCACCACCCCCACCCCCTATAGGTGATTTAGCTATCATTGAAACATAGACTTTCAAGTGGTATCAGAGGGAGGTTACTCAAAAAGGACTTAACAGTCTGAGTATACCTCAAAGAATAGCTAAAAAGGTTATACTTGTGGGTTCAAAAAAGAACCACAAGGAATGGAGCTCCAAGACTGCAGAAAGGAGAACTTTGAGACTTGGAAAGAAGGGGTCAAGCAAATCATGGAAGCCTCTAATCTTGGGGTCCTTGCAACAGTTCAAAAAGGACATTTCATCCTCATGAAGGTCTCTATCAGATGCAGAAGTCCAGACTCCAAAGAGTTCAGCAGAAATGACTGAAGATAAAATCATCTTAGTAACCATGGACAATAGAGCACATCACATCATGATGAGTGTCATGGATGACTCAACCCTCATGAGAGTAGTTCATTGTCAGTCGGCCAAAGAAATGTGGGACTAACTGACTGCCTACATGGAAGGGCAAAGGAGGAAAGCGATGACAGCAACATCAGTCTGTTAGACAGTGAATCAGGACCTGAAGAAGAAGCCTTCATTAGGCTACTTGCTGGTATTGCAGCCGAAGATGAAGACCATCCAGATACCAGGATAGAGATCAGGGCCCCTCTATCACACTCAGAAAGAGATACTGAGGTGGATGAAGATATCAGTGGAGGCTGTGAGGGGATGGCTTTGACAGAAGAAGAATCCTGCCAGGATCAGCCTGGTCAAGAACAGGTACATCCTCTATCTAGCTGCTTAGGTCATGTGACCAGTCCAGATTCTGATTCATCCTCATCTAGTGATGAAGATCGCTCTGAATCTGAGGTAGATGTCAATCAATTGATTGACAAGTATGACAAAATCTTGGATGCTTTGAGAAAAAGCAAGAAGTTGGCCAAAATGCAGGCTGAGGAGATTCTCTCTCTTCAGCTAGCTACTGCCCAGCAATCTGAGACAGCTTCCTTGCTGGATCAGAAAGTGAGGGAAGTCAGGCAACTGAAGGTCATCTCAATCATCCAAATTGACACCATAAGGCAGAAGGACAAGATTATTGTGAATCTTGAAGGGAAACTCCTAAAGGAGAGAAGGGATGTGGCTGAATTCAGCAAGCCTAAAGTTGTGTTGCCATTGATAGATTCCTTCTCTCAAAAGGGTAAGGAGTTAGCAGTCAAGGGAAGCACAAGAGTTGTCCTTTCCAAAGAGAAAGGGAAAGCCCCTATAGTGCTACAGTCAACCTTTCATAAGGTAATTCTCCCTTCTCATAGGTATGACTAAGGTTGCATGCATGGTCACTGGGAGAATGGGAATTTTTCTTGTAAGTATACAAGAGTATCTTCCAATGGAAGAAAAAAAGGGTAGGGGAATGAGTGTCTTTAAGGCTCCCCATGAAAAAGTACAAATGGCTCATGCTGGACTATTTATATTTGGTGTCACAGCCCCAACTCACAAGTGAAAGGCAGTGGCTTTCACTCAAGCCCATCCAGCAAGGACTCAGACCAAGGGTCAGTCTACCAGTAAGCCTAACTTAGCTTGTTCTGATGATATAAACAGATTTTCTTCTGCAAAGAAGACAGCTGTGAATACCATTCAGGGAAATCAAAGAAAGCATGCAGAAAGAAGGACCTTCAGTCAGATCCTTGTTGAAAGGAACCTGAAGAAAGTTGTCGTTCATCTTCCTTCTATTCAGTCAGCAATTAACCACAATGCAAGCCCTGCTCAGAAAAGAAGATATAATATTCATGAGTGTTGGTGCTATGGTAAGGTGGGACATTTTGCCCTATATTACTGGCACAATCCTTCTGTGTCTAGAGCAAGAGATAATCAACTTGTCAAAAATTCTGCATGTAGGCAAGTCAGATTTCAGGCTAACAGGAACCTAGGACCCAATACCTATTGGGGTCCTAAGGTAAGGTAATTCTATTTTGCAGGTTAGTCTAAGTGTACATCCCCCATGTGACACTTAGACAGAAGATGTTCCAAAACTTGTACTGTAACAAGGAAGTTATCCTATGGTTGATACCCCCAAGGATAAGGTGGACAAGTCTTGGGCAAAGACCAGCTGGATCCAGCCAGCAGGAATGTCTGGTTGGACAAAGTCTTGCTGTCACACCAGCAAATCTGGAAAGGACAAGTAGACTGTAATCACTGACGAAAGCTGTAATTTCTCATGTGGTATCATCAGCTATCTGGCACTTCAGTGGAAACCAAAAAATAAGTGTACTCAGGTTCAACATTATCTGAACCTGTAGCAAAGGATGTCCAAGTCAGTGGTTGAACACACTTGTGCTGCTGATCAAAAAGCTAAAGTCAAAAGCAAGTTTGCTACTAAAGGGAAGAAAAAGGTCTGGCTCAGCAAGATGTGATCATGGTGCAAGGGAGCAACTGTGATCAACTGATGAGAATCCAGCTATAGCTCCAAGACCATAACCTCCTGAGTTGGTTCAGAAGGAATATCAGAAAGAAGTTGCAGGAACATGTTCAGCTTCCTGTTAAGAGGCATCCAACAGCTGAAATGGATCAAGGAATTTCACACCTGATCAGCAGGTCCTCGGGACTATGCACAGTTTGAGGGGGAGATCAACTTCAGTCTATGGCTACTGCAGTACAGTCTATACTGCTGCCATAAGAATATGTTGTTGCAGGGCGAGAGTAAAAGGCCAACATATCCTAAAAATGCATGAGGCCCTAAGTGGTGGAAAAGACCTTTAGTGTTTTGAAGACTTTGCAGGTGGGATACCTCAATTAGTATCAAGGCTGGCATACAAAATCCTACCAAATCTGTCCAAGTAGTATTCAACCAACTCAAACAGTCAGTGTAAGGAAGAACACAACAATTTTGGGATGATGCTTTCTAAAGGAGACAGAACTGACTGCCCAGTCAGATGAAAGGAGAACGGGTGAGAAAATGAACCTCCACCACAGAGTGCAAGGTAGATAGGATAAGCAAAGATGGAACCTATCAAATCCTATGAAAAAGACTGACTACTTGGAGCTGCAAGAAAAAAATCAGTCATGCAATATCAGCTCCATGTTATCAGGACCACATTCTCCATGGAAGATTAGTTTTGATGTAATATCAAGACTATAAAGATCATTCAGTGGTATCCAAGACTGACATAGACTAGATTGTCTACCAGGAATCTGACAAAGGATGCCTCAGTTGAGGGGGAGCAGGCAGCTGTTGCACTAGATCAGCTGTCAATACAGCTGATCAGTTTGTCTTAAGGACAATGCACATACCAAGGGGGAGAATATGAGAAGAGAAACAACCAGCAGTGGATCCCTGGATCACTCATGTGCCAAAGGGGGTTGCAGTGATGTGGTGCATCAATGATATCACCACAGGTGGATGCTGATTCTGTAGATACAACATCAGCAAATTGAACTATGTGTGCAGCAAGCTTAACTGTTATAGTGTTGTGTTGTATCAATGTATCAACACAGAAGCTATGACTCCTAATCAAGTACACTGATCACTAGGATGATTTCCTTAACAATATCAACATAGGACTTTGTCTAGCATCAAGAGATAATCTCTCCCATGATATTTTCTATTCGCTCAATAGATATGCCTATTGAAGAAGACAGAAAGGGGGAGATATGTGTGGCAATACATATGGAGATATAGAAGCAATATTTGACATGAAGCACTTGCCCACATGATTGAGTCATGATGAGTAGGTTCATATACATGTGTGGCCATGTTGAGTAGGTTCATATTACTGGAAAAGATTCTAGTAGTAAGAGAAATACAATGACTGACCACATGATTGAGTCATGATTGTGTCAGTGCATACATTGAGGCAAGTGCTTCTAGTGGTGCATCATTTAAATATTAAATTGTATAAAATAGAGTTCATATTACTTGAGCAACTGCTCAAGTAGTATGAGGATGCACATTGAATGAATGTAGCATAAGATAGCAGGTGTAACAGATCATAATCTGCAGCTACATGAAATTATTCTGCCTATTTTGGTAATGTCTCTTAGTATTGCTGGGTGTTCTGTCTTCTTCAAATAGGGGGAGATTATTGGGTCCATTGCACACAATGTTCCCTATATTGGATTTGAAGAGACATCGTCATCAACATTAAAAACATAGTTGTATTTGATGTTTTTTGAGTTCATCATGTGCAGGATGTTCCATGGAACAAGTATAGACAGGTGGTCTAAGTGATGTGACAGGTGGTCACAAAGTGAAGATGCTGGAAAGGCAGGAAGTAGCTTAAGTGGCCAAGTCAGATAAAATCTTACCTATGTTGTGTGCTGACAGAAATCTGTCTAAGTCCACAGGCGTTGAGTGATGAAAACACACTCAACGTCATACAGCAAAAGGCTGTTAGTAGAACTCAGCTCAAAAATTCATCGAACTGAGTTCAGAGTTCATCGAGCTAAGATCACAGCAAAAAGGCTGTGAGTTGAACTTAGCTGAACTTCATAATTCGTCGAACTAAATTCAGAGATCGTAGAGCTGAGCTCGCCTTTCGTCGAGCTGAGCTCACCATTCGTTGAGCTAAAGTCAGAAGCTTGTGATTCACAATTCGTCGAGCTCAGCCCACCGATCGTCGAACACAGTTCAACATTCGTCGAACTAAAGCAAGAAGAATTGACTAAGGAAAAAGCGCTGAGACAGCTGAGAAGTATATCTCAGCATAACCGCTGAGACAAAACAGCTTGAATTGTTCTAAGTCCAGAAGCATTGAGTGAAGCAGGTTCACTTAACGCTTCTAATGAAGAAGGTAGAGTTGAGACAGTTAAGTCAGTGTTTTCAAACACAGAAAATTGGCTAAGGCAAAAAACGTTGAGTGATGAATACACACTCAACGCTCTCAGTGCCAGAGAAACAGGAAGATTTTGCCTAAGGCAAAAGCGCTGAGACCGCTGAGAAGAAACCGATGTGACAGAAGACTGTCTCAGCTGAGAAGAAGAAAGTGTTGAGACCGCTGAGAAGTACCCGCTGAGACAGAAGACAGTCTCAGCACAACCGCTGAGACAAGTGTTGGTCTCAGCACAACCGCTGAGACAAGTGTGTCTCAGCTGAGAACAAGAAAGCGCTGAGACAGTTAAACAGAAAAATGGTTAAGGCAAAAAACGTTTAGTGGAGGTTGCTCACTCAACGCTGTCGACGCCTCGTAAAGATAGAATCTTTTCTAAGTAGTTTGGCATTGAGTGATGCTCACACACTCAACATCAAGCAGCAGATAGCTGAATAAGCAAGTTGGCGTTGAGTGAAGCCGATTCACTCAACGCCTAAAACAGTTTTATATTCTAAGTAGTTTGACGTTGAGTGAAGGTTACTCACTCAATGCCATGAGACAAAAAATCTGTCTAAGTGTTTTGGCGTTGAGTGATGTTTACTCACTCAACGCCTATGCTAATGGTGGTTGATTTTTGGCTAAGTCCACAGCTGATGACGTCAGCTAGTCAACAGAATTCAAATTAGTGTCGGGATGGCTACAGTACGAGACAAATGTTGTCGCAGACCTACTGTACGGAAGTTGGCGTTAAAGCAAGTTGCCGCAGGCCATTAATTATGTGGGGCTCACTGCTCAAAGAGCCGTTTGGTCAAAATCAATAAAAGAAAAGAGACGTACAGAGAAAAGCAGCGTCGGGAAGACTTCAAGCAAAAAGAAATCAAGTTAGTTCTTCTTCTCCGCCATTGTTGTCGAGCTGAAAAGCAGGAAGCTCAAGTTTACAGGACAGAGAGCAAGTTAGCTGTTGGATCAAGACCTTCAACAGTAAGATAGCTGGTGTCATTCTCACATGCACCAGCAAGTTAGTTCAGAGTATTTTCTCTGAGGGAAAAGGTAGCAGGCAAGGGCCGCCCCTTGCTGCAGGTTCTTCACAGTTCCAGCAACACAAGCACCTGAAGATCTTTATCTGGAAGCTGTGAAGAGAAGAAAGCTTGAAAAAGCTGAAGGAAGACTTGGGGGACTATTCCTCAGGAGTCAAAGTTAGGGCTGAATCACCTCAGCCCAGGAAAGGAGCAAGAGGCAGAGTTATTCCAGTCTGCAAAGTTGAGATGTGATTTTCTCAGCTAATGTAGCAGCAGTTAGCTGCAGTAACTTCACTAACCAAAAGAAAAATCTCTGGTGCTGTGAAGTAGTTAGGGCTGAGCTTCTGTCTCAGTTCAGGAAGTGGCAGAACATTGTTCTGCAAGTAACTTCCAGCACAAGTAATTACTTGTTGCTGTGGAAGTAGTTAGGACTAAGTATATCTTAGTTCAGTGAACGTTTACTCAGGAAATAATTTCCTGTAGTCATTGTTGGGCTGAGTCTATCTCAGTCAAGTTGCTTGACACAGAAAAATATCTCTTGTGTCAAGAATATACATCAACCCACCTTCATCTTGTAAGATTCAGTTCACCTGAATCTGAGTGGTAGGTGACTAATTAGTCACTGAGGTAGGTGCCCTGCTGGAGTACTGAGGTAGGATCCAAGTGTGGATCTGAGCTGTAGGGCTTAATTGTCTGAGGTAGGAGAGTGCTGCTCTCTGAGTGTAGGGACTTTGTGCCTGAGGTAGGTGACAAGTTTGTCACTGAGTTGTAGGTGCCTGGAGGGGCACTGAGGTAGGTACCTGGAGGGGTACTGAGTTGTATGAGTGTTGCAGCACTCTGAGAGTAGGGCCTTGTGCCTGAAGTTGTAAGTCTGAAAAGCCTGAGCTGTAGGCCTTGGAGATAAGGCTGAGGTAGGTGTCTTGCGGGTCACTGAGTGTAGGAGCACTGCAGAGCTCTGAGGTAGGATCCCTTGTGGATCTGAGGTAGGGCTGTCCTCCCAGCCTGAGTGTAGGGCTTAACAGCCTGATGTAGATGGTCTGCTGACCACTGAGTGTAGGCCCTTGTGGCTGAGAAGTGAGTCTTGGAGGAGACTTGGAGATCCTGCAGGATCTGTGGTGTAAGCTCTTAGCAGTAGTTTGAAGGAGTTGTGTCTAGTCCAACAAGTTAGTTGGATAGGTGGGAGGGAAAGTGGATATACCCAATTGGGGAACCACTATAAATCACTGTGTGATTTTCTGTGGTTGTTTGTTTTTCTTATTTACAGGTATTAAGCACAACCTCTAGATCGCCCTAAGCTGAAAGATAAAAGAAAAAAACAAGATACTATAAAGAAAGCAAAAGATAGTCTCAAAGAGACAAACAACCTATTTACCACCCTAGGTGATTTAGCTATCCTTGAAACAAAGACTTTCAGGCGTTGTCTTTCCTACGGATGCCTATAGGCGCAACCACTGTCAGGAACGCTTCAGTTGTTGGTGATTCGGGGAAAACCCCGGGATTTGATCCTTCTGAAGATATTATTTCCCGCATGGCTTTTGAGGAATCTGAGAAGAGACAGGGGGAGGTCGCGGCGAAGGCCCGGCTCAGGATAGCACAGCTGGATGAAGAAGTCGCGCGGGTACCTGCGCAGGACAAAAAGGAACCAAAAAGCTTACTGGGAGGAGAGTCGTCATGCAAGCTGGCAAAGTTTACGGACGCCTTTGGCTTTCACCGAAGCATCCGAGGGTCGGTCATCATTCCCCCTGTTGTGGGGGCAGATCCCGGCGAGCAATCGCGCACCCATACGCAGCTACAGACCGCTTGCAGACATAGAGAGCTATGGAAACAAACCTACTCAAAGCGCATGGACCCTGAGACGGTCAAGCTCCAAATCTTCGGCTCTGCACGGTCATTAGTCCTGTCAAGGATCGACTTCCAAGTCTTCAGCTCCTCCAAGGGTCGTGGCCGCATGGTTAGTCCGCCAGTGCTCGCGGCCACCCCGACCAATGTCTTTGGGGAAGAGGACGCGGAAACCGAAGAGTTGTTGCTTCCGGCAAGAGGTATATCCCTGCAAAGCGCGTCAATACTATTTGAAAAAAGAAGACTAATTTTTCTCTTACCTGCAGCGTCTCCTCACGAAGGGGAGATACTGACGGCGATCTTGTGCACCATGTGGGACGCCCTGACACAGATCAGAGCACGAGTTGTTAGGCTGGAGGCGGAGTTCACCAAACTGAAGGCAGGGCTCGGTTGTCCCGGCAGATAGCTGAGGGCGTGGCGGCCTTTCATTATTCACTTCTCGTCAAATGTATTTGCAATAGTAGATGATAAGAATAATATTTAGTATATTTAGTTCCATCTTTGTCTATTTTATTGTTGATATTGCCCACGGCCTACCGCCGGACGATACCTGGCCGCGTGGTCGAGAACCCGCTAGGAAGGTAAGAGCGTGCGACTACTCGCAAAAGGGCGCCTTCTGACGTCGCTTCTCTTTCTTTGTTGACGCTATAAATAGAGGACCACGACATTTTTTTGTTTATTCTAAAAGTACTAATACCCTTTTAAAAATGACACGAGCTCCTCCCCCACTTAAATCCAGGTGCGCAGCCGCTTTCCTTAGCGACAAACCGCCACGCCCGACACTAAACCGCGTGGACTTGGCGGTCTTCCTGTCGAAGCATCCGCTGGGCGGGTCTCTGTCTGTGCGTCCTCCGAATAAAGAAGAGAGGGTGAACTCGGTGTTCAGGGACGAACTCGCCGTCCCCATTGATCACTTTGGGGCAGGCTGGACCCTTCCCGTTTTCCAAAAGGTCGCGGAGATTATGAGCTATTACGGGACTGTACCCGCTCAACTGTCGCCCAACACCGTAGTGATCATGATGTCTTTTGTGACGTACCTGAGGTTGGAGAAGATAACATTTTCCTTGGAGGTATTTTTCTTTCTCTTCCGGACGAAGGCCTTAAAGTGCGGGCAAGTACAATTTCGATTTGACAACATGCAAATTGTGAATGCGGTGAGTGCTCCCGCGGGTTGGCGTTCTCAGTTCGCATTCTTAAAAGGTAATTTGGGCGGCATAAACGCCCTTTCTTCCCTTCGTGCGGAAGAGGCCTTCTATACCCCAGCTTTGTTTGAGGTTAGTTGGCGGATCGTTCGCTATTTGAAGAGGGAGTACTTGGAAACCCGGTTTTATGTTTGTCGGGTCAAGGAAGTGGTGGACGCCCTTGTCAAAGAGTGCAAGTTTTTTTGAAAAGCCTATAAATATTTTTGTGTACCTGCTTTGAGACCTTTGTGATTTGTAGTTGTCTTGATGGTGTTGGGCTCCAGACCGTGAACCCTTCTGCGGACAAGACGCCGATCATCGAGGAGCAACATTCTCAGCAAGATGCGGGAGTTAGCACATCCGTCGTCCCGCCTTTAAGACGGAGTCAGCACTTTGAGTCAATTGTACAGTCGGTCATCAGGGGACCTGAGACCGTGAAGATTAACACAAAACTATCTTCCTATAGAGAGACCGCGCGAGTGCACCGCCATGCATTGGCAGCTGTCGGGCCGATCTACGGCCCGGCCGATCGCAGGGAGATAGAGACGATCCCCGCGGCGGACTTGTCTGCGAGTTGTCGCGGCGAACTTGCGGGCTCTCTCCTATAACAATGCAGCTTGGAGTCTCCTTGACGACGCAATGGCCGTTAAAACCCGCCTGCGAGAGAGATTGAAAGTAAAATCTAATCATAACCACGACTTCCCCATCTAACCTGTGCGGAGAAGGTAACTCTTCTGCGGACTCCTGCTAATGTAGGAAAAGAGGGCGGCAGACGAAACAGGGCTCCACCGAGAGCATGCCCAATCTATCAAGCACGGGGCGGAAACGACGATCCGCCTTTTGAAGGGAAACGACGCGTTGAAGCCCGCGTTTGCGGACGTCGACTACAGGACTCTTTTTGCAGGCCACCCAGAAGCGGCACCTCCGAGCTCGTAGGAAGACTCGTCGTAATATTAATTGCGTCCATCGTCTCAAAGTTTTGCTTGTTGCAGATCCTTCTTTGTTATTTGCCTATTTCCCACTGTTCCTGAATGTTATAAATTTATTAACTGTGTAAAACGACTTACTTGATTTTGGCTGTTACTTTGATTCCTCTCACAGTATGTTATGCTTATGAAATATGAATGAGAGTAGTAGGTGACCTTAGTTCGAGCGCTCACTCATTTAGATCAAAGAAACCTAGGCGACCTCAAGCCGAGCGTCGGCCTATTAGGTAAGGAGAAAACTCGGGCGACCTCGAACCGAGTGTCCGCTTAATAAATAAGGAGAAACCCAGGCGACCTCAAACCGAGGGTCCGCCTTCTAGATAAGTAAAAAACTAGGCGACCTCGAGCCGAGTGTCAGCCTATTAAATAAGGAGAAACTCAGGCGACCTCGAACCGAGTGTCCTACTAGATAAGGAGAAAACCCATGCGACCTCAAGCTGATTGTCCGCCCATTTGATAAGGAGAAAACCAGGCGACTTCAAATCGAGTGTCCGCCTATACCGTTATTCTGAGCGGTAGTGGAGCATCACGAATTGTCCAGCGAACAGATCATGGCGAAGTGTTGCGAGTCGTCGAGCGAACACTTGCGGGACAGATCTTGGCAAAGCGTCGCGACTCGTTTGGTCGGACACCTGCCTCAGGAAATGAAAGGGACTACTTATGCTCTTATAGAGGGGTCGTCCACTACTCCATGGGGTCCGCTTATCAGAGGTTAAGTATTCCAACCGAACCCAAAGCATCTGCAGGGATCTCGTCCGTGCGCAATGCTGAAGAACGTTGGTGGGTAATAAGCGTCTGTTGCTCGCAGCTTGTTCATGGAAGGGAAATAATAACAATGACAACGCCTCGATCAATGCGCGGCTGGTCAACACATTCAGACCTGCCGCATATGTCGCTCGAGAGTATCTCACGAGGACAATTATCGCGTTCTTATGGTGGGGGAAGTGACTCACACCAGCAAGAGGGTCGAAGGCCTGAGGACCTAGGTTCACGACGTCTGGATACGTCCGAAGGGGTCCAGCAGGCACCGGTAACCACACACGGGTGTTAATCCCGAATTTGTTTTAGTTAGTTTCAAATGTCGAATACCCCGGGAGAGTGTGTATCTCGCATGACCTAAAAACGTTTCTAAAGAGATGATGTTAGATCTTTTATTTAGAAAGAACATGCAAAGCTCTTAGATAGTGGACATATGGAGCAGGTAGAGAACACAAAAACACAGTCGTCGAGCCACTTGCATTTGTTAGGCGAGCGGGTTGCTCTGATCGTCATTCTCCACCGGGAGCGGGATACATTCCTCCCCTATGCCGGCAAACCAAGCCTCCTTGACTGCCATCGGCACATATTCTTCCACCAGGATTGTGATTTCCATACCTTCAAGAGGAGCGGAACGTATTCCTCTATTACGCACGAAGATCGGACCCCTCCCACTCCGGGAGGCACATACTCTTCCGCCTAGTTTAATGATAGGATATAGCATTCTCGGGCCGCTTTTGGGTCACTCCTGACCCTGAACTGTTTTCCTCCCAGCGGGAACTTCAAAACCTGGTGATCGGTCGATGTAATAACCTGGAAGTCATCCAGGAGAGGTCTCCCAAAGAACGCATTGTAACTGTTGGGGGCATCGATGACAAGGAAGGACTCCTACCTAGCTATCTCATATAGGATGACCGTCAGATCCGCGCTTCATTCAACTTCCTTTCTCCCGAGAAAACATAGAGTTGACTGTCACAGGCTCTCAGTGGCTCGTCCTTTTTCAATATCTCATAAGTAGGTTTGAACAAGACATTGATAGAGCTTCCTATGTCTACTAAGATTTTGGCGACTGCGTAGTCTCCTAAGACGGCTTTCATGACAACCGTGTCATGGAAGGGGTTGATAAATTGAGGGAGATCCTCCTCTTTAAATGTCACCACCCCGCGAGGAGGCGGAGCCAGTGATGCCGAAGCTACTTCCCATCCATACAGGAGCCTTGAGCTTCCTTCACGGGAGGACTACACTCCGGCCCCACCATGAATGCAATTGATGCTCCCTAGCGTGCCAACTCCTTTCACTTCTACACCTTTTTCTTCCACACTTCCTTGCTCAACGAGGTTGCACCTCGAGGCACTCGTCCCCTCTCGCATCTTCTCTTTCCCTTTCCGGGACGAGGACTTCTCCGGCCTTCTCCGACTGTCTTTTTGTTAGCAGATACTCTAACTTTCCTTCTTTCAGCAGCTTCTCAACCAGGCTACGAAGAACTCGGAAATTTTATGTATCATGCCTCACGTCGTGGTAAAACTTGCAATAGAGGTTTGGGTTCCTATTCATGAGTCCTCCTTTCATGGATCATGGAGGTCGGAAGTCGGGTTGTTGTTGAAGAATCTGCAAAACTTCTTCCATCGGTGCTCTGATATCAGTGTACTCATGCACATCACTCCCCCAATGCTCGGGTGATGCTCTAACAACAATGGTGGCTCACCATTTTCCCCTTGCTGCGGTTGAAAGTGCCCCAACCTCATTTGTCGAAAAGCTTGAAAACTTTGATGACGAGAATTACGCCCTCTTTGGTTTGGGGGGCAATACTCCTGGCGGATGAAGTTACTCTTTTGCGAGGGTATTGAGGGGTGATTGGAAGAGCTGTGCGGGCGCTTCCCCTAGCTCTGAAAGACTTGCAATGAAATCTTTGTTGTTGAACTCTCCTTCGATGAATTGGTTTGCCCTTTCGATAAGCTTCGCGCAAGTCCTGGGCATCTTCTCACTGATCACAAACTTGAACAACCCAGGTCGGAGTCCGTTGGTAAAAGCGACTCGATAGACTTGGGGGTCTACGTCTGATACCTCCATGATCAAACTCTGGAATCGATCCACATACTGTCTCATTGTTTCCTTTGGCCTTTGTTGTTATTTTAAAAAGCGCGTCGATGTCCGCCCTGCGTCGCTTTCAGGTGGCAAACCTTTGCAGGAAGTCGACCCTTAGCTCCAGGAAGGAGGTAACCGAGCCGGGAGGAAGACTGTGGAACCATTCCCTCGCCTTTCCATCAAAGGTCATGGAGAGGAGCTTGCAGCGCGGGCCCTCGGAAAGGGGCTGCAGGGACACGATGACGTCGAAGGCTTGAAGGTGAGAGGCTGGATCTTCCTTTCATGTGAAGCGGGGAAGACCGGCTCCCTGAAGCCGTTAGGAGCGGTCTCTCTGGCGATTTCAGAGACAAATGGAGAGAAGACTTTTGCTCCCTCGACCGGTGCCTGATCATCGAAGTCCAGGATCCTTCCAAGTCGGGCGGCTTCTTAGAAGAGTCGGCGGCGGACACGAGCAACGTCTTCTTGCAAAAGAATTGGGGGCGGATTCCCCATCGGTGCGGGTTGATGAACGGGAGTCGCGGGATCTCCCGGGTGCTCGGCAGCCTGACCCTGTTGCTGACCTTGGGTCACCAGCTCATTGACCAAGCCGAACAGCCAAAAGAATTCGGTGTGACTGACGGGCTGCTCGTGATCTGGTGTATGTCTGACTGCCATGCGAGTGAATATGGTAGCTAGTTGGAATCTAAAGGTCACGGGGCATTCACTATCACTATTCTTTGATGGTAGGGGCAATTTCACTGACTGCTTGGGTTCACGCTCACCGCACCAAATTCTGTTGGAGCCAAAAATGTCACCAACTCTCCGCGTGTTGTCACAGAGTAGGGAGGCCGACAGAAGAAAAGGTGGTTTGCAAGCGGTCGATTACTTGTCCTGCGGATGTTGTGGGCGAGTAAAAAGGGTGTGGAAAGAGAGTGTCGCTGGAAGCAGCGAACACCATACTTGACCCACCGCGACGAATGTCTTCCTTACGACGGGCCTTTTCATTCACAGTAAAAAGGATTACCAAAGTATTAGGATGAATACAAGTGGGAATAAGAGAGAAAACTTTACCAGACTTAGTGCCCGCACTAGCAATTCGGCTATATCTGGCCTTTTGGGCTATGTCTGCCTCCCCCTCCCAAGAACTCATGGTCTGCTTTTTATACTTGAGGGCAGGCTACATGAGGGATTCACGAACCGACGGGGGTTTGTGACAAGTCCAGTGTGTCCGCAGTATCCGCCAAGTCCGCTGTTGACCGGGCGGACTGCCTTTTGGTTATGGACTTGTGGCGGATGGAGGCTTTGGTCTTATACTGTGCGGACTGCCTCTTTCGTGTGTGGACTGTTGCTGAAGGGTTTGTGGTTGTCCATGTGTGATGATGTTTGCGGACTGTGCGGACTATACTTGTCCGCATAGTGTGGGCGGACTGGTGCAAGTCCACCTAGTTGTGAACATTTGTGTCTTGCTCCTGGCGGTTTTCTTGGAATCCGGCTAAGTCCTTACGGACTCAGCGGACGGGTGTTTTGCTAGTACGCGAGCTGGGGTGGTGACTCTATTCACTAGGGTGGTGACCACACTCCTCACCTCGCCTATAAATAGACCCCCCCCCGGCACGTCTACAGTAACTGAGTGAACAGTAAGTGGGGCTTGGGCAATTGTTGCGGTCTGGATTTTTCTGTCCGCGCGGGTTGAGGAGAGCTGACGGTTTGTTGTGGTGTTGCCTAAATGGGATCGAAGAAGAAGAATCTGTGCGGACTTGGCTGTAGCGTCCGCGCGCACTCCAGACTGGAGCTTCCGAACTGCACTTTGGGAGGCCGCATGAAGGTCGCCTGCCGACTATCCGCGTCGAATATCGTCGCGCCCCCAGGGGGTGTCCGCGGGTATTCCGGATTGTTCGCCCGGGAGGTCGGCAAACACTGAGAGCGGTTGTTTGGCAAGTAGTCTCTGCTTCTGCTTCTGTCGGATGCTTTCCCCTGCGCGGGATTTGGGTTAACAATCACTACTCAATATGGTGCTACCATTAAGATCTTACGCATTGACAATGGCCATGAGTATATTGACGCCCGCCTTGAGATATATCTGAGTGATTTCGGCCTCATACATCAAACCTCCTGTGTTTACACCCCTGCTCAGAATGGGGTGAGCGCAAGAATCAACACCTCTTTGAGGTGGCTAGATGTCTTCTCCTCCGAATGCATCTCCTGAAATATTATTGGGGTGATGTTGTTCTCACCGCTGCCTACCTCATCAATCGTCTTCCTTTGCATGTTCTTGGGTTTCATACTCCTCTGACCACGTTGGGGGTTCGTCTTACTTCTCTCTCTCATTAGGTCTTGGGATGTGTATGTTTTGTTCACACTCATCGTAAGACCAAACTTGATCCCCGCGCTCTAAAATGTGTATTTATTGGCTACTCTCCTACACAGAAGGGCTATAAGTGCTTTCATCTTGTTACCAAGCAAACATTTGTTATTATAGATGTCACCTTCCGGGAATCGGAGGTTTATTATGGGACCTCTCTTCAGGGGGAGACGAGTACTACAGAAGTGAGTTCCCCTATTTCTGTTCATTTGCCTATTTCACCTCCCTCTATGTTGCCTCCTTCTGTCCTTTGTGATTCGGTGCCCCCACCAGCTTCTGGGAACCCAGTGATTCCTCCTCTACTACAGGTTTACACACGTCATAGAAGGGGCACGAACACACCAGCTATTGCTACTCAACCTAGGTCATCATTTGATCCATCGTCAGGTACCGATAAAGATAATTCAGCTTCTACCCAACATCCTCTTTCTCGTTTTGTGACTTATGACTTTTTCTCTCCTTCACATAGAGCATTTGTCACCTCCTACTCCATATCTAGTCCTCTCTCTTGGCAGGAAGCCCTTGAGCACAGCGAGTAGAAGGCAATCATGTTGGAGGAAATAGGAGCCCTTGACAAGAATCATACTTGGGAGCTTATACATCTCCCTAAGGGAAAAATAGTTGTGGGATGTAAGTGGGTCTTCTTTGTGAAGCAAAACACTAAAGGCTTTGTTGAACGGTACAAGTCAGGTTGATGGCTAGAGGATATACACAAACAGCTGGTATCGACTATCAAGAGACATTTGTTCTGGTTGCTAAAATGAACTCTATCAGGATCTCGTTCTTGTGTGTTGTGTGTAAAGAATGGAGTCTCCTTCAGTTGGACGTGAAAAATGCATTTCTCCACGTTGATATTCGGAGGAAATCTACATGTCTCTGCCTCTTGGTGTTCTCCAAAAAGGGTTGGTAAGGAAAGTTTGCAGGTTGAAGAAAGCTTTGTATGGCTTGAAGCAATCTTCACGCGCTTGGTTTGGGAGATTTCACCGGGCAATGATTTCTTTTGAATACAAACAAAGCAATGTTGATCACACCTTATTTGTGAAACACGTGAAGGATAAGGTGGTTGCTCTTATTGTTTATGTGGATGATATAGTGATAACCGGTGATGATACAGAAGAAGTTGAACTCCTAAAGTCTAGATTGGGTAAAGAATTTCAAGTGAAGGATCTTGGACCTCTCAAGTACCTTCTTGGCATCGAGGTGGCCAGATCCAAACATGGGATCTTTATATCTCAAAGGAAGTATGTTCAGGATTTGTTTGAGACAACTAGAATACTAGGGTGTACGCCAGCAGACACCCCAATTGAGGTCAATCACAAGCTAGAAATGGATGGCGAAGAAGTTGTTGATGACATAACGGGTTTTCAACGACTGATGGGGAAGCTTATCTATTTATCCCACACTCGTCTGGACATATCTTACGATGTGGGGGTCCATAGTCAGTACATGCACTCACCTAAATCACATCACCTGGATGTTGTCTAAAGAGTACTGAGGTATCTCCAATCCTCTCTTGTCAAGGGAATATTGTTCTCACCCAACGAGGCATTGATTGTATAAGTCTATACTGATGCGGACTGGGCGGGTTCAATTGACGATCGGAGGTCGACATCAAGGTATTTCTCTCTTGTTGGGGGCAATTTGGCGACCTGGAGGAGCAAGAAAAAATACGTTGTAGCCAGATCCAACATAGAGCCCGAGTTCTGCGATATGGCACAGGGAATATGTAAAGGATTGTGGATTCAGTCGGTCATGAAGGACCTTGGCGTAGAGTGTGTTTCTCCAATCAGGATCTACTGTGATAATAAAGCTGCTATCAGCATTGCCCACAATCCGGTCCAACATGATCGCACCAAACACGTGGAGATCGACAGACATTTCATTAAGGAAACATAGTTAGGGGGATCGTGAGTACCCATTTTGTTCCATCAAACTAGCAGCTTGCAGATGTGCTTACCAAAAGGCTGAGTTAGAGCTCGTTTGATAGAATACTGAGCAAGTTGGGCATGACAAACATTACACGTCCAACTTGAGGGGGGAGTGTTGGAGAAAGTGTTTTTTATATTTATATTTAATATGTGTTAAGAGTTATTAGTATTTAAATATTATTGTCATTTAGGAGTTTAGTCCCACACCGCCTATCGGTGTTGAGAGTCATGTTGTGTTTCTTATATAATGCCCTCATTGTGGAAGAATAAAATTGCACCTAGTATTTCATTTCCATCTATTTCTACATAGTATCAGATGATCGATCTGAAACCTAAAACTAATAATTTCTCCCGTCGTCCACTACTGCTCTCCCCCCCCCCCCAGACTCGTGCTTCCAATTCCGCGAGCTACTAGGGCTCACGCCCGCCGCTCCCGGTCCTATCGACGATGTCGATCGTTGATCCCGTCGACAGGAGCGGTTCGGATTCCGTTGTTGCTTCCGCCTACATCATCGACGCCTGTCGCTGTTTCTACCGACGACGCCGACGCATGTCACTGTTTATCCCGACGACGCCGACGTCTGTCGCTGCTTCTCCTGACGACTTCGCCGACTGCTTCTGTCATCGCCGACCGCTGTCGTGCTTCGCCTTCTCCCGTCGACAGCAGACGATGCTGCAGCTCTGCCCTGGCCTGCTTCTTCTCTGGCCCGGAAGACTTCTTGCATGCTGCTCCTCTGCGCCAGATCTGCCCTACAATGATGTGCCTCCTCTAGTTCTGCTGATATGCTCTGTTTTGCTGAAGACTGATGCTCCTATCTTCCGGTCGAGCTTCGTTGCCGCCGTTGCTCTCGTGCAGACCTTCTGGCCCGGTCTTTTCGTTCGTCGGGGATATAAATCTAGCTGCCCCCTTTGCTCGATGATGATGGTGTTACTATAGTGTGCGAACAGAAAAGAGCAAACCGAAAAATTGGAGTAATGTAAACTTTATTATCCAAAAAAGGTATCAATTACAATGGTATGTCTCCCTTTTATAAAATGGAGGAGATGAGAGAGGTTACAATTAAGCAATGTGGGACTAAAAATTTACAAGTATATGCGGCTTTACAAAAGGCAAACCGGACAGGCCGGGTGGTTAGACAAGCCGGCTAACCGCCCGGCAACCAATAAGAGGAGAGAGCAAGCGCCACAAAGATCAAGCCGCCGCAGGAGAACGCTAGACCGCCCGGTCTCCAAGTCGTCTGAGACAAACTTTCAGACCGCTGGGATACCAAACAGCAACAGCCCGGCAGACAGACCGGCCAGAATAAACCGGCAGACCGCCCGGTCTCCGAACAGCAATAGACCGCCCGGCCTTCATATTGCAACACTCCCCTTCAAGCTGGAGCATAGATATCAATCATGTTCAGCTTGTCGCAAATGTGGAAAAAGGAAGCGGACACCGGCTTGGTGAAGATGTCTGTCAACTTGTTGTCTGAAGTGACGAACGGAGTACAAATCTGTTTGTTCAAGATCTCCTCCCGAATGAAATGACAGTCGACTTCTATGTGTTTCGTTCTCTCATGAAAGACCGGATTTTTGGAGATGTATATCGCGGTCTTATTGTCACAGAACATAGGAAGAGGATAGTTGTACACCTCTCCTAAATCAAGCATGAGAGCCCGTAACCATTTCAACTCACATGTGGTCGATGTCATACTGCGATATTCTGCCTCTGCACTGGACCTGGAGACCACAGACTGTTTCTTACTCTTCGAACTCACAAGATTGCCTCCAACAAACGTGCAGAAACCAGATGTCGACTTGCGGTCCCCTTTGTCATCAGCATAGCTCGAATCAGAGTACGTTTCAACCCTTAGGTGACCATTCTTCTAAAAAAGGAGTCCTTTCCCTGGTGTTGTTTAATATACTCCAATATCCTCAGGGCAGATTGTAGAAGACACTCTCTAGGAGCTTGCATGAACTGGCTCACCTTGCCAACAGCATAAGAGATGTCGGGTCTGGTTACCGTAAGATAAATGAGTTTGCCGACCAGACGTCGGTACCTCGTAAGATCGGATAGAAGAGGCGAGTTATCTGTCCAAGTTTTGTCTTCCCCGATAGTCATGGGAGAACGGGCAGGTTTAGCATCAGTCAATCCTGCCTCCTTTAGAAGATCAAGAGCATACTTCCGTTGGAAAAGGAACATGAAGTTGGGCTTTCTAGAGATTTCAATTCCCAGAAAGTATTTCGGGGAGCCCATATCCTTCGTGACCAAGTGCTGACGGAGGTGTTTCTTTGTCAACGTTACCTCATCCTGATCATCGCCAGCAAGAAGAATGTCATCAACATAAACCGCAAGAACTACCAGACCAGAGGCAGTTTTCCGAACGAACAAGGAGTGATCGGCTGAGCTTCGTGTAAAACCAATGGCAGCAACAATGTCGCTAAACTTGTCAAACCAGGAACGAGGACTTTGCTTGAGGCCATAGATAGCCTTCTTTAGCTTGCATACTCGTGTCTCCCCCTGAGCAACATACCCAGGAGGTTGCTCCATCTAAAAAACATCTTCCTGAAAATCCCCATAAAGAAAGGCATTCTTGACATCCAGCTGTGAAATGGGTCAATCCTTGTTGACAGCCACAGAAAGAAGGATCCTAATAGTACTGAGACGAGCAATTGGAGAGAAAGTGTCAAACTAATCAACCCAATAAGTTTAGGTAAAACCCTTGGCAACAAGCCGAGCCTTGTAACGATCCACACTGTCATCGGGAAGGAACACCACAAAGACCCAGCGACAGCCAACAATATCTGTGCCGAAAGGAGGAGGAACCAGGGTCCAGGTACCTCGTTCAGTGAGAGTAGCAATCTCCTCATCCATGGCAGCTTTCCAATAAGGAATAGGAAGGGCCTCCTGGTAGGAACGGGGGGTGGCAGTGGCCAAGATAGCTAGTGCAAAAGCTCTGCGAGAAGGGGTAAGACGACCATAGGAAACAACTGCAGCAAGCGGGTGTTGGGTACATGCCCGAACCCCTTTGCGAAGGGCAATGGGGAGATCCAGGGCAGCTGGTTCCTCAGTATCCGGAGCTTCCGTGGTGGAGAGAGCTGGCCCGGGAGTAGAGAGAGACGGCTGCGGAGAGGAGGGAGAAATCGAGGGAGGAGAAGGTGGAGATGGTGGAGATGGTAGAGATGGTGGAGGTGGCGGAACGTCAGTAGGAGCAGAGGGAATAGATGATTGGTTTGAGAAGGAGGATCAGCAAGAGTAGAGGAGGAAGCGGCAGAGAAGTAAGATGCATTTTCAAAAAACGTAACATTCGCAGAGACAAACTGCTTGCGGGTAACGGGGTCAAAGCAACAATAGTATTTCTGAGAGGTAGAGTACCCCAGAAAGACACATTTAGTGGGTTGTTGTGAGAGTTTGTCGCGGGTGGCAGCGGGAGAGTGCACAAAGGCGGTGCACCCAAAGATGCGCAGAGTAAGAGGAAAAGGATTCTTGTTTGGATAAAGAATGAAGAATGGGGTGGCACCGCGGAGAACTATGGAGGGAATGCGATTGATGAGATAACAGGAGAGGAGGACAGCATAGCCCCAATAGGAGCGAGGAACATGCATTTGGGTAAGCAGAGTGCGAGCGACATCAAGGAGGTGACGGTTTTTGCGTCCCCCCCCCCCCCCCCGCATTTTGTTGTGAGGTGTAGACATAGCTAGTTTGACGAAAAACACCATGATACATACAGAAAAAAGAGAAATCATGGCTAAGATACTCCTTAGCATTGTCAGAACGAAGGATTTTAATAGACGTATCAAACTGAGTCTTGATCATAGAATAAAACGATGTCCAGACAGAGAACAGTTCGGAGCGATCCTTGAGAAGATACACCCACGTACACCTAGAGAAATCATCAATAAATGTGACAAATTATGAACTACCCCGACCGATGGTGAGGGTAGGAGCAGGACCCCACACGTCAGAGTGAACGAGGTCGAATGGACGAGAAGAGTCACGACTTTGCGTTGGTGGGAAGGATGAGCGATAATGCTTGCCGAGCTGACATGCATCACAGTTTAGAGGAGGAGGATGAGGAGGGAGGTGGGGCAGAAGCTGGCGCAGAAGCCTGGGAGGAGCATGTCCAAGGAGAAGATGTCATTGGAGAAGATCTGTAAAGGAGGAGGAGAAGGCAGATAGAGCGGAAACGTTGTCGAGAAAGTAGAGGCCGCCGCTCTCAGTCCCAGTAGCAATCGTCTGTTGGGAGTCCGGATTCTGAAAAGAACAAGAAGTAAGAGTGAATGTAACGGAACATCGTAGTTGCTTGCATAGAGAAGTAACCGATAATAAATTGTAAGGGAACATGGGCACATAGAGGGTATCTGTCAGACGAAGAGACGGAGTGACTTGAACCACCCCCGTCCCATTGACCGGTGATGAAGAGTCGTCCGCAACAAACACTGGAGGCAACCGATCATGTGTTTCTAGATGAGAAAAACACTGAGAATTGTCTGTCATACGATTGGTAGCACCAGAGTCGATCAACCATCTGCCGTGAGTAACAACGTGGGCACTACCAGAAGATGTGAGCACCGAGGCGGACTGCGTGGAGGAGATGGAGGCCATAGAAGAGAGCAGCGGGAGAAACAAGTTGCGGCTAGAAGGAGAAGTCGGTGGAACAGGTCGCGGCGACTTAAGGACAGGTCGCGGCAACAAAGAAGAGGAGAGAATCTAGAACAGGCAGCAGCGACTTAAGGAGAGGTAGTGGCGACAAAGAAGAGGAGAGCGGCTAGAACAGGTCGCGGCGACTTAAGGACAGGTTGCGGCGACAAATAAGAGGAGAGAGGCTAGAAAAAAGAAGAAGCAAGAGGCCGCAACACAAAGGGTCGGAAGAGGCCGCAAACAGGGAGAACCAAGCCGCGCGAACAGGGAAGCTGTTAGAAGAGAAAACAAGTCGCGCGAACAGGGCAGCTGTTAGAAGAGAAAACAAGTCGCGCGAACAGGGCAACGGTCAGAAAAGGAAGCAAGCCGCGAGAACAGGTCGCGGAAAGAAGAAACAAGCCGCACGCGCAGATAGAGCTCAGTCAGGAGGAAAGGACCGAGTGCTCTGATACCATATGCGAATAGAAAAGAGCAGACCGAAAAATTGGAGTAATGTAAAATTTATTATCCAAAAAAGGTATCAATTACAATGGTATAGCCTCCCTTTTATAAAATGGAGGAGATGAGAGAGATTACAATTAAGCAATGTGGGACTAAAAATTTACAAGTATATGTGGCTTTACAAAAGGCAAACCGGACAGGTCGGGCGGTTAGACAACCCGGCTAACCGCCCGGCAACCAACAAGAGGAGAGAACAAGCGCCACAAAGATCAAGCCGCCGCAGGAGACCGCTAGACCGCCCGGTCTCCAAGTCGTCTGAGACAAACTTCCAGACCGCTGGGATACCAAACAGCAACAGCACGGCAGACAGACCGGCCAGAATAAACCGACAGACCGCCCGGTCTCCGAACAGCAACAGACCGTCCGGCCTCCATATTGCAACATATAGTTTTTTTTAGTTGTTTTTTGTTGTTGTGTTGTCGTGTCTGCCTTCGTTTGCGTCTCTATGCGTTTTCGGCCTTCCTCCACGTGATCTGGGTTCATGTACCCGACGAGGGTCCCACACGTGCACGTGGTCTACGTGAGAGGGAGTGTATGTCACGGCCTCCAGGCATAGTCTATGCCTTCTTGCACGTATTCCACGTGAGGGGGAGTGTTTGTGATAACGGCGACTCGGATGCCCCTTTCCCGACTACTGCCTTAGTCACATATGGCCCCCAGGTTGATTTCGTCTGTTGTTTGTGTCTCCCCGTTTATTTTCTTTGCTTTGTGGTAAGAATGGCTTGGCCTTTCTTGGTTGACCTAGTTTCTACTCCGGGTGCATCCAGCGCGATCATGGTCGGTTTGTGGACCAATGTCGTGTGGCTTATGCCCGGTTGAAGTATCCCCGGTGACACGCGGTTGGGCCTCGGTGACTGTTGTTTTGTCCCACGTTGCCAACCTTCTTTTACCATTTTTTTATGTTGTGTTCAAGTTGTAGGTTTTCCCTTCAACTTGAGGGGGAGTGTTAACATTATTAGTATTTAAATATTATTGTCATTTAGGATTTTAGTCTCACACCGCCTATCGGTGTTGAAAGTTATATATATATAGGTTGTCACTTGAAATTAGAATCATTATTTTCCCTCTCAACAGTTACAAATAGATTGATCAACAGTCTTCAAGGACTGCATATATAACAAATACAACAAAAGCAATTGATTGATCTATTTCTACATTTAGGTTCTTTTTTAGATATCAGTGTCGTTTTAAAAGAGAGATGTTAAACTTTATTTTCAAAACTGTAATTTCTAAACCGAGGCTCTGTTTGGGTAACCTCCATAAGGGTGGGGTTTAAATTGTATTTAAAAGTATTGCAACATTAATTTTATTTATTCTGGGGCAATGTTTTCTAAATTTTTATAAACAAAATTAAGTATTATATATGTATTATTTTGTAAAAATTTATAAATATAATTTTATTTTTTATATGAGTTTAATTAATTAAATAAAATTAAAAATATGTCAAACGGTCATTTTGAAAGGGACAAAGGAGCTCTCCGGGTCCATTCCAAAATGGAGGAAAAACCGGTTTTAAACTGGCCATTATAAAATGGTGGCAGTTTGGTTGTTGTCAAACACCTCTCCATTGATCTGGTTAGAATGGAATGGAGGTAAAATGGAGTCCAAAACAGAGCATTAATAGTAAATAGAAGACTTCACTACATATTTTTACAATTAATAAGGGGAGACTATACCACACCATAGAATGAATTTGATCCATCAAATCTCTTCTTACATTTCCCAAATGTCATTGGATCATTAATGTCATCCATATAACCCACTATATCCTCGATTTTGCAATTCCAAAATCCACACTCCCCCACGAAGAACCACGATCTCTTAGATTTTGCTCCCTCCCCAAATCTTGCCTCCCACAGACTCAAGTCGCCGTGACAAACATTTTCCTAGATCACAGTGGGCTAAGAGGGCATTAATGGAGGACGGCTTTCTCACAATTCTTGTAAGCCCCATTTTTCGCATTTTGACTATTTGATGAATGTCGCATGTCTAGACTATGTATTCATGTGCTTACAGCCGGTCGTGGTGTGGTAGGGGCTCATTTTCGGGATTTTCCAGTCTACACATCTTGGCACATGACCGTGTGATCAGATCTGTAGCACCCGATCTATCACTGGTTTCCAGTAGGAAACACGTCTTCCTCATATAGTTATGTGTGTGGTTTTGTGGAGGTGCACGACCTTCTACACACACGTGTGTGCGGCCATGTATATCAGTATATGTACACGGGTGGCTACACACCTGTATGCTTACCCGGGTAGGGGTAATGTAGCTCCAGGCCCTTTTCCAAAGTTGTACACAGCCTTGTACATGCATGTGTCCAGACCCATGTTCAGGTACATGCCTCGGCATAGGCCATGTTTGATAGTTTTCCTAGAGCGTATTTTTGATACCTCGAGAGTACACGGCTTGGTACACACCCGTGTACCAACCCGTGTTATGGCACATGTAACGAACACAATTTTTTTAAATCGTGGACCAAGATGATTTTGGATTGGATGGCCCGAATCATTTAATTTTGTTATGAATGAAGAGTCAAAATCCATCATTCTTCATTATTTCCACCTATGTGACTTTGATATAGAAAGAAGAGAGCTTCTGGAGAAGAAGGGCTTGGAGATCTTAGAATTTAGAGGCTTGGATCGGAGATTTGGAATAGTAAAAGCATGGACATTCTTACTCTGATCATTGTGAAGCCTTCCGTGTAGATTCCATGGTCAGACGCAAGGGAAGAAGGTAACGATCTTTTTCTTCCTGGTTTTAGGATACAAACAAATGGACTGTTATAAAGTGAATAACTATATGATCTCAAGATACAACTAGTCACAGAGTAGACAATAGTAATGCAGAAATGTCAAACTAAGTATGTGATCTATAATAACAAGTGTAATACAACATTGACTCAGAAGGAATTGCGGCCAATACAAACATAAATCATGAAATTGTAAAGAACATGGCATGTAAATATGATGCAACATAAGTAGAAAATACTAAAAAAAAGGAAACATAAGAAAACGCTTCATGAACACTTTTTGCTATCCTTGACTGAAGGACTGGCCTCGCTAAATTCTGTGCAATAAGCCCTGCAACAAAAAAACAAATGAAAGGAAAATGTGGGTCAATTGAAACCAGATCAACAACAGTGTAATGACTCCCCCTCTTCCGGAGCATCCTGGCGAATCCCGAGAAACTAAATCACCCTACAAATTAACATTAAGCAAATACAACAAGTATAATATATAAAGCAAGTAAACACAGTATACATGTGTGTCTCAATCATCATATATGTTCTTTACGGTTGACATGCTCAAAGGGACTACTATGCAAACATTACTTACAATACACGACTCCTAATCATGTTATATGAACACGAGTGGCGGACCACTATGTCTTAAGCTACATCGTGTAATCAAGCATCCATTCACGTTCACACAACGTGCACTTGAGGCATTCAATATACAAAGGTATACAAGCCACAAAAGAAAGTAGCGATTGTGCTTCTTTTAGCACTAGAGATTATGCCCGTCCTGGCGGAGCCAAGCATGCGCATAATAGCAGAAACGACTACGCCAGTTCTGACAGTGCCAAATAATGTCTATTATAGATAGTAACGATCATGCTCATTCTGGCAGTAATGATTATCCATGTTCTGGCTGTTCAAAAACACACTACAATCATTCATAGGACAACCATATCACATATGACAAACTTAAGGCAGATAAACATTCACGCCCGTCTCGACCATAGGCAAACACAACCATGTAAACTACGAATTGCTCGGACTACTCTACCAATATCATAGCTAAGGATGTCTATCTAGAACATATCCACGGGGAAAAAGCATCACGACTATGCCTCGGATCACTATGATGAGACTCAGCCCCGCACGGCTTACTACATTCATATTAGGATATAACACTACTACACACGAGGAAATAATCATTCTCATCACATCAACCTACTATTCATGAGGGAATAATAACTCTCACTGAGTCACTGTGCTTATAGAAGAATTATCTTAGCCCATGTAAAGGCTCCCTGTTGGCATGCTTAGTTATACTTTGGTTTGGAGTTGAGCTTTTGCTTCTTCATATATATGTGTGTGTACAAATCCTTATTTCATGTAGTAGAACTGTAGAAATAAATCAATAATAAATAAATTCTTTCACTTTTGTATTTTAACTTTTTACATGGTATTAGAGCCGCGCGATCCAAATGCATGCACCATAAACGATTGAATTCTCCTAATTTTTAAGTGCTCGCCGATGTTACTGGGGACTCGCCCATCCCTTGCTCTTCCTGGATTCCATGAATAAGCCAGCAAGCCCGATTTTTTGTAGGACCTCCGCATACCAATTTCTCGCATCCTCTGCCTACAAGATTCGCAGCTCCATTGCTCGTCGTTACTCGCTGCCTCAGCTTCCCGAACGATCGTCTGGTACTCGCGACCAAGTGCTTTTTGCTTCTTCCAGCGACTGTTTGAGTTTGTTTGTCATTAAACCAGGCGTATACACCCTGCACTCCCCGACGCTCACGACCATGAGCTCGCATCACCTGATAAGACCTGCGTTTGCCCTCCTCAATGACTTCTTCTTGTGACTTCCTCTTGCGATTGTGAGCTCGCATCACCTGTTGCAACCTTCATTCAGCCTCCTCGGCAACTTCCTCATGCTACTTCCTCCTCGACGACTTCAACATCCTCCTGCAATCTTCGTTCGGCCTCCTTCTCGACTGTTAGCAGGTTCCCTTCTCCTGAACTCGCAAGAATTCGTAAACCACCTCCAAAGCTCACAGGAACATGCAAACTGCCTCATTCTTGACTGCTTTCTCCTAAGCTCGCAGTAGCACCTTCAGAACTCGCCACACCAATGCTCACAGACGTCTGTTTCCTCTCATTCTTTCCCTGTAATGTCTCATTGTGCTGGAAAAAATGTTGCATTTTCTCCCTCCACCCTTCTCGCACTAGCTCTAGTTCCTTTCCCTGGCTTCTAGAACAAACTCTGAATTACAACTATTTCCCTCGTTAAGAAGAAAAATTTTGTTGAGTGGGTACACTCTGTGCGCCATATCCTAGAGACCAAAGATCTTCATCATGTCACTCATGATACCCTGTTGAGTCTACAGAGCAATAACTCTGGGATGATGGACGCGTACAATGAAGGATCCTCAACTCCATGGACAGTGAGCTATATCGCATGGCTATATACCATGAGACCACAAAAACACACCCATGTGGGATGAACTAAAGACTTTATACTCTAGGCAAGACATCCTTCATCATCTTTTTTATATCTTTCGGGATCTCCAGACCGTTGAACCTGGTTAAGATGGTAACCTGAAATCCTTTGTGGCTCAATACAAGACACTCATTGAGGCCTGGGTTCAGCAACAACCTCCGATGTTGGATCATGCGACCCAACGTGCTCAAAAGAAGACTGTCAAGATAATTCTAATGATGGAACGACTACCACTTCATCTCCACATTTTCTATGCAACCATCTTGTCCTCTCCTATTATTTTTCCTCTCAGATGTGTGCTTCATGATCTTGAAGACGACTCCGTCCATCAATGTCTAGTTCCCTCCTCCTGCCCAACTCTGACACTCTACTGACGCACATCGTCCAAATCCTGGGCATCGTGGAGGTCATCTTGGATCTCGGGGCAGTGGGCGCAATGGATGCAATCTCTCCAAGGGGCAAACCACTCGTCTTTGTACCTATTGTGGTTAGATGAATCATATCGAGGTCAACTGTTATCACAAACATGGGTTTTCATCGCATTTCTCAACCTCTCAACACCACGCTTCTCCTGTGGTGGATGTTCATGCCACCTCTCGCTCTGACATTAACACCTTGCGAGAAGAACTTCCGCATCTTAGGGGGCTGGTTACTTGAACTTCTGACTACATCGCCTCTACAATGAATATATATTGTGTTTTTCACATAATCTCTCTTGGATACTGGACTTTGGTGCAACGAATGATATTACCCTGTTGAATCTTGATATATGGATTTCGCTTTTCCTAGTTTATAGTTGTGGCCAATAGCGACACCAATCTGGTATGCAGTTCTGGAGATGTTCTTATCATTCCATCCCTCTCTCTTCACTCTGTGTTTAAGATTATTGTCTCTTAATTCAATCTCCTATATGTTAATCATTTTACTAATGATCATGATCATTCCATCACTTTTTCTGTTCTTCACTTATGGTGTTGGTAGAAGGCAGCTTTTTAATGGACCTTCCCACCTCAGTTCTCTCCCATGTTAGCTCTATGCACTGGGGTTGACTTCTTAGTCATGCTCATCTTTCTATTCTACAGAAAGCAATGCCTGACTTTTCTTTTTCTAAATTTACATGTGAACCTTGTACTTACGGGAAACAACATCGCTCTACCTTCTCCCCCCACTTACCCGAAGCTATGCTATTTTTTATTTAGTGTAATCAGATATTTGGAGCTCATATAAAACTACTAGTTTATCTGGCTGGCTTTATTTTCTTACATTTATTGATGATCATTCTCGCATGTCATTGTTGTATTTGTTGCGCGATCACTCTAAACTACCACATGACATTGGCTCTTTTATCGTTGAGACTTGTACTCAATTCTCGCGCTCAATTAAAATCCTTCAAACTGATAATGGGTGTGAATATACAAGTCGCAACTTTCAGGAAACATGCAATACATTTGGTATTATCCACCAAACAACTTGCGCCTACACACCGCAACAAAATGGTGTGGTTGAGCGGAAGAAACGTCGCTTTTTAGAGGTTGCTTGCTCACTTATGCTATAAATGCATGTCCCAGAGATCTATTGGCACTTTGCAGTCTCCACTGCATGTTATTTGATTAATCACATGTTCTCCTTCATTCTCAACTTTATGACAGCATTCTCCATCATCTTTCCTTCACCACTCATTTTTTGATTCCTCATGTCTTCGGCAATGTTTGTTTTGTCCATCATCTACGCCCTGTCATGGAAAAATTGGTCGCACACGCTACCAAGTATATATTTGTGGGATACTCTCGCACCCAGAAGGATTATATTTTTTACTGCCCCACTACTCGAAAACGTGTTACAATTGCAGATGTTACTTTCCCTGAGGATCAACCCTTCTACTCCTCAACTCCTAGTGATACCTTCTTACTTGTTATCCCACACCCTAATGTACCTTTCAACAACAGCATACCTCTTTTGCTTCCAACACCACCTATGCTTCCAACACCACCTCCTCTGCTTCCAACACCGCCTCTCATGCTTCCAACGTCGTCTTCTCCTCTCTGTGTCTGCATTCGCCGTCGTCCCTCGTCTGATACCCTGAGATAGTTGTCCCTGAATGATAACACTCGAAAACCAGCTGATCCACCTACAACGTTTATCGCTCACCCTCTCTCCCACCATGTCTTCTTACACTTCTTGTCTCCTAAGCTTCAAAGTTTTGTGACTTATTTGTCTTCTATTTCCACTCTATCTTCTATGCAGGAGGCTCTTCAATCTTCAGCATCTGGGGTGGCGGGTCACGATGGATGAAGAAATGTCTACCCTCTAAGCCAATCAGACATGGGACCTTATCCCCCTTCCTCCTGGCTAACCCTGTGTAGGATGTAAATAGGTCTTCAATGTGAATCATCATCCTGATAGGATCGTTGAGCGTCTTAAAGCTCGTTTTGTGTCTCGCGGGTTCACTCAACAATATGGCCTCGACTATGAAGATACATTCTCCTGTATAGCTAAGTTGAATACCGTTCGGGTCTGGATCTTCATGGCCATCGATAGTCATTGGTCGTTGTATCAACTTAGACATCAAAAAATGTCTTCCTTGATGGTGATCTTGCAGAGACTGCTTATATGCAACAGACTCCTGGTTACGAAACCACAAGGGAGTCCCTTGTCTGACACCTCAAGAATTCTCTGTATGGTTTCAAGAAGTCTTCTCGGGCTTGGTTTGATAAATTCAGTCAAGTCATTTGGGATTTTGGATTCACTCAGAGCTCGGCGGACTTCTCCATGTTTACTTATTGCCTCCTGACAGGGACAGTGATACTTTTGATATATGTTGATGATATTATCATCACAGGAGATGATCCGGCCCATATCTCTATGATCAAGAAGCATTTGGCCTCTATTTTATTAAAGGCACGCCTAAGGCGCGCACCAAGCATACTCCCCGCTGCCTCAGCAAGGCAGAGGCGGGCGAGGTACCTCAGGCACACCTGAGGCTCACCTCATGGTTTTAAGATAAAATAATAATAATATCAGCAAGGTGAATGTTGATGCGGAAAACGCGAGCTTCCGCTGGCTTGCTTGAGAGTGGAGCACGATCGATCCGGGATGCGAGGATAGAGGAAAGGAGGATGTTGATCCGAGTCCGGAGATGGCTGGGAGGTTGATTAGGAGCTGTCGAGCAGACGGTTATTTTGACGGTTAGGTTTGCAGGTTGATGCCGAGAGGGGTGAGTTGAGAAGAAGAGGGGGTCGCTAGCAGCGGCAACAGCAGAGTTCGCAGGCCGCGGCTTAAATGTCACTCCAGCGACGGGCTTTCCTTTGATTATGAATCGATATTACAGCTTGAGATAGCACATTTACATGGAAAGCAAATAAATGATACAAAGGGGGAAGCTGGCGGCTAAAGGTAAGAGGGTTCCAGAGGCCGCGTGGGTTGACAAAGCAGGTCGGCAGACCGCGCGGTAAGCTGATCTCGCAGTTCGCTACTCAAGGCCGAGCGGACTGCGCAATCAGGGTGAGAAGGCAGCTGAGGTTGCTGAAGCCAAGGCAGGCCGCGCGGACTAAAAGTTGGAGTCCGCAGGCTTTGTTGTCCCGGTTGGTCGTTTACTGTCGCGTCCACCCCCCACCCCCCAACCCCCACAGAAAGGTATGGGGGGGTATTTATAGACCCGAGGAGGTAACGGTTTTTGGTAACGTCAGCCCCAGTGAGTCGGTAAGTTGTGCGAGTAGAATGAGGAGTCCGCCAAGCCCGCGCCAGGTCGCGCGGTTAGGGACTTGTCTTCTGGAGTTGATCTACTGTTTCGCGGACTGGGACGAGTCTGCCTCTGCTTTACTAAGCGAGCCCGGGCCAAGGTATGCGGGCTGAGGAGTTATCCGCCCGCGATTGGGAAGAAGCGGGTGTTGGCTGGAAAGATGGGTGGCGGACTGCATAGTGAGTCTGCCTCTACTGCAGGGAAGTGTGCTGGTGGAAAGGGTTTGCCAATGCAGGCGGACTGAAGGGTTGGACAGCATAACGAGTCCGCCCAGCCCGCGGCGGACGGGATGAGCCAGCTGAATGTTGTGCGGATTGACGGAGAGCTGGAGCAAGTCCACGCTCCTTGGGCGGACTGAGATTGAGTCTGCGAACAGCAAGCGGACGAGAGCTGGTCGACTGGGCAACCTGGCGGACTAAATAAGCAGGTCACCTCCTCTGCTGAAGTCCGCCTCCTGTTGGACAGGCTTGGAGGTTGTCGCCCTCTGTCGGGAGACTTGAGGGAAGGTTGTCGACTGTCGGGCGGACTGAGGCGGAGTAGGCCGCACCCACTGGTGAGCGACCTGGAGAGTTGTCGTCTGCCTGGCGTCCTGAGGCTCGTTGCTTATTGTTGAGCTACCTGGAGGCAGGTCGCCTGGTGATGTGGCGGTCTGTGCGGATGGAAATGGGAGTCCGCGACTTGGTTGTGTGGTGCACCTGTCGGAATAGAGAGAACCATGGCGCGGTTAACTGATCTAATCACACGGCCTGCAGGGGCGGACTGAGGAAGCAGTCTGCAGCCCCTGCAGAATGAGCGGCTGCTGCGCGACCTGGGCGGTCAAACCGGGGAGACCGCCCTAGCCGCGCGGCCTGAGGGGACAGAGAGGTCTGTTCGCCCATCCTTAGACTGGTCGCGACCTCCAGGGGGAACCTGGAGCAGGCCACGACTAGCAAGCTGGCTACCTCGGGAGGGATCGCCGATTTTTGGGTTAACATAATCCCCGCACTTTTTTAAGTCCTGAAGGGAACTTCGAAAAAGTAGGAGACCCATGAAAATCATGATCCACCCCTTAGAAAAAGTGGGAGGTAAGGATAGATAAAACCTGATGTCTCTCCTTATAAGGAGTTTTCTAATGTCTATCTTTTTCCTGCAAAGGAAAATTTAATGCAGGCGAAGAAAGGGGGGCACATCTCGTGTGTACCTGAATTGCTTTTGCAAAATGAAGAAGACATGAATGTCTTCCACTGAGCTCTGCAAAACAAAGATGAGAATAAGGCACAGAAGAATAATAACTTGCAAGTACATGAAGGAGGCTTACAAACACTTGTTATCCTCTGCAAAAAAAGAGAAAGTAGTCGTGAAAAAAAAATGAGTTGCAAATACCTGAAGGGGACTTACAAATACCTGTTAATCTCTGCAAAAAGAAGAGTAAAAAGCAGATATGATAAAAAAAGTAGCTTGCAAGTACCTGGATGGAACATGCAAATATTTGATAATCTCTGCAAGAAAAGAGTTAGAAGCAGATATGATAGAAAAGTAGGTTACAAGTAGCTGAAGAGAATTTTCAAATATCTATTAATCTCTGCAAGAAAAGAGTTAAACACAGATATGATAGAAAAGTAGGTTGCAAGTACCTAAAGGGAACTTGCAAATACCTGCTAATCTCTGCAAAAGGAAGAGTAAGAAGCAGATTTGATAGAAAAGTAGGTTGCAAGTACTTGGATGAAACTTGCAAATATTTGATAATCTCTGCAAGAAAAAAGTTAGAAGCAGATATGAGAAGAAAGTCGGTTGCAAGTACCTGAAGAGAACTTGCAAATATCTGTTAATCTCTGCAAGAAAAAAGTTAGAGCAAGATATGATAGAAAAGTAGGTTGCAAGTACCTGAATGACCCGTTCGTTACGCGGGAATTGGGTCGTTGGAATTGGTATTAATTTACCAATTCCAATTAGGGTCGTTCGGTATGCCAAAAAAAACCGTGGGAATCGGAAATGAATCGGAATCCGTCGGAATTGGGTATAAGGTAAACGCGCGATGTTTAATTCTGACCTCGCTAGGTCAGATTTCGCGATTCCTGCTCCCGTCGCGCCGCTCCTCTTCCTGCTCCCGTCGCGCGCTGCTGCTGCTCCCGTCGCGCCGCTCATCTTCGGTATCTTCTTCTTCTTCTTATTGTTTATCTTTTGCAATCACTTCTTACTGTTTATCTTCTGTAGTCACTTCTACTGTTCACTTCTGCAGTCACTTGTTCACTCCAGATTATTTCAGTTAATTGTTTGTGAAATCACTCCAGATTTCACAAGAAATCTGGACTGATTTCAGTCCAGATTTCACAAGAAATCTGGACTGATTTCAGTCCAGATTTCACAAGAAATCTGGACTGATTTCAGTCCAGATTTCTTGTGAAATCTGGACTGAAATCAGTCCAGATCTCTTGCGAAATCTGGACTGAAATCAGTCCAGATCTCTTGCGAAATCTGGACTGAAATCAGTCCAGATCTCTTGTGAAATCTGGACTGAAATCAGTCCAGATTTCACAAGAAATCTGGACTGAAATCAGTCCAGACTGAATTCTGGACTGATTTCAGTCCAGTTTTCACAAGAAATTCTGGACTGATTTCAGTCCAGAATTTCTTGTGAAAACTGGACTGAAATCAGTCCAGATTATCTCCAGATTATTTCAGTGTAATTGTTTGTGATTTCACTCCAGATTTCACAAGAAATCTGGACTGATTTCAGTCCAGATTTCTTGTGAAATCTGGACTGAAATCAGTCCAGATTATCTCCAAATTATTTCAGTGTAATTGTTTGTGAAATCACTCCAGATTTCACAAGAAATCTGGACTGATTTCAGTCCAGTTTTCACAAGAATTCTGGACCAATTTTTTATGTTTAGTGTCGTAGATTTACTTTCATGGAATGAGATAAAAATCAGTAATCGCTACATGTAGTTATGTGTTATAATTTTCACTCACATAAAGTTAAGTTGTTACAGTATCATGCAAGGCTTGAAGTTTTTTGGACTATACACGTGCTTGGAAATTCATGATTTCTTCCAAATATTGAAGCATGTATGTGATTGTGTGTGTGCTTTTATGGTTGACTATGTAACGTGTGCTTTTTTATGTTTAGATGGATGAAACAGTGAAACGTCATAGGCGTAGGAGAGCAGCAGTAGCTGCTGCTCTTGCTGCTTCTGTCATAGTGATGATGAAATGTGGGGTTAGAAGAAATATTGTGGGGGCTGATGCAAAAAATGTTATAAGGGAAAGTTTGTTTAACCGTTTGTATGGCGGAACAGATATAAATTGTTTTAACCAGCTTCGGATGAATAGAAACTCGTTTGAAGTTTTGTGTAACATGCTAATCCAGCGTGGTTTGTTAAGAGACACAGAAAATGTAGGAATTAGAGAGGCAGTCAGCGTTTTTTTACATGTTTTGGGGCACAACAAAAAATTTAGGGTTGTGGGCGGGACGTATCTACGATCAACAGATACAATTAGCCGTCATTTCAAAACGGTGCTGCGAGCAATTCTGAAATTAGGTCCTGAGTTTATAAAACTCCCTGATGCGTCAACAGTACAAAGATGGCGTCATTTTCCTGTAAGTTATATTTTTTACAATCCTAAGTTTTATTTTAAAATATCTAAACTGTCCAGATGTTCATATAGGATTGCATTGGTGCGATTGACGGCACTCATATTGAAGTTACAGTGCCTACTAAAGATCAGGGTAGGTATCGGAATAGGAAACAGGTCATTACAACGAATGTAATGGCCGCATGTGATTCAAATATGAGGTTTTTGTATGTGTTACCGGGATGGGAGGGCTCTTCATCGGACTCCAGAGTTTTGCGCAATGCACTAGAAAGAGCAGATCGTTTTGAGGTGCCACTTGGAAAGTACTATCTGGTGGATGCGGGATACACCAATGGCCCTGGCTATCTAGCTCCATATAGGTCAACCAGATATCACTTGAAAGAGTGGTCTACACAAGGCAATAACCCCACCAATTATAAAGAGTTGTTCAATCTCCGACACTCAACGGAACGGAATGTCATAAAGCGAACATTCGGCCTCCTTAAAAAAAATGGGCAATTTTGAGGGGATCATCATTCTATGGCATCGAAGTCCAGGTCTATACATTTAAACCTTTAATATTAAAATAAGTTAATTTATAATAAATTTTTAATTACCTTTTAATTTTAACAGTTTCAAATTATAAACGCTTGCTGCATTCTGCATAATTTTCTTATAGAGAGGAGATTAGAAAATCATAGTCGATTGCTTGCCGAGGTAGATGCGGAAATATTAAATCAAGAAACAACTTCTGCTAGTTTCGAGTACGCGGATACATTGGCTCCAGTCCAAGCAACACCGGAGTGGAGCACGTTTAGGGAAACTATGGCTATGAATATTTTTAATGAGTACTGTGCTCATCGGGGCAATTAAAATGTGTTTAATTTGTTAACTTTTTTATAATGCATTTATGTGCAAATTTGTGGGTATGTTATGTGTGTTTGTGTCTGTATATATTTTGTTAACTTCAATTTAATACACTGGTTCTACTCCATTTTTTTGTTAACTTCTATATTATGCAGAAATAAATGGATAAAAAAGGAAAGGGGGTCAAACCAAGTGAACGGTCCTATGTTCCATGGACGTCGCAGATGGATTGTGCGTTATCAACTGCTCTCCTTGAGCAGCAAAATCTGGGAAATAAGGCGGCTAGCGGCTGGAAAAGTGTCGCGTACACGACAGCAATACAGGCATTGAAGGATGATTGCCACGTTGATATTAGTAAGGAGAAGATAATGGCCAGGATTAAAACATGAAACAAATACTACCAGGAAATATCGACTATGCTGGATATCAGTGGTTTCGGATGGGATTGGGAGCGTAATGTGGTGAATGTTGACAACGAAGAAGTTTGGGCTAACTACGTACAGGTAATATTTTAATTGAACAAATATTTAACTGTGTAGAAATTATATTAAATTTTGATTCTAATTTAAACTAAACTTGTAGGCGCATCCGACAGTGAGACATTATCGGAGCAAGGTGATCGTCAATTGGGGCGACTTAGCTATGATTTGTGGGGTTGATCGGGCCACTGGAGCTAATGCTGCTACTGCGACTGAGAAAATGAACGAGATCCACATTGAAGACTCAGTGGACGAAAACAGCATGGAGGAGGTTGAGCCAAAGAGCAAGAAGAGGAAGGAGAAAACATCCGCGGTAGATATTATTGCAGATGTTGTTTCTGCGATAGCGAGGAACATGGAGCATGATAGCAGCGTGACTTCTCAGCCGCCACCGTCACCGCCTCCGATCTCAAGGGCAGACAGGATATATGCCGTCATTGCAGCTATTGCAGATTTGACTGAGACTGAGGTCATACAGGCTATCGATATGCTGAGTGATGACGACAAGAAGGCCGACGTGTTCATAGCTTTACCGATGCCAATTAGGAGGACTTGGCTCCGCTTACATCTACGCGATTGATTATATTATGTTAAGGACTTTTGGCATCATGTGCGGACTATTATAATGTTGTAGACTATTTGAATTTTTTTTAATGTTCGGTTCGTGTACTATTAATTTTAATTCTGTTGAAGTATGATTTTTGTTTAGCAATTTCGATTCAGTTTATAATAAAAATTACAAATTTGAATTCTGTACTTTGAATTTCAGGCTACAGCCGAACATCGGAATTGCTAATTCCAATTCCTGTGACAGAATTCCTGCATTCAGCCGAACAGCAGAATTGGAATTGAATTCAATTCCAATTCCTGCGGGAATGGGAATTGAATTCAATTCCAATTCCTGCAGCTCAATTCCTGCGAAACGAACGGACCCGAAGGGAACTTGCAAATGTTAATTGTTGATATGACAAGAGAGATATAATCAGATAGCAAGAGAAATGTCCGACAAACTCTGCTATCAACCGAATAAAGATCAAGCTGCGATAATGATCTTTTCGCGAGATCAGATATGATATCTTCAATTTGATATCCAGATTAGCATGATGAAACCATCTTGATTAGACTTCAGTAGCATGTTAATAAATAGAAACATGCTTTTGATTGAATAATAGATGCCGAGAATAAGCATAGCCAAGTAGAGATTAAACCACAGCAATGAACTTCTTGTGTGGTCTGATATGACATCTCCAATATAAAATCCTAATCAGTAGTATGAAAGCACTGACTAGACTTTCAGCTAAATAGTTTATTAATGAAAAAAACCAGATACTCTACTATTAATTAGTAATTGGTGTCAGTAACATCCAATAAGAGTAACAGAGTGCTTGTTAATCATCATCTGATAGAGTTTCATGCAAGCAGTGCATATAAGATGATCATAAGCAAAAAGATGTTGCAGATCCTTTTGATAGGTTGGACTTAACATGTTAACCTGTAAGAAGGCAAAATGAAAAAGGAGGGATACACCCGAAGATGACCAAAAAAGGTTGGATGCTGCCACAAATGTTCCCCGTGGGCCTTATGCATCGCCTGCCCAAGAAAGGACATCAGGAGTATAGTCCTACCTAGAGCGGACTAACCGCGCTCCCTTGGAAGGGTATAGAAAAGGAAAAAATGCGGATGAACCGCGCTCCCTTGGAAGGGCTCAGAAAGAACGACAGATACACTACTCCCTTGCCTCGGGTTACAAACATCGTTGATCAGTTAGGCCAGGTGCGCCAAGTGGTCTATAGCATTGCTTGCCTTTGGAAAGATCAGCGAAGTTGTGGGCCCCGCGAAAGTACGGATTGAGAGTACCATAGAGTATTCGACTATTACAGTCATCAGATGATCGAAGAGACAAGGATACACTTGATTGTCATTGTTTGTCAAGCAAAGATCACCGTAACTGTAATGTATCCCTAGTGAAGCACAGCAGAGTTAACATATGGGACCTCCCTTGATGCACGTTGTGTTAGATACCGGCTAGGATCCGAAGACCTGAAGTTCATCATCATAGATTGAACGGCACCCGCTGCACATACGCGAAAACTCCCACTATATGTGGTCATTGTGGTCTTACGCCAGAGAACAATCTATGGAGGGAACAACAAGACTCGGCGGTGTCTCAGTGATTCAGTGATCTCTTTGGCAAAGAGAAAATAGAGGAGGGGGCACATCAAAAAGGAAACTGTGTCAGTACGGGATCTCTGACGTAAATTTTTATTGAAATGAATGAACACTTAGAAGTATTTTAAAAAAAAATGTTTGAAAAATGTAAAGTAGAAACAACCGGCAAGGATCGCGAGGAGCTTTTGAAACTGCGATGTCCTTCAGCTCAGAATAGGTCTCTGAGGGGTCCTTCATCGTGGGCGTCGACGGTTTCATGGATGAAATTTGTGTCAATGCTGATCTGGTTCACTCCCTTTGAGCAGCAAGGGATGTCTGCTACTTCTTTGTCTTTTGAAGTTGACGGATCAGAGTGGTCATCCTTCGGAAGCAGGTCACGCATCTTCCCCTGCCTCAGCATCCTTTGTACCAGTTGACGGAGTGTTCGGCAGTTTTCGGTTGGGTGCCCTTGCTCTTTATGGAATTTGCAGTATGGATCCAAGTCTTTAGATCTTTGATCAGCGGGTTGGTAAGGCCTTTTATAACTTGTCCTTCCCTTCATAACTTGGGCGACTTGCTGCACAACTTGGTCTAGTTCGGATTTTGGCCAGTCATCTGGCTGTTGATAAACAGAAGCTGCTTGTGGAGCTGGTGCTGGATATGGAGTGGGGGTCAGCAATGGTAACTTTTGATTTTGGGAGTGATTTTGACTTGGGAAGAGACGTTGATGGCGTCGGAAATTCCTTCCCCTCCTTACTCGTGGTTGAGGATCTTCCGGGGGAGACTTTGGAGGTTGCTTGTAAGGAGAAGAAGGATCCTTCTCTGCTACCAGTCTGGAGATGAAGCTAGGATTGCTCTTCTCACCTCGAATGTAAGAGTTGGCTAAGCCAATCAACTCTTGATATGTTCTTGGTGCTCAGACATTAGCCTCAAACTTAAGTGGTCCTTCTCGCAGACCATGAATAAGAGCAACTCAATACATCTCTTGATCGACGATCTCAATGTCCAAGATTTCTATCTGGAATCAATCTACAAACTGAGACCAAGTCTCGTTCTCTCATTGCCTGATCTCAAAGAGGACTTCTGGACCGCCCTTTCTCTTTGTAGAGGTAGAAAATCTGAGCAGAAACTCTCTTCGCAAATCAGCAAATGAAGTGATGGACTGAGGGCGCAGTCCATAAAACCAATCTTTCACTTGTCCATCAAAGGTTGTTACAAGGAGCTTGCATTTGGTAGCATCTGAGAGAGTTGTGAGCTACGGCTGATTCAAAAGCTTGAAAGTGCTTCATTGGATCAGTCTCTCCAGTGTAAATTGGTAACCGCGGCTCTCTGAAATTAGCTGGAGTTGGTTCATGCCGAACCTTCTCTGAAAATGATGACGGCTCTTCCTGCTCTCCTACAACATAAGAAAGAAGGTAGCATAAGTTGTAGCTGAGGAGCGGGAGGATAGAAGGGAAAAACTGATGCAGGAGGAGCAAAGGCAGGAGATGATGAGTAAGGATGACCTCCCTGAAAGTTCAGAAATTTTGCTGGACTTCCCCGGGCAGCTTCCCGGAAGAGGTTTTGACGAGCTATGAACTCATCATTTTGAGACCGCAAAGGAGCTGCAGGCCCTTGCAGAAAGGTTGGTGGGTAAACAGGAGGATAGACTGAAGGATAGGTCGGTGAATTGACTTGTGGGTTCTCCATCAAAGGTGTCTGATTGACTGGAGGAACCGGCACTGCTGCAGGTTGCGCCTCTAATCGTTGCGTGATAGCAGCTAGAGTATGGTTAATTGCTTGAAACTGTTGGGAAGTTTCTCTGCGCGATTGCTCAAAGGATTCCCAGAGAGGATCTTCACTAGGACTTGAAGGAGCAAGGTTCTTGGCTGGTTGATGGTCTGACATGAGTAACCGTTGATTTTCACTTTGTTCGAAATCTGAAGGTCGCGTGTTAATGTTGATGCGGAAAATGCGAGCTTCCACTGGCTTGCTCGAGAGTGGAGCACAATCGATCCGGGATGCGGGGATAGAGGAAAGGAGGATGTTGATCCGAGTCCGGAGATAGCTGGAGGTTGATTAGGAACCATCGAGCAGACGGTTACTTTGACGGTTAGGTTTGCAGGTTGATGCCGAGAGGGGTGAGTTGAGAAGAAGATGGGGTCGCTAGCAGCGACAACAGCAGAGTTCTCCCGCCGCGGCTTAAATGTCACTTCAGCGACGGGCTTTTCTTTGATTACGAATCGATATTACAGCTTGAGATTGCACTTTTACATGGAAAGCAAATAAAGGGTACAAAGGGGGAGGCTGGCGGCTAAAGGTAAGAGGGTGCCAGAGGCCGCGCGGTTTGACAAACCAGGTCGGCAGACCGCGCGGTAAGCTGATCCCACAGTTCGCTACTCAAGGTCGAGCGGACTGCGCGATCAGGGTGAGAGGGCAGCTGAGGTTGCTGAAGCCAAGGCAGGACGCAAGGCTTGACGGTGGAGGCCGCGCAGACTAAAAGTTGGAGTCCGCAGGCTTTGTTGTCCTGGTTGGTCGTTTACTGTCGCGTCCCCCCCCCCTCGCCCCCACTGAGAGGTATGGGGGGCTATTTATAGGCCCGAGGAGGTAACGGCTTTTGGTAACGTCACCCCCGGAGAGTCGGTAAGTTGTGCAAGTAGAATGAGGAGTCCGCTGAGCCCGCACCAGGTCGAGCGGTTAGGGACTTGTCTTTTTGAGCTGATCTACTGTTTCGCGGACTGGGACGAGTCTGCCTCTGCTTTACTAAGCGAGACCGTGCCAAAGGTATGCGGGCTGAGGAGTTATACGCCCACGGTTGGGAAGAAGCAGGTGTTGGCTGGAAAGATGGGTGGCGGACTTCATAGTGAGTCTGCCACTGCTGCAGGGAAGCGTGCTGGCGCAAAGGGTTTGCCAATGCAGGCGGACTGAAGGGTTGGACAACATAACGAGTCCGCCTAGCCCGCGACGGACGGGATGAGCCCGTTGAATGTTGTGCGGATTGACGGAGAGATGGAGCAAGTCCGCGCTACTTGGGCGGACTGAGATTGAGTCCGCGAACTGCAAGCGAACGAGAGCCGGTCGACTGGGCGACCTGGCGGACTAAAGAAGCAGGTCGCCCCCTCTGCTGAAGTCCGCCTCCTGTTGGACAGGCTTGGAGGTTGTGGCCCTCTGTTGGGCGACCTGAGGGAAGGTTGCTGACTGTCGGGCGGACTGAGGCCGAGTAGGTCGCACCCGCTGATGAGCGACCTAGAGAGTTGTCGCTTGCCTGGCGTCCTGAGGCTCGTTGCTTATTGTTGAGCGACCTGGAGGCAGGTCGCCTGGTGATGTGGCGGTCTGTGCGGATGGCAATGGGAGTCCGTGACTTGGTTGGGTGGTGCACCTGTCGGAATAGAGAGAACCATGGCGCGGTTAGCTGATCTAACCGCGCGGCCTGCAGGGGCGGACTGAGGAAGCAGTCCGCAGCCCCTGCAGAACGAGCGGCTGCTGCGCGACCTGGGCAGTCAGACCGGGGAGACCGCCCTAGCAGTGCGGCCTGAGCGGACAGAGAAGTCTGTCCGCCCATCCTTAGACTGGTCGCGACCTCCAGGGGGAACCTGGAGCAGGCCGCGACTAGCAAGCTGGCTACCTCGGGAGAGATCGCCGATTTCTGGGTTAACAGTGAAGTATAACAGTAGGCTAAAAACCCATAAAGTCATTGGAAAGTGGTTATTGTTGGAAGGAAAGAAAGCATATTAGTATAATCATTCATTGTAGCTATATTCAGATCATTACAAATGGAAAGAGAATCAAAGATGGCATAAATTTCAGATTTAATATTAGAGGGAAGTCCCTGTGCATGAACAAATAACTAAAAACATCTTGGTATCATTATGATGTTGGAAAAAATCCAAAATCATGATCTAGATTCGGATCACTTTATGTTAGTAAAGAAAGAGATAGAAAATTAAATAAATAATCATCTACCAAACAAAAATGTAGTATATAAGCATCAACATGACAATGCCTTAACCTCTTGTTTTTCTTTATTGTCATTATTTCCTTATTTGCATCAATTTAGAATGCATAGCATCTCTTTGCATTATAAAGCTTAGAACTAGGTGCATTGTCTCATAAATTACGTGAACTGGGCAGCCTAGTTCACTGAAACAGCCCAGTTCACTGATTTTTATTTGAAATTTGATTTTTACAGCTAATTGTTTTTGGGTTTGTGATATATGCAATTTTAGTGTGTTGATATGATGATAGATTTATTGTGTTTTTTTAATAAATTTTATTGTCTTTTTTTCACCTTTGTGCCTCACGTGCCGCGGGCACACGTCTGCTCCTACGCTTCAGGACCGTTTTGCGCCTCAGTGCACCTTGCGTCTTTAATAACTTAGCTTGGTCTAAAATTTTCAAACCAATGATTTGGGGAACCTCCAAATTTCTTAGACATCGAGATAGCACATCGACTTTATGAAGTCATCATGTCTCAACAAAAGTTATCTATACCTTCAAGATATATGTTACTCTGGATTCAAACCTAATGACACACTGATAGATGTCAACCACAAGCTCTGCGCAGATACATCCAACTCAGATTTGCTTCTCCCTAATCCAGAGTACTATTGTCGCTTGGTTTCAGTGGTTGGTAAGCTTATCTACTTAACTGTCACACGGTCTGATATATCCTTTATTATTGAGGTGGACAGCATGTTCATGCATGCTCCTCGAATGTCCCACCTTCAGGTTTTTGAGCGAACTCTTTGGTATTTGAAGAATGCCCAAGGATAAGATACATCATCTTCTTTATCCTTAGTTTCCTACTCTGAAGCAAACTATGTTGGTTCTCTTGATGATTGACAGTCTACAAGTGGATAATGCACATACTTTGGAGGGCACCTGGTCATTTTGTGAAGCAAAAAGCAAACGATAGTGGCGTGCTCGTCTGTAGAGGTTAAGTATTGTTCAATAGCATTTGTTGTTTCTGAACACACGTGATTGGAAAGTCTTTTTACTGATCTTGGTGTGCAGCTCCCATTTTTGGCAGTTCTCGATTGTGAGAGTCATGTTACTATCCATATCACTGAGAACCCCATTTTCATGAGCATACCAAATATATCGAAGTTGATTGTCATTTCATCTGGTAAAAAGTTTAGCAACGCAAACTTGTTTTACGACATGTACCTATTGTCGTGCAGATTTTTGATGGTCTCACCAGGGACTTACCATGCCCACTATACTGGCAGTTCGATTACAAGCATGGCACGTACAATTTGTATGCTTCAAACATGCCTGGGAGTGTACAAGAATTGCATTAGCACATGTAAAGGTTCGTTGTTGGTAAGTTTAGTTTAGTCTCGCACCTTGGTTTGGAGTTGAGCTTTCATTCTTCCCTACATGTGTGTGCAAATCCCTTTATTTAATGTAATAGAAATGAGAAATAAATTATTTTTCTCGTTTGTATTCTACTTTCTACAACGTCTAATCTCCCTACAACTCACCAACCAACCAACCTTATGTAAAGGGCCATTAATGGAGTATCAATGTCTATCTGTATCACTAGGGGTTCACACTCAAACGGAGTACATATCAAATTGGTGTATTACTATCAAACTCTAAATCCTTCAACGTATTCTAAATGTAAAGGATCTATACTTGATCTGCTCCCCCAAGTAAGTAAAACAACGAATTATCCATTAATACATCTAAGTCTCTCCTAGATTTCATTACTGAAAAACATCACCTGGTCAACCAAAAAGGCTTCCTCGACTTCACCGTGATGGCTAAACACGAAATCGAACGTCGAGTACATGTTACTATTATAACAGGGACACAATACCAAGCCTCATAGTTCAAACAAACAATAATTTTTATTATTACATTATTAGTGAAGGTAGAGAACACCAATGCAAAGAGAAAGGTAGGAAGTATACTATCAAGTATTAAAAACCGGAAGAAAATGATTGTCACCTTCTTTCCCTTGTGTTCGGCCATAGAAAATCTACATGAAATGCTTCATAATTATTAGAAGAAGAAGCTCTACGCTCTAATGATTTTGGATCTCCGATGGAAGCCTCCGAACTCCAGGATCATCAAGCTCTTCTCCAAAAGTTCGTTCTTCCTTCTCTCTCAAAAGTTACCATAAGAAGAAACAATGAGGAATGAAGGATTTTGACTCTTCATTCACGACATAAGAGCCTCTAAAAATGATCTGGGTCATCCAATCCAAAACCACCTCGATCCATGAATTAAAACAAAATGTTTTTGTAACTTGTGTTCAGTACACCGGTTCGTACAAGGGCGTTCATAACAAGTTGTGTACCCTCCAGGTATCGAAAACAAGCTCCAAGAAAAGTATCGGACATGGCATGTATCGAGGCGTGTACCAGAACACAGGTATCGACATGGGCGTGTATAAGACCGTGTACAGTTCTATAAAAAAGTATGGACCAACGTTAACAATTACAAGGGTAAGCACACAGATGTGCATCCAGCCTTGTACATCTATATGGCCACGCACAAGAGTGTGTCGATGGTCGAGTACCGCCACACAGTCACTTACAATGTCGTGTCAAGAAGTCATGTTCCTTATTGGAAACTAGTGATAGATTTGGTGCTACAGATCTGAACACGAGCATGTGCCAAGTCAAACAGCCGCACCACAAACGGTTATATGCACATAAATACATTGTAAAGGCATCAAACATTCATCAAATAATCAAAATGTGAAAAAAAAAATGAGCATTACAAGTCCACATCAATCGACCTAAACACCAATAAACTCTTGACTCAACTTTCGCCGACGGCAACAGTAACCCTCTTTGACTCCAAGATTTGCTTTATCTTCTTTGTTTAGGGTTTGTAGAAGATTTTTATTGATCCAATTAAGTTTATTCTACTTTGGTTTTATATGATGATCCTTTGCCCCCACATGTTTGGCATTGATCATGCAGCGTGTTTTGTATGTATTACTCTTCTGGAGAAATCAAGCAAGGGGTTCTGATCACTTTCCTTATTATATCCAACACTATTTCTTATATACCCTTTTCATTTTTTAATGGATTTTATTGAGTAGATGTCCACATAAATAATGGATTGTGTTTGTGTTGTTCCCTGAAATAATAGAGGATGTTAGCATAATTCTGCATTATCATATTTGACATTTTGGAAATTAGATCACTTTTCATCATAATGTTTATTCCCACTTTTACATTCATTTTGATGACAAAACCTGTTGCAAACTGTTAAATTGTAATGAAAAAGTTCATTAGGAGGAGCTCGTGTATAATCTCGTGTATATTCTATTTACTCCCACATTGTAGATGTAAAAGGCTCTCCCTATCTTTCTCTCTATATAAGTGTATGTACTCCTGTATTGACTAGATAATAAAAGATCTGGATTATTTTTCTCTCTCTTGCATTTCTCTACATGGTATCAGAGTCATCGGTCTTGTTCTAGGCAGTTAGTATTTTTGCTAACCGCAGTCTCTCTGCCCTAACCGCTCAATCGGTCTTGCACTAGGCGGTCTCTCTTCTCAAACCGCTGACGCTTCTTGATGAGTCCAATTTATATAGGATTTTTCGGACTCATTTGTGCTTATTATCATGCATGTGCACTACTATTTCAGTAGGAAATGTCATATATTTGATTAGGGCTTCACTTAGCCATTGTGCACTGTTTCGGCTCATCTTGGTTTACGAATTGCAACGGGATGTCGGGGGTAATTATTGGGGTACTCCCCGTGCGGTTTTGGTTATTCTTTGCTGTATATTTGGCGTTGGGAGCTTTTGCTCCAGCTTTGGTTTTGTTGTGCAGCTGGTCAGTTTTCCCCCAATTCTGGAATTCTGACTTGTGGAAAACGAATGGTCGTGCGATTCCTTAGTGCACACTTTCTACCGAATCGTGCGTTTTCTGCAGGTTTCTCTAGTTGGGCTGACCAACCCGTGCGATTTCTTCACGCACGGTTTCATCTGAATCGTGCGCGAAGGAGACGCACGGTTTTCCTGTTGCTTTCCAGTTTTATAGCTCTCCGTGTTTAATCGTGTGAGTTGTTCGCGCACGGGCAGAAGTGCCCGTGCGCGAGTAAAACGCACGGTTCCACCTGCTTGCCGTGAATTTCAGCGCTCTGTGGTTACCCGTGTATTTTCCTTCACGCACGGGCGGAAGCGTCCGTGCGCGAGTAAGACGCACGGGTCAACGCATCTTCTTCTGCAATCTTGTCCTGGAAGTTAATATCGCACGGTGAACGCACGGTCGTGCGCCAAACTGTGTGTGACCATTTTTCTGACCTGCTTGTATTTAAGCTCAGGAGTTGACTGGAGCAAAGAAGAGTCCGCCATTTCCGCTCCTCTGAGCGGGAAATCCTTCCTCCAGCCGCTTTTTCCTCTCTCCTCCTTGAAGAGTTCATCCGGCAACCGTTCTTCCTCTGAACTTCACCGCAAGCGAAGATCTTTCGTTGTTTTCCGCTTCTCCAACTCAAGAGGAGCATTTCGAGCTCTTTCTCGCCACCATTTAAGAGTTTTTCGGCGACTACCAGCCTTCACAAAACGTGAAGAAGACGGGGAAAATGCCCTTGAAGTAGGTGACAGCTCTTCAAGCTTCCACAGACGTCAACCACCTACCGAGTTCGGACGAAGACCGACAACCTTCGACTCCGGCCGAGAATCGTGGCTAGCCTTCACACGTTGGGTTGTAAATCTCCTCTTTACTCTGATTTGGATGTTGTTTCTAAGCTTTTGATGTTTGTTAAACTTGCTAGGAACTCTTAACAATGTTCGTGTTGGTTTATTATTGACGTTGTTGTTGTAGTTCTTAGTTTGGCTTTACTTCCTTAGCTTGCTTTGTGTTGATTGCTTGGTAATACGCCGCACTAACGAGTGTTAGGGGCTGGCTTGGCGAAGAGGTGTTTTCGACCCTCAACGGTTACGACCGCACGCTTTAATACTCATCGGAGTACTTCACCCTTGCGAAGCGGTGAAGGCGACCCGCATAATTACTTTTAATTGTTCTAAAACACCCCCAACCTTTGTTGTGTTTGCAATCACTTTCCGATGTGAAAGATCACACTCTCAATCTGCACTCCTCGAGAGATTCGAAACTCGGAGGATAACTCCCCCAGTTTATTACTTGACAACAATCGGTGCACTTGTCGAGATTGCATCAAGTTTTTGGCATCGTTGCCGGGGAGTGCAACCGTTGTGTGTATTTTTCTATTGAAAAAGTTGTTGCAAATGTTTTTGGTATTTTGATCGGTTTTTGTGTGTTGTATGACAGATCCAAACCCCAGTGATATAGGTGAAGATCTTGGAATTGATCTTGAAACCGCACAAGCGAGGCGAGCCTACCGGCGTGCTGCTGCTGCTGAAGAAAGAGAAAGAATGGAAGATTTAGTTCAAGAAGGACATGGCATCGGTGAACGGGTCGGTGAGGACCAGGAGGTGGTTCGACCCCGCATTAGGATAATGCGCGACTTCACGACCCCTGCCGCGGGAAGCGTTTACCCTGGTTTCGGCCCGGCCATCGTGAACCACCACTTCGAGATAAAGCCCGTCATCCTCAACATGATTCGCAATAACACGCAGTTTTTGGGCCTGCCAAGTGAGGATCCGCAACTCCATCTGGCGGAATTCTCGGAGATCTATGGTACCTTCCGCTATGCCGGTATTACAGATGACGTGGTGAAGCTAAGGCTGTTCCCTTTTTCGCTAAGCGACAAGGCGAAAACCTGGCTCCACGCTATTGCTCACGGGACTGCGACTACGTGGGAAGCTCTTTCCTCGAAGTTCTTAGCCAAGTTCCACCCGGTGGACAAAATAGTGAACACCCGAAGGGAGATAGCCACCTTCCGACAGCTGGACAGGGAAACATTATGTGAGGCCTGAGAGAGATTTGCTGATATGCAGCGTCGATGTCCCCAGCACAGCTGTGAGACGTGGAATTTGGTTGAAATATTTTATTTTGCTGTTGAGCCTAATTACAGGGCCATGATCGACGCGGCGGCTGGAGACACTATCAGGAACCTTACTCCCGACGAGGCTTTGTGGCTCCTTTGTGACACCGCTTCTCATAGCACGTATTGGACTGCTGGAAGAAACGCACCTAGGGGTGCGAGAAATTTGTTTGAGGTAAATGCAGTGCAGGCGCAAGCTGAGGCGAGTCATCCTGCTATGGATGGAATGATGTTGCTGACCAGATCGACCCCTCCTCCAGCTCAGGTGATGGCTATTTCATGTCAGGGTTGTGGAAACCCCGGCAATCATACATATGAGTGCCCAGCTGGAAAAGCTTTTGTTGATCCCTCAGGTATATCTGCTGACGAGAATGTGAATTTTATAAATAATCAGAACCGCGTTGCTCCTTATAACAATGCTTATAACCCGAATGAGAGAAATCATCTGAATTTCTCCTGGAATAAATATGTTCACGGTCAAAGGTTGTCGTAGGGAGGCCAGCATCAGTTTGATGCTCAAGCCTCTAATAGCCAGCCGCAACCGCCGCAATCGGGTTATAATCAGAACGCTCAGGTGACGCAAAAGAGTGTGTTAGAAGAGATGATGGAAAAATTCGTGGAGATGGCCCAATCCAAAATGGCCACTCAGACCGCCTCCATGAGAAACTTGGATACGTAGTTGGGGCAACTGGCCCAGGTGTTCTCTGAGCGTACTCGCGGCACCCTCCCGAGCGATACGGAAAAAAATCCCCGTGAGCAAGGCAAGTGTGTTGGGGAGACGGACGAGTATATTGAAAATGAAGTGACCGTGAAATGCGAAATAAATGAGGTAGAGACAGTGGCGCTATGTGATTCTGGATCTTCTTGCAACATTCTTGTTTTGCAAGATGTTGAAAATTTTCATTTAAATATCGAGTCGAATGTCCGGAAATCACTCGTGCTAGTCGATGGGTCGGTGGTGAAGACCGACGGTGACATAAAGGAGGTGGAAGTGATATTGAACGGGGCTGCGGTGGTCACTGACTTCCAGGTGCTGGGACCAATGGGGAATGCTTCAAAACCCATCTTAGGGGTCCCCTTCCTGAAAGCTAGTGGGGTGACATTACAGTTTAATGCGAGTGGCATCAACTTGGCATCCAAGGTTGAATCGTCTTTGTCGTCATCCCTTCCCCCTATGATTCTGAATGAGCCCGAAAAACTGCAGGATCTAAATGTTGTGTTATCTGACGGTTTGCCTAGTGTTGTTGAGACAGGTATGCTGCAGAAATGGGAAACCATAGCGGAGTTGCTTGGAGTGCAGCAAATTGCGGATGAGAAGGGTAGTGAGCGGAGCATGGCTGCTGAAAGCGTGCATGAAATAGAATCTAAAACTTATAATGAATCAAATGATGTTTGCAAAACTTTAAAACAGGTTACTTGGGCTGATCTATCACCCGTCGCGGGTGATGAAAGGATGCCTCCGGACGGAAAAGCTGAAGTTACCTCTGCATTGGATGGAGTGGTTGTTCCGCCATGGCGATCTCCATCCGTGAAATTGCAAAAAAATGAACTGCGAATTCGCAAGGCGCTGGATTTTGCCCGCCGGCGCGAGAAGGAAGAGGCTACGGGCAGGGGAGATTCGTCTTCCCTGGGCCCTAAAGCTTTCACTTCTCCCTTATCTCGCGTGTCTGGGGGGATCTATCACAAGTCAGCGTTTAGCTGAGATGTAAAGAAACTCCCCCCCCCCCCCCTTTGTAGTATAATTTGTGTTTAATGTTGTGTGTGAAATTTTAGACTTTATCGTTGCATACTGCGCTTATGATCTTGAACTCTACATAAAACTGCTAATACAGGTATTTGGTCCACCTTAAGCACGGTAAAGAAAAGTGGCTTCTGGGAGACAACCCATTATTTTGTTTTTTTGTTGTTTTTTTCATATTCTATAATATGATTGTTGTTCTTTGAGGTATTTTCTTTTGCAGGTGAAGTTCATTTGGGCCGTGGATTTTTCAACAAAAATTAACGTCAATCTTCTGGTATGCTCATTTCTGAGTATTTGGTAACTCCTCCTTACTTACTTTTTAATTTCACGATCACATTGTGGTGTTTGGATGTTTAGGCTAAGTCTGGTGGGGAGAGTTATGCGGGTTACTCACGCACGTACATTAAATCATTGTCATACTAGAAGAAAATTTTCATTAACTGTCTTTAATGTTTGGCATTGCATACCACTGCACCACCCTTGAGCGTGTGCTTGAACAGGAGCACGTCGTGAGTTTTATCGTCACTAGTGTGCGGTTTGGAAAATTCGGTGTTGGCCTAGGATTGCGAGGCGAGTAAAATGTTGACTCTAGTAGTGCTCCTAATCGAGTGCTCACGTCTCATTTAGGATTACGTGTAGAATTAGATTTTTTATGCTCATAGTGTATATTATTTTTATTGACGTAAATCTTGTTTATTCTACTTGTCTACTTCGAATCCAGTGTGAATCAAACGGTATCGTAGGCATGTGTGTCGACATTGCTAGCCTCGTATTGCTCAAGTCGGGAGGAAGGATTGTCTTCCTCGGCTGCTAATAACTTGTCCCTAGCTACTCTCGAATCATTGGTACATGGTTAGTCAAGTGCGCACGTGACATAGGCCGTCACTTTGTCTAGTTTGTGTCTTGTACCATTCTCGACGTCTATCCGTTGCTACCCCGTTGAGCCTGTCCCTTCCTTTGACATCCCTACGCCTCGCTACCTAAGCCATATAGCCTTTCCTACTCGCACACCCAAATGTGGTTGCTCGGTTAGTTCGTTTTATTGTCGTTTTGTAACCGTTATGTGTGGTGGTTATGTGGGTGTTTGTGCAGCTTGTGGTGTTGCCATGTTTTCGGCTTGTTTTGATTATTTGGTTAAATAAAAAGAAAAAAAATTAATAAATGAATTGAAAAAGAAAATTCCCAATGTGGAATAAAAGAGAAAAAAAAAAGAGAAAATAAATTGTTGCATTGTGTTCGTTATGGGCGTGCACGCACCATTAAAAGTTCAAGTCTGGTGGTGCGTCGCACGTGTTTGTCGTTGAGTATAGCTGTGAGTGTTTTCGGGCGGTCTCATTTTGGGTGTGCGTATCCGTTTTGTTTATCTTTGTATACCTCATCTTCGCCTAAGCCTACATTATACTCTAAGTCCTACGGATTTGCGCTTGAGTCAAACTAGTGTCGTGGAGAGAGTGTGAACGGGCAAGCATATGGTCACCGAGATTGGTGGATTCCTTTGGAAGTTATCCCGATCTCTTGCTTCGTCAATGCTCAACTTAGTGATTGTCTGCTTTCTCCTTGTGCTTTAAATGATGATCCTTTGCCCCCACATGTTTGGCATTGATCATGCAGCGTGTTTTGTATGTATTTCTCTTCTGGAGAAATCAAGCAAGGGGTTCTGATCACTTACCTTATTCTATCCAACACTATTTCTTATCTACCCTTTTGATTTTTTAATGGATTTTATTGAGTAGATGTCCACATAAATAATGGATTGTGTTTGTGTTGTTGTTCCCTGAAATAATGGAGTATGTTAGCATTATTCTACATTATCATATTTGACATTTTGGAAATTAGATCACTTTTCATCATAATGTTTTTCCCACTTTTACATTCATTTTGATGACAAAACCTGTTGCAAACTGTTAAATTGTAATGAAAAAGTCCATTAGGAGGAGCTCGTGTATAAGCCCTTGTATATTCTATTTAGTCCCATTGTAGATGTAAAAGGCTCTCCCTATCTTTCTCTCTATATAAGTGTATGTACTCATGTATTGACTAGATAATAAAAGATCTGGGTTATTTTTCTCTCTTGCATTTCTCTACATGGTATCAGAGTCATCGGTCTTGTTCTAGGCAGTTAGTATTTTTGCTAACCGCAGTCTCTCTGCTCTAACCGCTCAATCGGTCTTGCACTAGGCGGTCTCTCTTCTCTAACCGCGGACGATTCTTGATGAGTCCGATCTATATAGGGTTTTTCGGACTCATCTGTGCTTATTATCATGCATGTGCACTACTATTTCAGTAGGAAATATCAAATATTTGATTAGGGTTTCACTTAGCCATTGTGCGCTGTTTCGGCCCATCTTGATTTACGAATTGCACCGGGATGTTGGGGGTAATTACTGGGGTACTCCCCGTGCGGTTTTGGTTATTCTTTGTTGTATATTTGGCGCTGGGAGCTTTTGCTCCAGCTTTGGTTTTGTTGTGCAGCTGCTCAGTTTTCCCCCAATTCTGGAATTTTGACTTGTGGAAAACGCATGGTCGTACGATTCATTAGTGCACGCTTTCTACCGAATCGTGCGTTTTCTGCAGGTTTCTCTGGTTGGGCTGACCAACCCGTGCGATTTCTTCACGCACGGTTTCATCTGAACCGTGCGCGAAGGAGACGCACGGTTTTCTTATTGCTTTCCAGTTTTATAGCTCTCTGTGGTTAATCGTGCGAGTTGTTCATGCACGGGCAGAAGTGCCCGTGCGCGAGTAAAACGCACGGTTCCACCTGCTTGCCGTGAATTTCAGCGCTCTGTGGTTACCCGTGTGTTCTCCTTCACGAACAGGCGGAAGCGTCCGTGCGCGAGTAAAACACACGGGTCAACGCATCTTCCGCAATCTTGGTCTCGAAGTTAATATCGCATGGATAACGCACGGTCCTGCGCCAAACCGTGCGTGACCATTTTTCTGACATACTCGTATTTAAGTTCAGGAGTTGACTGGAGCAAAGAAGAGTCTGCCATTTCCGCTCCTCTGAGCGGGAAATCCTTCCTCCAGCCACTTTTTCCTCTCTCCTCCTTGAAAAGTTCATCCGGCCACCGTTCTTCCTCCGAACTTCACCGCAAGCGAAGATCTTCCGCTGTTTTCCGTTTCTCCATCTTAAGAGGAGCATTTGGAGCTCTTTCTCGCCACCACTGAAGAGTTTTTTGGCGACTACCAGCCTTCACGGAACGTGAATAAGACGGGAAAAATGCCCTTGAAGTAGGTGACAGCTCTTCAAGCTTCCTCGGACGTCAACCACCGACCGAGTCCTGACGAAGACCGACAACCTTCGACTCCGGCCGAGAATCGTGGCTAGCCTTCACGCGTTGGGTTGTAAATCTCCTCTTTACTATGATTTGGATGTTGTTTCTAAGCTTTGGATGTTTGATAAACTTGCTAGAAACTCTTAACAATGTTCGTGTTGGTTTATTATTGACGTTGTTGTTGTAGTTCTTAGTTTGACTTTACTTCCTTAGCTTGCTTTGTGTTGATTGCTTGGTGATACGCCGCACTAACGAGTGTGAGGGGCCGGCATGGCGAAGAGGTGTTTTCGACCCTCAACGGTTACGACCGCGCGCTTTAATACTGATCGGAGTATTCCACCCTTGCGAAGCGGTGAAGGCGACCCGCATAATTACTTTTAGTTGTTCTAAAACACCCCCAACCTTTGTTGCGTTTGCAATCACTTTCCGACGTGAAAGATCACACTCCCAATCTGCACTCCTCGAGAGATTCGATACTCGGAGGATAACTCCCTCAGTTTATTACTTGACAACAATCGGTGCACTTGCCGAGATTGCATCACTTCTTCCTAACCGCTCTTGCGGTGTCCGCCTCCTGTTGCGGCTTCTTTCTAACCGCTTCTCTCCCTTTCTCCACATCCTTCCCCCCTCTCCTCCCCGTCTCTCTCCATTTATAGAGGATCCTCTGGGCCCCGCCTCTCTCTTCCCGCTGCACCCTCCTCTTTTTGCCTCTCTTGTTGTGCGGTTTGCCTCCTGCATGTCGCGCGGACTGCCTCCTGCTTATCGCGTGGTTTGTCTTCTTGTCGCGCGGTCTACCCGCTGCGACCTCTCTCCTCTACTCGCCTTCCAGTGTTCGCGCGATTAGACACGTTTTTTATCCTCTCTATCCGCCACAGTCTCCTATGTCTGCTGCTAAGTCATGCACGGCCTTGCCGGACAGTTCGCTACTCTCTCTCTCTCTCTCGTTACTCGTCAAGTAGATCTAGCCGATGCGGGTTCTCCTAGCTGCCCGGCCTCTTTCCTCTAATCGTCAGGCCGACTTCCTAAATCTAGCCGCTACGGACTCTCCTAGCCCCCGGCCTCTTTCCTCTAGTCGTCGGGACGACTTCCTGGATCTATCCGTTGCGGGTTCTCGTAGCCGCCCAGCCTCTTTCCTCTAGTCGCCAGGTTTCTCTTCTAGCCGCCTGTCTCTTGCTACAATGGGCTCTACGGTAACCCTCGCCCTTCCCGCATGTGTTGCTGCCCCATCTTCTGAAGTTCGGGATGAGCTTCGAATAACCATCATCTCCCTCAGCGGGAAGGCCAATTTTGTCGAATGGGTCCATTCGGTTCGTCGTGTTCTACAGACCAAGGGTCTTCTCCGCCATCTTACTTGGGCCAAACTTGCTGACCATACCGATGACTGGCTCCGTGATGACGGTCGGGTCCAATCCTGGATGCTTAATTCCATGGACACTAAGACATACCGCATGGCCATGTACAATAAAACGGCCAAAGAAATGTGGGATGAGATGCATTCTCTCTACTCCGGCAAGAACAGCTTACAACACCTGTTTGACATTATCTCTGCTCTTCAATCACTGGACCCTGGAAACGCGGGCGACTTGACTTCCTTTGTTGCTAAGGATAAAACTCTGGCAGAAGCCTGAATACAATATCAGCCCCCTTCCACAGATCTTGCGACTCAACGGGAATAGAAGGAATTCGTTGGGATCGCTATGATGATGGCCCGTGTTCCCAGTCATCTTCACAGCGTCAGGGCTCAGATTCTTTCCTCCTCCACTATGTCATCCTTATCTGATGTTTGCTCCATGTTGCTCAAGGTTACACCACCACCCGAGGTCCTTACCAGCTTCTCTCTAACTCTGCTCCAGCAGCCCCTTTTACCTACTTATGCTCCTCCGACACGTGGCTCTTCTACTCAGGGAGGTCGCTTCACGTCTCGGGGTCGAGGACGTGCGGGGCGTTCTACTCTCAAGTGTACCTACTGTGGTCGGGATGGTTATCTTGAAGTCACCTGCTACCGCAAGCATGGTCTGTCACCTCATCTTATTGCTATAACATGTGCTGCTCATCATCACCCAAGCTCTAGTCCTACTGGATCTCACTCGTCTACCCAGCAAGATATCAACGACCTTCGCCTACAGCTCCAGCAGCTCCAAGGCGTTGTTAATCGTTCATCTAGCTTGGTTGCTTCTTTCTCCACAGAAGGTATCTCCTGTCTCTCCTATAGCACTCACTAGATCGTGGACTCCAATGCTACTCACCACATTACCGCTCAGAAGCCACCTCAGTACATGAGTTATGATTATCCAAAAATTCATCACTGTGGTCAATGGCGACACCACTCCGGTGTCTGGATCTACTGACTTGCAGCTCACTCCTACTCTCTCCTTATCATTTGTTCTTCATGTTTCGGGATCACCCTTCAATCTACTCTCTGTTAGAAGGTTAGCTCTGGATCTTAATCGCTGTCTAATCTTCTCTCCTTCGTCTTTTGTTGTGCAGGATCGTCGAACACGGAATATCATTGGTAAAAGACGATTGTCGAATGGACTTTATCTCCTTGATGTTTCCCTTACTATCCTCTCTGCAGTCCCCTCCATTGATTGGCATCGTCGTCTTGGCCATGCTCCACTCCTGATTCTCAAAAAAGCTCTTCCTGATGTCTCTTTGCAAGAGTTTTCATGTGAATCATGTATTCTTGACAAGCAGCATCATGTTTTTTTTCACCTACCTGTAATTGGAGTACTACTCTGTTCTCTTTAGTATATTCTGATATTTGGGGGCCCTATAAAATCCTCAGTGTTTTTGGCTATCGATATTTTGTAACATTTATTGATGATTATTCGTGTTTGATCTGGCTTTATCTACTACGTGATCATACAGAACTAACATCTGTCTTTTGTGGCTTTATTACTGAGACACGTACGCAATTCTCTGGTACCTTAAAAATACTTCGCACCGATAATGCTCGTGAATATACTAGTCGCGTCATCACAAACTTATGCACTGAATTTGGGATTGTCCATCAGACCTCATGTACTTATACACCCCAGCAAAACGGTGTGGCCGAGCGGAAGAATCGACATCTTCTTGATGTCACTAGCTCACTTATAATGCAAATGCAAGTGCCCACCAAATATTGGAACTTTGTTGTCTCTACTGCTTGTCATATTATCAATCGCATGTCATCCTTCGTGCTTGACTTCGCTTCTCCATACGGTCTCTTGTTTCCTTCCAAATCTCTGTTTTCCCTCACGCGTCTTTGGTTGTACCTACTATGTCCACTCACTTGGACCACCGCATGACAAAATTGCCCCTCGAGCCACGAAATGTATGTTTGTTGGCTACTCTCGCACTGAGAAGGGATATGTCTGCTACTCTCCAACGGACGAAAAAGTGTTCGTCTCCACTGATGTCACCTTTCTTGAGGCACAACCCATCTACTCCACCTCTTCCACACTACCTCCACCTTCCACTACTTCTCGTCTGGTTATCCCCGTCACAACTTTGCCTCATCCACCTCCCCCTCTACTTCATCTAGCTCTCGAGTAACGCTTCTAGTTCTCAAGAGGTGTATTTTTTATTCCTGAGTAATGCTTGTGTTGTCCCGAGAATGCCTTCGTTTCTTGAGAGGCCGGGACATTCCCGAGTAATACTCGTTTGTTCTCTGGATGTACCATATCTTTCTTGAGATCTGCAGTCTTGCTCTCGAGAAGCCCTTTTTTACTTCTCGAGAAGGTTATTTTGTACTCGAGTAATATTCTTTTGTTCTCAAGATCTGCACTTTGTACTCAAGAATTGCCTTCCGGGTACTCGAGAAATTTCTCCTTCATTTCTCGAGTTACCTCCTTTACTCAAGAAATTTCCTTCTTTACTCGAGAATTTTTTACTTGTACTCGAGAACTATCCTCCTGGTTCTCGAGAAGTCCATTTCAGTATTCGAGGAGTCCATTTCAGTATTCGAGAAGTCATGTTGTTCTCAAGAGGTGTTTCTCAAGAAGGCATGTTATTCTCGAGAGGCGTCTGCTTCTTGTTCTCGAGCAAGCTTCATCCTGTTCTCGAGAAATTCATCATCTTGTTCTCGAGTGATCCAACCTCGCTCTCGAGAAATCCAGCCCTTCTCAAGAAATTTCAGCTGCTCTCGAGAAATCCTTGCTTCGTCCCGAGAATTTCGGTTCAGCCGACCCTTGACTATCTTTTTAAGTGTAATGATCCAAGATGCTATATATTTTGATATTATATATATACTCATATATATAAATAGGATAAATTTCTTCTTCTCCTCCTCCTTAGGCCGAATTTCTTCTTTCTTCCCAGTGCCCGAATTACCTCGACCACTGCCGCCTCCTCCACTTCTTTGTTTCTATACTCGTCGCTCATCCAGTACAAATGCTCTACAACAGCCCCCTTCTACAAATGTATTTACTAAGAATGATTTATTAATTTTTTGATATTCATTTTTTGGGACAGCTGAATGCTGGCAATCATATGGAGCTGATACTTCTAATCTGACTAAATTTGTTGTAAAGGTTTTAAATCTCACTTGCAGTTCATCCGAATGTGAGCGTAACTGAAGTTTTTTTGAACATGTATAATTTTTTTTGAACAAGTATGTAAATATTAATTTATATCATTATATAATTAATTATTTATTTGTTATGTTGCAGGTCCATAGCAAAAAAAAATCGACTAGCATAGCAGCGTCTAAATGATTTAGTATTTGTAAAATATAATCGTGTCTTGCGTCGGCGATATGATTCACATGATCGTATTGATCCGATCTTGCTGAAAGATATTGGCGATAGCAACGAATGGTTGATGGGAAGAATGGAGGAAGATGAGGAGGTTGAGCAGGATGACGATTTAGTTTTTTATGACGATTTATTGACCTGGGGTGCAGTAGCTAGGGCCAATGGAGTAGAAGAAGACATCTACTCCACGTGCTTATTCAAAGGGAAGATGATAGCCGACAAGGGAGCACATCTAAGAAGAGGGCACCGACTCCAACAATGCGTACAGATGATGTCGAGTATGAAGAAGAAGCCGAGTTCAATGAAGAGGGAGAAGATTTTAATGAAGAAGATGAAACCTTAATTGATTCAGACGATGAGTAATTAATACTCAATGATAACAAGATCACGAAATCGAGGAAAAATTGAAAAACTATGTGATGACGTGATGTTATGTTATTTTCTTGCACATTAGTTTAGAGTTTATGATTGCTGACTTAGTGGTTTATGTTTGTTTTAGGTGTCAAACATTACAATCTCTTAATATTTTTTCAAATCACTATTTTCAAATGTGAAAGAGCATTTCATCTCCAAACACTGTTAACTTAGTGGTTCTTCTCTCGAACCTGCCTGTCTACAACAAGTCTAAGTAATTTCCAGGCCCTCAACATTTCATCTCTCTGGCTTTCTATTTGTTTTGTAAGTTTGTAACTGAAGTTAATAGTTTTCATTGTTGTTCAATTGGTGAAAGAACATTTTACTTTGGATGATAATTCATATGTGTTTACTCGTAACTTACTCCAGTTGCCTTGTTTAGCATTTTCAAGTTGATTTAACTTGATTGTATTCGATTGTATAGCATTCTAATTTGAATAGTGAATGTTTCTGACTTTGCTAATTTCATCACTTAAAGTGATTATTTATTAGATAGTTGTTTATACATTCCATGTGCATCATTCTAACATTTTTAAGACATTTCACTAACACTCACTCAGTGGAGTTTTTTACTACTCATTCTAAAATTTAAAACATTTCATGAACACTCACTCATAAGAGATTTCCAAAACCTTTTCCAACTGCTAGTGTCTATTTGGTACGACGGTGGCGCTCGTGAACTCAGAGGTTAGTTTGTTACAACTGTCCTCCATTTGGCATTCACTCAATTCCAGCGAATTGGGCGCCCAATTGGCTCAATTCCAGCGAATTGGGCGCCCAATTCGCACAATTCCAGCGAATTGGGCGCCCAATACGCTCAATTTCAGTAAATTGGGCGTCCAATTCGCTCAATTTCATTTTCCTCCATTTTTGCGCTTCACGTGCCTCAGACGAGCGCCTGCGCCTTGCGCCTAGGCTCCATGGCCCCTTTGCGCCTTGGTGCGTCGTGCGCCTTGGTGCGCCTTGCGCCTTTGATAACTTAGGCCACATCCACCTCCTCTTCGACTTCCTCCACTCCCAGTGCCCGAATTACCTCCACCACCACCTTCTCCTCCACTTCTCCGTGTTTATACTCGTCACTCATCCAGTACAAATGCTCTACAACAGCTCCCTTCTACCGATGTTATCCTGCGGCTTGATGATTCGGCAACATCCTCTACGGCTCATCCAGTGGCGAATTATGTCTCCCTACATCGTCTCTCTCCGCCTCTTCTCAAATTTTCCACCTCTCTCTCCACCATTTATATTCTTAACTCTTTGCAGGAAGCTCCAACACCCGGGGTGGCGTGCACGCATGGACGGAGAAATGACATCCCTCTGTACTAACCCGACTTGGGACATAGTTCCTCTTCCTCCAAGTCAGTCTTGTGTTAGCTGCAAATGGGTCTTTGTTTTCAAGCATGCTCCAGATGGCGTCTCAAAGCCCACCTGGTGGTCATGGGCTTCACTCAACAACATGGAATTGATTATGACGAAACATTCTCTCCGGTCGCCAAGTTGAATACTGTTCATGCCCTGATCTCCCTTGTTGTGCATTGACAATGGCCCCTACATTAGCTGGACATTAAAAATGTCTTTCTCAATGGTGATCTCCAGGAGACCGTTTACATGCACCAACCGCCCGAGTTTGAGACCACGGGGGAGTTTCGTGTATGTTATCTCCGGAAATCTATATATGGTCTCAAATAATCTCCTCGCGCTTGATTTGACAAATTCAGTAAAGTGGTTCGCGAGGTTGGTTTCACACAGAGTTCTGCAGACTTCTCTCTCTTCACTCGTCATCAACCAACGGGCACTGTGATTCTTCTTGTGTATGTGGATGACATTCTAATAACATGAGACAACACCACCGGGATCCGAAACATCAAGAAACATTTAAACTCAGCATTTCAGACAAAAGATCTGGGTAATCTTCGATACTTCCTTGGGCATGAGTTTGCAAGGAGACCTGATGGACTTGTTTTATCCCAACGAAAGTACTGCAATGATCTCCTACAAGATGTGGGCTACTCTGGATGCAAACCTACAGACACTCATATTGATATGAATCACAAGCTGTCTGCATATGAATCTGGGACTGGTCTTATTCTGACAAATCCAGAGTACTATTGATGCTTGGTGGGGAAACTAATCTATCTTACGGTTACACGACCTGATATCTCATTCGTTGTTGGGGTTGTGAGCCGATTTATGCATGCTCCCCGGACATCTCATCTCTAAGTCGTCAAGTGGATTCTCAAATACTTGAAAACTTCTCCAGGACAAGAACTTGTTTACAAACTGTCCTCCTTTCTGTCTCTTGTTGCATATTCTGATGCTGACTACGCAGGTTCTCTTGATGATAGGCGCTTCATGACTAGCTTTGCACCTACCTTGGTGGACATCTCATTACCTTGCATAGCAAGGAATAGCCGGTTGTTGCTCGCTCCTCTGCTGAGGCCGAGTACCGTGTTATGGCAGCAATTGTCTTTGAGCTCACCTGGCTTGAGGGTCTTCTCAGTCACTTGGGTCTCAAATTCTCCTCTTCGGCCACTCTTTTTTGTGACATTCAAGCAGTCATACATGAAAGTTGCCTACCTAAATCACCTAGAGGGGGGTGAATAGGTGAATTGTGCGTCTTTTTGCGGAATAAAAAATTACAAACCAATGCACAGATCTATCTACCAATCAAACATAGACGAGGCAAGATTTATAGTGGTTCCACAACCTTGGGTACATCCACTTTCCCTCACCGATCTAGCAATACACTAGACTCGGCTACTTCACTATCTCGGATTGAAAATCAATCCTACCGTCGGAACAACGTTCCTACAATCTCGATCCACAAAACGAATCTACACTCGGAAGGTAAAACTTCCTACAATCTCGGAGACAAAAGCTCCTACACTCGGAGAAATTTCTCCTACAATAATGAAATAAACTTTGTAAAGAAATACAAACAGTGATCCCTTGTTCAGATCTGCAACAATCGACCAGAAATTTCTTCTTCTAGGCTTTGCAGCTTTATCAGAATGATGAAGAGAAATCTCGAGAAAAATGGATCTGAACCTTCTTGGCTTCTCACAATCGATCTAATCAGAGGATGAGGAGTTGAGTGAATCACGATCTGGAGAACCTTCTTGATCTGAATCCTCAAAAGATGAAACCCTAACCGGTCGGGAATCAGCGACGGCGGCGGCGGCGGATATCGTTTCTTGGAGAGAGAAAGAGGAGACAGAAAACTTGAGAGAGTACGGCTGCAAAACTTCTTAGAATAATCTTCTTTGAAAAATTAGGGTTTGTCGGTTTAGACAAGACCTTTTATAGGATCAGAAAAGATTAGACATAATTGAGTCATTATAAGACATGTGTACCAATCACGTCAAAGTTTATGAATATAACTGTTAGTTTGGACTTAATGAATTTTCGGAAAAGTCAAAGTAAAATACTCGAGATGTAACAGACTACTCGAGTACATGCAGCACTACTCGAGTAGGTAGAAGATGACTACTTGAGTATATGAGAAGAACTACTCGAGTATATGAGAAAAACTACTCGAGAGAGAATGAGATGATTACTCGAGTACATGGAGTCAACTACTCGAGTAAATAAAAGTTCAAGGAATCAGCTACTCGGGTAACAAGAATAATATACTCGAGTACCAAGAATAATATACTCGAGTACCTAAGTACTTACACGAGAGGTAGAGTAAATTACTCGAGTAAAAGAAATACTACTCGAGTATATAAGAATGAAGTACTTGAGTATATAAGAAACTACTCAAGACAATGACTTAGAAAATTTCTGGAACAGGAAAACTGTATTACTCGAGTATAGAAGATGAACTACTCGAGACAAATAGAACTACTCGAGTATATAAGATGACTACTCGAGTAATTCACTTAGAGAAATTTTTTGAAATGGAATTATGGATTACTCGAGTATAAACACTGCACTACTCGAGTAGTAAATGAACTACTCGAGTACAAATGGAACTACTCGAGTATATAAGATAAAACTACTCGAGACAGAAAATAAAACTACTCGAGTATTATACAGAGCTACTCAAGTATTTAACTTAGAAAATTTTGAGAAGAGAATTTCTGTAAAACCCGAGAGGAGAAAAGAAACTACTCGAGTAGTTGTCTTAACTACTCGAGAGCCATAATTGACTACTCGGGATATATCTTAGCTACTCGAGTAGGAGTATTATTACTCGAGTATGAACTCAGTAACTTACTCGAGTAAGTAAATAACTACTCGAGTACTTTACTTAGGAAAATTTTCTAGACAGATTTTTCTTCTTCTAAGGGATGACCAGCATCAAGTCTTTTCACATATTCCTAGCGCTTGAATATGAAGTGTATCCCAATAAAGAGGCTACACATGAGTCAACACTTTGGAGCACACAATGAGGGATTACATTGTATGGTCCTGTGTTGGGTGACTCATTGTAGACTGGCATTGGTCTACACTTCTCATAAGATTCCTGCAAACACATAACTCAAACCAAGCATCAAATACAACTTAATTCATCTTAGTTCAAGGATGAGTTCATCAAATCTGAGTTAGTGTTGATACAATACCCAACAATACACATTGTCAAGAATCACATATTTCATGAGCGAACAAAGCATATCGAAGTTGATTGTCACTTCATTCGGAAAAAAGTTCAATCGAAAAAGTTGGAGTTAGAGCATGTTGCTGCATCAGGACAAGTTGCTGATATATTCACAAAAGCACTCTCTCGGACATTATATCACTAGTTCTTATCCAAGCTTGGTGCCTATGACTTGTACGCTCCAGCTTGCGGGGGAGTGTTAATTTGTAATGAAAAAGCTCATTAGGAGGAGCCCATGTATATTCTATTTAGTCCCACATTGTAGATGTGAAGGATCTCCCTATCTTTTTTTCTATATAAATGTATGTACTCATGTATTTACAAGATAATAAAAGATCTGGGTTATTTTTCTCTCCCTTGCATTTCTCTACACTAACATTATCTTTTCTCTATATCAAGCTAATCTTTATGGATTTTGGAGGGAATTCTCAATTGAAATTTCATTCCAAGTTTCTAGGTTTCATTACAGACATACTTTAGGGCTTCAACGAAAAAATCCAAAGAACTCCATGGAGGCTAAGAGGAAAAAGAGAGGAACGTGGAGGCGAGAGCACATAGAGAGAAGATGGGTAATTGAGAGGTTGGTCACAACTCCTCATCGACCCGGACGAGGCCCAGGATTGCAAGAGAAGCCAGAGTGATAGCCCGTGGTTCCTTCTCTCATATCGGAGGAGTAGCCTCTCTTCTCCCTTTGTATTTCTTTCGCCCTCCAATCAAAGCCTTGGAGTTTTGTGGATTCTGTAACTTTTGTGTGGTTATATGTTCTCTTTCTTGTATTGGAAAATCATACATTTCATGTCCCCTTCATGCTAGTGATTGTGTATGTTTTTATTCTACTTGAAATCTTGTGTTGGTGTGTGATTCTGATTTGGATAAGAGTTGCTTTTTTAGTTTAGTTTTCCTTCTTGTAATTTTGTTTTCTTGCAAACCCAATCTCTGATATCCTAAATAGCCAACGATACCAGAGTCTTGGGAATTCCCGCTCCGTGCTCCCTGCGGATACGACATAACTCACTCGCTCGCTTTATTACTTTGACCGGTACAATGTTGTTGCACTTCCTTCAGGATTTGCATCGCGTGCTCCCATGCGGTCATAATCCTTTATTGTCTAATGCATACGTGAAACTACAGATTAGCGAGTGGGATGGGTATGTCTCAAATGATGATCTGGGAACAATGGTGCCTTCTTATGACCTAGATGGGAGGTACAGGAAGGATAAATAGCATGTATGATAGTGACACAACCCAAGCTGGGATAGTGTCAGAGCTTTAGAACATTTTGAAATGAAAGGTAATAGAAATGCATGATTGCCCCGTAGATATTAGTAGTTCAGACAACCATTTAGTACATTTATATTCCTAACAGGCCTATATTTTGTCATTCCTTCCGTATTCATGAACTAAGGTTATATTTATATACTCATGTATAGAATTTGCGATTAACGAATGTCAGATTCAATTATGATACTAGTCTACTGGAATAAAATCATATTGTTATTTTATCTTCCATGCGTGCATATAAGGTGCTCAAGGGCAGGAGGTATTACAGGGAATAAAGCCTGAGATGTCCTGTGATGTAATTTATGTTTGTGATGGCGTATTCTAAAAAATTGTTCAGATTTGTATTTCATTCAATTTATTATGGCCGATGTTACTTTATTATGCATTTTATGTGAGAATATTTGAAATATTTCAATCAAATAGAACTTGTAGTAAGATTTATTATGATCTATATAATGACATTTCTAATTATTTAAAGTTCTTTTTGTTGGATGGTATCTAATGATGTAGAAATACAACAACAACACTCGAGCCTTTATCCACCTATAGTGAGGTCGGCTATATGGATCATTTGTCACCATTGTGCCCTATATTTAGTCATAATCTCACTAATGCCTAAGTACATCATGTCTTTCCTTCTTAACGGTTTTGAACATGAATCTACAACAACAACACTCAAGCATTTATCCCTGTTGTTGTATGAAGATCGGGCGGTCTGGCGGTCTGATTCTGGCGGTTTGGAGACCGAGCGGTCTGTCGGTTTCTCTCCTGCGGTTTGGTGGCTGGACTGTTGTTGTGGTTATCCGGGCGGTCTGACGGTTTATCCCAGGCGGCTTAGAGAACGGGCGGTCTGGCGGTCTCCTATGGCGGCTTGTTCTCTCTTTCTTGTGGTGGCGGGGCGGTTAGCCTATTCGTCTAACCGCGCGGCCTGTTCGGCTTGTTTTTATGTTAAACCGCTTACATCTATAATTATTTAGTCTCGCATTACTTAATTGTAATCTCTCTCATCTCCTCCATTCTATAAAAAGAAGGTTATACCTTTGCAATAGATACATTTTTGGATAATAAAACTTTTGTTGCTCCAATTTTTCGGTCTCTCGTTTTCGGTTCGCACATGGTATCAGAGGACTCGATCTTTTCCTCCTGAATTTTTTGAGACCTCTCTGTCCGCGCGGCCTGTCCGCGCGGCTTGTTCCTCTACTCGCGACCTGTTCTCGCGATCTGTTTTTTCTCTTGTCGCGCCCTGTTCGCGCGGTTTCTTCTTCCCTTGTGTGGGTGTCCTCTTTGCGGCTTCCTTTTCTAGCCTCTCCCGCTCTCTAGTTGTCGTGACCTATTCCTAAGTCGCCGCGACCTGTTCTCCTTTGCGCGGCCTATCTCTTCTTTTTTTCTCCGTGACCTGTTTTCGCGGTTGCCCTACCTCTTCTCTCCCCGCGATCTCCCTTTATTCGCGCGGCCAGTTTCTGCTCGTGCGGTCTCTGCTCTGTTCACACGACTTGTTTGTCTTTCTCGCGAACTCCTCCCAGTTCGCGTGGTCTTTTCTCTCTCCTGTTCGCGCGGTCTTCTCTCTAGCCGTGCGATTTCTTTCCCTCTGTCTTGCTCTACTTCTTGGTTACGGCCTTCCTATCCGCACGTTCTGCTTGCTGGTCGCCCGGCTTGGTATTTCTGCCATTGTCGCCGCGACCTTCTTTCTCTCTGCTTCTTGTTGTTCTCGCGCGGTCTCCTGTTTGATCGCGCGGTCTCTCTTCTATGGCCTCCACCTCCTTCACGCAGTCCACCTCGGTGGTCACATCTTCCGATAGTGCCCACGTTGTTACTCACGGCAGATGGTTGATCGACTTTGGTGATACCAATCATATGACAGGCAATCCTCAGTGTTTTTCTCTTCTATAAACACATGATCGGTTGCTCCTAGTCTTTGTTGCGGACTGCTCTTCCTCAACAGTCAATGGGACAGGAGTGGTTCAAGTCAATCCGTCTCTTCGTCTGGCAGATACCCTCTATGTGCCTAAGTTCCCTTGCAATTTATTATCGGTTACTTATCTATGCAAGCAACTACGGTGTTCCGTCACATTTACTCCTACTTCTTGTTCTTTTCAGGATCCGGACTTCCAACGGACGATTGCTAATGGGACTGAGAGCGGCGGCCTCTACTTCCTCGACAACGTTTCTGCTATATCTGTCTTCTCCTCCTCTACATATCTTCTCCAATGGCATGTTCGCCTTGGTCATGCTCCTCCCCGGCTTCTTCGCCAGCTTCTGCCCCACCTCCCTCCGCATCATCCACCTCTCAACTGTGATGCATGTCAGCTTGGCAAGCATCACCGCTCCTCCTTCCCACCAACGCAAAGTCGTGGCTCTTCCCATCCGTTCGACCTCGTTCACTCTGACGTATGGGGGCCTGCTCATACCCTCACCATCGGTCGGGGTAGTTCATATTTTGTCACATTTATTGATGATTTCTCTAATTGTACGTGGGTGTATCTTCTAAAGGATCGCTCTGAACTGTTCTCTTTCTGGACATCGTTTTATTATATGATTAAGACTCAGTTTGATATATTTATTAAACTATTTCGTTCTGACAATGCTAAGAAATAACTTAGCCATGATTTCTCTTCTTTTTGTATGCAACATGTTGTTATTCATCAAACTAGTTGTGTTTACACCTCACAGCAAAATGGGGTAGCGGAACGCAAAAACCGTCACCTCCTTGATGTCGCTCGCACTCTGATGACACAGATGCACGTTCCTCGCTCCTATTGGGGCTATGATGTCCTACTCTCCTGTTATCTCATCAATCGCATTCTCTCCACAGTTCTCCACGGTGGCACCTCATTCTCCATTCTTTATCCGAACAAGAATCTGTTTCCTCTTACTCTGCGTATTTTTGGGTGCACAGCATTTTTGCACTCTCCCGCTGCCACCCGTGACAAACTCTCACCACGGGCCACTAAATGTGTCTTTCTGGGGTACTCTATCACTCAGAAAGGTTATTGTTGCTTTGACCCTGTTACCCGCAAGCAGTTCGTCTCTGCGGATGTCACCTTCTTTGAAGTTGCTTTGACCCTGTTACCCGCAAGCGGTTAGCCTACTCTGGACATTGCTTTGCTCCTCATGATCCTACTTCTCATACCAACCCATTCGTTCCCTCTCCACCTACTGACGTTCCGCCACCTCCACCATCTCCACCCTCTCCTCCGCCACCTCCAGCATCTCCACTTCCTATGATATCTCCCTCCTCTCCGCAGTCGTCTCTCTCTACTCCCGGGCTAGCTCTCTCCACAACGGATGCTCCGGATACTGAGAAACTCGCTGCCCTGCATCTCCCCATTGCTCTTCGCAAAGGGGTTCGGGCATGTACCCAACACCCACTTGCTGTTGTTGTTTCCTATGATCGTCTCACCCCTTCTCGCAGGGTTTTTGCACTGGTTATCTCGGCCACTGACACCCCCCGTTCCTACCAGGAGGCCCTTACTATTCCTCATTCGAAGGATGCTATGGATGAGGAGATTTCTACTCTCATTGAACGGGGTACATGGACCCTCTGTCCTCCTCCCTTCGGCACAGATGTCGTTGGCTGTCGTTGGGTCTATGTGGTGAAGTTCCGCCCAGACGGCAGTGTGGATCGTTACAAGGTCCATCCTGTTGCCAAAGGCTTTACCCAGACGTATGGGGTTGATTATTTTGACACCTTCTCTCCAGTTGCTTGTCTCAGCACTATCAGGGTCCTGCTCTCTGTGGCTGTCAACCGGGATTGGCACATTTCTCAACTGGATGTTAAGAATGCATTTCTATATGGGGACCTTCAAGAGGACGTCTATATGGAGCAACCTCCCGGGTATGTTGCTCCGGGGGAGACACAGGTATGCCGGCTACGGAAGGCTATCTATGATCTCAAGCAAAGCCCTCGGACATGGTTTGACAAGTTCAGTGGGATTGTGCCGGCCGTGGGTTTTACGAGAAGTTCTGTCGATCACTCCTTATTTATCCGCAAAACCTCCTTGGGTCTGGTAGTGTTTGTTGTATATGTTGATGATATTCTTCTTACTGGAGATGACCAGGCTGGGATAACCTTGACAAAGAAGCATCTTCGCCAACACCTGGTCACAAATGATATGGGCTCTCCAAAATACTTTCTGGGGATAGAAATCTCTCGGAAGCCCAATTCTTTTGTCCTCTCCCAACGCAAGTATGCTCTTGACTTGCTAAAAGAGGCAGGGCTGACTGGGTCTAAACCTGTCTGATGCCCCATGGCGACTGGAGAAGATAAAACATGGACAGATGACTCTCCTCTTCTTTCAGATGTTACGAGATACAGACATCTGGTTGGCAAACATATATATCTCACAGTGACCAGACCCGACATCGCCTATGATGTAGGCAAAGTTAGTCAATTCATGCAGACTCCTAGGGAGTGTCATCTACAGTCTGTCCTGAGTATATTTGAGTATATTAAATCAGCGACTGGGAAAAGACTACTCTTTCAAAAGAATGGTCATGTTGGATCCCTAGTTGATTTGGGCTAGGTTCACTGACTTAGGATGTGACCCATCATGTATAGTCTGGGTCAAGTTTGTGTCTTAGAGTCTAGGACAGTCCTCTATCTCAACTTCAGATGGACCAGCCCTCTTCAAGACCATCAGGAACTTCAGATCTATCAGTTTTTCAGACTAAGTGTAATGAGTTTGACGTTCGTCGAACTCAGCTCGACGAAGGAAGTTGTGCGCTCGACGATCGTGAGACAATTCGCAGTGCTGAGCTCGACGAACTTTGTTCTTTGCTCGACGAACACCGGATTCTACTTCAAGCATTCTCAGGACTACTTCAGAATTTCTCTAAGCCCAGCTCCATGCTTCGGTCGACGAATTATATTCTGAGCTCGACGAACTTGGACCTCAAGTTCACAGCTTCTCAAGTCGACGAATGCTAATCTCTACTCGACGATTTGTGTGCTCAGAGAATCTGTGTCGACACTTAGGGCTTGTGTCGACACCAGACGATTTGTGTCGACACCCAGGATTTCAGTCGACACCAGCTTGTGTCGACACCAGAGGATTTGTGTCGACACCTTGACCAATCTGTCGACACCAGAGGAGTTGTGTCGACACCAAGATCAATCTGTCGACACCATTTTGTGTCGACACAGCATTTCAGCAGATGCAGAGTATTTCGTCCAAGTCCAGAACTTTTCTCAGGTCGACGAAGTTTATTCTCAGCTCGACGAATTTGGTTCTCTGCTCTACGAATAATGTTTGTCTGATATTGATGATTGTCTATTCAACGAATGAAGACTGTCAGCTCGACGAACTCAGCTTAGCTCGACGAATTCAAGACTCAGCTCGACGAATTCTGTTCTTCGGTCGACGATTCCAGACTAGGTCTTCTTCCGTTCCCGTCTCATTCCTTGGCGCTGATTCCTGAACAATTAATGGCAGTTCTTCACAGTATACTACCGTTAGGATGCGCAGTTAATTCTGTGTTATTACATGCCGTTTTCCCATGGAAACAGTTGGGGAAATAATTAATTGCTGTTTCCTTTCCAGGCCGTCTGTCATTACTGCTCGACATTCAAAAATTCGAATGCTTTTCTATGACAGACAAAGATATACAGACACCAGAAGAGATACAGAAGACAACAACAGACAACAAGAAGAAAAGCATAGACAGTGATTCAGACAACACAAGAAAAAGAATTCATTCTTGGCCCAGAGAGAAATTGATCTAGAAGAAGAAGAAGAACATTGCTTCAATATCAAGAGTCTTCTTCATCTGCTTTTACTCAGGAGAACTTCAAAACAATACATTCATATCAGTTGCAAGAAGTTCCTGAAGACTTTCTCTGGACCTGGAATTTTAGGTCTTTGAAGACCTATCACCCTGAAGCAGTGCTCCAGTATTCTTCCTGATCCATTCTACATCTCAGGGGGAGCAAAGCTGCTAAACAACATTCCACAAGTCTTCTCATTTGATTTGAGAAAGAGAAGACCTCATCACCCTCTCACTCCACCTCTGTACAGGGTTTTAATTCCGTTCAAAATTATTCTGGTTGCAAGTCTCCCACCAAAAAACTTGAGGGTTTGGTTTTTGGGAACCTGATCAAAACCCCATTGGTGTCAGGACACCTGATCAACCCCTTCCTGCAGTGGATTCCTACCAGGGTGGTAGAAGAGTGGACTACCCAGATTTGGGGAACCACTATAAAATTCTTGTGTCGTCTGGTTGCTTTCTTTTCCTTTTGTTTTCTGGCCTTACTCTGTGAATGTGCTGTGATTAGTCCATTGCTGCTTGTTGGTTTATTTTATTTGCTTCCCTGAACACACATACACACACCTAAAATACAACAGCAGTTGTAAAAGTTTTAAAATCACCATATACTCTATTCTCCCCCCCCCCCCCTCTAGAGTATATCAGATCTAGCTGTACTTTCAATTGGTATCAGAGCCAGATTGGTTAAACTTACCATACCTGATTGGTTGTACAGGCTAACACCTGAACCCAAAGATCCCTTAGTTAGATCTCTTCTTTTTTTTATTCTGTTATTGGACTTATCCTTATCACAGACATGGCCCAAAACAAGGATTATACAAGCATCAGACCTCCAGTGTGCAATCTTAATAAGTTTGCCATCTGGAAGGCAAGAATCAGATTATATATGAACTTCATTGATGAGGATATTTTCTCTGTCATTTCAACAGGTGTTCCTCCAGCTCCTACAACTTTTGCCAGCACATCAACTAATCTGAGTGCAGTACCACCTCCAGACAATACTGAAGCCTATAAGAAAGCCAAGATGGCTGATGCAAAGGCTATGAATATTCTGGCCCAAACAATGTCAGATGACATATTTCAGAAGGTGGCTGAGTGCACCTCAGCCAAGGCCATTTGGGACTCTCTCAATCAAATGGTAGCAGGCTCAGCTGATGAAAGAAATGATAGGAGATCCAGTCTCATTTCTCTCTATGAGAATTTCAAAAAGGATGAGACAGAATCAGTGGCTGAGATGTACAATAGATTAAGTTCAATCATCAGTGAACTCAAGACTCTTGACAAGGACATCACCTTAACTGAGGTGAATGACAAGATATTGATGTGTTTCCCCAGTTCATGGGACTCCAGAATCTGGTCAATCAAAGAAGCCAGAAGCCTCAATGAGATCTCAACAGAATCTCTGCTAGGCAAGCTGAAGTCATATGAGCAGCTTGTCAAATCAAGAGAGGTAGCAGAACAGAAGGCAACTACCCCAGTTAGGAAGGAGCACAGCTTGGCCCTCAAAGCTTCTGAAGACAGTGAAACATCTACTTCAAATGAAGAGTTAATGAGCCTTTTTGCCAAAAGATTCTACAAAATGGCAAGAAAGGACTTTAGAAGAAAATCATCCAGGCAGGATGATAAACCCAAATATGACAAGACACCAACTAAGGAGGTTGTGTGTTTTGGATGCAAAAAGCCTGGGCACTATATTTCAGAATGCCCAGAGAATCAGAAAAAGGACAAGGGCAGGGACAAGGATTCCAGAAGAAAACAAAGCAGCAGACCCTCCTCCAACAAGTATAAAAGGAAGGACAAAGGATTTGTTGCTGAGTCCTGCAGTGACACAGAAGAGGAAACATCCTCCTCCAGCTCCAGTGAAGAAGAGGAAAAAGCCAGATCCAAGGAGGTGTGTCTGATGGCAATAGATGCCTCCAGAAGCAACTGTGGATCAGAAGAGGATTCTGAAGATGAAGGTGCCTCAGACTCAGAGGCTGATCAGGTGATTTCTAGTTTTGATTTCAATTGTGATTTGTTTAAAGTAAAGTTTAAAACCATGTGCATGGATCTAATAAACTCAGAGAAAGAGATAAAAATCCTGAGGACTAGACTAGAAAACCTTGAATCTGTCAGCACAAAAAATAGAAAACTAACTGACCAATTGACTCTAGCTAATGAACAGATAATCAAGTTAAAATATGAATTATGTGAGACAAAACAACTTGAGCAATCTCTCAATGGGAGAAGCCTCAAGCTGATGGATATCACAAGCACAGTAAATGCCAGATTAAATGGCAGGCTGGGCTTGGGTGCTTCATCAGGTTTACCCCTCATAATAAAGAAGAATATGCTTTCCACTCTCATAAAGTTTATCACTGCTAAGGGTAAAGAGAAACTAACTGAAAAACCCAGATCAGAAAACAAGTCAAATCCCCTAGACAATAGCAACAGAAAACAGAAGAAAGCTGTTAAAAACCAAGTTCAGCAGAATTCGTCGAACCTAGATCGACGAAATCCTGCAAGATCGTCGAACCCCGATCGACGAACGTTGAATGCAAACTTCAGAAATAATTATTCGTCCAACTGCGATCGACGAACTGTGTACGGTTCGTCGAGCAGAGGTCGACGAACGTGGGACGCAGAAAATGACCATGGTCATTCTCTGAGTGGAGGTCGACGATCTCATGCCCATTCGTCGAACTCTGGTCGACGAACTTACAATAATTCGTCGATCCCAGAACGACTAAATATAAATAATTTCTCTTATAGAAATTTTAAAACAGCTAACAAGACATTTAATCCAGTAGCTGATTGGATAATTCCACCTATGAGATATCACCCTGTAGGATATAAGTCTCAACCTGCATTATCAGTCATTTCTAGTTTTACTTTTCAACCAAACCAAGGACCCAAGGTAACCTGGGTCAAGAACAATTGAGCTTTATTTTTTGATGCAGGTACAGGTGAAGAACTGTCCAAGGCTAAGTCAGATATGGTACCTGGACAGTGGTTGCTCCAAGCACATGACTGGCAGCAAAGCAAATCTCACCAACTATAAGTCCAAGCTAGGACCAAAGGTGATATTTGGAGACTCAAAGAGTGGTCAGTCAGAAGGGTATGGAAGAGTAAGCATTGGAGCAGTGACCTTCAAAAAGGTGGCATATGTAAGAGGACTTAAACATAACCTTATATCCATAAGTCAATTATGTGATGAAAGTTATCAGGTACATTTTAACTCCACCTCTTGTTCTATTATAAATGATAAAAACCAAACTGTTTTAATTGGACTTAAACAAGGAAACATATATTTAGTAGATTTCATTTCTGTCACAACTGATATTTGTTTACTCAATATCACTAGTAACCAAAATGAGTTATGGCACAAAAGGCTAGGACATTTAAACCTTAAGAACATATCTGGGTTATCTAAAGACAACCTTGTTAGAGATTTACCTTCTGGTCCCTACAAGAAGGAAAGCCTATGCAGGGCTTGTCAACTAGGCAAGCAAACTAAAATTAGCTTCAAATCCATTAACAAAAGTCATTCACCTAGGATATTGTATCTGCTTCATGTGGATCTTTTTGGACCCATTGCAGTACAAAGCCTAGGAGGGAAGTCTTACACCTTAGTTATTGTTGATGGTTTCTCCAGATTCAGTTGGGTAGTCTTCCTGAGAGCTAAGTCAGATACATTCAAAGTTCTTACAGATTTTCTCAGAATCATACAGATTGAGTTCTCTACTCATGTTGCATTGATCAGAAGTGATCATGGCACAGAATTTGAGTCTCTTCTTATGCATGAGTTCTGTGAGAAGGAAGGTATCAGGCAGTGCTTCTCAGCTCCTAAAACTTCCCAACAAAATGGGGTTGCTGAAAGGAAAAATAGGACACTCATTGAAGCTGCAGGTACATTGTTAGCAGATGCCTACATGCCTCTATCCTTTTGGGCAGAAGCTGTAAACACAGCTAACTATGTCCTGAACAGATGTCTTATACATAAACTAAAACACAAGACCCCCTATGAATTACTTAAAGAAAAGAAACCTAAAATCACTTACTTTAAAGTTTTTGGTTGCATATGTTACATCCACACTAATAACAAAAGATACATTAGAAAATTTGAGGCTAAGGCTGAAAAAGGGATTTTTCTAGGATATTCTCAAGTAAGCAAAGCCTATAGGGTTTTCAATAAAACATTCCTTAAAATTGAAGAATCTGTCCATGTGTCTTTTGATGAAGCTAACATGTCTTATAAGGAAAAAGACATTTTTACCAATAGTCTTTTGCAGGTTTCACCAATGTGTAAGTGTATGGATGGACTAAACCTTACCCAAGAGGTTCCAAATCATCCCACTCCACAGGCTGCTGAAGATAGTGAAGAAGAAATCCAAGAGAAAGTAACTGAACTTCCATCAACAGCCAGTACCATTCCTCAAGAGGAATTATTTGCAGAAGCTGTTGCTCAACCAACTCCACAAACTAATCTTGTCACACTTAGAGATCACCTCAGATCTCAAGTGATTGGGGACATTTCAGTTGGTGTACAGACAAGACATCAGCTCAATCAAGACTTGATGCATGTCTGTTTTCTCTCTCAAATTGAACCTCTCACCATCCATGAGGCTGAGCAAGATCCCCACAGGATTCTTGCAGTGCAAGAGAAACTAAATCAATTTGAGAGATGTAGAGTTTGGGATTTGGTTCCAAGACCCCATAACTACCCAGTTATTGGAACCAAATGGGTCTATATGAACAAATTAGATGCAGAAGGGAACATAGTAAGAAACAAGGCTAGACTGGTTGCCCAAGAATATAGGCAAGAAGAAGGAATAGACTATGACCAAACCTTTGCCCCTGTTGCAAGGTTGGAGGCCATTAGAATATTCCTAGCCTATGCAGCATATAAAAAGTTCAAGGTATTCCAGATGGATGTTAAGAGTGCCTTTCTAAATGGTGTACTTCAAGAAGAGGTTTATGTAGAACAACCTCCAGGTTTTATCTCTCTAACTCAACCCTCTTATGTTTACAAGTTGCATAAAGCTCTCTATGGTTTAAAGCAAGCTCCAAGAGCTTGGTATGAGACCCTAGCTAGCTTTCTTTTAGAGCATAAATTTACAAGAGAAACCATAGATAAAACCTTTTTCACTAGACATCATAAGCACCAAATCTTATTGGTACAAATATATGTGGATGACATCATTTTTGGGTCTACTGATCCCAAATTGTGCAAGAGCTTTGCTGACCTCATGCATTCCAAATTTGAGATGAGTAGCATAGGTGAGCTTTCCTACTTCCTTGGTCTCCAAGTGAAGCAGCTCCCCGATGGCATCTTCCTCTCCCAATCTAAGTGTGTTAAAGAGCTTATTAAAAAGTTTGAGATGGGTGATGCCTCAGGAATGAAAACACCTATGGCTACAAATGCTGTTGTGGATTCTGATGCAGCAGGGAAACCTGTAGATCAGAAACATTATAGGGCAATTGTTGGATCCCTATTATACTTAACAGGTATCAGGTCTGACATAATGTTTATCACATGCCTTTGTGCTAGATTCCAAGTGAATCCTAAAGAATCTCATCTTATTTTTCTAAAAAGGATTTTGAGATATATAAAGAGTTGTCCTAGTTTAGGACTCTGGTATCCTGCAGAGTCAGAATTTGAGTTAATTGGATACTCAGATGCTGACTATGCTGGATGTAGAGTGGACAGGAAAAGTACCTCTGGAACTTGCCAGTTCCTGGGTATGAGACTTGTCTCCTGGTTTTGCAAAAAGCAGACATCTGTGTCTACATCAACTGCTGAGGCAGAGTATATGGCTGCTGGCAGCTGCTGTTCACAGATGCTATGGATACAAAACCAACTCCTAGATTATGGTATCAAATTAAATAATTCAACCTTATTTTGTGATAATACAAGTGCTATTGCTATAGCTCAGAATCCAGTTCATCATTCTAGGACTAAACATATTGAAATAAGACATCATTTCATTAGAGATAATGTGGACAAAAAGAAAATTAACTTGATCCACATTCCTACTGATCTACAGAGAGCAGATATCTTCACCAAGCCTTTGGATGAGAAAACTCATCTGTTCTTTATAAATCAACTGGGAATGATTGATGGAGAAGAGTTAAATTAATTTCTCTCTGCATTCGACGAATTTTCCAGAGTTCGTCGAACGGAGTTCGACGAATTAGGGAAAGTTCGAGAGATTCTCGTCGAACGGAGATCGACGAATTCTCTGTGTGGAAACAATTCTCGTCGACCGGAGATCGACGAACCTTGTTTCAGAAACCATTTCGTCGAACGGAGTTCGACGAACTGTTTTCAATTCTTCTGAATGGGTTCGACGAACTACTCTCCTGTAACTTATTTCGTCGATCTCAGTTCGAAGATCTGTCTCTTTTTCGCGGAACGGAGCTTGTCGATTCATATTCTGAAAATTTTATATCTAGGTTTTCTTCGACCTCCGTCTCGCGCTTTCAGTTCTTTTGCTCTTGATCGTCGTTTTCTCTGTAAATTTCTTTGCAGGTCATCAATGGCGATTCCTCCAGGAGCACTTGCAGCGATGAAGTTTGATGCAGCATTCTCAATGGACTTTGAGTTCTTCCAACATTCCGATCCAATTTTTCTGTATATCCTTGAATTACTTGAAGAATTGCATCTCAAAGACTTCATGACACGCAACATCAAGCTTCACTCAACCGAGATCAGAGAATGGGTGTACACTGCCGCAATTTCTGAAGATGGAAATCTGACAGGAAATATTGGAAACACAGTCGTTTCCCTGTCCCCAGCAGTACTCTCTGAAATTTTTGGACTGATCAATGGGGAAGACAACTTGGAAATGGACGCTGAGGAATATGTTGATATGCTGAAAGTCATGGGTTTCACTGGAAACAACCCTAATAAGCTTCTGAAGAAACAACTGTCAGCCGCTTATCAGTTTTTGGCCGACATTGTAGGGAAAATTCTGATGGGCAAGCACTCGGCACACGACTACATCACTCGCCATCAATTCCTGATCATGTGCGCAGTGCTCAACAAGCGCCAGGTCGATTGGGGCATGGTTTTCTTTGACCTTATCAAGAAAAGAACTAGCAAGAAGGAAGTCTGCTACGGCAGAATCCTGGGGATTTTCCTCCAGGAAAAGGCCAGCGAATGTTTGGTCTCCCCGACCACATTCATCAACGCCAGCAAGCGCCTCACCTGCGCCTTGTTTGGCCGATGGGAGAGGACAATCTCCAAACCCTCCAAGGGTTCCTCCTCCTCCATCAAGGCTTCTGAGAGCACCAGGACCGTCAAGGTCACTCCCTACCCTGACCCTGACGAGGCCAGTCCCCCTACCAAATCTCTTCCCGCTTCTCCTGCACCTCAATTGACTCCATCTCAACATCAATCTCCACCGCCTGATCTTACACATATCCCTACACCTCCAGTTTCCCCCACTGCAACACATATTCCCTCACCCCCTCAATCCCCTCTTCCACCACACTTATCCACTATTCCATCCTACACCATACCCACTGAACCACAACCTGTTCTACCTCTCTTATCCCCTCCACATATTCTTCCTTCCTCCTACTATTCTCTCTCCACCTATGGATTCTTCCACCATTTCCTCCCTCATCTCTCTTTTGACTTCTCTTATTAAATCACTCATCACAGAGGCCATTACACCTCTGGTGAATTCCATTGATTCTTTATCTGCCCAAATCACAGCCCTCTCTGCTGCCTCCTCTTCATTCAGGGGTCTGGCTCCAGGTTCTCCTGAACCCAGGCAGGGGGAGATGCTCCATGATGAAGCTGGTGCAGCAGTTGCAGAAGTAAATATAGTTGATACAGATACAGATACTGCAGATACAGTTCTTGACACCACAGATACAGTTATTACAGTGCTTGATAATGCAGTTACAGATACAGCAATAGATTTTATTCAATTCATGGACACTGACAGTAGCTTTGATGAGTCAGTAGATTCAATAACAACTGCTGGAGATTTTCTTATAAATACCACAGTTAATTTATCTGAGATACTTCAGATCTTTGATCCTGTGTATATGAAGTTTCCTTCAGTAGAGATTGTTAAGCCATATTTGGCTATTGTCCAGTATACCTCTCCAGCAAATCCAGCAATTGTCAGGCAACTTTGTGCATCCTTTGCTGCTCCTGCTGCTGTTCCAACTCCTGTGACTATTCCAGACATCTGCCCTGTCCCAGATTTTGTCATGGATGATTCTCCCATGCCTGATCTGGATGAGCTCATTCTGGCAGACATTGAGGAAGAGAACAAGGCAGCAGCTGCAAGTTCTGTCTCTACTGTTGTTGAACCTTCACCCTCTGAACCTTCTATTCCCCCTCAAGAACAACCTCTTATCATTCATGATGCCACTCTGAGGAAGCTAGATGCTTTGTATGATAATCCTCAGAGTTCAAATTCTGATGATGATGATGATGAATCAGATGAGGAGACTGCTAAAAAGAGAAAGAAGTTGCTCTCTAAGAAAAGGAAGGCTCCTCCTCCTCCTCCTGCTCTCAAGCCTAATCCCACTGCAGACACTTCATATTATATTCTGCATAATGTTGCTCCTTACAAAGGGATGCCTGCATGGATGTGGTTATCTAAGAACCAGCAAAAAGAGAGGAAGAGAAGTAGGAGATACTCTCCTCCCCCAGTTCATAGATACAGAAAGGATCCTCCTCCTCCTCCTCCTCCAGCAGCAGGTGCCTCTAGCTCTACCTCTCAGAGATCTGCTCCTATTCAAACCTATCAGAGACAAACAGGGAGATCCTCTGGTGGCAGTCAGCCAAGGCCACCATCTTCAGGCAGTCAACACCATCAACAACAACAGCAGCAGCATCAGGAATCTAAGGTACATGAAGCTGAAAGGCCCTATTCCCCTCCTGAAGATCCAGAAATAGCCAACACAGCCAGAATGGCAAGATTCCAAGAAATCATTGGCTTATCTCTAATCAACAAAGCTAAAGCTGAAGGCAAGGACACAACAGGCTTAACTACTATGTCTCAGTACAGGAGAGATGAGCTGAAAAGATTTGGGAAAGCAAACAAGCTACTCAATGTTGATGAGTACATGAATCTTCACCCAGAAGCAGTTGTCCCCAGAGCCACTTCAATGAACATCATAGGGGCAGCTGACATGACTATGACCAAGGCTCAAGCTTCAGATCCCAATAGGGAAATCATCTTCAAGAAGTCAGGAGAAAAAGCACCAGAAGTCAAGCCAAAACAGAAGAAATCAGAGAAGTAATTTTGTGTTTTTCATTTCTGCTTCTGTTTCAGTCTATATCTTTGCATTAAAACAAAGTCAGTATGTACATATATATCTGTTGCATGTGTTGTAAATTCTCTGCCAGATATATCTCTTAATTTTGCTTTGTTTTTCTGTTTGTTCTTTGCTTGGAGTTTCTGTTAGTGACCTCACCCAAATAGGGGGAGATTGTTGGATCCCTAGTTGATTTGGGCTAGGTTCACTGACTTAGGATGTGACTCATCATGTATAGTCTGGGTCAAGTTTGTGTCTTAGAGTCTAGGACAGTCCTCTATCTCAACTTCAGATAGACCAGCCCTCTTCAAGACCATCAGGAACTTCAGATCTATCAGTTTTTCAGACTAAGTGAAATGAGTTCGACGTTCGTCGAACTCAGCTCGACGTTCGTCGAACTCAGCTCGACGAATGAAGTTGTGCGCTCGACGATCGTGAGATAATTCGCAGTGCTGAGCTCGACGAACTTTGTTCTTTGCTCGACGAACACCGGATTCTACTTCAAGCATTCTCAGGACTACTTCAGAATTTCTCTAAGCCCAGCTCCATGCTTCGGTCGACGAATTATATTCTGAGCTCGACGAACTTGTACCTCAAGTTCACAGCTTCTCAAGTCGACGAATGCTAATCTCTACTCGACGATTTTTGTGCTCAGAGAATCTGTGTCGACACTTAGGGCTTGTGTCGACACCAGACGATTTGTGTCGACACCCAGGATTTCAGTCGACACCAGCTTGTGTCGACACCAGAGGATTTGTGTCGACACCTAGACCAATCTGTCGACACCAGAGGAGTTGTGTCGACACCAAGATCAATCTGTCGACACTATTTTGTGTCGACACAGCATTTCAGCAGATGCAGAGTATTTCGTCCAAGTCCAGAACTTTTCTCAGGTCGACGAAGTTTATTCTCAGCTCGACGAATTTGGTTCTCTGCTCTACGAATAATGTTTGTCTGATATTGAAGATTGTCTATTCAACGAATGAAGACTGTCAGCTCGACGAACTCAGCTTAGCTCGACGAATTCAAGACTCAGCTCGACGAATTCTGTTCTTCGGTCGACGATTCCAGACTAGGTCTTCTTCCGTTCCCGTTTCATTCCTTGGTGCTGATTCCTGGACAATTAATGGCAGTTCTTCACAGTATACTACCGTTAGGATGCGCAGTTAATTATGGGTTATTACATGTCGTTTTCCCATGGAAACAGTTGGGGAAATAATTAATTGCTGCTTCCTTTTCAGGCCGTCTGTCATTACTGCTCGACATTCAAAAATTCGAATGCTTTTCTATGACAGACAAATATATACAGACACCAGAAGAGATACAGAAGACAACAACAGACAACAAGAAGAAAAGCATAGACAGTGATTCAGACAACACAAGAAAAAGAATTCATTCTTGGCCCAGAAAGCAATTGATCTAGAAGAAGAAGAAGAAGAACATTGCTTCAATATCAAGAGTCTTCTTCATCTGCTTTTACTCAGGAGAACTTCAAAACAATACATTCATATCAGTTGCAAGAAGTTCCTGAAGACTTTCTCTGGACCTGGAATTCTAGGTCTTTGAATACCTATCACCCTGAAGCAGTGCTCCAGTATTCTTCCTGATCCATTCTACATCTCAGGGGGAGCAAAGCTACTAAACAACATTCCACAAGTCTTCTCATTTGATTTGAGAAAGAGAAGACATCATCACCCTCTCACTCCACCTCTGTACAGGGTTTTAATTCCCTTCAAAATTATTCTGGTTGCAAGTCTCCCACCAAAAGACTTGAGGGTTTGGTTTTTGGGAACCTGATCAAAATCTCATTGGTGTCAGGACACCTGATCAACCCCTTCCTGCAGTGGATTTCTACCAGGATGGTAGAAAAGTGGACTACCCAGATTTGGGAAACCACTATAAAATTCTTGTGTCGTCTGGTTGCTTTCTTTTCTTTTTGTTTTCTGGCCTTGCTCTGTGAATGTGCTGTAATTAGTCCATTGCTGCTTGTTGGTTTATTTTATTTGCTTCCCTGAACACACATACACACACCTAAAATACAACAGCAGTTGTAAAAGTTTTAAAATCACCATATACTCTATTCCCCCCCCCCCTCTAGAGTATATCAGATCTAGCTGCACTTTCAGGTCATTTGAAGATTGAAGCATACTCAGATTCAAGCTATGCTGATGACAAAGGAGACTGCAAGTCAACGTCGGGCTTTTGCAGCTTTGTGAGAGGAAATCTTATGAGCTGGAAGAGCAAGAAACAGTCTGTCATCTCCAGGTCCAGCGCCGAAGCAGAATACCGAAGTATGGCATCGACCACATGTGAATTGAAGTGGTTACGGGCTCTCATGCTTGACTTAGGAGAGGTCTACAATCATCTTCTACCTATGTTTTGTGACAACAAGGCCGCTATATACATCTTCAAAAATTCGGTCTTCCATGAGAGAACAAAGCACATTGAAGTCGACTGGCACTTTATTCGGGAAGAGATTTTGAAGAAACAAATTTGTACTTCATTCGTCACCTCCGATAAAGAGCTGACAGATATTTTCACCAAGCTGGTGTCCGGCTCCTTTCTTTACATTTGTGACAAGCTGGGCATGATCGGCATATATGCTCCAGCTTGAGGGGGATTGTTGATGTATGGAGACCGGGCGGTTTGCAGGTCTGATTCTGGCGGTTTGGAGACCGAGCGGTCTGTCGATTTCTCTCCTGCGGTTTGATGGCTGGACTGTTGTTGTGGTTATCCGGGCTGTCTGACAGTTTGTCCCAGGCGGCTTAGAGACCGGGCGGTCTGGCGGTCTCCTATGACGGCTTGTTCTCTCTTTCTTGTGGTGGATGGGCGGTTAGCCTATTCGTCTAACTGCGCGGCCTGTTCGACTTATTTTTATGTTAAACCGCTTACACATGTAATTATTCAGTCTCACATTGCTTAATTGTAATCTCTATCATCTTCTTCATTCTATAAAAGGGAGGCTATACCTTTATAATAGATACCTTTTTGGATAATAAAAATTTTGTTACTCCAATTTTTTGGTCTCTCGTTTTTTGTTCGCACAATCCCACTATAGTGGAGTCGGCTATATGGATCTATTTTGACAAACCATCTTAGTCGAGCTTCTCGAATCTAATGATGTGGACATATCAAGAAAATTTTATTAATTGCTTGTGTATTCATTCTTAGTCTTGTGTCATCAATATAGTTGTGATCGCGCTCCTGGAATAACATATGCAATAGGAAAGGGTGTTGGAAGCAAGGAGAAGGACTGAGAGCTTGGGCTGAGTTCAACCCCAACGAGAATATTAGAGAGCAAGATCAGATCAGTAATTAGAATTTTGTTTGGATTATCATGCATACAAATAGATAGGGTACAAAGGCAACAAAGGATCCATATAGCCGACCCCACTATAGCAGGATAAATGCTTGAGTGTTGTTGTTACTGTTGTTGTATCATGCATACAAATAGAGATGTGGATTAAATTTCTATATACAATTGATACTTCCGTTTAATATAGACAAGAGTAAGTTCTATGTATAATCAAGTGAAGAGAACAAGAAAATGAACAATGCAATGATAAGTACTCTCCTCACAAAGAGCAATTATGAAAATATACAAATACATAAAAGTGGTAGTATTTTAACAAAGAGAAAAGAGATGAAACATCGTTTCTCCTTAAAGATAAGAGATGAACCCTAAATTACTGGCAGTATTGATAACACCAAGTAATCAAAATCAGTATAAAACTAATGTTCTCACCTGAAAACCCTAAACCAAATAGTAAAATATGAAGAAAATTTACCTCGCCAAATTCACCTCTAAAAAAAAATCTACTCAACCCCTAAACAAGAGAGAAGAAAAAGAGAATGGACGAACAGATTCTTAAGTAAACAAGACCCACTCGCTTCATCATTTCGCCTATCCTGGCGCCGAGTGCCGCCGAGAACAGCCGCGGCAACCGGTCAAACTCCGCCGCCTCGACATGCGATAGCCACACATGTGGCGTCTTATAGCAGAGGAAGACGTGGCGCTCGTAGAACTGGACCGTCCCAGCTAAAGGTTCTTTCCCGAGTTCCGGACGCTGGAATCCGAACTCAGTGTCACTGTTACCCGCAACATCGCCGCCGGAGGAGAGGATTCCTTCGCCTTGCAAGCTCCCACCGGCGTTTCCAATCTGCGAACCTTGGTCGGCCGGAAGGAATCCATCGTCTCCGGTAGAGAGGACGCCGGAGAAGGAGATGGGAGAGGAGCGAGGCGCATACTCCATTGGAAAAAAGCTAGTGTGTGGGGAGGTTCTTGTTCTGGCTGTACTTCAGGCTTCAAAACTTGTTTAGGGGCACTGAAATGGCATAATTTTGTTAGTCCGGATTAGGGGGGCACATAAAGACCTCAGTTTTGATCTGGGACCGGTTTTTTTTTTGAAAATCGAGACCGTCTGGGACCGGAAGAACCGGTCCCAGATCGAGACCGGTTAATTAAATTAATTTTTTTAATTATTTTTATTATATATTATTAAATTTCATTTTTAATAATTTAATTAAATAATATGTAATAATTTGAAATGTAAAATTGCAAAGTAAATAAAATTTTTTATTAAATTTGAAATAAAACTAAAAAATCAAAATACAAATTACAAATTATAATACAAAATCAAAATACAAATATTTTTATTAAATTTGAAATTATAAAACAAAATACAAATTCAAAATTTTGAGTTGAGTCTTGGACTCGTCTTCAACTCCGGAGTCGTTTTTGATTTTGAACTCGTCTTCAACTTCAACGTCATTATTCTGCTGCGCTCCCCAGATTTAAGTTATTAAGTTCGTCTTCAACTTCAGACTCATTGTCTTCAATTGACGAGACGTGTTGTCTCCTCCTCAAAGCGTCCAAATGGTCCTTGCAGCAAATGCAAATCTGCAAAGATTTTTCGGTTAAACGGCTCTTTCGCTCGTTCAGAATCCTGTCACTCAAAGAAAACGCAGACTCCGAAGCTACCGTACTAGCTTGGATGGTTAGTAAATCACGGGTCATTAAGGCCAAAATAGGATAATTATTAGATTTAATTTTCCACCATTTTAAAATATCAAAATTTTTTATTTCGTACGCCGTCATAAAATCTTGAAACTGTTTTTACTATATAAACCTAATTTGTTTAAAGTACTCGGAATTCGTTGTTTTTTTTTCGAAGCTAATTCTAAAAATCTATTTTTTAAAATATCTTTTGTTCGATGGGCGGTGGATTCCTCGCGAGCTCGCAATCCATATAGTTGATCGTAATAATTATATAGGCGAGTAAAATCAGAATTAAATTCTGAAACACTAACGTTGTGAAAATCACTAGAAGATTCGTTTAACTCTAAATTTCGATTAATTTCCTCTATAAAATTTTCAACCCCGTTTACACTCATTAAAGAGTTTAAAGCCGCAGCACAAGAAAACATAGGTGGCATATGCGTATAATATTTTAAAAACTTTGTCTCCATTAATAATATTAACGGACGCCACATTAGGTTAATTTTGTAATTTTAAACGTTTCAGTAATTAATAAAAAATTTTCAATAACAAACGAATTAGTAGGATAATAAACTCCAGATAAAATAGTTGTTGCCCGATAAAAACTTTCTAATAAATTTACGTAATCTTCGATTATAGTCCAATCTGACGCATCTAAATCATGTGATTCTTCTACACTATTATAAAATTCTATCAATAACGATTTTTGTGACAAAGCCCGCTTTAACATTTTGTACGTGTAATTCCATCGTACCGGCATATCATAAGATGGATCCAAAAATTTTTTACCCTGTGCTATAACAAATTTTTTGAAATCTTGTTTTCGTCGTTTTGAACTATAAATAACTCGTAACATAGTACGTATTTTAATAACATAATTTTTCATAAAAGTTAAGCTATCTTGCACAATTAAATTAAGAACGTGACATACGCAACGTGTATGAAAAAAAATACCATCTAGCATAGGTTCCAGATCATTAATCAAATATTTAATAGCTATATTATTATTCGAGACGTTATCAAACGAAATACTTAAAATTTTATCTTTTATTTTAAAATCTCTAATACACTTAATAATCACCGGATAAATAGCTTTACCGGTGTGCGGATATTCAAAACCTTCAAAATAAATTATACATTTATTTAATTCTCAACTATCGGGATTGACCCAGTGACAAGTTATGCAAATATAAGAAAGTCCGTCAACTAAACCGCTAGTCCAAACATCGCTCGTTAAACTAACTCGACCGTCGAATGTTTCAAAATAATTTTGTAAATATAATTTTGATTGCATGTAATCTTGTAAAGCATCACGTCGAGTTGTAGTACGACTTACCTGTTGATATTTTGGTTAGAGTGCTTCGTGTATGTAAGACGTCATTTCGTCGTTGTCGTAGTGGTTGAACGGAAGTCCGCTTTTGATGATATCCTCCATTTGTCGCTCCCGTTGCCGAGCTTGGTCATACGTCCAAATGTGCCCGGTCGTCGAAATTTGAGCTTGGTTGGCCTCCGACGGGGCTTGTTTGGAAAGACACGATTTGTTGTGTCGGGCGAGCGTTGTGTTGCTACTGTTAGCGGCCATAAGCTTCGCGTAAAGTTTGCACTTCGCCTTAATTTTGCCGCCGATCCTCACTTTATCGAAGTTATCCCATACCGTCGCTTTATGTCGGTGCTCAACGATCTCATGATCGACGGACGTTGAGGAGGACGCCGGCATGGAGGAGGAGGAAGTCATTTAACACGAATATGAGTGAGAGACATAGTGAGAGAGAGAGAGAGAGTAAGAGAGGGAAATGAGGGAGAAGGGGGTTTATAAGTTTTAAATTAAAAATATATATATATTTTTTATTATAAAAAAATATTTTTTATAATAAAAATATTTTATTATAAAAGAGTAGTTAACGGCTCTTTTAAAAGAGCCGTTAGGCTCTTTTCCGGTCCCGATCGGTCCCGAAACCGGTCCCGGACCGGGACCGGTTTTTACCCTTAAAGGGGGGACTGCCAGGGACTACTGGACCGGTCCGGGACCGGACCGGTCCTAACTGGGACCGATCCCTGTCCGGTCCCGACTGGTCCGGTCCCACGGGACCGGACTAGGACCGGTTTTTATGTGCAGTACTAGTCCGGATGACGGGAAGAAACTTTTTTAAAAAAATAACAATAAGCGCGACAGATTAATGATCGTTTGCCTCTGATTATTTGCTGCAGCTTTTCCAAAAATCTGCGCCAAATAATATTTGGAGTTATCTCTGTTCCCACCGTGCCCACAACTGAAAATAATTGTGTCACTATTTTCAGTTTACCCACAGCGGGGATAGGCACACCGCACCTCCTAGCTTCTCCTTCACGTGAAAGCAGTTGTATCTTGCTTCTGGTTTCAAACACCGTCGGTGGTGGGTGATGGCGCCGACCCGGTTCCACTCGAGGACGCGGAGCGCCACTATAATTTTCGGTCCAACACGTGAATGGCCTATTGCGACATGACCTGCGGAACATTTAATTAGCTCGTCTATTAATTTTATCAAACACTTTATGCGCCTGTTGGAACACCCTATTACTAATTTGGGTCAGGATCACTATGTCTCTAGGAATCTGTGTTTGACCTTCTGTATAGCTTAATAGGTCAATTAGAATTGAGTCTAAGGGTTAGAAGTCTAGGATTGGAAGCTGCCCTGAAGATCAAGTTTTTCTGAAGACCAAGTTTTTCTGGAGACCAAGTCTGATCGTCGAGCTCAGCACGACGATTCGTCGAACTCAGATCGACGATCGTCGAGCTCAACTTCGGCAGATCGTCGAGCTCCATTCGACGATCGCTGAGCTCAACTTCACAATATCGTCGAACTCCATTCGACGATCGGTGAGCTCAGGTCGACGATTTTGACTCTGCATTGGATCTTTAACTCTGAGCTCAGTTCGACGATCTTTGAGCTCAGATCGACGATTATGTTGCTGCTTGAATTTTCCAGTTCGCTGAGCTCAGATCGACGATAGCAGAGCTCAGTTCGACGTTTTCAGTTATCCTTCAGAATTCAAATTCAAATCAGTTAGAAGTTATTCTGCAATTAATTCAGAAGATTTGCTAGCCGTTTTCATTTATTTCTGGACCAAGTTTCAAGGGATTTTTCAAGGAATAATTCTGTGGACTTTCCCCCAGAAGAGTTTTTGCAATTAAGGATGCAATCAATGCAGGCCAACGACTATTTTTTTTGACAGAGTGATATTCTATTCTGGCACAGAGAATAAAAGACAGAATGTTTTTGAATGAAGTGAGACGAAATACAGAGATTAACAAGGAGAGGACACACAACTGAGAATACAGAGACTCTCTCAATCTTCTGTCAAAAAGAATTCTGAAGAACACTCATCAAAGAGATCAATCTCTTCATCTTTCAAAGTGTTCAAGGCCAACATCATTTTTCAAGACTCCAGACACTCAACATTTCAGCCATTGTTGAAATCATCTATTGCTGGAGATCTATCTTTGAAGGCCTATCACCCTCAGCAAAGCTCTTCTTCCTGAAGATTTCAAGGATTCAGGGGGAGCTTTGACATCAATCCACTTAGTCTTCTCAGTTGTTTGAGAAAGAGAAGACTGTCATAACTCTCTCACCCCCGCTCTGTAAAGGGTTTTTCAAACTCCCTTCAAAAGTTTGAATCTGGTTTTTGAGCACCTTGTCAAAAGCTCATTGGTGGCAAGACACCTGATCAAAAAATCTGCTTTGGTTTTTGAGCACCTTATCAAAAGCTCATTGGTGCCCAGGACACCTGATCAACTCATCCTGCAGTGGATTCCTACCTAGGGTGGTAGAAGAGTGGATGTACCCAAGTTTGGGGAACCACTATATTTCCTTGTGTCATCTGGTTCTGCTTGTTTTCTTTTTGTTTCTGGCCTAGATTTTCTTGTGCTTAGCTCTTGCATAGCTTAATTCTGTGATTAGTTTTATTTCTGCTTCCCTGCTCACACTCATTACAACAATTGTTGTAAAGCTTTGCAAAAGTTTTTTTTTGTGTTTTAAAAGCACCATATACTCTATTCACCCCCCCTCTAGAGTATATCAGATCTAGTTTCCCTTTCATTTGGTATCAGAGCGAGGTTGGTTAAACATACCATATTGGTTTGGTTGTACAGGCTAACACCTGAACCCCAAGATTCCAAACTAGATCTGTTTTCTCTTGTATTTTATTATTAGCTTCTGTTTGCACAAATCATGGCCCAAAACAAAGATTATGCTAGCACCAGACCTCCATTGTGCAATCTGTCAAAGTTTGCACTTTGGAAAGCAAGGATTAGACTCTACATGAATTCTATTGACGAAGATATATTTAATTCTGTTTTGACAGTATGTCCAAGACCCCCAGAAAGTACAAGTACAAATGTTGTTCCACCTCCATCAGGAACAGATGCTGACATAAAAAAATGGAAAGTAGTTGATGCCAAAGCTATGAACATTCTAGCTCAGACAATGTCAGATGACATTTTTCAAAAGGTAGCTGAATGCAACTCAGCCAAGGAGATCTGGGACAAGCTCTCAGAAATTATCTCAGACTCAGCTGATGAGAGAAAGGACAGAAGATCCCATCTCATCTCCCAATATGAGAACTTCAAGAAGGGAGAGACTGAGTTAGTAGGGGACATGTACAACAGATTGAGTCTGATTGTCAGTGAACTAAGGACATTGGACAAAGAGATTTCTCTGACAGAACTTAATGACAAGATCCTAATGTGCTTCCACAGCACTTGGGATTCAAGAATCTGGCCAATTAAGGATGCCAGAAGTCTGAATGAAATCACCACTGAAGCTTTGTTGGGTAAGCTCAAATCTTATGAGCTACTCATCAAAAATAGAGAGGAAGAACAGAAGGCTGCTTTACCAGCCACAAGAAAGGAAAAGACCATAGCATTCAAGGCAACTGAAGATCTGCCTGAAGAAAAAGCCACAGGCAATGATGAACTTCTCAGCTTGTTGGCCAAAAGATTCTACAAGATGGCAAGAAAGGACTTCAGAGGAAGATCATACAAGGAGCAGGATAAGCCAAGGTATGACAAGTCCATTGGCAATAACAAAGACATTATTTACTTTGGTTGCAGGAAATCAGGGCACATAGTTCCTGACTGTCCAGAGAACAAGAACAAGGACAGAAGGGACAGAAAAGAAAGAAGAAAGGAGAAGGACCCCAAAAGGAATGGCAATGGCAAACCTTCTTCAAGCAGGAATAAGCATACAAGGAAAGGGTTTGTTGCTGAATCCTGGAGTGAGACTGAAGAGGAGTTAGAAGCCTCTTCCAGCTCCAGTGATGATGAGGATGATGCAGAGGAAAAGGAGTTCTGCATGATGCCAATCAATGCCTCACAACACAACTCAGAGGAAGAGGAGTCAGAGTCAGACTCAGAGATTCAACCTGAAGAAGATCAGGTAATTAGCTCTTTTGATTTTACTTCAGAAGATTTTAAATCTGAATTTAAAGCACTGTGTTTAGACCTGCTAAAGTCTGAGAAAGAGATTATCTCTCTCAGAAATTAATTATCTGAACACAATGGTTTAAAGTCAGAAAACCTCAAACTCTCTCAGGAGTTGGAGAACTGTAGGGAACAGATAGCTACACTGAAAAGTGAGCTCTCTGAGGCCAAGAAGCTTGAAGAATCCCTTAATGGGAGAAGCATCAAGCTGATGGACATCACAAGCACAGTGAACTCTAGATTCAACAGTACACTGGGCTTGGGTGCTTCATCCAGCCAACCTATAGTTCTAACAACTCCCATCAAGTTTATTTCTAGCAAGGGAAAGGGAGTTGTAGAGGTTGCCAGGAAAAATTCTGATCTGCCTCAGAAAACTAAGTCCCAGCAAAAATCGTCGAACGGAGATCGACGATCGCCGAATGAAGATCGACGATCGCCGAACGCAGCTCGACGATCTCAGGAAAAATCGTCGAACGCAGGTCGACGATCTCAGCCAAAGTCGTCGAACGCAGGTCGACGATCTCATATACCTGACCTTAGCCATAGTCGACCGTCGAACGGAGCTCGACGATCTGACCCACGATCGTCGAACGCAGCTCCAAGATCGTCGAACAGAGGTCAGAGCTCTGGAAACCTTTTCAAAGGCAAGTCAAAATTGAATCCTAAGGGTTCTTCATCCCAAACCTTTAACCCTTATACTGGATGGATTTTACCTCCAAGGAGATATCATCCTGAAGGATATAAGAGTCAGCCAGGGATGTCTTTCATTTCTGAATTTAAAGGCTATCAACCTAGGCCCAAGGTAAACTGGGTCAAAAACAAATGAATTGCTTTATGTGCAGGTGAAGACCTATCCAACATCTAACCAACAATGGTATTTGGATAGTGGGTGCTCTAAGCACATGACAGGGAATAAGGACAACCTCACTTCCTTTAGAGCCAAGCTTGGACCCAAAGTTATCTTTGGTGATTCCAACTTTGGACAAACTAAAGGATATGGTGCAGTCCAGATTGGTTCTGTAACCTTCAAGAAGGTAGCATATGTGGAAGGACTGAAGCACAACCTGATCAACATCAGTCAGCTGTGTGATGAAGGCTACTAGGTGACCTTCAGCAAAACCCTATGCAAAATCAAGTCAGAGGACAACACAACTGTGTTGACAGGTATAAGGAAAGGTAACATCTACTTAGTAGATTTTCTTTCAACTGATATAGATATCTGCTTGTTTAATTCAGTCTGTAGACCAAATGTGTTATGGCATAAGAGATTAGGACACCTAAACCTTAGAACTATTGCTAGGCTATCCAAGGACAACCTTATTAGAGGACTACCTTCTGGCCCCTACAAGAAGGAAGGACTCTGCAAGGCTTGTCAACTAGGCAAGCAAACTAAAAACAGTTTTAAGTCACTTAATAAGAGTGATTCACCTAGGATATTGTATCTGTTACACATGGATCTATTTGGACCCATCACAGTACAAAGCCTAGGAGGGAAATCCTACACTTTAGTAATTGTAGATGATTTCTCTAGATTCACTTGGGTGTTCTTTCTAAGGAAGAAGTCTGATAACTTTAAGTGTTTGACAGAGTTTATCAAATGTATACAGATTGAGTTCAATACTCACATTGCCCTGATCAGAAGTGATCATGGGACAGAGTTTGATTCTCTTCTTATGCAAGAGTTCTGTCAGAGTGAAGGGATCAGGCATACTTTCTCAGCTCCTAGAACTCCTCAACAAAATGGGGTAGCTGAAAGGAAAAATAGAACCCTTATTGAATCTGCCACCACATTGTTGTCAGATGCTCATCTACCTCTATCCTTTTGGGCAGAGGCAGTGAACACCTCCAACTATATGCTGAACAGAAGTCTGATACATAAACTGAAGGGAAAGACTCCCTATGAATTACTCAAAGGGAAGAAACCTAAAGTTGACTATTTCAGAATTTTTGGCTGTATTTGCTATATTCACAATAATGACAAGAAATATCTAGCAAAATTTCAAGCCAAAGCTGATGAAGGAGTGTTTCTGGGATACTCCATGATCAGCAAGGCCTATAGGGTCTATAATAAGTCATCTTTGAAAATTGAGGAATCTGTTCATATTTCTTTTGATGAAACTAACATGTCTTTCAAGGAGAAGATTTCTTCTACCATAGAACCTTTGCAGGAACACTCTCTAGTTGAAGATATGAACAAGCTACAGGTTGCTCAAGAAGAAGAAAGCAGTGAAGATGAAAGCAATGCTCAACATAATGAACCACCACTTGAAGAGCCAGTTGTTGTACCACAAGAGGAAACAACAACACAGGTTGGTGAACAATCAACACCCCCTGTTGATTTAGTAACATCAAGAGAACATCCAATTACCCAAATAATTGGAGAAATCTCAGCTGGTGTGCAAACCAGAAATCAGGTCAACCAAAACCTGTTGCACACCTGCTTCCTTTCTCAAATTGAACCTCAGTCCATTCAAGATGCAGAGCAAGATCCACACTGGATCATTGCAATGCAAGAGGAGTTGCATCAATTTGAGAGGAACAAAGTATGGGAACTAGTGCCAAAGCCAAAAGATCATTCCATTATTGGAACAAAATGGGTATTCAGAAATAAACTGGATGATCAAGGAGTAATAATAAGGAACAAGGCAAGGCTAGTTGCCTAGGGATATTCTCAAGAAGAAGGAATTGACTACGACCAGACCTTCGCACCTGTTGTAAGATTGGAAGCCATTAGAATATTTCTAGCTTATGCAGCTCACAAAGGCTTCAAGGTTTATCAGATGGATGTCAAGAGTGTCTTCTTAAATGGAGACATCAAAGAGGAAGTCTATGTCAGACAACCTCCAGGTTTTATCTCTCCAACTTATCCTGATTATGTTTTTAGACTAAATAAAGCATTATATGGTCTCAAGCAAGCTCCTAGAGCATGGTATGAGACCCTAGCATGCTTTCTCTTGGAAAATGGTTTTATAAGGGGTAGAGTAGACCAAACTCTTTTTATTAGAACCCATAAGTCCCATACCCTACTAGTATAAATTTATGTAGACGATATCATTTTTGGCTCTACTGACTCAAAATTGTGCAGAAGGTTTTCTAACCTGATGCATTCTAAATTTGAGATGAGTAGCATGGGTGAGCTATCCTTCTTCCTAGGATTGCAAGTCAAACAACATGCTGAAGGCATCTTTATTTCTCAAACCAAATATGCTAATGAGTTGGTTAAGAAATTTGGTATGTCTGAGGCATCTTGTATGAAAACACCCATGCCTACCAATGCTGTACTGGATGCTGATGAACATGGGAAACCTGTTGATCAGACAACATATAGAGCAATGATTGGCTCTTTAATGTATCTTACAGCTAGTAGACCAGATATAATGTTTGCTACATGTATATGTGCTAGGTTCCAAGTATGCCCTAGAGAGTCACACCTAACACTAGTAAAAAGGATTCTCAGGTATGTTAAAAGTTGTCCAAATCTAGGTCTCTGGTATCCAAAAGATTCAGCATTTGAGTTAACTGGATTCTCTGATGCTGATTATGCTGGATGCAGAATTGGCAGGAAAAGCACCAGTGGAACTTGTCAGTTCCTTGGTGATAGACTTGTCTCTTGGTTTTGCAAGAAACAAACATCTGTGTCAACTTCAACTGCTGAAGCTGAATATATGGCTGCAGGCAGTTGTTGTTCACAAATACTGTGGATTCAAAACCAACTCCTAGACTATGGTTACAATTTAGAGAAGTCAAAAATCTTTTGTGACAATACAAGTGCTATTTCCATAGCTCAAAATCCAGTCCTCCATAGTAGGACAAAACACATAGAGATTAGGCATCACTTCTTAAGGGACAATGTTGAAAAGAATAAAATTGAATTACAATATATCCCAACTGATTTACAAAGGGGAGATATTTTCACCAAGCCTTTGGATGAAAAGAAACACACCTTCTTCCTAAATCAGTTAGGAATGTTAGATGGAGGAAGTCTTAAATAATATCCAAGATTTTGAAAGCTAAAAATTGACCAAGACTAGGCAAAATTCTGATTTTTCTTAGTGTCTAGAATTTTCTGATCTCTGAACTGCGCTCGACGATTTCCCCAAAGATCGTCGAACGGAGATCGACGATTCCCAGAATCGTCGAACTGAGTTCAGCGCCTCTCAGATAGTATGAACTATCTCCTTCGGTCAACGATCGTCGAACGGCGCTCGACGATTTTGTTCCCTGAACGATCGTCGAACGGAGCTCGACGCCTTCCAAGATCGTCGAACAGAGATCGACGATGTTGGAGTCTCTTCAGATTCCTTTAGAAGCCTCGATCGTCGAACTGAGTTCAACGATCTTTCCAATTCTGCGTCGAACCCTAATATAAAACTCATTTTTCGCCGTCATTCTCTCTTGCGCTTTCAATTTCTCTGCAAGAATCTTCTTCCCTCCAAACAGTTCCACGCTTGTTCGTTTTGTTTGTTAAGTTTTGCAGGTACAATGGCCGTATCAGTTGCTGTTCTAGCCGCCATGAAGTTCGATGCAGGATTCGATATTGATCTGGACTCATTCAACACTACTGATCAAATCTTCCAGGACATTTTGAGTTTATTCAAGGATCAGAACTTGTCTGCCCTCATGACCACTAGAATCAAGCTTGCTTCAGATGAAATAAAGGAATGGTTCTATACTGCTCACAACCTTGACAACAACACAATAGTTGGATCTATTGCTGGAACCCAGGTACCTCTGACCCCCACAGTTCTAATAGAGGTTTTTGGTTTGAGAAATGGAGAAGAAACTGTTGAGTTATCTGGAGAGGAGTTTGATGACATACTTGCCAGGATGGGTCATCCAGAGGGAAACCCTAGCAAGTTATTTAAAAGGAACTTGTCTGTTGAGTACAGGTTCCTAGCAGATGTTGTAGGAAAAGTGCTGTTGGCAAAGCACTCAGCTCATGACACTATCTCTAGACATCAGCTCTGCCTCATGGGAGCTCTGGTAGATAAGAAAAGTTTGAACTGGGGAGAGGTCTTCTTTGACCTAATAAAGAAGAAAATAAATAAAAGCTTTGTAAATTTTGGAAGGATTATTGGAGTCTTCCTGCAGAACAAGTGCCCTACCTTGCTGGTCTCCTCTGGAGTGCACATAAATGCCTCCAAGAGACTTACCTGTGCCCTCTTTGGCAAGTGGGACAGGAAGATAAGCAAGCCCAGCAGGCCCTCTTCTAGTGCTCCTTCAGGCACCAGGACTCAAAGAGTCACTCTCCCACAGGTCTCTACTCCTGCAGAAGACCTGGCTGCTGCTGTTGCTGCTTCCTCTCCTCCTCCAAGCCCAACCCTACCTCTTCCATCCACCATTCCAGCTTCATCCACCATTACCATCTCCAGCCCATCTCCAACATCAATTCCATCTCCAGCAACCATTTCATCACCTCCAGTAGACCATTTCCACCCATTGTTCTCCTATCCACCACCAGATGTCACATCATCTCCATCCATACCATCATTCACCCTTCTGGATGAATCCTACATGGATGATTCCCCCTCTTCTCCTCCAGACTTACCCTCCTCAACCTCATTCCAAGATCTCCTCCACCTCATCATTGACCAACCCACATTCACTCCATCCATATCCATCCCCCTGTCCTCCATCTCCACCATCCCCACTCCTCAGCCATCCATCCCTCCACCATCCAGCCCTCCACTTCCAGCTTCCTCAGCCATCCCTATACCATCTACCTCTGCTCCTGCTATTGAGCATGTAGACCTGCCAGCCTTAGCTGACAAGTTGTATGAGCTACTTGCCCCCAGGCTCTCTCTTCTCATGGAGGCCTCCTTAGCTCCTCTACAACAGTCAGTGGCAGCTCTCTCTGCCAGGCTTTCCTCCCTCATTCCTCAGGCAGCACCTCCAGCAGTGTGCCTTGATACAGATGCATCTGCATCCAGGCAGGGGGAGATGCCATATGAAGCAAGCCTTCATGCTGCTGTTGCTGCTGCTTCTGCTCCTGCTGTTCATGATACTGCTGCTGCTGCTGTTGTTTTTGTATCTGCTGCTCCTGTTGCTGCTACTCCAGTTTTGGCAATAGACCTAAGGTCTTTGCTGTCTGCCTTTGATACTGCATACTTCAGCTATCTCCCAGAGCCTAATGCTGTCCAGCCCCCAGAAGATCTGTCCAAGGCTCTGGTGCCTTTATCTGGCTGTGACCCCAACATCATTTCCTCCTTTGTACTCTCAGTGATTACTGCTGCTGCTGCTGCTGATGAAGAAAGGACTGCCTTTGCCTCTGAAATTGTTGATGCTAATGCTGAAGTTGTTCTCCCTGCTGCTGAAATTCAAATTGCTTCTGATGAGCAGACATCCCAGGACTTTTTGATGCCAGAGGCCACTGTTCTTGAGCCTGCTGAAGATTTTGTTGTTGTTACTGAAGTTGCTGCTGCCATCACTCCTGAAGTTACTGTTGTTGTTTCTGCTTCTCCTTCTGTATTTGCTGCTGTCTCTGCTGCTGTCCCTGCTGCTGCTGTTTCAGCTTCTGCCTCTTCTGCCTCTGCTCAGCTAAAGCAAGATCTTATGAGGAAGATAGATGCTATATATGATGCCCAGAGTTCTGACTCTGATGAGTTCAAGACAGACTCTGATGACTCTGCTGCCACTATTGCCAGGAAGAGGAAAGCTAGAAGCAAGGCTATGAAAAGAGTTCCTCCTGCAAAAGTAAAGGATGATAATGACATTCCTTATTATATTCTGCACAACTGCCAAATTACTGAACATTGGATGCAGTACTCTAAAAATCAGCTGAAAGCAATGAAGAAGAAAAGAAAGTATGAGAAGGGCTCCTCCCAGTTCCAGCACCCTTATCCTCCTCCACCACCTCCACCTGATGCAGGTGCAGGTGGCAGCTCTGCAAGTCAAGCCCCAGCTAGAAGCCAGGCTCCCTATCAACCCCATGCCAGATCATATCAAAGGGAAAGCCAGCCTAGGGGTTCTTATTCCAGGAGAGGAGGATACAGGGGAAGTCAAAGAGATATTCAGGTATATTCTAAAGGGCATTCCAGGCAGCACCCTTACTCCAGGGGAGGACATGTTTCTTCTGATACATCATCAGGTCCTTTCCCCTACAAGCTCAAAGAGACAGTGTCTGCTAGGCCTCCTCAAGACACTTCTTCCAACAGGTATAAGCCACCTGTACCATTTGAGGACCCTGAAAAGAACCCAGCCTCTTGGACTGCTAGAATGAAGGAGTTGGCTGCATTAGACCAGATAAAGAAAGCCAGAGAGCAAGGCCTAGACACTTCAAATATTTCTACCATGTCAGAGCAAAGACAAAAAGAGCTAGAAAGATATGCCTCCAGCAAATTCTTTGATGCATAAAGATATATGGAATTACATCATGCTGCTGTGGTTCCCAGGGCTACTAAGCAAATTTATTTGGGTGCAGCAGATGACACCAGATCCAAACAAGAAGACCTGAATCCTAACAGAGAAATCAAAATGGTTAAAGGCAAAGAGAAGAAGTAACTCTGTAAGGTGACAATATTTGGTTTTTCTGACTGATATCTGGATGTCATATATATATATATATATCTCTGTGATGTTTCTGCAATGTGTCTAGCTGCTGTTGTTTTTATGCTTTTCTGATTGTATGATGTGTTTTTGATTTTCCAAAGTCTGTAAATAGTTTTCCTAACCCAAATAGGGGGAGATTGTTGGAACACCCTATTACTAATTTGGGTCAGGATCACTATGTCTCTAGGAATCTGTGTTTGACCTTCTGTATAGCTTAATAGGTCAATTAGAATTGAGTCTAAGGGTTAGAAGTCTAGGATTGGAAGCTGCCCTGAAGACCAAGTTTTTCTGAAGACCAAGTTTTTCTGGAGACCAAGTCTGATCGTCGAGCTCAGCATGACGATTCGTCGAACTCAGATCGACGATCGTCGAGCTCAACTTCGGCAGATCGTCGAGCTCCATTCGACGATCGCTGAGCTCAACTTCACAATATCGTCGAACTCCATTCGACGATCGGTGAGCTCAGGTCGACGATTTTGACTCTGCATTGGATCTTTAACTCTGAGCTCAGTTCGACGATCTTTGAGCTCAGATCGACGATTATGTTGCTGCTTGAATTTTCCAGTTCGCTGAGCTCAGATCGACGATAGCAGAGCTCAGTTCGACGTTTTCAGTTATCCTTCAGAATTCAAATTCAAATCAGTTAGAAGTTATTCTGCAATTAATTCAGAAGATTTGCTAGCCGTTTTCATTTATTTCTGGACCAAGTTTCAAGGGATTTTTCAAGGAATAATTCTGTGGACTTTCCCCAGAAGAGTTTTTGCAATTAAGGATGCAATCAATGCAGGCCAACGACTATTTTTTTGACAGAGTGATATTCTATTCTGGCACAGAGAATAAAAGACAGAATGTTTTTGAATGAAGTGAGACGAAATACAGAGATTAACAAGGAGAGGACACACAACTAAGAATACAGAGACTCTCTCAATCTTCTGTCAAAAAGAATTCTGAAGAACACTCATCAAAGAGATCAATCTCTTCATCTTTCAAAGTGTTCAAGGCCAACATCATTTTTCAAGACTCCAGACACTCAACATTTCAGCCATTGTTGAAATCATCTATTGCTGGAGATCTATCTTTGAAGGCCTATCACCCTCAGCAAAGCTCTTCTTCCTGAAGATTTCAAGGATTCAGGGGGAGCTTTGACATCAATCCACTTAGTCTTCTCAGTTGTTTGAGAAAGAGAAGACTGCCATAACTCTCTCACCCCCACTCTGTAAAGGGTTTTTCAAACTCCCTTCAAAAGTTTGAATCTGGTTTTTGAGCACCTTGTCAAAAGCTCATTGGTGGCAAGACACCTGATCAAAAAATCTGCTTTGGTTTTTGAGCACCTTATCAAAAGCTCATTGGTGCCTAGGACACCTGATCAACTCATCCTGCAGTGGATTCCTACCTAGAGTAGTAGAAGAGTGGATGTACCCAAGTTTGGGGAACCACTATATTTCCTTGTGTCATCTGGTTCTGCTTGTTTTCTTTTTGTTTCTGGCCTAGATTTTCTTGTGCTTAGCTCTTGCATAGCTTAATTCTGTGATTAGTTTTATTTCTACTTCCCTGCTCACACTCATTACAACAATTGTTGTAAAGCTTTGCAAAAGTTTTTTTTTTGTGTTTTAAAAGCACCATATACTCTATTCACCCCCCCTCTAGAGTATATCAGATCTAGTTTCCCTTTCAGCGCCTTTTAATTTAATCGTACGTTTCTGATCGACCAAAATGTTAGGTGGTCACGGACTATTCCAGTGTGCAAAGTTGAGCTGTAATTTTCTCAGCTCGGGTAGCAGCAGTTAGCTGTAGTAACTTCACTAATCAGAAGAAAAATCTCTGGTACTGTGAAGAAGTAGTTAGGGCTAAGCTTCTGTCTCAGTTCAGGAAGTGGCAGAACATTGTTCTGTACATAACTTCCAGCACAAGTAATTACTTGTTATTGTGGAAGTAGTTAGGACTAAGTATATCTTAGTTCAGTGAAGGTTGACTCAGGAAATAAATTTTAAATAATTTTTTGTAATCATTGTTGGGCTGAGTCTATCTCAGTTAAATTGCTTGACACAGTGAAATATCTCTTGTGTCAAGAATATCCATCAACCCACCTTCATCTTTGTTGCGGGCTAACTCGATGCCCAGTCGGACCGGATTCAATTGGACCACCTTAGGTTGCGGGGCGATCGAGCGCGCACACAATAAGAGAAAAGGAAAAAATCGACTCAAGATGTGATGACGTGGAAAAACCTCTTAACTGGGTAAAAAATCACGTGACCGGATCTGTGTCGGTCAAAATCCACTAGCTGCTTGCGATTACAGTGCGTTTGGAGAATCGGGGAAATAGACCGCTCCCATTACAACTTGAGGTGAGAGAAGAGGACTACAGCTCCCCGCGACCAACGGGTTGCGTCGCGGGAGTGCTTTGGGTATTATAATTCGAGTGGTGGCACTGGTGCTCTGTAGCTTGGAGTGCGGGTCCGCCACGCGCCTACTTGCAAGGATCGCCCTCTTCCTTCTACTTAGGCGTTTTCTGGCTGGTGGTGCACTGGTGGCTCGTGGTGGCTCAAGGTGGCTCGAGGTGGCTGGAGGATGATCTGAGGGAGGAGTCCGGCAGAGCTCTGACCTGAGCAAAAAGATGACCAGGAGCCAAAAGATGAAGAATGAGGAGGCCTTGTTGGCTCCTTTTATAGCCTCCAGGGGAGGAACATGGCGGGCCCCACTACCAAGGTAGTGGGCTAGTGGGTGGTTACCCACCAGATCGGATGGTGAGGAAAGCCCACCATGACTGGACGACGGGTAAGCCATCGATGGCGGTGGGGCGGCCACGCGCCGGCGGCGGCCGGCAAAGGGGCGGCCTGGACCGCGGCCAGGCCGGCGGTTGCGGCTTGACCGGCGGTCGCGGCCGGCCAGCGGCCATGACCAGGCCAGCGGCCACGGCCAGGCCAGTGGCGTACTGGTCGGAGCCCGCATCACGGCCCGCGGCGGCCAGGCCGACAGGAGCGACCTGGCCGGCCGCGGCCCGACCAGCGGCGAGCTGGCCGGCGGGAACGGCCTAGCCGGCCGCGGCCTGGCCGGTGGCGCCCTGGCTGGAGCCACGGCCTGTCCGACGACTGCTGCTCGGCCGGCGACGACCACTCTGTCGGCGGCGGCCAGCCGGCGGTGGCGGCCGACCGGTGGTTACCTCCCAATAGGGGTCGTTTTAGTGGAGAGAGAGGGAATGGGCCCCACCCCCATGCTCTCCTCATCATGGGAGGTGGGGTTGACTAGTCAACCCCATGATCTCCCATTCTGGGGGAGGGGGGATCATGGGGGGAGCATGCCTTATAAATGGTGGTGTAACCCATCAATTGTCCCCCCAAATCCTTGTTATTCGAGTGCAAAATGAGCAAAAGATGGAGGATTTTCCTGCTATTCTTCCTATCCTGTTGTCATGACTACCTCTGGTGGAAGATGGAGGCGGTGAAGGGTAGCGCTTCCAAGGTATCAGGAACAAATTGCCGAAAAAGTGTCGGCCGGCGAAGACGCTGAACGTGGTTGCACGACCGCGGGCCACGCCCATGCGCCCAGGCTGGGCGCGGCTAGGCAGTGCACGACCAGGTCGCGCGCGCGCCGGCCGGCCACGCACGCGCCTAGGCCCTGCGCGCAGTTTTTCGTGCGCGGGGGGTCGCGCGTGGCAGGCTGAGCGCACTCCCCGGCCGCGCGCGCCCAGGCCGCGTGCGCCCAGGCCGCGTGCGCCCAGGCTGTGAATGCGGTTGTTCGTACTCGGCGGGCCGCGCGTGGCAGGCCGCGCGCGCTCCGGTCGGGCGCGAACTTGGCTGCGTGCACACGGGCTCTATTTTGCGTGTCTTCCTTGCCCTACGTGTATCTCGGGCTGCGTGCGCTCGAATGCGAGCCTCCAAGTCTTCATTCTTTGGGCGAACCTGACCTTTTTACTTTTGTGTTGTGTAGGCTTCGAGGCGTTCCTCCAATCTGATGCGCCTGCGCTCCTATTTAACCGAAGACGGTGTGGATATTTGGAGGAAGAAATATGGGCTTCCTGCTAATTTGGAGGTGAGGATCCCATGTGCCGAGGAGCGAGTCCAGAATCCTCTTCGTGGATGGCTGACGATTTGCGAGGTTTATCTGATGTCCGGCTTCTGTTTCCCGTCGTGCGATTAGATGATTGAGATCTTGAAGTTCTGTGGGGTGGCAGTTTCACAATTTGTTCCTGTTGGAATTGCCCGAATTATGGGCTTAGCAGCATTCTTTCGCGAGCATGGAGGACGGCTTTCCTTGGACCAATTCGGTGATTGGTGTGACGTTCGCTCCAATGGCGGCGAACGGGTAGAGGTTCGCAGCAACAAGAGTTGGTTGGAGTTTGAGGCTCGGAAAGATCGTCGGCACGGGAACACTTTGTTTTGGTATGTTAGGAATTCATGGGGCCTTCTCGAGGCGTGGGACATGCTACCAGACCGCTGCCGTCGAGTGAGAGGGGACGGAACGAGAATTCACTCTGATGCTTGGGTTTCAGAGCCTCGTTAACTAGCCAACCGACTCTTTAATATTTTTGTCTATGTGGAGGAGAAGCATCTGCTGTGGTGTGGTATCTCTTCGGACACAGCTCAGACTGTTGGGACTCCTCAGGAAGGGAGACGAAAGAGGAAACCTGTGGCGGCCCCTCCCATTGACCTTGATACGGTGGCGGGGCGGCCCCTTTTGATGCATGCCCTGAGTCGTCTCCCGAGGTGCAGATACTTGCGTCCCCAGTTCCTCAGGTGACTTCGGAGGCGGTGGCCCCTCGGATGTCCTCCTCCTTCAGGGCAATGAGTGATGTGGTAAGTGTCTTGACTTGTTGTGAAGAGATTTTTCTTTTGTCATCTTCATTATTCGGTGCTAACTTCCGCCCTTTTCTTTGTGAAGATAGAGACTCAAGCCCAAATTGCGGTGCCCTGGAATGACCACTACGTGAGTTTGAAGGATGGGTACCACCTTGCCTTTCAGGAGAAACTCCGGTTGACGTCGAGCCTGCTTGCCTCCTTGAAGGAGGAGCATGATCGGGATGTTGCGCGGTTTCGCCGCACCGGGTCGGTGCAAATGTCCGAGCTAGAGGACGTACGTACGACAATGGAGGTGGAGAAAACTCTGGTGGAGAGGACCACCCAGATGTTGAAGCACTCGAAGGAGGAGACATTGGGCTTGGAGACCCAGTTGTAGGAGGCACAGGATGAGGTCACCTGTAACACCCCCATCCGTCGTATGACATATAGTAGAAGGTCCAGCTGGAACCCGACACCATATACCACGGACAGTCGGAAGGGTTACGTATGAATAACCAAACTATCCATACTACTCGTCCTAGCACAGAGCACAGAGCATTCTAGCGGAAGCTAGCGGAAGGGTTAGCGGAAGCTATCCATACTACTCGTCGGAAGGTCTAGCGGAAGGGTTTCGTATGAATAACCTAACTACTCGTCCTAGCACAGAGCATTATAGCGGAAGCTTTTAAATAGTTGAAAGAACCCAAACTTGTATCCATAAAACATGAATGTCCAACACCACTACAACTGGAATGAAAACAAATACACAGAAAGGTACACAGACTTATGGCCTTACAGAGGTTCACTTAATTAAATATTGTTTTCCATACATCGGCTTGTAGGCCGGCCACACATGACAAAATAAAGTGCAACTATTCGATTTGGCCTTCTATGGCCAGCACAGCAACATGGGCTCCAGCCCGCTATTTGGTACAAGCCTTCGCAGCACCTGCAAGCAACATTCCACCGCCGGTGGCAAACAAAGCAATGGTCAGCCAAAAAGCCGACCAAATTATAACAACCCCACCCCTAACTCAGGACGGTGGTGCTCCTTCCCTGTAATTCATTAGCCCAGCTAAAAATAATATAGTACACACATGCTAGCCACAGGTGTAGGCTCGCACGGTCAAACACCCCGTGCACTCAGGGCACATTATCGGTGAATCCTGACACTTCAGCGTCTTAACCACCACCACCGGGATGACAACAACGCGAGCATTTTAGCCTTTCTGGCCACTGTCTAAGGCTCCCGACTATGCCAACGGCCAGTCCCCTTTTCGGGTCTCTCGCACCGAACCACATAGCCCAGGTCCGATTCCACTTGCCTGTTGCTCACAATGCGTAGTACACCTTAAGACGTACGCATGAGCCAAGCTTCTCTCGGATCCTGCCATTTCCAAACAGTCACATAACCCAGTTATGTTCAAGGCCGGTTCCCAGACCGTCAAGTTAGCAGAACAACGATTCCGCTCAATTTTCCGGGTGCGCCTTGGAGTTAATCCCTAAGAATCCCTGCTACAATCTACCGCGTAGAAACCCGAAAACCCAAAGCATGGAGTCTTCTTCGGCAAACCATAATAAATGCAACATCACCGATCCAGACCAACATGTCCGGGTAGGCTTCACACACAATGCCTATGTCCGTACTTCGATTCCGGACTCTATATGCAACATAAGGGGGCTATTCCCGTCAACCCCAAGGAACACCGCACACTCGCCATACACTCACGAGAGCGAGTTTCCCTATGCAAAAAGGAAGAGAGCTTCACATGCTCAAGTAGAGAATCGTTATCCTTGTAGTACGCTTTTGCGCCATGGAAAATTACACTGATAGAAGTCTTCGCAATGGGATTTCCTCCACGAATCCGCTCTCGGTTCTCTAAACGGTGCTCTAATGCTCCGTCGGGGGCTGGAATCCTCCTCCTTCTTCCTCCTTGCTCTAACTCCTTGGAAAGAGAAAGCTTAAGGGAGAAATGAGAAGTTAAACCACCATTCCCGGCTTTAACAGAGCAGGAACACGCCTGGGTCGTCAGATCTTACTTAAAGAAAATGAATGACTCAGATCTTTACAGAAATCCTCAAACCTGGGTCGAACACGGCCTCGCACACGGCCGTGTCCCATGCCATGTTCCTCGATCCTGGCACGATCGTCGAACGCAGAAAAAACCACACGGGCAAGACACACCCGTGTCTCAACTTGACATGCCCGTATTGGGTCTTGGACACACTCGTGACCGGAGGCGTGTCACGAATAACCGTCATGCCAACCGTCACGACTCTAGGGAACACGGGTACTGACACGGGTAGGCACACACCCGTGTCAAATGACATGCCTGTGTCATTCTGCCATGTTTCTTGCCGTGTCCTTCTCGGGATACAGCCGGCCAAAACACCAAGCCAGACACGGCCTTGGACACGCCCGTGTCCTAGGCCGTGTACCCCATATACATGCACCCAAAATTACTTTTGGACGCGACCAGCTCGATAAAGATTTTCGGGGCGTTACAAATCTCCCCCCCTTAAGGAATTTCGTCCTGAAATTAAGTAAAGGTATACAAAAAAATTAAATGTTACCTGAGTGGAATAACTCGGGGTATTCCTCCAACATAGTTTGCTCTCGCTCCCAAGAAAGCTCCTCACGTCCGCAGTTATCCCAACGAACCTTAACCATTCAGATTTCCTTGTTGCGGAGTCGTTTGACCTCAACGTCTTCTATACGTATAGGCTTGACCTTTGTCATCAACTCGTAAACCACTAGCACTTGATCAACCGCAACTATCTGTGAAGACTCTTGCACCGCCTTCCGCAACAACGATACGTGGAACACATCGTGTAGCCCACTCAACTCCACCGACAGCTTCAATCTATACGATGCTTGTAAGACCCCATTTGTTTTGCAACATCCACCGGGGTCTTAGGCCCAGAACCGCCGTTTTTGCGGTGACATCATCCACCGGGATGGTCGGTACCACAAAACGCCGATCCTGCCGGTCATCTCAATCACCATCGACAGAATGTATGATGAATGAAAGTGTAAGCATCCAAGTCCACAATAGTATAAAGGAGGAAATCATGCAATAAATCAAGTCAACACCAGAAGAAAGTCTAGGTACCAACACCAGAAAGTAAATACGGGCTTAAGCCCGGTACATGATAACCTCACTACAATCCACTCATAAAAGTAAATCTACTAATACTCGGCTCCACTCACGGATCCGGATGCCTGTCCACCCGAGCTACACTGGCCCATCTCCATCTGCACCGTACCCTGCTGGTGTTGCGTCTCCTGCGGCTGTTCCCTGTCTCCCATCCGGAGCACCTAAAATATGGTGGTCAAACGACCGTCAGTCAAACTAGACTCAGTCAACAATCCCCCACCCCTCTACCCGTGGCTCCTAGGCACCGGGCGGAAAAGGGTGAAAAGGAGGACCAAAAGCAAGGCGTAATCAAGCAGGTGACATCTACCCTAAGGATTAAAATAATAAAGTATGGCGGGGGTATCACAAAAAATTAAACATGAGTGAACAAGTATGCATCAAAAGTAAACAGAAAGGAGTAGCAAAAAAAACAGTAAGAAGTGAAAGTAAGAGCAACAAGAAATATAACCATTGATTTATAGGAATTACCCCTATAGACCAGGGGTCGTTTTGCAGGTCCTATCGTATAAAACGTCTCATACCATTTTATACGATAGGTGTCAGGGGTTAAATGAAATGACTATGCTATGACGTGCAAGTATGCTATGGTATTTACATGCGAGTGCAACTCACACACACGACTCTATGCGCACAGACCTTTAGTTCCCCTTTTTGGAGTTAGCTAAACTCTCAGGAGCCTCCGCCGTGGCAAAACGGAGACAGTGGGTTGGGCCTCTCCACTCCTAGATTGGTAAACACACTACACAGTCTAGCCCCTCTCGTACGTTCCAGTACTATTCCTAGCAAACCAGCTAGTCTCCCCGAGTCAACGTACCGACGACGGTGTGTTCGATCGTCCAATACCGAGGACACACCACTGTTATGCACATGCAACCATGATAGTTTGTTTCTAATTAAAATACCGAGCCCATTTAACTCTACCAGTAAGCCCTTAGGCCACGGGCCTACGCTATCCTTTCACTACTAATTTATCTCCCTACGTGTACAAGTGTGAGTGTAAGGTGAAACTATTATTAGGGTTACTCTTGCCCATATTATTCCTAAGGTTTAAGGTTAACCCTGGACTTCCCGAAGTCTACCCGGTGAGGGGCTCGCAGCGGTACTAGGAACTACAATGAGATGAAGCCCAAAGTTCTCTTGCCAAGGCACTTAATGTTATTAATTTCTACCCTTGATCAAACCTCTCTTTTATTTCAGTGTGAATACCCTAAGTGTGTTTGAGCTCTCCGAGTTAACTTATCTCTGACCTATCCACTATATGCAAACTATGCTAAGTTACATGGTGCTCTCATTAGGGGGTACCCTAATTACTCTTCCTGTAGATCCATAATAATTACTGGGAGTCTATCATGACCTATTAAGACTAAATCCAGAGTCTCATAATTTTCCTAATTAAGTGGGCACTTAATTTAATTAATCCTAGACTCCAAATGCCCTACTTTGAACATGAAGTGCTCTCTAAAGTCAGGAACAAATCACAAAAAAATTATGATAAATACTAAGTGACATTTAAACAGTAAATCCAAGGTTTGAGAATTTCATAG